>JBBMOI010000010.1:14515000-14727500 GCA_038088405.1 Porites divaricata | reverse complement strand
TAAAAATTTATTTAATGAAGCACAGTATCAAAGAAATTAAAGAGAAGAATCAGACTACAGTAACAGTAACCCAGAGGGGAGGGGGGGGGGGGGGGGGCGTTCTCACTGAAGTTTTATACGAAGAGGCTCTGCCCCAGGGACCAATCCCTTACCTTTTGTATGTGTAAGACGGCCAAACGGTCGACGCAAGAACAACAGATCTGAGCTTTAGTTTAATGAATTTAATGAACAAACAAAAAAACGGGAACGAGAAACTAAAATACAAAAATAAAGCAAAAACTACAATAAGCTAAACAGTATTTACAAGCTAAATACTAGGAACAAGAATAAGACTAGATAGCTGATTACATAATGCTCACTAATAAACTGCATACAAAAAGGGCAATAAGATTACTTAAGAAACTACAAAAGTGACTTAAAAATGTAAACAAACCAAAAGCTGAGTATAATCCGAGAACTATTACATGAGGTGTAAAACACACGAAAACTATGGATTCGGATTACAAGTGTTGCACAACAATACAGCATGACTAAGTTAATAACTAGCACAATGAAACTAAATCATGGAAAGCAAGGACAAGGGATAATTTGGAACAAAAATGGATTGAATACAAGGGAACAATTACAGAAAATGATTGGAAACAAAAGGTAAGTAATGATACAGTAATTATTACTGGTGAGAACTTAACAACAGAATGCTTAACAGGCAAATTACATGCTGTGCCAGACTAAAGGTCAAATGAGATAAACATTCTAAACAAAAGCTATTGAAAATAAGAACTAAATTATAAGAAAAACACTGCTATGAAATAAGGAAATAGAAAACTAATAAACTAACTAAAAAAAGGCCCAATGTAATAAGAAATAGGAAAGCAATGTAACATACCAAAGGTTATTGATAACTCATCTGTGGGAGACTTGAAAATAGAATTGGGCTTTCTCCACTTAGGTAAACCAACTGAACCAACTGAATTTACTGAGCAAATGGTTGCCAATTTATAGTAGATTTGGAGGAAAATCAAAAATAACTATAAACCAAATAAGGCTAGGGAGTGAAATTACTGCCCACTAATACAGGAATTACCTAGGGGAACTATTGTAGGTGTTTACTGCTCCTACACAACAGGATTTACATACAAGAAATGTGTGGGAATAATACAACTACACATGGTAAAAATAATGAGGAGTGTAAGGAAATAAAGATATTTAGGTAAACAACCAATTAATAATCAGTAGGAAATGAAAATAGTTGAAAATAAATTGGAAATAATAGAAAAATAATATAAGCTGAAAATGAACTTTAGTGACCTTGTCACATTCCCCCCTGCTTTTGCTTGCCATGTCCTCATACAAGCACAAAAATTAAACAAGTAAGGAATAAGAGCTAATCTTAACTGAAAATGAGTTACAAATGCTAGCATAAGCCTTAGGTAGCTGCTGTCCTGAGTTGGTGATAGGGGTTTCTGTGGTGTCCCTTATTAAGCCTCGTAGAACGACGCAAAAATGGTCTTTCAGGCTCTACAGCAGGTAATGGCACTGCAGGTACACGAGGGGCATCAAAAGCAATCAGAATGTCATCATCATCATCATCATCATCTTCGGAAGAATCTTGGGGGGCTTCTCTCTGTGCTCGGGGTACAGGTGCTCGGTTTCGTCTGTGGGTTAGTTGTGGTAACAGTGGTCTAGGCTTAGGACAAACTTGAAGCTCTGCACGGTTGACAGTTCTGGTAGCTCCCTGACCATCAGCCGGTTCGATTTCGTAGACATTGTCCCGACGATTAACAACCTTGTAAATCTTAGAGTTCCATCTGTCTTGTATCTTAGCCCTCCCTTGGGGATGGCTGCGAGTGAAAACTCTCTCACCAATGGGGATTTCATCAGGCTTGACTTGTCTGTGTTGATTAAACTGTTTCTTGCGGAAGATAGCTTCAACTCGAAGCTTGCTCTGTGCTTGCAGATGAGCTTCTCGTAGACGATTCTGGTGTAAGGTAAGTCAGTCACCATTGTTGCTTGCTTGGTCGTCATGGACATTCGGGAGTAGGAGATCAATTGGCAATTTAGGATCAATACCAAACATGAGGTAGTGTGGGGAATATCCGGTAGAGGTATGTGGAGTTGCATTATATGCATAACACAGTTCCTTGAGGTGCTCAGGCCACTTTCACTTTCTCTCAGGTGGGAGGGTACGCAGCAGGTCATGGAGTGTGCGGTTGAATCGCTCACACTGTCCATTTCCTTCGGGGTGGTAAGGAGTGCTTCGGGATTTCTTGATTCCATATATGCGGCACAGTTCTTGTACTACTTCAGCTTCAAAACACCGTCCCTGGTCAGAGTGAATTCTCTTGGGGACACCATACACAAGGAACCAGTCACGTACCAGGGTCTTGACTACGGTGCTGGCCCGCTGATCTCTTGTTGGTACTGCAACTGTAAACTTGGTAAACACATCAGTGAGTACTAAGACATTCTCTCTGCCATCTGAAGCTGGCTCAAGCTGGGTGAAGTCCATAGCTAGTACTTCCAGAGGCTTGGAGGCAATGATGCTGGTCATTGGGGTCTTAACAGGCAGGTAGGGTCCCTTTGCTACAACACAGCGTTCACATTCTGACAGGTACTTCTTAACATAGTCATGTAATCCAGGCCACCAACAGCGCTCTCGTACCAACTGCTCTGTTCGCTCTGATCCCTGATGGCCACACTGGTCATGGACACCTTTGAGGAGTTCATCGCGGAGACTGTCAGGTAGGAGAAGCTGTAGGCGCTTGTTGCCATGGTTATCAGAGTTACTGCGGTAGAGAACTCCCTTTTTCTCAACAATACGGTCCCACTGGTTGAGAAGCTTCTTTGCTTTACTTGTTTCAGCCTTCTTCTCTCTAGGCGATGGCTTGCGACCAATGGTACGATAGTAAATAAGGCGCTTTATGGCTACATCCACATTCTGCAGATTGGCCAACTGGTTACTGTCCCAGGAAGGCACTGGACTGGTACTGTACTTCTGTGGGGGGTCTACGGTTAACTGCTCCACTACTGCACTGGGATTCTCTGCTAGGAACACTGCCGACTGGAGTAACTGTTCTCGAACGGAGTCAGGTACAGCAGTAGTGTTAAGAGATGATGCCAAGGCTGCTTCTACTATCTGTACTTGATCCACATCGCACTCTTCAGGTTTCTCCCAGTTAAGACGACTTAATGCATCAGCATTCGTGTTCTGCTTCCCGGCTCGGTACTTGATGTTAAAATTGAAGTTAGCCAGTTCAGACACCCATCTCTGTTCAACAGCCTTCAACTTGCACTTGGACTGCAGGTAAGTCAGTGGGTTGTTGTCAGTCAGTACTGTAAAGGTGGAGGAGATCAGGTGTTCACGGAACTTTTCTGCTACGGCCCACTTGAGAGCTAGGAGTTCCAGTTTTCTGGAGGAGTAGTTCTCCATATTTCTCTCTGCTCCTCTTAGGGCACGGCTAGCGTAGGCTATGGGTCTGACTCTTCCATCCTGCTCCTGCGACAGCACTGCTCCGAGACCATCATTGGAGGCATCTACTTCTACAATAAAGGGCTTCGTGTAATCAGGGTAGGCTAACACGGATGGACTGGTTAGGGCTTGCTTGAGGCTTTCAAATGCTTTCTGACAGTCTTGGTTCCAGCTGCCTTCAATGGACTTGTTTCTCTGTTTACCATTCTTGCCACCTTCGTACAGGTTAGAAACCAGTACATGCAGGGGTCTTGCTACTTGTGCGAAGTGAGGAACAAATCTTCGGTAGTATGAGGCAAAACCCAGGAATGATCTCAGGTCCTTCAGGGTTTTTGGCTTAGGCCAGTTCGTTACTGCTTCTGTCTTGGCAGGATCAGTAGCCACGCCTTCAGCAGACACCACATGTTCCAGGTGTGTAACTTTGGGGCGAAAGAACTGACACTTCTTGGCCTCAATCTTCAGACCATGCTCTTGCAGTTTTCGGAACATCATCTCTAGGCGCTTCAGGTGGGTTCTGATGTCTTGGCTAAAGACAATGATGTCGTCAAGGTAGACAATCAGCATCTCTAACAATTCATCTCGGAAAATGGTCTGCATAACCCTTTGGAACGTCGCAGGGGCTCCTCCCAATCCAAATGGCATCCTGTTGTATTTGAACAATCCAAAAGGGGTGGTGAAAGCTGTCTTGTGTCTGTCACCAGGGGCAACTTCTACTTGATTGTAGGCGGAGGCCAAATCAATGGTAGAGAAGTACTTAGCACCTCCCAAGATATCAAGGCTCTCATCTATCCTTGGTAATGGGTATGCATCACGCTTCACCTTGGCATTAAGCTGGCGGTAGTCCACGCACATGCGCAGGGCACCATTCTTCTTCCGGACTAGAACAATGGGGGAGGCATAGTTACTCTGACTGGGTCTGATTACACCTTTATCCAGCAGATCCTGTAGATGCTGTTTAACCTCAGCTAGCTGATTCGGGTGAATGCGTCTGTGGCGCTGGTTAACTGGTATGTCGTCACAGGTTGGAATCTGATGCTGGATCATAGTTGTTCTGCCAAGGCTGTTCCCTTCACTGGACAATACGTCTGCATAACTGGTGAAGATTCGCAAGGCTTCTTGCTTTTCTGCTGGGGTTCCTGGGAAATCGTCTAGGCTGATTTCTGCAGGTAGGTCGTCTTCTCTAGGGGGGCGTACTGGGATGTTAGTCTCTGGGGAGGTAGGTTTCTGCTGCTCTGCACTCAGGGGATAGGATACTACTACTTCATTACTCTGTACATCAAACTGTAGCTGCTCTCCACTGGTCACCTTAACTGCACCATGTATCGTTCCAAGGCGAGTTCGCGGCTTTAGCCATACATCTTTGGGGGAAGGGTTTGCTACTTGTATCAGGAAACACGTCTTAGAGGCATCAACTAAGGTATTTGCTAGCTGGAGGTTCCCTGGTACTGGCACACTGAGGGGCTCGACTAAGGCATTGGAACCGCAGGCTGGACCAGTGACAGCAACACTTGCTACAGAATTTGAGGGGACTCGGACTGGGTACATTCCAGCAACACGAACAAAACCAGACGAAGGGGTTTCTGAAGTCCTTGGTTCGGCATCAGGCCGTTGCTGGAGCAGGGCACCAAACTGTGGAATCTGCGCCAACACATTTGTCCCAAGGAGTCCAGGTATGTCTCTTCTCTGCTTGGTAGTGGCTGGGGTGTCTTTTAGGACCAGTACTCCACAGCTGGGTACTTTCACCCCATAAACCTCTACAGTCAGTTCCAGGTAGCCCAGGTACGGAATCTCAAGCCCATTTGCAGCACGAAGGGTTAGCATCTGCCCGTCTTTCCTCATGTGCCCACAGGTTGGCTGGAGTTTCTTCTTATAGAAATCTTCCGTCACGAAGGATACCATGGAGCCTGAATCTACCACACACAGCACGTCAACACCGCCAAGTTTTGCTTGAATTGTTGGGGTACCGCCAACCATATGTATTGGCATGCAGTCATCGTTAGGTAGAGGTTTTGAGCCACTGTTCAACTCCACGGCATGGCTCACTGCCGTGGAGCTTTCTCGTTTAACGCCGGCAGCTGCTTGTTGTCAGAAGCTCTGTTCCTGCTGCCACCACCCCGTTGGTTTTGTCTGGTATTACTTGGGCAGTCTCTGCGGAGATGGTTCCGTGACCCACAGCCAAAACATCCAGGCTGCCACCATTGTTGGCTACCCATGGAGAGCCGGGAGATGGCCTGTTGCTGCCTCTCTAGAGCAGCCTGCTGACATTGAATCTGCTCTGCCAGTACCTTCTGTTGCTTTTGGAGGTTCTCCGCCAGGATCTTCTGTCCCGCTACCAGCTCACTTATCACTTTCCGCAGGTCCGCAGCTCCCTTCACCTCATCGCAGGCGACCTCATTAGGGGGGTGTCCTGTTGTGGCCTCACGCACAACAGCCTTTCTTGGGGGGGTTCCATCCTCGTCAATCCAGCGCTGGACCTCATCTCTGATCTCTTGGAAGGTTTTGGTGGGGTGGTCTCTGACCCAGCGCTTTATATCTCTGCGGAGCTGGGGATCTGCCAAGTTCTCCAGCAACTGGTCTCTGAGGAGCTTGTCCTTATCCGGGACTGCTGCTGCATCCAGGCGCTCCACCCTTGCTAGGAGTAGCATTAAGGCATGGGAGAACTCACGAACTGATTCGCGATCCCTCTGTCTTCTTTCAAAGAACTTCCGTAGGGCCTGGGTGCTGGTGAGTCCTTCACTGAAACAGTCGCGCAGGACTTTGAAGACTGCTGCAGGGCTGGCTCTCTCCTCAGCTGGGCGTAGGCGGACCTCTTCTTTGGCTACACCATCCAGGTGGTAGAGCAAAAGGTCCACAGCATCAGCATCTGCCTGTCCAGTGATGGCTCGGGTGGCGTCACCAATCCACTCTTCCAGCATGCTATCGTCACGGCCGCCAGCAAACTTCCGAAGTTTGCGCTCTCGGGGCACCTTTACTGTGATCTGGCCAGGGTTTGTGGAACTTGAAGCAGTGGCAGATGCAGTAGCACCACTCTGGTTCTGGAGTTGCTGCTCTAATGCTGCCAACTTGTCAGTGAGCTCTTTAATCTGGCCTTCTGTCATCCTATTAATTTGTTACCTCGTTCCCGTTTTTTTCCACTTAAAATTTGCTCAGATCCCACTTCTGACACCAAAATGTAAGACGGCCAAACGGTCGACGCAAGAACAACAGATCTGAGCTTTAGTTTAATGAATTTAATGAACAAACAAAAAAACGGGAACGAGAAACTAAAATACAAAAATAAAGCAAAAACTACAATAAGCTAAACAGTATTTACAAGCTAAATACTAGGAACAAGAATAAGACTAGATAGCTGATTACATAATGCTCACTAATAAACTGCATACAAAAAGGGCAATAAGATTACTTAAGAAACTACAAAAGTGACTTAAAAATGTAAACAAACCAAAAGCTGAGTATAATCCGAGAACTATTACATGAGGTGTAAAACACACGAAAACTATGGATTCGGATTACAAGTGTTGCACAACAATACAGCATGACTAAGTTAATAACTAGCACAATGAAACTAAATCATGGAAAGCAAGGACAAGGGATAATTTGGAACAAAAATGGATTGAATACAAGGGAACAATTACAGAAAATGATTGGAAACAAAAGGTAAGTAATGATACAGTAATTATTACTGGTGAGAACTTAACAACAGAATGCTTAACAGGCAAATTACATGCTGTGCCAGACTAAAGGTCAAATGAGATAAACATTCTAAACAAAAGCTATTGAAAATAAGAACTAAATTATAAGAAAAACACTGCTATGAAATAAGGAAATAGAAAACTAATAAACTAACTAAAAAAAGGCCCAATGTAATAAGAAATAGGAAAGCAATGTAACATACCAAAGGTTATTGATAACTCATCTGTGGGAGACTTGAAAATAGAATTGGGCTTTCTCCACTTAGGTAAACCAACTGAACCAACTGAATTTACTGAGCAAATGGTTGCCAATTTATAGTAGATTTGGAGGAAAATCAAAAATAACTATAAACCAAATAAGGCTAGGGAGTGAAATTACTGCCCACTAATACAGGAATTACCTAGGGGAACTATTGTAGGTGTTTACTGCTCCTACACAACAGGATTTACATACAAGAAATGTGTGGGAATAATACAACTACACATGGTAAAAATAATGAGGAGTGTAAGGAAATAAAGATATTTAGGTAAACAACCAATTAATAATCATTAGGAAATGAAAATAGTTGAAAATAAATTGGAAATAATAGAAAAATAATATAAGCTGAAAATGAACTTTAGTGACCTTGTCACATATGTACCATTTTAGACAGAAAAGGTACCCCTTTTGTATACCCTGTAGTGACAAATGGTACCCCTTTCACATATCTAATTTTGAACGCTGCATCCCTTTTTGACTGCTGTAAATACACCATCTTTACAATATGAATAAAAAAAGACCCTTCCCTTTCATGTACCTGAAGCCTGAAAAAGGTAACCTTTTCGGGGGGAGCCTCTTTGTTTAGGCCATTATAGTACCCCCTCCTGCACTGAGAACAGTACTTGATACAGTGATATTGTATGGTATGAGTTGCACCAAACGTTTTGTGCCCATGAAGAGGTACTTTGATTATTTTAAGATAATTTTCATTTTTCTTCAAAAGAAAGGGAAGAGTTTGGGATCTCATTCTTAGTGGGGGGTGGGGGGGGGGGGGGGGCGGTGGTTAATTGAGGATCTGCAGTGAGTGAGAATCTTGCATTTTAATGCAATCCAATGGTTTTGATTCAGGAAAGGTTCGTCAGGGGAAGAAAGACAAATGGCCACTGTATGACTTTGAAGTTTACTGATTAGGGTGAGGAAAATGAGTGAATTCGGTTCCATTAGGGTCATTATACTGGTCTGTACTGGGCGAACTGACCTGAAACAAATTGTTTCATCACAGAATAATAAAATGATATTACTTTATTTTCATGGATCAGTGAAACACTTCAATATCGTGAATGCTTGCAGTGTAGTTTATCTAATAATATTAAAAGCAGAACCAGATTGTTAAAGTAGTCTTAGTAATTATGTGATGACATGGTCAATAACATTTTTCAAAGCAGACATCTCTATCAAAGGAAATAGGAGAAGTCTGCACGCAAGCTGCCTGGCTACTTCGATGTATGTTATCTATCATGGAAAAGTAGTTCATTGATTTGTGGGCTAGACTCAATATAGATTCACTTGAGTTCCAAATAAGGCTGTACATGTGCTTTGAGAGTTTTTGTCCCGAATGGCTTCTGTCAACTGCTATTGGAGCATATTTTGTTTCCCAAGGATAATTGTTTAGTAAAATGCAACGCAAAAAGGTGAAAAATGTCATTACCTCCGTATTCTTTCAAGCACCTCATGAGCATAATTAGTTCAAGTAAAATGGTAAACGCTAGTTTCCATATCTCAAACCGCCCTTGGATACCTTGTGATGCCTACACAAAGTAATTGCATTTATGTATACATATATGAGTGAGCCCTGACTAAAGAGAAGTGGAGCTCCCCTCTGCAAAAACATTAAAGGAGTCCCCCTAGAAAAAAAAGAGGCATCCAGAGGGCTAAACAGAGGAAGTATACTTCCCATGCATGTTTTAACAGCTAGCCTTTAGAATGTACCTTCCAACCAAAGCACTTCCCCATGTACACTTGCAACACTTAATATTGCAGATCAGTTGTGGTTCACTTTTATCCTAAGTTTGAATTTTAATCACTTTGTTTTGAACTCATAATTACAAAATTCATATTACCGTACCCCCAAACAAAGGGAAGCAAAATTTCAGCCATGGTTATAATAAAATAAAACCACAGCATAGCCTTTTGCTCTGAAACAACTGTCATCTGTAAGAGCAAGGTATGGTTGATATTCCTGGCACATTGCATGTTAATATGTTTAAAGTTGCCTTTTATTGAAGTATTAAATAACCTGATCCATCTTATCTTTTCACATAATACAATTTGCACTTACTTCTCATCATAGGTTTGTAAATATAATATTATTAGACTTACAGTTTTATCTCCTCGCCAACATGTTTTAATTTGGGCCTGAAAAAAACGATTCAGCTAGGAAGGAGCTCCACTAGTACTGCCACACTAAGGAAATACACCTGACTGCTTCGATCTACGTTATCTTTCAGCATGTATTTAAGCCAAAACCCTACGAAACGCGTCAAGCAAAAGTAGTTCATTGCTTTGTGAGTTGGACACAGTATAGATTCGCTTGAGTTCCAAATATGGCTGTACTTTGAGAGTTTTTGTCCCGACTGTAGCTTCTTTCAACTGCTGTTGGAGCATATTTTGTTGTTCAGTAAAACGCAAAAAGGTGAAAAATGTCATGAAATTATTACCTCCGTATTATTTCAAGCAACTCATGAGCATAATTAGTTCATTAGTAAAATCGCGACCTTAAGTGTTGTTTCGACGCTCCTCCATCATCGATCTTACCGGGTTCTTGATCGGCCATATTTTTGGATTTTTATGGAGGATACCGCTGACTACTGGTTATTTTACTTCCGTTCACCGTTCCCCGTTCCCCGTTCCCCGTTCCCCGTTCCCCGTTCCTCCTTTTAGTAACATCCAGGGCAAACAAATCCCCTGCGCCTTTTCTCGGAAAAGTGACACAGCTTGTTGTATTTTGACTGTTTAATAGATCACCTTTCTTTTTGCACCTTTTCTTTTTGGTTTCTTTTGCAAAGAGAAAAGATGTCGAGGCGGAAAAAAATCCACCTTTTTAACTGCGATCATCTCTACGAACTTCGTGTCATCGAAGATTTGCTATACTCCTGCAAACCGAAACTGGGCTTCGATTTCACAGTGGAGAATCACTACTTCTCCTTTTCTGAAATGGCTGAATTGAGTGAAAAAATCGTCCCTGCACTTAAGATTGATTTTGCAGTTTTCGTCGTTCACGCTCAAGAGTCAATTCTGTCGATAAACGATGGCCGCGGATATACCAAGCTTTACAGAGCTCTATTGCAAGCTACAGGTAAGAAATGGAGACACCGCTTGTAACTGGTTTCTGCTGTTGTTTATCAGTAACAGGTCTTTGTGTTCGGGATTTATGTCGAAAAAATCATGAAAGATGGATTTCAATGTGGCACAGTTTTTTCACGCGCGCGAAATAAACGATAGACCTTGTCACGATTTTCGAAGCCGTTTTGACAAGTAGGCAAACGCGTGAGAAACTACCGTGTTGTTATCAGAATCTAATGTCGAATTCCGTAGAGCGGCTGTTCTGAAAAAAATATATGAATTGTAAACTAAAGCTTCACTCCTAAGGATTCTACTGAAAAAAAATTGAGGGCGTTACATACGCTAGAAGACTTAGAACCACTTTTTGAAATTTTCTATACATTTGTCTGTAAGAAAGTCCCGAGAAAAATTAAAGACAAATATATGGAAAATCTAACAGAAGCCTCTAGAGTAATTTGAGCACAGTACGCCCCAAAAATTCTTAAGTACAATCCTTTCTTTTGTAGCTTTAGGTAACTTGACAAGACTCTTTTTTTTTTTTCAGAACAGCTCTTTTACGGTCATTATTCGTCATTAGATACCCATACAAAACTGTAATTCCTGAAACGTTTGCTTACTTGTCAAGATGGCGTCGAAAACCTTGACAAGGTCTATTCACTGGTATTTTCAGTGTGACTACAAATAAACAACTTTTGCAATGTAAAACCAAAAACCTGTAACTCAACAGGAAAGCGGATAACAAGCTTTTCCCTTGATGGTTAATGCTGGTTAACGAGTACACGTTGGCGAGTTAACTCGCCAGACTGAATGGGCAGCACTAAAAATATGGAATCCGGAAACGGAAGCGGAATCACGGAAACGGAATACGGAATACGGAATCAAATATCAATGATAGAAAATTAAAGAATTTTGCGTTGCATAATTTAGTACACGCAACGAGAATTTGTTTTAGTTTTCTTGCAGTTCCCTTAAATATATTCTTGTTATTGTGTATTGATAGGGTTTGCCGTAGTGTGGGTTATTGTTCTGCAAACTCTGCAAGGCCGATGAAAGTAATTTTACGAGTAACTTTTATTCAAGAGTTTATGGGTTGAGGAGAGTGATACAGTTAAATACTACCGTTTTAGATAAATGTCAAGAGTAGTAGCTGTTGGCCTCAGACCACACGTAATTGTCCCCAAACTGAATACTCAACACATGACGGACCCGTGGCGTGACCACAATTCCTGTGTTTTAACAATAAGTTCAACTTAGTTTTTCGCCAGGCTGAATGCTGATGGAATACTGGTGTTTGCGTTGACGTCCGTATTTTTGTTGAAGAGGCTTATTAAACACGGCGCATTATTTTGATGTAATCAGTTGCATAATCAAGCAAATGCATGCACAATTCTCTCTCCTGTTTGGACTCCACAATACCATGGTGCTCTTGAGCAAGTTGTCTTGATAAATGTTATATAAATGTTAAATACAACCTAGAAAAGACGACAAGGAAAAACGCCTTTCAGTTATATAAACGATGCCTCTGTCGATTTAAACCTTTCACTGCCAGAGTGCTTGAGAGAGTTTTGTGAAGTGACTCTACCTTTTCAGTCTGCGAACAAAATCCTATGATTTGACCATTCAAATGCAAGCTCTTTGCCTGTACTTAAACAAGGTGCTATTTTTTTTTTTTTTTTCAGAATTTGAGAAAATGAAATTGGGACATTTGGTTGAAATTTGCTTTTGGCTAAATTTGGCAGTGAAAGGGAAGTCCGTCTCCATATAACTTACCTCTTTCTAAAGCAACTAGTTATTGTCAGTGACGTTTTCCTCCTCGGTTTGCTGTCCCATGAGAATTTGCATTCATTGCCGGAAGTGGTATGAAGAGTCTTTTCACCGGAATCGACTCTTCTAGTCATACAGAAGTATCCTCTGCCCAGGTAATTTATTCATTTATGTCTTTTTTTATCTGTTTATTTATTACTTCGACGGAGCGCGAAGTAAAAAACTCGCGCCTCCCAGGAATGTCCCAAGGTTGCTATTTTTGGGACAAGATTGGGCACAGAATTAAGTTTGTAGGTTGTCGGTTTTATTCGCCTATTTAACGAAGTGAGAGCCGAATTAGTTCGAGATATCTCGACTTCACTTCGGTTTCTTTGATTTATTCGAAGAAGAAAGAATTATTATTTTGGCTTACCCGGGATTTGAACCGACTAACCTGTGCGTTTAGGATATGAGAAATAACTATAAAACTAATATGCACTTGTTTCGGGACAAGATTGGGCGTGCAAGTTCGTTCGGCGGAACGCGAAGTAAAGGCTTCGCGACGTTCAGGATTATTTTAAAGTTGTTTCCGAATGTCCCGAAGTTAACACGGAATTAGTTCCTGATATCTTCGAGTTCTTTGATATTTATTATTCTGGCTAGAAATATTGACTGCAAAAGTGTTTTACAGAAAACATTGAAGCAATTTGGGCTTGTAGCTTCAGAGTACGAGCGAAAATCGAGATACAAGAGCAATTTTCAGTGCGTCTAACTTCGCAGACGAGTTTGCTTATGTGCTGTTAAGTCGACATGTTTCTCCAAAGTGCGTTTCAGTTTGGCTTTTTGCCCTCGAAACCTTGTCTTTTTCGCTTGAAATCTAGCTTGGAATTCGTTTTATACCGTGGAAAACACAAATTTATTAGTTTGCCGTCGATATCAAATTTCAGTTCAATACTACGGCCCGAGGTAAGCTAAAAAAAATTTCCCTAACGAACTGTAATGCCGTGTTTGTGCTGTTTTTCCTAAATCTAGCGGCCGAAATAGTGCTAAATATGCTTTTCAATACTTTTTAAAAAATAACAAAACGCAATATGCAATAAAGAAGAAGAAAAATAGAAAGAACAAAGTAGGGATCTTCATGATGATATTCACGGTGGGTTACCCATTCAGTTCCTTACCCCGCCTGACAGGGCTTTTAGCTTTAGTGGCGCTACTAAAAAGCTAGCAGGCGCAAAATAGGGAGGAAGAGGGAGAGTTAGAAAAGCGCGAAAGCGACGAAATCCCCCTCCCTTTTTCTCTTCCTCCCTGTCCCCTACCCCTCTCGACGCCTGCTACGCGGGCTACTAAAAAACCGAGTATCACGAGGGTTATTGCGAGATACGTATTTCTAGTTTATATTGCGACGTTGTACATGAATTATCCACGTTGTGGAGATTGTGCATTTTCAGCAAGTTTTGTAAGGGAGTGTACTTATGTTAGTTAGTTACGTTGCTGGAGAGAAGGTGTATAGTTAACCGTACATAAGGAAAGTGTTGTTGTAGAGGAAATAAAGGACGTGGAACTGAGACCTCGTCGTGCGCAATTTATTTATTTATTTAATCGAATTGGGTTACAGCCACGGGGTCATGCACCAAGCAGACTTCCGGTGAAGAAGTTAAAACGTCTGTTACACAAAGGGAGGAAAGTAATGGTATTTGTATGGAAGGGTATCCGAAAAAATATCGTTTCTTACTATTCCTCGGCGTTCACAATTAATCGACAACCACGACGCCGAAGTGTACGCTTTCATAGCGTATTGTTCATTGGCATTGTTAATTTATTCTTTTTCAAGAATCAATCGCTTGAAACCTTCTTTCACGGATTCCGTATTCCGTTTCCGTCTCCGTGATTCCAGATTCCATGTTTTAGTGCTGCCGGACTGAATTGCACAAGCCCAAGCAGATTTGAAGATGAAAACAGAATTAAACGATCGTTCTGAAAATTCGACGGCTACTGTAGCATGTTACTCGAAAGAAAGTGATCTGCCTTCTCGAAAATAAGGTTAATTCTACTTAAAACGCTTCTTTTTTCGGCAGGAGGCGATGTTGTTATTGTCATTGGAGGAGATGACAACTACAAAGACGAAGAGAAGGAAAAGCGATCAGTAATCTCGGTCTGGGCACGAAGAGCTATGTCTGTACAGTTCAGCGAAGAATATTTGAATGGAAGTAAAAGCTTCATATTTTCCTGGGGTGAAAAACACAGACCAATTCACGAGGAAGCTCTAAAGCATTTTTTTGATCCAGACAGGAATGGTGAAAGGTTTATATACCAGTCAACAACACAGGCAGCAGACCCAACCTTGAAACCCGGACGAGTAAAACCTGTAGGCTCGATTACTATCCACTGTTCGGGGAATGAGCCCGCGATCCTCCCCTCGGGGATGACCGAGAGTGCGGTAGAAATCGAGCCTATAGTACCTGCTAAAGCCACTCCAATAGAAGTGGAAGAGGAAGAATGCCCTTTAGATACTCAGGAAAAAGGTACTTATTCTATTGTTACACATTGTTTTATTTTAAGCCCTGCTGGTTTCCATTATGATCTTCCGGATCGTCCCGATTGTCCCAGTCGTCTCAAATAATGTTCAGACGATCAGGACGATCATAATGGAAACACTACCCGGATGATCGTAAACGACTCGGACGACGGAGACGACTTAGACCGCTTGGAAAGAATATAATTGAGTACTATTCGGACGATCGAGACGATCATGTAAATTTTGAAGTGATCATATGGAAACGATCTCAGACGACTGAGACGATCAGGACGATCGATAGCCTCCCACACAAGCTCCCCTAAAAATGCCGGCGTGGAAGGCTACACGATCGAATGCTATCCCAGAAATCATCACTGTTATTACACTATTGCTAACGCCGAAAAAAAAAATACAAAAATGTTATCACCGCACGGACGATTTTTGAGAAAAGAGTGAGTATGTTCCATCAAGTTCTCGACAGTCTTCCGACTTCGTGGAACTCTTCGAGCTCGTCTACGCCGAAAAATCTAGAAAAAAGCAGATAGCAAGCCTCAAGGTTCGCTCTCCGATTTAAATCCACCATTATGTTTGGCTTGTTCCAGAATTTCGGAAACATCGCTGACGACCACGCACCTCCTCTCTTTGAGACAACAGAGACGATTATATGAAAACTATCGATAATCCCAGTCTTCGTATCGTCAAGACCATTTTTTAATTGAGTAGGGCGATCAGGACGATCCGGATGATCATATAGAAAACAGGCCTTACTCGGGGTAAAAAAAATTAGGTAATTTTGTATCTTTTATTGAGGTTTATCCATAGAATAATTATATCAATGGTTAGCGAATGTGCGAAAGTTCTAGTACCCAACTGTAACGTTATAGTCTTTTTCCAGTTTTAAAGCGGAAGGCCAGGCGTGTGAAGTTTGTGACTCTTGTATGTACCAAAGACAGTCAATGGTTACTGTGTAACCTGGCTAGCTAACATTTTTCTCCTCCTACCCCACGTAGTCCCTATTCCACGCCCGCACACAGGCTCCTTGAGAATTAATCAGTGCCTCCTCATTCCTTAATTATCTTATCTCTAAGCAAGGTCGGGTCAACGCTTTTAGAGTGTCTTGTTTTTTTAAAGTAGTTTGTGCGGGGCTGAGAAATAGCCAGTTTGCTCTCAGTGTCTCTTAGTGAGTAAGGGGTGACACATCACGTCCCAGATATTCTGGAGTAAGGCCGTTTATTGATTTGCAAACCATAATTGCTAACTGTCAAGCTTTCTCCTGCAAGTCAAGGCTCTCGATCAAATATATAATCGGCAAAAAAGTTAGATCTCTATAGCTAGCTGCCCAATTTTGTACCTTCTGAGGCCTGGTAACCAAGATTGTACTACAACTGTCCCAGGCAACGCTGCAATAATTGAAGTGAGGTTGAACTGGAGGATGAAAATAGATTGCAACGCTGTCTTTGGAACGTAGTCTCTAACACCCTTCAAAGCCCCACAAGGCCAAATCTTTTTGGCTAATTCCTTGATGTACACAGGAAGCGAATTCGTCTGAGTAACCTTGATGGGGTTTGCTGGGGCTGTTTTGGCTTAAATTGTGCTCAGATGGCTCCATCAGGGGCTGGATCAGATTTTGGCCTACTGGGCTAAATTGGCCCTTTGGAGCTGAAACAGATCTTTTAATCAGCACAGGTTAATTTTCCCTAACCGGAGGACAAATAATATATTTCCTCTGATGGCTACTTGTCATGCATCTTTTGATTTCACTTTGAATACCCATTCATACTCGTTTTCGCTTTCCGTTATTCGTCCTTCATCCATCCTTCCTTATTTATCCTTACCTAATCTTGTGCCTGCTCCCTTCCTTTCCCTCTTAACTACCCACAATACTGCATTCTCGTGAGAGGAGGCCGGAGCGTGACGTGACAACACAAATGAGAACGGCTGTGTAGGAGACTAAAACCCCGAGTACAAAGGTCCGGACAGATTTTTTAGCGGAGAAAAACTTGAACGGCTCCCCTTTTCATTTACACGTGCAAGTTTGTGAAAGGGAATGTTGTGCTGACTTGTCTATCCTGCAATCTGTAAAAGAACTTTGTGCACCCGGTAAACGGGTTGCACAGGTAAAAAATTCGTCCGTTCGAGCCGTGTGGACAGTGTTGTATTGTGGGCGGCTCATCCGGGCCACTATCTTATGAACTCTGGGACGATCTAAGCCTACTGGTTACCTATACCACGAGAGCATGGCGGACATGTAATATAATTAACTAGGGTGTTACTAAAAATAGTAACGCAGTAACGAGTAACGAGTAACGGAGTAACGAGAAAACGAGTAACGGGATAAAAATTCAGGAGGTTAAAAAAATGACTAAATAAAACCTAACGAAAGAAAAAGCATAAAAAATGGTTGTCATATCCTAATAATGACCTTTACCAATCTCGAAAAATATGTGCATTCCAAAAAGTGCTTAAAACAACGACGTCAACCCCCACCCCTCCCTCCAGTAATTAAAGTCGAAGGTATTTTCGCGCCGAAAGCGTCACCTGGCTACAGCTGTTATTTGCAATTGAATATGCCTATCCAGCAGATAGAGTAACAAAACGTTCCGTTAATCGTTCACCTTAAAAGGTCATTTCCTGCATCCCAGGATCAGGAAGACTATTTTAAAAGAGCCGAGTTTCTGAACAATTGTCACAAATCATTGCATAGTTACAACTGAATAAAACTGCATACACTGGTTTTAAGTCACTGTCCATGAGTAGTACCCAAGTAGTAGCATTAGTATTACCAACATCGACATGTGCATCAATAACATGATTATATTTCCTTATGGTTAGTTTGATCCCGCTGTATACGTTGTGCTTACTGAGATCATGAAGAAAAGAAACAGAAAGTTTGTTTTGTGACGCATTCTTTTTAGACAAGGTATGGGATTACCCTAAGCCGAGTTTCAAGGTTTCAGTGTGAACGATTGTGATAACTAATGGTCTAATTAAATTTTTGTGAGAATATCAGGGGAAGTACTTCTTATGCCAAATGCAGGTCCCTCTTCGTAGTCGCAGGATGGTAAAAACCCGCGTCTGCAAGTGGCCGCACTTCAGCTCCTAATACTAGGTCCTAATATAAGAGACTGATCGTCAAAGCAAGTGTAGAAGACCCGAACATTCCTTTCCCGAAGGGATCATAAGTGGGAGAAGAGAGAAGTGGGAACGAGGGCTCTTCTACGATTTCAAAATGCTATAAACTGTTGTCATCTTAGCTCAGGCATTTCATATACATAACACACCAATATGTTTTTAAAGTTTGCCGCAAGCGTGACCAGAAGAGGAAACTTCCCTGACAGAATTCAGCACTGACAGAGGCGTAGCTACCTTTTAGCCACTTAACCTGGGCTTAACAAATTAAATTTGGAAGATCTCAACTCATTGTTATGTCACCATCCCTATTGTTTTTCCAGCCAATCACAAACCTTGTTTGGAAAAGGTGCAGGTCGGTCCAAAATAAAGGCCGTAGCCAGGTGACTCTTTCGGCGCGATAGACACCTTCGACTTTGCTGGAGGGAGGGGTGGGGGGTTGACGTCGCTTTTTTAAACACTTTTTAGAATACACATATTTTTCGAGATTGGTTAAGGTCATTATTAGGATATCACAACCATTTTTATGCTTTTTCTTTCACTGGGATTTATTTATTTATTTTTTAACCTCTTGAATTTTTATGCTGTTACTCGTTTTCTCGTTACTCCGTTACTCGTTACTCGTTACTGCGTTACTCTGTTTAGTAACACCCGTGTGTCTATCATAAACGGAATCTAACATGGAACTTCCCTTTCTCTTTCGATAGATGAAATAGGAAGTTCCATTGTCCCAATTGCAAGTTCCTCAGATGTGGAGGATGCCCATACCGAACATGACCCTCTGAAGGCGAAACTGGTGCTTAAGAGCAAACTACACAATGGCAAGATATCATTTGATCCAGACGATATCACATTTTTAAGCCCCGAATTTCCAAAAATTCCGGATGTCGTGACACAAAGTCTTCTGGAAACGTACAGACACACTGATGAGATTCAGCTGAAGGTCATATCAGTCGGAAATGATCTTTTTGTTTACACTGGTGATCAAGGAATAGAGATGGCAGACAATGAATTACTCCTGTTAAAAACTCGTGTCCGCAAAGGCGTAATATCTTTCCATGAAGATGACGTCAAGTTTCGATACTCGGGCTGGAAAGTCCCTGAGTACATACTTGAGGACTTAAAACGAAATGCGTCTACTGGGAGGCTATTTATTGTTTCTGACCAGAAAGGGAACTTACGATGCATTATTCAGAGCAAAGCAAAGGGAAGATCGAAGAGTGCAAAGGGTAGGGTTTTGGCCTTTTCTACATCGGACAATTATTTGAACATATCTTTTTAAAATCACACCACACCTGGCTTTCACCACTTTAGGAATGAGAAGGAGACTGGGCCGATTTGACTTCCAGAGCTTCGAGGGTAAAATTTGACCAATAGCGGATCGCAGTAACTATTCCTGAAACTATCCCTCTACGCATTTCGGCTCCAGTTCCATTCCCCTCAATTCCTAAAGTGGCGAATTTACGAGCCTTAAAATTGACGCTGTAAGTGATGCTTTATCAAAGCTGTCAAGTGAAGACTGATAAAAGACAGGTGTGTACATGTGACACGTGTCCTACATGATTTATGCAACTTGTAAACCGTGACTTTTTTAAAAATATTAAGTGTCACTGGAAATGGAACTACTGAGACTTTTGTAACTAGATGTCATTTATAGCGATGCCTTAAGTTAAAAAGCTTTCATTCCTAAGTACTGATATTAATTGTCTATTGGTAAAATAAAAGTCACTGTCCAGCTTGATCGTAACTTCCTGGTGCGTTATACGGTGGTGGTTAATCATTTTCAGGCCTGAGTAGTTATTATCAACCTTCTAAACCAGGCTGGGATATAAATGTAATCTGTCGTGTGACGTGTCGCTTGATTTTTTGGTTTGCCTTTTGCTGTTTGTTGTTTTTGTAGAAAAACTGTACATTGAAGACTAATTTGACCAGTCTGAGTCGTACAGTCCTAAATAAAAGTGCATTTTGACAAGTACTTTCATAGGAAAGCCAAAAGCTAAAGGCTTAAACCACCGTATGAAAAAGCATAAAGCTTATTGGAACCTTCATTGTACTGTATTATTGTATTCAATTAAAATAAACATTATTAAAACATGAAAATCACTTTTTTAAACCACATTGAGTTATTGCCTTTCTTCAGGAAATTTAACCGGATGTTGTTTTCCGCTTGTTAGCGGTCAGTCAGGATCATTCGACATTCATGAGCGCTGTTCAAGGACACGTTAACTACGTGGTTACCTAAAGCTTCATTAAAGAGATCTTGTCCCGAAAACGAAAGAATCAGGAACAAACTGCCCTTGCGTTTGTTGAATACCCCACCCCTGGAAATATTGAGGCCCAGAGAAGGGAGGGGTACCTTAGGCATTTTTGGTTGGGAATGTACCCCTAACACCCTGGAACCCTCAGCATACACCAGAGCTAGTTCAGCTGAATTTTGCTACCCTATACTAGACTGAACTCCCAAAATCCCCCCATCTTAGAGTAGCTGTTTTCCAAAAACTACTGAGATCATTAGCACAGTCCAGCCAAAACAAAACCGATTTGACTTTTTTATATTTTTGAGTGACAATTCCCGGTTTCTTAAGCCTAGAATGAGATCTTTAACCAACTGATCAGTTTCCTGGAAAATGATACCCTATTCTAGACCCAAACTCCCTTGTTTATATACCCTATCCCGGTGTAAACTGCTTGAAAACCATACCCTTCACAGCGCCACCTAACTAAGTAGCCCATATATGGCACTACCCACCGGGTGTTGAGAAAGAATCCCGTAATTCGCCGCGTACCGTATTATGCCAGAAAAACATGTTTTGACTCGTCACTCAACATAGACAACGTAGGACTGAAGAGGACCGTTAAATTGCATGGGACAAAAATTGTCCACAAGTCGATAACATTCAACACACTTTTCAGAAAGTTTACATTCAATATCTCACTTACAAAATTGCTAACTAAAACAAAATACACAGACGTTCTCGAAAAAAATTCGCCATTTTCTCAGAAGGATTACCTTTAACCTGCATAACGGGCGTTATTGTTTTCGCGTTTCTCAGGCCTGTGAAGGCCAAGCACAAAGCTTTATAGCTTACAAGCACCAGCCACGCGCACGCGACGGGAAAACTGGGGGAAATATATGTGCGAAACAATAACGCCTGTAACGCAGGCTGCACAGCTGAATGACAAGTCACCCCAAGTTCAGCGCGGTGAGCAAAGTGTCTTGGTTGACACACGTGATTAACAAAAACAACGTTTACGAACAAAAAACTGACCTTTCGAGAAAAAAAGGAAACGTAAAACTGCACTTTCTCAGAAAAGACTTCATTAACATAATGTAAAGTGTTTGTTAGAAAGTAGTTCCGCTATAAAATGGTTGTGTGGAATATAATTTGAGTTCTGAATGTTTAAAACTGTTATGTATAAGCCGGAGAATCCTGACAAAGGAACAAGCCACCAAAGACTGCCTGAAGTCGTATGAATTTGACACGTTTCTAGAACTGGAAGAAAAGGCCGATCTAAAAGAGAGGATGTAAGCATCTGTTGAGGATTGTTTGTAGTGTAAGCATCTGTATTTTTCGTATACCAGGTTCAACTATTTCTGTACCAGATTGTACAAGTGGACTTGTTAACATTGCTTAAAAGTAAAGAGTTTTGGATAGGAAATCGAAAATACATGCATCACTTTATCGAAGTGAAGACAAGGCAGCCATGTTGTTTGCGATTGTTTGTTGACAATATTTTGACGGGGGTCGGGAGGGGCACAATGTGTGCATGGCAACCGTGACGTCAGCTGAAAGCTACAATTCCGCACCGTCGCGGCGGAGACACTAAAATTGTCATTTTCTGTTACAGAAATGTCTTCCAGATCTCGAGTTTGCGAAAAACTGAGCGTCCTTCTTTTGGCAAGTGAATGGGGCTCCTCTCAAGGAGGCCTTTCTACAATGAATAGATCATTAGCCATATACTTGGCTAGGCAACCAAAGGTAGCAGTTAGCTTCCTTGTTCCAAGCTGTAGTGAAGAAGACAAGAGAATGGCTCGTAACCACAAAGTTATCATATTTGAAGCACAACAACGGCCCGGGTATGACCCAATTGACTGCTTGACATTCCCACGGAAGGACATAAACATTGACGTAGTCATTGGTCACGGCGTGAAACTTGGAAAACAAGCGCAGATAATTCGGGAAAACCACAACTGTAAGTGGGTCCAAGTTGTGCATACAGCTCCCGAAGAGCTCGCCATGTTCAAAACATACCCTGGTGCAATCTCCAGAGGTGAAGCAAAGTATTCTACTGAAGTAAAACTGTGTGAAATGGCTGATGTTGTGGTAGCAGTGGGACCCAAATTGTTTGAAGTGTACTCAGCCTACCTTAGCTCATCCGAAAAATTTGTTTTCAATCTTACACCAGGAATTTTTACAGAATTATGTCATTTAAAGAGATCTTCTCCGGATGGTAACAAGTTTCGGATATTAGTATTTGGGCGAGGCGACTCTGAAGATTTTGAGCTCAAGGGATTCGACATCGCTGCTCAAGCGGTCGCTGCATTGAAGGACAAAAGTTATCATCTTATTTTCGTTGGTGCACAAACCGGAAGCGAGGAGCATGTGGCAGAAAAGCTTCTTAAACTCGGTTTGTGCCGAAGTCAGCTCACTGTGAGGAAGTTTGTACAAAATCGTGAACACCTGGGCAAAATACTTTGCGAAGCAAATCTTGCCATTGTTCCTTCAAGAACGGAGGGGTTTGGTTTGACCGCCCTCGAGGCGCTTTCCGCTTGTCTACCTTTCCTTGTAAGTCAGAACTCTGGATTTGGTGAAGCCTTAAGTAATGTATCAAATGGCTTGTCGTGTGTCGTTGACTCTGAAAATCCACAGGATTGGGCTGAGGCCATCAAGAGCGTACGACACAAGAGCGGGGAAATTAGGCACAAAGAATGCGAAACATTGCGAATGCATTATGATGAGAAATACAACTGGGAAAAACAGTGTACTGAATTGGTTGACATAATTTTTACCAAAGCTCAAGGTAATGTATTTAACCTGTAGAAAAGCACTCATTGTTTATAATTTGCTTCAAATATGGTGCTCATATAATTGTACTCGTTGTACCCTTAAATCAAGCCCGAGAATCGCCCAGCCTATTTTAAGGGAACTAAACTATACACAGGAAAATAGTCTAAAACTAGTGCATCTTCATGTAAGATATCATGTATTATGCTTGATATTACTTCTCAAACAAAATGAATTTAGAAGGAGAAATTATTTTCAACAACAATTTTTGAATTCCTCTGTATTTTCTTTATGAATTATTATTGAGTTGGAGAACAATACTCCACATTCGTACGCCCATTAATTGTTTTGCATCTTTACTAAATCAAACGAACTGCTTTCTCGGGTTCTTTCAATCTGACCTGCTTGGATGTACACAGGTATAAATAATGGCATACTTTAATTTCTAGACAAATCAGTCAATTGCTAACCAATAAGTTTTCTTTAAACGTAAGGGTCAAGCGCTGCGACAGTGGAATCACAGTTAAATGAACTGTCACTTACCCCTGCAAAAAAAAGTGTTAAACACAGAGGAAAGACCCCAGATTGGTACTATAGAGACTCTGAAGACTTGTTGTCTGGATCTTCGTGCTACGAGGCTGAAAAAGATAACACATTATTTCCTCGCCATTACCCACCCAACAAGAAGCCGCCAGCCTGGCGAAACCAATTCATGAGTGAACACCCTATAGGTAAGTAGCACTGCCATACGTCACATAAATACCGCCTGAACACTATTATCACCGTACATGCGTCCTGTGCGGTTGTCAGAGACCATGAAATGTATTGAACATGAAGCTCGGTGAATAACAAAAGACGGATACAAAGGTACCACTCACATATAGCACACCTTATAATCAGGTTGGACACCTGTTATGTTTATTCCACAACGCTATACTCGTCGTAGAGAACCATTTATGCCAATCTACTAGGCACATTTTTGAGAAAAGTGGGGAAATGAGAGTAAGAGACAGTTGTGAAAGGAAAAGAGTTGAATACAGGGTTTAGCACCGAAGTATAGCGATTAGGGTTAAGCACATTTTAAAACGGTTGTTAATCAATGCCAAGTAAAGTACTTTAAAATCAACCGGTGTCGGCAGTTATCCCTTGATAGTTTAGAGGATACGCATGTGGATTACACATCAAATGATGCGCGTTCCAAGTCCTACATGCTACTAACTGTTTTCTTCCGTTTTCGTTCTTATCTTATGACTCCTACCATGTATTTTGAGTGAAGATGACAACCTGATTTTGGAGTATCCATTCTAGTCACAACCATAGCAAATAACATCTCTGCTTAGATACAGACGACCACTAACATCTTGACTTACTTGATCAATCAGGTCAATATAAATCACAGCGTTGTCTCTGAATGCGAGTACCACAAGAGAGGAATGTCGAAAAGTCAGCCATAAAGGCAGCCCTGCTCAGGACTATCCACACCCGGACCGGGGAATATTCACATTACATATGAGATGCTATATTTATAACTTTGCTTTGCTTATTACAGACAAAGAAGGAACTCCAACTTGCCATGTTGACTTTGAGCTAGCCTCTGGGAGAAACGCAAGGAAGACAAAGCACCAACCAACTCGCTTTGTAATTCCCGAAAAGTGGCGTCAACGGCTGGCTCCCAACGAGACGTTAATGCTAAAGACTTACATTTTGGGCGGAAAGGTCTCTCTTGATCCAAAGCACGTTGAATTTAAACGTCCAAACTGGACAGTGCCTCGCTACATAATTGTCAATATTGAGCGCGAATATCCAAAGGCGGGCATCGCAGACCTGTTTATTATTTCCGACTGCAATGGTAAGTTAAGGTACACGGTTGATATCCATGAGAGCCTGGTGGCGAGGTTTGCTCATCTAGAACAACAACACTGAGAGATTTCCAGCTTGACTTACAGTCACATGTATGTGCATTTTGACTGGTTAATTGGTTGCCCTGAGTTTTGTGGTGTTTTCTAGGAAAGGGCCTCAATGGGGGTTAGCATGACAGCTTGTTTAACACTAGCCGTTCACCGTTCAGGCTATTCAACAAATAACAGTAAAAAGAAAAGAATGGTCTTTTTTCATCTATTATAAATATGGCAATTTTATCTTGGTCAGACATGCACGTCTAAAGTGTCGACTCAAGCTATATTTTACTTGTTATATTTACTATTTACAATGTACTGTTAACAGTTAACTGCATGTAATTCAAAGTATAAACGTTACCTGGCTAACAATTTAGGGATTTGTAGTACTTAACAGTATAAAAACTATATGCCCCAGAAAACACTTAACAGCAAACCCCAGGTAGGCCCTCTTAAAGCGATCTCTACATTTGTTCAGAATCATCATTATTTGAACTCTAAAGGCAGATTGTCACACCAAATCATTCGCAACGACGGTTTTCAATGCAACACACCGTTAAAACGTTGTTGTGACATATTGTTACGTTGTTTCAACATCGTTATCCGAAAATTAAAATCGCGGTTGAAATTCGTTTCGAGTAACATTACCTTCCTTGCATGACTTTCTACCTAGTTATGTTGATCACGGTCTCTTCTAAACTACCGGGCAGACGCAATTCCAACGTAACAGCTTGGGACGAAGTCTGCCGGGGCCAAAAGGACTCTTGGATAAAAAAAGACTAACTATTGCGAGGCAAACGCTGTAAGCCTGATTTAATTTCCGAATTTAGATAGCAGACGGCGGTTTCTATAACTTCTACGCTCTACATAATGTGTACTGCTCGCATCAATTAGAGACTGGATGAAGTATTTTAGATCAGAAACGTCCTAATCTTAAACTTGGCAAGACAGCACAGCACTTTGGCTAGAAAGACGGGAACTGCTGGATACTATTAATGCTGGTTAATGCGGAAAAGTTCGTCCTTACGTTTTGAGTTAAGTATTGTTTTTGAGGATACATTAGGATCTTTTAATGTCTAGGAGCTTTATAATCCCAACTAGTTTTTTAAAACAAACAGAGCATTTTTGAAGCAAAAAGAGGAACTGATCGCCTGTTGATAAGTTTATCATTATTTGAATAAACTCATTTGGGCTGCCAGTTCAAATTAAATTTAAGTGAAGAATGATCCTCACGCAATTTATGCAATTGCGTGAGAAGCCTGAAAAAAATAATAATAAAGACTGTAATCAATTAGTCAGTCCTCAATTTTTTTTCAGTCTTCGTTCGCAATTGCATAAATTGGGTTCACAACTGCAAGGATCATTATTCATTTGATTTCATTTCCGCAGTTCTTATATGATTTATTTCATATACATCTATCACACATTAAATAAAGTTATGTATTTATTCATCTGTTTTATTATTTTGTTCTTACTCTAGTTCTAGGGATTAGCTAATCAAACAAAGCCTAAAGTATAAAGTAGACTGCCGTTATAAGGAAAACGTCAAAGCTCTAAATCAGAGAAAGCACTTGTTTAAAGACTAGTTACATTCTGTTGTACTAACCACCCGTAAAATTAAATGATTTTCTATCTTGCGAACTGCTTTTCCGCGTTTTACCTCTTGGCGCACGGCAACAAAGCAGTGGTCAATTACAAAATACCACTCCTGCCGTCGAACGGGGTCAACCCCCCTTTACCAGAATTCACAGAATAAACCCTTCGGTTCTTTCAAGGGAAATAAACTCCCCCTTAAAAGCCTTTAACCCTCTCACTCCCGAGGTTGCTATGGTCAAATTTAGACAACAGTTCCACATACGTTTTAAGAATTACCAAAGAGGTTACATTTGAATGGTAACACTACTATAAGCTAGGACAAGATTTCGTCTGCAGACTCAATAGAACCACCTTCTAAGACTCCATCATTTACTCTGGATCATTATCACTTTAAAGTGTCCGACAAAGGCTATACTAGGCTTAGTCGGTATGTCTCCCTAACTAATCCATAACAAGCTTACCTACCACTTCTAAAAGGAGCCAGTTGCTAAAAAGAATATTTAGAATATCATATTCAACCCAACTCTCACTAAGACGAACAACCTAGAGCTGGCCCCAAGCGTCCGTCTAAGAGTCATGTCCGTCTAAAAGAGAGTAGACTAACGGGAGTTAAAAGCCAGGGACCAACTCTTGGGGCCCTATTTACCGAGGTGTCCGTCTTATAGAGATGTCCGTTAAGAGAGAGTCGACTGTGTATGACTGATTTTATCGTTCATAATCTTGGCGATGCAAACTATTTTCTGAATCTATCCTCTCCCAAAATCTCTAGCCACTCTGTTCATTGTCTACTAATTTTTTTTCTTCACCAAACCACCCCAAACGAAGCCAATCATGATTTTAAAAAGCATTTATAACATTTTCAACCGTTTGAAAGTAACCTGACCAACTGATAAAAACCACTCATAATTCATGCAACAGGTCCCTAATTATTGCAAAGCTGGCCAGGTTAACGACTCTCCATTTCCGCTTAAAATAATGTGCACTGCCATTTCCAAAACTTCCACAGAGGATACCTTAAGATATTAACGTTCTGAGTAAGCCCACTTTGACGAACGACCAATTGCACTTGTGCTTCGGGTGTTGACTTGTATCGATTTTGAAGAGATTGGCGTATTTCTTGAGGTGGGTACCAGTTTTCTTCCCTTTTCTGCAGATCATCAACGTCATATGACAGTTCCCCAAAACGAAGCCGAGTGTCTAGCAGTACGGTGCCTTCTGGGTAATTCAAGTGCGACCCTTCAGAAGACACAAAAAGAAAAGGAGGCTTTTAGATTTTACTTTGAAAGGGTTTGTGGAAGATAGATCCCTAAGACATTCCTCTACTCAATGTGAAGATCCCTTATTGGACCTGCAGCTCTCCGAAACAGTTCATGCATGGCCAGAGCAATTTACCTAGTCTTGTACCTAAATCTCATGGTTACCATTAGGTAACATGAGCTGAAGTCAGATTGTTTCTTTCAGTAAAATTACATGAAGAACAAAAAAAACTCCAGTTTTCCAGTTTAATGCTTTAAACCCAGGTCATTTGCTTTGTAGTCTACATCCATATCCACTACACCATCGAGGAATAGCTGCCAAATCCAGTAATTTTTAAAATATACATGCTCTTATGCCGTATCCCATTGCGATATTTGAAAGCTAACCATTTTCAGTTCAGTGCTTAACTCTCTACTATGTTCCCTCCATAACTGACGCTCTGTAGTTTTGGGTTCTTCAGCTATTCTACATTCAAAGTCTCGTTCCGTTATGAAAATAATGCGTTGTGCTAAATTCATAAGGTGTCCAATCTGGCTTCACTCGATGTTATCTAATGCTAACCAAATCTCATAGGCATGATGATCAGTCTCTCTATTTTCGGACAGGACGCCATGTAACCTTCCATACTTACCCCCTGTCGCTAGCGAAGCTGTCTCACATTCGTTAACTCTGTCCTGTTTCTTATAATCTACCACTTCTGAAGCCCGGCTTTCATTAGATTTTTCTTCCAATTCGTTGATGATTTCAACCTGTCGGTGAGATAAAAAAAAAAAAGGAAAAAGAATACTAGGAGACTAAAAATCCCAGGAGAAAAAGCTGGCCCAAGTTGTTCAAAGCTGGATAGCGCTAGCCATCGGATAAATCTCCATCCAGTGAATTAGTATTAGGGAAACCAATTGCACTATCAACTAGATAGTGATTTATCCCCAGATTTTAAGGTTGTCTTTCCCTGATTATCATTACAATTAGCATGGCTTGCGCACAAATGCAACACACAATTTTAACTGCATAATTCGGGATCTGTAAATGACAGCTCAATAGCGCTAATACAAAATACTTGTTACAAAGGGGACGGAAATGAGATTAAACACAAAATAATCCTCGCTGCATTTGTTTAAGTTTTCTTTTAAATAAGTCCCTTATGTGTTTTGCTACTCGCTCAACTTTGTGGGGCATGAAAAAAATGCTTTTAATTAATGCCTCTCCCAAAGTAATGCCGCCGGGACAATATGAGATACTGTGAGCCCGGCAAAAAGGCTGATTTTGTGACGCTTGCTTTTGGCACCAGTATCGCTAAGCAATAAGAAGGTGAATCTCTACACTTGCCCAAGATTGATTTTTTTGAAGAAAAATGCCACAGAAAATGCTTACAAGAGCATTTCTGAGCCTCTAGATTTCAAAATTTTCTGGGGGGGGCAAGCCCCCAGACCCCCCCCCCCCCCCAGTAGCTCGCGCCCCCGGCGCTCGAAACTTGCCTCGTCTTCTACTAAAGTCTGGCTACGGTCCTGAATCATCATTGGTCCATCATTACTCGGATTTGCTAATGCATATCAACTCACACACAAATTCCAGAAAAATGTCCGAAGTTTTATCTTCGAAACTCAGAAATTAGAACTGACTTACAAGTTACCAAATTGAGGCATTTATGTTGCTAGGAAATGTAAGGCCGTTTTTTTAATAAGCCATGCACTTAGAATTAAATTGCGATTCGTAATATTAATTACCTCGTCCTTTTGAGGCATTACACCCGCTTTCTCAGACGAAGGATTATCAGACTGTGTCGGTTTCTTCAGCCTTGGCGGCGGTTCAAACTTTTCGCCCTTTTTATTTGAGTCAAAGAAGTGTAGTAATGCTTCCACGTGAATTTCTCTGTGCTTCTTGTCCCATGAAAATATGAAACTCTTTCGTCCATCAAGATATTCTTCCTGGAATTGAGAGGATACTTTCCTCCGAGCCCAACGGGACAGAACAGCTTTGTCTTCTTCACGTTCGTCTTTGTATTCATCATCTCCACCGATAACTATAATAACATTGTCACCTTCCAAAAAGACAATACAAAATACATTTAACAATTATTCCTCGAGCCCGAATGGGCTCTGAGGCAATAGCCAATGAGGCCGAAGGCCGAATGGGCCTTTGACTCAGAGGCCATGAGGGCGAGAGGAATAATTGTTTTAGTAAAATCCAACTAGTTGGTCAAAAATATCGAGAATAAAACAAGTTTAGCTAGTTAAAGCTAGTCTTTAATCCTTTTTTGCCACCAAAAAGCCCGCACTTTTCGCTACTAGTGGGCTATAGCATATAGCCTAGTAGTAGCTCAACCAATCAGAACGCAGCATTGATAATAGACCACTAGTTGGATTTTCCTAAAAAGAGATACACGCTAGGACCACAACAGTCAAACACTAAGGCTACTTTCACACTATACCAGACAGCCGTATAATAAGAACAGCAGAGGCCCGGAGCAGCACAAGTCGTTCACATACATCTAAAGATCCTTCCCGCGCGATTGGCAGAGAGGGTTTGATGAACTTAATTCCAGATTTACTCCTGAATATTTGCTTCAATCTCTGTGGGTTACAGGCCTTGATCCTACTTATTTACTCCCGGGAAGGGCTTAATAGGTGTCTCACTTCCTCAAAGCAAAGCCTGCAGGGTGCAGACGCTTTAGGGGAGAAGATCATGGAGACAAGTGTACGGCAAAGGATAAAATGTAATCGTCTAGCCGAACAGTTAGCCTTTATTCTGCATTTATTTATTTGTAAAGTTAACTTTCATGAAAGGGTTATTCTTGTAAGCTGCTGTATGTAAACACAGTATGACTTATTGATTTGCACCAGCCACCCTCACCCCACCCCTTTTAGAACTGAAATCTTTCCCACCTGAAGGTAAATGCGTGATGAGTGGAAATTGAAGACGTGTATTTAATGTGAGAGCATGCAGATATGCTTTTCTTATAATTAGCTGCACACAAAATAGCATGCCAAGTGCCTGACGCACTCAGATAAATTAATCATAATACCCCAGCAATGTATTTGTTGTGATTCAGTTTTATTCTTCGTTGAAATTTTTGTCTGGATGTATATGGTAATTTATAATAATGAGTGTGAACCAAATTTAAACCAATTTGAAAATAAAAAATGACACACAATATATATGATAAAATACATCGATATTACCATTTATTAATTTAATGTATTTACTGCAAAGTTGTTAGTTTCAGCTTCTAGCTTTTACTGTATTCAATGAAGTAAGATAATTCAGCCCTATACCAGTTTGCCCCGTATGTAGTTATAATATAACGAAGTCAACCACCAATGAAGTTTGAATTGATTTTGACACAGACTGATATATGTCTACGTGTACTAGTAGTATAGCTTCTACTGTACTGCTACACTGTCAGATGAACACTGGTTTTTACTACTTTAATACTAGCATGCTGAATATGTGAGTTATTCATACAGTGCTGAAATCCAATTTACCGGAAATCGACTGAAATCGACGGATGTATACAGGTCTGCAATTAATTGATACATATCGGAGAGAACTATCACTCCTTAGAAAACTCAGAAAAGCCTCACCTGTTTGCTCCCCCGAGTATCGTCATATTTAATAGGGCAGTAAAGGGCATACAAGCAAATTGGCTCAAATATTGCTCCTATCGTGACGGTAGTTAGTTGTAATATATTTTATTACAATAAAGTACAGCTGTTAGGCCCGTTTCAAACGTGCTAATGCCGTGCCGAACACAGTTGATCGAACTAAATTCGACTTTAGCACGGCATTAGCGCGACGTTTGAGGCCAAGTCGTGCTACTGCCGTGTAGCATGGCAAGCCTTGCCGTGCTACACGGCAGTAGCTCGACTTGGTTTCAAACGTCCGGCGTGCTACCGTCGTGCCGAACTCACTTCATAAATTACAAATGCATTAGAATACATTTAAAAGTTTGCTGAACCGTTTCTTTATTATTGTGTTTTGTGTTCGGCAACAGCCGTTCTATTCGACTGAATTAAATTCAACATCTGAAACCAAGTCGTGCTAGTGTCGTGCTGGCAGCAGTCGAGCTACAGTCGAACCAGCTTAGCACGGTAGTAGCACGACGTTTGATATACGCCTTAGACCTGTTATAAGGGTTATGAATGGTGTTGTAAGGCTCACCTGTTTTGTGCTGCAAAGCTTTGTAGAACTTTGCGTATCCTATCCCAGCGCTTTCTTCATTGATTGAGAGCCGTGATTCGTGTGCTTGCACTACAAAAAACGCCAAGTCCATCTGCAATACAGGAATCATGCTCTCGCACGCTTCAGACATCTTTCCAAGAACCAAGTCATTATGCTTCTCAATCGATAATTCGAAACCGAGCTTGGCTTTTGTGTCTAACAGCAGTGCTTCTACTGAAGCCAGATTATACGTTTTATCGAAGTTGAAAAGGTGAACGTGTTTTATAGTTTCCTCCATTATGGAATTCTGCTGCAAGTCGCTGACACATTACAACTCAAAAGTGTCAACTTTCGCTTTCGGTGAGTTCCCAGAATTCAGAATGAAAACTCCCGGAAGTAACGCAACCATCTGTCAACGATATTAACAAGAAAAGTATAAGGTGGAGGTGTCACGAGACCCGATTCTACAGTGCGTCAATATCCCGACCGTAAAGCTACCTTATTTAATACATAAAATTTTGGCGACACGTCAACTTAGCGATTCTGAAAAAACCTTGTTTACTGGGCACTTTACTTTAGCGATTTGTCGCAAATTTTTACGGCGACGACAAAACTTTTACGCATTAGAATAATAAACGTCAATAGCTTCATTGAAATCAAAATCATGCAACGTTCTGAAACTTAATTTTAAACGAAAAAAAAAAAAACAAAACTGCGACTGTCAGTGTTGTATTGTCATATTTAGGTTGCATTCCTTTTAGCCAAACTTTTTTCGGATTTGGACAATCCAGATTGTTTGGATTTTCGTGCTAGCCGGAACAAAAATCTGAAATAAGATTGATCCATACAGAAGCTGCCTGCCGCTCCGATCTTCTTCTCAATTTTAGCGCATCGTTTGTTACGTCTTCCTGCTAAATTAAGCATCTTCTCGTGGAAAAAGGGAAAAAAATGCTCTTTAACTAGTGGTGTTTCATGCTGGGACTCCGGCGTCAACTTAAAATTATCTGGAATTTGATTCAAGAACATTTCAGAAGACAATTACGAATTCTCAAGCGCTGAGAAGCACGCTCTTGACACACAGACATTGGCCAGTATAGTTTTTTCGGTGAGAAAATCTAAGCGTTTTCACTTTCTAACGGATTTAGAGTGACAGTGGAACTTGAGTTTAGTATACTACAATCCTTTAGCGGCATAGAACAATGAAGGAGTTGAAAATAACTTTTGCCTGAACTAACCTTGACCTGCTGTGTTTATTGATAAACGAGCACGTTTTTGCGATCGAAAAGCAGTTTCATTAAATGGAACAAAGATCTGAAACCAGATTGAGATACCAATCTGAACGATCCACGTTCAGAGGTAGATCGTTCGGATTGCAATCTTAGATTGGTTTAGTCCTTAAAGGAACAAAAAATCGAATTTTCGATCGCAAAATCCGGATTTAGATTGGCTAAAAGGAATGCAACCTTAAGGTACATTTTGGTGTCACCCATGCGTAAAACTGACGAGATATCAGAATTTCATGTTGTACTCACTTTAATTTAGGAATACCGGTGATAAATTTAGCGGCACTTATTTTGGGTGTATTTTAAATTAGCGATTTTTCTCGCTAAATTAAAGTGTCGCTAAAATTTGTTGAACCGTCAGTCCCGTCTCACACCCCCAGCAGCCCAACTTAGTAGCGCGCATGGCTTTCTTCTTCTCTCCGGCGCGTTGCACGTGCTGACGCTGCGTGGTATAGTGCCTCGGGATGCGAACCCTCTATTTTGTTCCCGGTCTGTAACGGAGTTGCGATTCAGTTACCTTAGTGTGGGATGGACTTTAACTTCCCATCTTTATCAATTCACATCTATGTTCACGTCTGTGATATTTAAGTCTAACCTAAGCCAAACCAGCGTTTGTCTGTCCCTACTCCTCAAACAGGTTTTTCAGTAAATTAACATCCCTTAACTTTGCCTGTACAATTTTCCGGATGAGCAAAACGGCGAATTTTCCTCTAGGCAAAAAAAGCAATTGCAAAATAAATCATACAAAATTTGAAATTTCCGACATTTCCTAGCTTACCAGTTAGTAGGGACAGCTGTTTGAAAGAGGGAGGGGGGGGGGGGGGGGGGAGGACTCGTATTGTGCCCAGTAGATTTTCAGGAGGTGCCAAAATTTTACCGCCAATAAAAATGCAAATATATATTAATTCGTATGGGTTCTTTTTTTAATAAAGAACTGTTGACCTATTAACCTTGCCCAAAACAGAGAGAAAGACCCAAGTGATATTCCAAAATGCATTTCTTCTCAGTTTAACAAAACATTTTTTTTCATAGAATAATAAAAACACGGTTTTATTTAATGCCTGTTGAAGATCGATAGATATATATTAACAACTTTGAAAAGAAGGGTCTTGAAAAAATGCGTATTCAACTCATAGCTCAACAGGAGCTTTGATACACTCCCAGTATGTTTTTTTTCTAGGTCATAACCGAAAGCTGACGTTATGTTGAGGGCCGGGTTTATTTTTTTGGTTAATACATGTACTAGTTCTAGTAGCCCTAGTAAATAGATGTTATAGAACTAGACTCATTTCAAACCTGACATTTCAGATAATCTTCATTTTCTGGAAACTGAGAGTTGAATAAATTTCCGATCGAATACTTACAAAAGATTAAGATGTAGTAAGTCGTCTCAAACGCACCATAAAAAAATCTTGTTGCAAAAATTGAATACATCTTATAGGATTGCGTGAAGTAGTGATTTATATAGGCGTCGTAACATTTTCAGGATTCCGGAGATTCCCGAGTAAAAGTTTCCCGAATCCGGACACCAGATTCCCTTACATAGGGCGACTTTTAAGTTAAGCAATACTACTTGATGATTCATTTTTAACAGGCGCTGATATTGAGCGTGGGATAAACGTGAAAAACTCTGTAGAGAAATGACCGCACATCCCACAACACTCTAGCCTGTTTCAAGCTCTCATGATCGTGTCCGCATTTTCGCGATCCAGCGAATCCGGCCATCTCGGAGCCTGGAACAGGCTAACAACACTCTGTTGTGTGAATCCAATTTTGAAGCCTAAGCCCTAGGATATTGTACAGTTATTCCACACATTGTCAGCTGCAGTGACCTTGACTCTCGGTTCAGCCACACCATTATCATCAGTTATAAACTCCACCGTAGCGTAGGCTGTTGATGCCCAATCTTTCTTCAATGCTTGCACCACATCATCTGGAGGACGCCATGCTCTGTCGTTTTTCCAAAACCTCGCAACTCCCTCGTCGTAAGAGATGACGCCATACCGAATACGAGTTGATAGCAATACAGTTCCACTTGAAGGGGAAGCTGGTGATGAACCTGCGGTAAAATATATACAACATGTGAAAAAAAGGAAAACTCTTCTTACGGAAAGACTATCCCTGATATAAATCTAAAGAGGTTTTTTATGGGGGGAGAAGGGTGCCGCAGAAAACACTCTTCTCTTACAATGTGCCCCGGTTCGGAACCTAAAGGTTATGCCGTAGCCTGTGTACACCCCCACCCCCTTCTCTCAGACCAAATAGCTCCTGTTCCAGATAACTTTTTGGGGGGAGAGGGGGCGGGGGGAGTTTGCTGTGCACACGGTTAGCAATGCCATATTCGGGTTGAGTGTTTAGTTGGTTTGCTTCTTTGCCATAAGACTATTTTCTCCGGGTACTGTAAATCTATACACCATTCCGTTTGTTTCTCTGACCAACACAGTAGTTTCCGGCTTAACTTCTCGCTTACTTACAGGGTGTGTGGGGTGAGCCAAGGAATCTCTCCCCACTCTCACTCTCCATGTTTAAACTCTCTCCGGATCCCTCGTAGGACTGCTTTTTGGTTGACTGATGATAACGATGATGAGTTTCCAGTAAAGTTAAGGAATTTTGAAATTGTAACATCCGTTCATTAAACACTAAAAAAACATAGCAGACAAAACATTTTCGCAATCCCTTTTCTGAATATTTACAAAATAATCATACTCAAACGTTTTCTTGTCCTTTATAACTAAGGTACCTTCATCGGTAACTTGTCGTCTTCCATCTGTCGTAGATTTCGGGGAGGAGGTTGCTTTACTGCTGGTTCTCCCCTGACTTTTATGGTGAGTAGGTTCGACATGGACACTGGCGGTTGCTTCAGCCTAAAATGCACGCAAAATTATGAATTTAGAAAGAAACCTTCACGAACTCCAAGCAAAGCATGGAGGTGACGAGGCCAATAAAAAGGACTGGTCGAATGAGATACCGTCCTGCGCCCACCAGGCGCGCGAGGAATCGTGGGAAGTATTGGGCGACTTGTGGCTCAGTTTATCACGTGGTTGTGGCGTCTTAGAAATGAGGCAGAAATGATTTGTTAACTTACCCCTGCGACATTGTCTGTCGGTTGTCCTCTCCGTTGGTGTATAAAACGTCTGTCCTCTTCTGCTTCGATCAAAGTAATGTAACAGTGCTTCTTCGTGAATTGGTCTGTGAACATCGTCCCAAGAGAAGACGAAACTCTGCCTTCCATCGATGAATTTTTTTTGAAACTGGGCTTTGATGGCGTTGAACGCGGATTGTGAAATGAACTCATTTTGTTTTTCGTCACTGTTCGCGTACTTCTTATCCCCACCAATCACAACTAACACATTGTCGGCTGCAAAACAGAATACTTCACTCTTTAGTTTGCTAGAATTTCTTTAAGATAAACAAACTAGCAAGTTAAACAATTCATGTGATGTAGCTCGTATGTAATCTGGGTCATGGTTTGAGTAAAATGCCACCTGATTTTGCGGCAACAATGTTCGAGGCCAATACCTCAGCTGATAGCTGGGGAATTAAATAAACACAGGATGATTTCCTTAACATTCTTGGAAAACACACTCTAAAGGTCACTTTCAATTCTTCGAAATCACTTTAAAGCAGACTATTTTGTATATTTTGTAATACGTTTTAGCTTCACATCGAACAGAAAGAAATATTTATGACCGTACACCATAAACGTCACTGTAAACGGCTTTAAACTAAGAATTTCAAAGATCGCACAACATAATTCACTAGGGCCGCTACAGTTTAGTTTGTTCAAAACAATACACAGTAATTACAATTCTCGAAACATTCTTTCCATTTTCTAAAATCACATACCTGAACCGGTTTTTTTCGTTACTGCATTATATATCTTTCCGTAGCAGTCTTCACTGAACGAAAGCTGATCATTTGCATGCACCATAAACACAGCGTAGTCCATTCTCAATTTAGGAATTGTTTCTTCCGCCACTGTACTAAAGGCCGTCGTTTCGCTTCCAGTTCTAAACGGTTGGTCCTCAACTTTAATCTTGAAATCAACTTTTCCCTCCACTGAACGCAGAAGCGTCGTCACCTGACCTAAATTACAGGTGTTATCGCAGTTAAAAAGGTAAAAATACTTTGTAGATTGTTTGGTGCGCCTTGAACAGCTCGCCATGTTTATGAAATTGTTACTTTCGTTTTCAATTTGAGTCCCGGATACACGGAAGAGGTAACTCTTCACGGAATCACGCAAGATTTCTTTCTCTGGTCACGCGACACAATGCAAGCCCCCTCTTTATTGGTAAACAGCTAGAGTTTACGAAATGCCAGCGTTTAAATTAAGTTTCATGTATAAAAATGATATGAATCGATTATGTAAAGACAAGATGGTAAATTAATCTACAAGGTTTTTAGTTCAGCTTTTCAACGTAGAGAGAGGCACAGTTTAAAAAACGAAACCACTGACTTCCTGTTTGCTGTAACACTTATGAGCTATCACTTCAACCTCATTTCTTGCTGATATCACTTTAACATCAACAGTTCATAGTTGTTGCCTTTTGCAAATGTATGTTACAACTAATTCGCGATGGCTAATATAAGGGGTAAGTGCACTACTTTCTGATTGGCTCAAATCCCTTGGATAAATCTCTTTGACGATAAGCGATATTTGTACGAATGACGTAAGTTGCACAGAATGTGGGCAGAAAAGGGTACGGCAAACCATGATGAAGCCCCATGGAACGAGGCTGGACACGGCAGCTCAGCTGTTTTGGTCAGCGGGAGAAAATGGCGGAACATTTTACACGTTTTAAGAACTACTGCCAACCAAGAACAGAAGAAATACAACTCGACACACTGACAAATGCTATTTGAAGCCTATCTGCAAGACTGAGCATCCCTCTTAAGTCAATCGAGGTAAGCATATTTTTATAATACTAAATATATTGAATGGATTATGAAAGAAATTATTAGACTCGGCTTTTAGCCTTATCCAAAAATGGCTAGTGATAAATGAAGTTAACGGCCTCTAAACATATCAGTGCACCAATCCTATAAGAAACCTAGGCAGCAAACCAGGTCTAAAACGCACAAGTTACTATGCGGTCTCTGAACATGTCCCGTTTTGAAAAATGAGGCAGCAGTGACGCTTAAGTGGGAGTTGGAGGCGGTCATCCAGACCCAGACCCTTTCGGCCTTAGTTTGGTCTAAAAATAAGGGGAGCCCGGGTCCCTAGCCTGGATCCGCCACTGCACTTGCACGTACATTTCCGGCTTTTTTGGGAACGAGCATGGTGATTGGCTTATTGAAGAAAAAAAGGCAATCGTTCTGATTCTTCCCACTGTGATTCCGTTGAACTTATGACTGCCGTTACGACTCCAATTTCTTTGATTTTCACTATGCGGATTCCGACTATGACCGATCCGTCGCTGGTGAGAACCAGTCTTTACAAATTGACGCACGAAACCTATTATGCTTCTGTTAAGAATCATCGAAATGACGTCAAAATGGACAAATCTCAAGTGGAACCACGAGGCACAGGCGCTTAGTCGAAATAAGAAAATAACCCTTTGAGCCTTAGGAGTGATCAGCATCAATTTTCTCCTTTTAATATCAATGCTTTGAAAAACTAAGTGGTCATGAGAATTACGGACATGATCCGACACAAGATGAATTTGCTTGATATTTTATCACCTTCTCCCTACTATTTTTGTAGGAAATGACTAGGGGCTACCATTGAGATTTCAAATTTTGATCTTAGAGTTTAAAGGGTTAACGTTTTAACCCTTTCTATCAGCTGCAAGAGTGTAGAGAATGGATGTTGATTTGTTTGTTCGTGTTGTTGTTTTTTATTTTTTGTTTTGTTTTGTTTTGTTTTGTTTTGTTTTTTTTGCAATATCATTAACTATAAATCTTTGAATGTCCATTTCCCAGCTTAGTCCCCAGGTGTTCTCGGCGCGGCCAATCCTGGACTCTACCGTGAACTGTGACGTCACCGAGAGAGACTTGACTTCTCTCGCCCCCTCTTTCCCAAACTTCGCGCGGACAACGGGGCAAGTGAGAAAGCCTAGAGAAAAACACCATTGTGTCATGTCCATAAGTGTGTAGTGTACAACCTTTAACTTGTTGTAATATCATGTGGCGGAGAGAAAAACTCTCACTGAAAATAACAGTAGTGGTTGCTGTTTAAGATTTTCCCATCGTCTGTTTTGAGCTTATTTTCCCAAGGGCTGTTTTGAGCTTACAAACTCAGTCAATTACAAAATCGAATCTTAAATGTACAAAAAAAATGTAGAACTTTAAGATAGTTTGAGCCTCAGTGCCAAAGTATTTGATTTTTATAGAGATTGTTGTCAAATCCCGCGTTTCGAGACATTGTGCACCTTGCATTTCCGAGAAAATGAGTTTAATTCGAAGAAAACCAGTCAAACCGGAAATTTTCAAATTAGTACAAATTTGATTGAATGACCGGGGTAGAACATTTCTGTTTGATTTTCCGTGACAATGGCTTTGGAAGGTTTCTTCTTGACAACTGGCATTTTTGTTCTTCTTTTCACCTTCGGATTCTTTTCAACGGCCGGTGAGTTAAAAGAGTTGTGCATAAGCGGATCATGAATCACAGCTGAAATAACTGGTCGACATATACTAAGCATGGTTTACGTTGTCGTCTCCCTCCTTTTTCTACGGCTTAGCCTACGGTTAATTTCGAAGACCAAAATCAATTGTTTTTAGAAAGTCCATCAACTAACGTTCCATATTTCTGTAAAACACATTTTCAAGGTCTGTAGGGCTCTAAAAAAGCTGAAGAAGAGAAGATGCGTAAAATCCTAACGAGCTCATCATTCTTTAAATGACAAACCATGGCTTGAAAGTTGTTTTTTTTTTTTATTTTCCATTTTTTAACGCCTAATGACAAAAATTTAGAGCTAAAGGCTAACCGCAGTGAGATTCACATTGAAGAATTAACTCAATACAGATGCTTTCTAATCCTAGCGCCTTTTCAGCCTTGCCTGAAACACTAAAATTCCATTAAACGCAATGTCCTTAATGTTGCTTTGAAGTCACTTCCGCAAGTTGAAGCCGGGATAACAGAAGTGAGGTTTGCTTGACGTCCCTGAATGAGGTTTCTTCCCATTTAAGTGTCATTGTCAGAGAAAACCGGGCAGGAGCAAAAGTTGGAGGTCGGCGTTTGACCTCCACCTTTTTACCATAGAAAAGCCACCTGAAAAGATTATCAACGGTGGTATTTTCAGAAGTTGGTGGGTATTTTATTTCAAGATAAAATTCTTTCCTAGAATCAGGGCCCTCCACGGGCATAAAATAGGTTGATTTTCGGCCAACTTTTGTTGAACCTATATGAAAGAACGTTTAGTGAGAAAATCTTGCCATAGGTTTTTTCACACCTCCAACCCACAATAAACTGATTGAAGTCTAACAATCTCTCTTGTGCTGAACTATATGTTTTCAATGTCGCACTTAATATTAACACCTAATTGATAACGAAGGTGAGCCAAATTTTTGCCATTTTCGCGCTGCTGTTTGTCAAACGTGCGTTGTTTATTTTTAAAGAAAATTACTGTATCAATAGTCTGTTGTACCTGTATTAAAATACAGCAAACTTAAAATTGGTATCTCTAAGTAAATCGCTAAGGCCGACGTCGAAAGTTACACGAAAATGCCATTCAGCAAAAACTTTTCCTGCCAAATTTTCAGAGAATAAATAATATACAAAAATATTTTTCTGGACGATAAGTCGAAAATTTACTAAACAGTGCTCAACAAAGGTAATCAGGTTCTTTAGGTAACCGCAGTCGAGTATTTACTTCAAAACATCGACATAGGTAACCTTTAAGCACTTGAAACATGAAACACCCCTTATACAAAACTGATTTTTTTCCGCACTAAAAATAATTTATGTGGCACGTTGCAGTGAATCCCTGCAGATTTATTCTCCGCAGAGTTCGAACTTCAGAAGCATAGGAAAAACCATTCAAAGCTAATAATAAGCGGGTGATCTGAAAAAGTGTGTCAATTCAGTGAGGGAAAAATATAAATATATCAGACTAGCCGTCTTGTTTACATCTGTAGTGATGCCAACTGTTATGAACTATTTTTAATGAGTGCCTTTTTCACTTGCTTTTGCCTCGTAATATATGTAATGCCCAAATGTAAGTCTTTAAGCTCTATCAAACACCGAGCTTTCACACTTAAAATTAACTATCGTTAAATTCGTTTTTCTTTTTTTCCGAAGAAGAAAATCAGTCAGTGTCGATTGTTAAAGTGCAACAAAATTTCGCTACGGACTAGCCTAGCAGTAAAAGTGACTTCGTTAATAATAGCTGACACATCAAGAAAAGGTAGTTCCTATTGTTACAAGTGAGTTCACCCAATATCTTTAGTTAAACTTTCTAAGGCAACGTGCTTTATGAAAGGTTTTTCGCATATTTCGTTCTCAACGGTACCTCTAATAAGTCCTTGATCCTAGCTAATCTGAGACACCGTTAACAACAAATGGAATCGGGATTGTTTTCCGATTGGAAGCAAACCGCAAGCAAAAAAAAGTAAAAATGCTTTCTACTGTCTGGTTGATATCACATTTTAACTCTTAAAATACAAAAGTAAATTGTAAATAAGGTACAACTCAGTGTTTGTTCTGACTGTGAACAAAGTATTTACTGCGTAGGGCTATTTCGAAAGACACCACAGGCTCCATCGCAGGCTGCACCATAATCCGTAATATTTAAGAATAAATTGCAAAAAATCAAGAGAGTGATTCGTAGATTTAACGATGGCATGCGCGTTAACGCTTATTTGCAAAAAGAGATAGGATCTGGCGTTTAATTTGCCACGACTCCGCTTGATCATAGGCTTTGATTAAGACATCGAAGAGCCCAGTGTTTGTGTCGAAATACTTTCTTTTGGATGAGCTACTCTCATCCCTCTCGATTATGTCTGAATTATTTTGGACACATTTCCAAAGGTCTTTTTCTTGCCCAGGACTAATGACTGACAGCGTAGCTGCAACAGCTTCCCTGGCCTTGCGAATATTATAATAGTACTTTTGCTGGGTAGATGAAATATCGTCCCATGAGGCATTTAAAGTAGAAAGGATGGGACTGAAGCGTCCACTTGTCAGGTTTCCCAGGGGATCGTTAAGTGCCTGTCGTCTCTCATTTTGGATTTCCTTCTCGTCGCACCAAATGCTTACTTCTTCCTCAGGAACACTGATTTGAGAGGCCTGCGACAACAGAGTCTCGTCTGCGTGTTCGTCAAGTGGCTGTACATCTTCACTCATGGTAGCTTCACATTCTATTAATTCTACCTCTTCATTTCCTCCTGGAGTTGTCACAAAGCTTTGCCCTGAAGAAGACTGCACACCGGCTTCCTGTAAAAAAAAAATACATAGGTGATAAATAACGATCACCAGCCAAGCATTGGTCCAATAGTTGAATTCATTGACACGAATTAGCAATCTTCTCCCTTATTATACTGCGTCTATCGGCGAATGAAGTGAGCCAAGCGGTAGTCTGGGAAAGGGGAAAGGGTGGCGCCCTGTTTCCCCTCGTTTTTTTTTCCTTTTTTTGCCATTGCGGAGCTTAGTCCCAGACTAAAACTTTATTTATTTTTCACATCTTAACTCATGTAAACGAACTCATGTTCTTCACAAACAAGCCCTTACTACATAAACGCCACTTAAATAGGCTGCCACCGAGTTCCAAGAACGCTCACTTTCAAAATGAGGCCAAGTGCACAACCTCTCTTGTGAAAATAAGTTTTATTTGCATGAGCATGAGAATGAACAATTATTTCCATGTTAAAGGCTGAGCACTTAATATCGTTTTGATACAGGGGCCCGAGGCAACTCGGAAATGGTCTATTATTCCTCAGAAAATAAATAATGTAAACTATAGCATAAATTATGCAGCCCATAATAGAAGAAAATATTTCAGTTGCTTCAGTTGGTAAGACCACCGCATCTTCAAGATGGGGTCATCGTGAGTTCGAATCCCGTAATGTCAAATTTTTGACGAGGATTTCTCGTCAAAACAAATGTTATACGAACATCGACTTGGCTATTCCCCTTTGGGTCAGAATTTAGGGATTTAGACTGGTCTTCGGGGAATGCTTGGTTCAAATCCTTTCGTTCACGTGTTTTTAGCATTGCAAATATCACATTTTTTCCCCATTTTTAATTTCATCGACAGTTCCAACTATATAATGTAAACTTCTAGTAAACTCAAGTTATTAGTAAGTCAACCCTCGCTTTCGTTCAGGACTGGACTTTATACAATGCTATTAAGCTGACCTGTTTCATGCCTTCATCCAAATGTACATCAAAATCACTTTTCTCGCGCTTTTTATAGTGTTCCAGCCTACAACTTGTGCAGATTGCTATCAAGAGTAATCAACAGAAAACAACTAGAATCGCAGCCTACTCATTTCAAAGTGCCACACCCGTACCACTCCCTCCAAGACACTTCAGTGGAAATGAACAATGCAAGAAGATTACAATTATTTTTGCTATGCCAACAGTATTTTTTGTTTTAATTTTTAAATTAACATGTTTAATACATGTTTACTGAAAGGTTTGTGTGTATTAATGATAATACTCTCACCAGTCCAATTTTTATATGAGGCATAATTCGCAGACTCCCTATGGCAAGTGCGCAAATAGCAACTTTAAATAACTTTTAGATAAGACTGGTTTTTGATAAGCGTGAACGTTATCAATTTCTCTTTATTCTATCGGCGTTTTTTATTCCATTGGCATATATGTTTTGTAACTCGTGTAATATTATAGTGAATCGCCATTCCATGGTTTTATGCTGTTTACTTTGGCTCAATATTACATGACTCTAAAAACTAAATTACTTGCACATGAATGAACAGTCCAATGAACCGCACGTATCAGACGTTCCATAACCTAAACAGCAAGAGAGTACGCGAGAATTAACTAAATGTATAAAGAGAAGTCTCCACTCACCTGCCCCGATAGGAACAATCTCCTTGAACTCAACAAATACTTCTGCTGATATTTTTGCATTAACACGCCTAGGAAGACTAAGTCGTTTATTCAACCCTTGATGAGCTGGGTAACAGCAAATGCAATTCTTACGGCCAGGCCAGTCGGTAGTTAAGCGTTTTCTATGTTTTGGGTAAATGGTTAAAGCCTCTTTTTCATCCTCTCTTAATATACCAGTACGTCCCGCCCGGTTTAGAATCAGTTCCGATTCGCTGACTTCTGCCTCTCCTCGACCACGCTTTCCACTAATTCCAAGATTTACGAGGTTCGAGGTCATATCTCGTTTGCACGCCAACAGCGGGAGAATAGCGGATCCAACTCCACTCTCAGAACACGAAGATTCGACCGTTATCCAGTAAAGCAGACACTTTTTCGTCGGAAGGCTTACGTGACTAAATAAATCAATCCTACATGCAGCTGAAAACACACTGATCTTATCACGGTATTATGTAAACAACAGTTTTTTCCATAGACATCAGTAATTAAACACATTTTACATCTTTCTTCTTATGATTTTACCAATTGCACTGTTCAGCAAAAGATGGACAAAGTAACGTCGAATAAATTCACAGGGGTTCGATGTTACGTGACTCAACAAAGTATTTCGCGGGAAAGTTGGGTCAATTCATATCATCAGTTGAAATCTGATTTTATTGAATGAAACGCATCTACTTTATCAAGATTAAAATCTAATAGCCACTGACAAGTGAAAGAGATTAAACCTAATCTCCTTCTTGAAGGCCTTGCTGGGGATGTGAGCTCAATGGTGAGAGAAGATGATGGAAAAAATTCGTTGCTGAAAATTTGGCGGGAAACTTTTTGCTTCACGCTATTTTGGTGGAACTTTCCAAGTCAGTAATTCCGCGTTACTGAGAGATACCATTTTTACGTTTCCTGTATCTTAGTAAAGGTTTAATAGGCTGTCAAGAAAAGTAACTTTCTTTAAAAATAAACCGCGCACTTTTGAGAAAAAACAGTGTAAAAAAGGCAGAAAACTGGGTCTGGTTAATTAGCGACTTGGCGGTAATATTAAGTGCGACATGAAAAACATGGAACTGGGGCAAATATTGGAAATTATATTTCAATCGGTTTGTTATAGGCTAAAGATTTCAAAAAGAGAAGGGCAATTTTTGTTCGCACCGTGTTAATTCATATAGGTTCGACAAAAGTTGGCCGAAAATCAAGATATTTCATGCCAAGGAAGGCCCTGATTTCAAGAAAATTTTTATCGTCAAACAAAAAACCCCCAAACTTCTGAAAATACCACCGTTGATAATCTTTTCAGGTGGCTTTTATGTGGTTAAAAGGTGGAGGTCAAACGCCGACCTCGATCTTTTGCTCCTGCCCGGTTTTCTCTGACAATAACACTTATTAATAAGTGTTTTCCCATCGACTCGGAATTTACAAGCATTTTTAGACTGATAGATCATCACAGCCTCGCTTTTATCAACCATGTCGTTTCTCGTAAACATTAAACTATCTGTCTGTATGATATAAACTTGAGAATTTATTTCACCTTCATGATATTCGTCGCATTGTGCATGTGATTGTATGATTGTATGATTCATGGACACTCCCTTCAGTTGTTAAATAATTGTGTATCACGGGTGTGGATCATACCATACTGTTTCGTTACACATGATCGAAATGTGTCTAGGTATCATTTTCCAACACGGACATTTTAAAAGGCCCTTCTCGCCTCGTTAGTTTATTCACCACATCGATCGCAAATCCTTAATCTCAATTTTGCTGCTTCCTGAAAATGGCTTTGGATGGCATCTTCTTCTGGAGAACTGGCTTTTTCTTTCTCTTCCTTACCGATGGATTCCCTTCATCTGCAGGTCAGTTTAAAAAAATTAAAAGTGTCTGCTGATTTTCAGATAAAAATAAATTTTGACCTAGGCCTAGCTATATAGGTTTACGTTTTAACTGTACGTCCTAAGAAATTTATAAAAAAACCTATATATGAATGAGAATGAAACCTTTTATTTGAGTTTCTTTATTTCGCAGTAAAACAAGCCGAATATTAGGAGACCATTTTGTGTTTTCTGGAGCTGTCCCAAAATTCATACGGTAGATTTGTTTGTAATCCGTTTAGTTTTTTGGAAACACAAATCTTCTAATATTATTACGTTTACTTTTTCTAACGTCTTATAAACCCTACAAATACATAAATTTAACATTTTCAGTGTTTAGTGTTGCTTTTAAGTCACTTCTGCAAATTTCAATCAGGGATAATGAAGTGAAGTCCTACCGGATTCGAGATTTCCTTTCTCGGAATCTTTTACAAGCATTCTCAGAATCGACCATCATGCATCGCCTTGTGTTTACCTAATTATAGGAAGGTAACGATGCACTTTATTTACGCGATCATTGTTGTTTTACAGCACCTTTATTTCAACAACAAAACCTCGTCTGCTCATAGTTCCTCTATCGTGTCACAATCGGACATTTCGTCTTCAAAAATTGAGTTCAAAATGTCTTTCCACTGGTCTCGTATTGATCCGTTTCCCCGAGTGGATAGTTCTTCAGTCTTTCTTTTTTTTCTTTCTTTCTATCCATTTCCTCAGTTTTTTTTCCTGTGGATATCTATGTTGAGAAGTTTGTATTGCAGAAAATTCGCGTAAAATAAGGTTAGGCGCACATTGTTCTCGAACATTTCGCGTTAATTTGATGTATGTAAACCCAGCTTTTGGAAAATTGAGTTAATTTTGTGTAACGTAAATTTTCTTCGCGTTGTCAACGTGCATCGTTAATTTCCTATACTGTAATGTATCCCCACTGTCTTTCCTTTAATTCTTAAATCTCCTACATACATAGGCGTACGGGCCGGGGGGGCGAGGGGGGCTGCAGCCCCCTTAAAGTCTGGGCAACTCAGATTTTTTGGGCAGCAAGAGAAAATTTGGGCAAAGCCAGTTTTTAAAAGATGTTTCCATGAGTTTTTTATTATATTTACGTAATAAACCAATTACATTCAAATGAGACAGTGGTTGCCTAGCACTTGATGAGTTTCTGGTTATCAGGGAAGCGTATCTTTACGTCTATTTACATATTTGTAGTTTTTTATTGTTGGGCACTGTACTGCACTGCACTAGCTGGAATTGGCTATTTCCAGTCGTGAATTGATTAGAATAAACTTCTAGAATCATCTCCGTTTGTAGAACAGTGTATGGCAGATGACATCAGCAATGGGTCTGAAAATGAAGAAGTGGTTGACTAATTCTCAGTTTAAATCACGAGAAGAATCTTAAAGTTTTTTAAAAAAATCCATCGAGCTGTTTAAAAATTATTCGCTAGTTTGTTAAGCTAGACCGAAATGTTTACAAAACTACTAACAAGAGCACCTTGATACATACTAATCAAATCCTTCTTTCTAGCAATCGGCCGGAGCTATCTCCATGATCTTTCACACACATTTTTAAAAAGATTAAAACTCCTATGAGGTGAAATTGCATGGTCAAAAGCGCTTTGTTTTCTACAGATAACGGCCAAACACAAAGATTTTCTAATATAATGATAAAAACTTCATCCCAAAATATCTCTATAGCGCTCTTACAGATTCCGCTTTAAATTCACGAACATCGAGGAAAACTTAAAGCTCCCATGAAGTAAAATAGGTAATGGCGTCATTTCGTTGCTATGACAATTATAATGTTATTGTAACCCTGATCATGAAAAATTTTCATCTTTCTCTAAGGATGCGTTCCTTTAGGATGATCCTGATCAGGATCAGTGATCCACGATCACTCAGATGAATCCTTCCAAATGTTTGAGTTTATGGCGACGTTGTTTATGCTCAATGATCTTGGGAGGTATTGATCCTGAAAAGCTGTATCGAGTCAAGTTCATAAGCCAGTACGACGTATGTTGTTGTGTCGTATGGGCCTCGTTTCGTTTTGAATGTTTCGTAAAAATTTGGGCAACTTGCGAAAATTTTTTGGGCAAATGGTTTACCGCCCCCCCCCCCCCCCCCCCCCCCTGGCAAAAAATTGCCCGTACGCCTATGGTCGCTCCAGCTAAGAGTAACTCGTCTTCGCATTTGCGGTTGGGCTAGCCTGAGATCATGCCCTCTCCCTATTAGCCCTTCACCGATCATTTGAATGCAATTTGATACCGGCTACAAGTTACAGAAGCGACAAACGGGTTCACTTTTCAAATAATCAATTCATGAACGGAATCTTGACCTGCATGGCTTGACTGTAATTCCTCCTTCAGAAACCTGCGAATTATTCTGAGCGATCTTCGCTTTCACACCACCTGTCAGTTCGTGAAATATGGTGCTTCACTTCACTTCACTGCTTTCGGTACAGAACAAAGTCAACGAGCTTTAACCAGTAACTTCTTTATTATTTGTACCTGTTAAATAAAGGTACGGCATCTCCAGCTACTGAGCTAGCAGTATTTCATCACAAAAACAACACATTTAAATTTCCTTTTTTAGGAAGCGTCATCTGAACATGGGCGAACTTAAAAATTTTCTTTTCCCTAAAATTGATTTCAAAAGAGACATTATTCGCGTCAAAAATTGATTCCCTTATGGTAAACGCTTATTGTCTAATAACATGACAGGTAAAGCAGACGTTACATTATGTAAATTAGGGGGCGGTTGACGGCTTGTTAAATAAATGTATAAGGGGTTATTTTTTCCCTCTCTAGCCAAAGAAGCAAAGAAGCAAAAAAAAAAAAAAAAGAAAATAACGCCTGATCTCAGGTTACGGTTGGGCTTCCTGAGAAACCAACCCTCATTATTCATTTTTTTGTCACGACTTCCAAAAAGAAGATGATAAATTTGATAGCTACCTTGCTTTATCCATAATAAGTCATTTTACATTATAGACGATTTTTTATTAATTCAGTCACACCTGGACTGAGCTAAAATAACTTGCACGGAAAGATTACAAGACCACTGCATTTCCACTGATGTGTCCTATATAATCACAAGGAAATTATATCATACTGAGAGAAAAGCAAAAACTAAATCCCTCAGTTTGGCTCAGTAAATTCTAGGAATCTAACGCCTTTAACAGAGTAGATTACGAAGGTTATTGCACTAAAAGTCCCTTTTTGTCTTCTTAAATAAGGAGGAAAATGGAAGCTCTACCTGAATCGCGTCAAGCCTTTGAAGTCGCTGAATCCCGAATTTCTGTTTTGTGACTAGCCAACCTTGTTTTCTCTTGTTAAACTGGTATTCAGAGTGCGAGCATCTGTGTTTATTGCCGATAAACCGAAGGTCATAATCGGCAAGTCCGCTGTACCAAGCGAACGGCTATTAAGGCTGGTTTTAAAACTGTATCTAAGCACCAAGTAGCACTACATGCTCAACAAAGATTTTACTCGATTCATGAACAGCCTTTCCTTGAATACGCCAAAATGCAGCATGCGTAAGTGAAACAGATGTTTTGCTAGTAAGATGTGAACTCTAATACTACTAATACTAAACTTTAATAGTATCTCCTCTAAAAGGTTTTTAAGAAACTATTTACAATAAAATGAAAACCTACTTACTACTATAACTACAAATAATATGATAAGACAAAAAAAATCATCAATGGATACATTAATACTATATTACAATGTCGGCACTTAGTATGCTGTCCCTTAATTTCTTTTGAAATGTCGCAACAGATGTGGACGACTTCAAAGGGCTTTTTAGATCGTTCCAGATCTTAACCGACCTGTACGCAAACGAGCGCTGCCCTGAGACTGTCCTGAATAACGGAATGGCAAGATCATTTTTGTTGCGCGTGTATCTTGAGTGAATAGTACACTGTAAAATGAAAAGAGCCGATTCGGCCCCAAAAATGGGGCCGAAACGGGTGAGTCCAGAACGGTACTGTTCTTGGGGCCAATTCAGCCCTATTGAGATGGGGCTGTTTTGGTACCAAAATTTGGGGCTAAATTGGCCCTTGCAACGGGGCCAAATTAGACCATGAAAAGGGTCAATATGGAAAACACTAGGGCCATTTTGGATTTTCCAGTAGCCAAAACAACCCCTCAAATTTTGGCCCTCTTAAAAACTACCCCTCAAAAAGTAGCCGATTCAGCCCCATATCAGGCCATTATGGTTTTTTAATTTGGGTGGGGGCCTACAGATTTTTTTCCCTTAATTAGGTATTGACAAATAATGAAACCAAACTAAGGCTTATTTAAAACATTTAATTTCAGTTCTGCATAAGTTACTGTAATCTGTGTACATCATAACGCGTATTCCAACCTATTTATGTAACATTATCTTCGGTTGATCTCAACTTTTCTAGACTGAACATTTAGAATTATTGGAGGAATTAAATTGGCCAGGAGAGACACTTGTCTTTGGTGCGATCAAAGTAACTACTTCGTAACTGTTTTCACAAAAGACAAAGTCAAAATCATAATCAGCATCATAGGAACACTTAAAACCTATAGCGAAAATCAAAAATTGGAGTTGTAAAGGGTTAAGGTTAAGGTTTCTATTATAACTCCCCTTTTGACCAAAAAAAAGGATTGTAAGAGTTGGTCAAGTTCTCTTGCTAACAATTCTGACAATGTATATTAGGTTGAAGCAAAAGAGTTGTAAGAGCAATAATGAACTAAGATGCTTTAGCTATATCAATGTTCAAGCTTCTGATTACAACTCCGACTCTGTCTACCTTGCTAGTACGAGCCTTTAATGACTTGACCTAATACTGTTGAAGGGTGCTTTTCACTCGCGACAAAGTCAGGGTCATAGTCAGAGTAGTAAGAGTACTCATCACCTTGTGAAAATCAAAAATCAGAGTTGCAAGGGAAGTCATAACCAAAAGCTTGATGGAATTTGAGTCATCACAACTTTCTATTCTTCCAATTCTGCTTATTATGTAGAAAATCAGATTAAGGGTGGAATCGTTGAAGGATAAATCACTTACCAGTCAAAATTCTTGTTTCCATGCTTTATAGTTTTCACTAGATCAAAAGTGAAGGAGTCATAATTGGAGTAATTATACCTTGTTAGTGTTTTATCTAGATCAACACTCTATGCTTTTGATTACAGTTCCGACTCTGTATCCTATTGGTAAGCCAGCCCTTATGACTTGGCAAATGTTTTAAACTATATTTTACTCCACGGATATTATGTTCACAAAATCTTGCCAAATCTTGGTCTATAAGGGTGAAAGAAAACTTCCATGAAAAAAATTTCGACAGTTTGGCCACACCTCACGAGGTTGTCCTGGATTTAAATTCAGCAAGAACTGAGGCATTTGCCAAGTCATTTAAAAAGGGAGGAAACATTAACAAGTGTCTACCCCAGTCCACTTTCAAGCAATGCCTGATCTAGAAAAGTCAAGATTGCTTTGCATTGGGTGCATGATACATTAAATACATAAAAACACCCAAGCAATGCTATCACTGCATCAATCTTCTTCTGAGGAAGCTGGCATATAACGCCTCCCTTTGTCACAACAAAATCCTGAATTTTCCTGTCAACACCTGCATCCCTCTGCAATAAAAACAAATGTTGTAATTTTAGAAATGATAATAACAATAATTAAAACACAAGAAACAGTGCCTACACATAAAAAGTCAGTATGGTCATAACAATATTATTGTCAAAAAAAAAATGTTGGTTTCATTACTTCTTTCCAGTTTTCAGGTATGCATGTAAGGTATACTGTATAAATAATATATTACAGTTTGTTGAAATTATGCTTACTTTAGGTTGTGGGAAAAAGACTGATAGCATAATTATGTCTAATACATTCACACATCATTGAGGAGGTAATTAAAGTGTGCTTGTCCTGATAAAAGAAGGGTATTTCAGTATTTCCCACCAATCAAGAAATTTTGCAGCTGTAAATCAAAATTCATTAAGTATTTATGTAGCCATTATTATTCTGTGTGATTCAGTGTAGTCTGGTGACTGTAAAGGAATGGCCCCTAAGGGATGCCTTCATAATAAAAGCTAATTTGCATCTCCATTTTGTCTGACTTCCACTTGTATCTGGGCTTCCCAAGCATTTAGGGTTCAATGTACGGTTGAGTTTGTAGCACTCCTGTCAGTGTGTTTTTTTTGTATTACAATAATATTATATCAGGAAAAACATTGTACTCCCAAAACACTTACCTCTACAATAGTGATAACTTCCTCCAAAAGTCCTCTTGGCACTCTGATCAATGCCGCAGAACCTTGTTCACTACCAAAAGGATGCCCGGCTTTCTATTTCTGCCATAGAAGAAATGTTATTAAATTAAAACTGGTTCCCTTGGAGCACCAAGTTTATTCACACACAGTTCTGGGTAATTCTGGGAGCAAATTGATTGACAGACCCTCTCACCTCAATCACACCCACAGAATTCTGCAACCTAAAATTCTATTTCCTAATTTTATACATATTAATTCTATTATTATAATTCACATGCATTATTCTTTCAACCCTTTAAGCCTTAAGAGTGATCAGCATCAAATTTCTCCAAGTGTAATATCAATGCTTTGTAAAACAACGTGTTCATGAGAATTATGGACATAATCACACAATTTGCTTGATATTTTATCAACTTCTTCCCACTACCTCTGTAGGAAATGAATAGGGCCAACAAATGAGAATTAAAATTTTGATCTTAGGATTTAAAGGGTTTTAAATTTGTCTATTTTTAATGCATTTATTTTGCACTTACTTATCAGACAAGACAACTAATGTATTGGGAAGCCAAGTACTGAAATCTGCATTGTACATGTATAACCAGACCACACCATCCTTACCATCTTCTTTAGTTCAGGTGTTTACTTTTGAAATGGCTTTAAGGTTTTTCCATTCTGTTTATCATTCTCCCTGTTGTAAATAGGGGACAGTGAGGGGATGGAAGAAGTGCTTTTTAACTCCTCCACTGGCTTAACTACAGAATACAGGGTCACTTATTTCCTTATCATTAGAAAATAAAAGCATCTAATATGACTTGTTCTTCAAAGCCTTCCGACAAGATGGACTTGAGTGGCCCTGAATTCTGTTTAATGAAACGTGGTTAAAATAGCTCAGACTTTTGCATTGGTAGAAAGAAAGCGAATCAGGGTGGCTTACCTTGTCTGACTATCGGCTTTTTCCAGCAAAGTCTTGATTCTTGGAGAGCCTTTGTTATATTTGTGCAGTTCCATCTCGAAGACCGTTGCGCCTCACGAGGCTTCTGTCTCCGATTCTTCACGACGAACTTCAAGAGCGAAGTGATGGATCAGCGACGGCTCATAGTTCGAAAATAATTAGTAATAACACCTTGAATGTCCTTTGATGCTATCGAGAAGTATAATACAAGACTCCTGATCCCCAAAGAAACTGCCCTGTTCGCAACCGTTGCGCTACTTTCAAATGGACGCCAAAAGGATCACACCAAAGAGCATGTGCAGAAGGAAAGCCCGCTGACCAGGCGATTTTAATTCGTAAAATATGTTTTCGATTGTGTGCGTGTCGTGTTATTTTTAACCTGCGTGGCAAGCGTTCGAAATTTTAAAAACCTTTTACTTATACATCAGACAATATATGTACATTGCTGGGTCTTTGTTTGCTATCAATACTGAGGGATATTGTACTGTAACGCCCTCCCAGCGTTTAATTTGCGTGACGCATCATGTAATGTTATCGTCATTGAAATCATGTGCAGAACATTCGGGAGCGTGATCGTAGTTTTGTTTCCGATTTGTAGCTTCGCTTGAGGCAAAGGTTCGCTCGAAACCATGAGTTACCTTACAGTCTTTGACTATCGTCACGGTTTTAAGTCTACGTTAAAGTTATATTAGTTCCTTGCTCGACTAAACGGACCGTACTTTGGATTGTGTCAGACGTGTGGTTTCGATATGGTTACTTCAACTGAACACCGCGGCCTCCTTGCGCCCCTTTTGACGGCAAAAGGCGGTCGCTCCGCATAGACCTTGTTGGGGCCAAATCGGAATTTTTATATGGCCATCGGAAGGGCCAAATTGAGACCGGGAAGTGCCAAAATAGCTTTTAGTGTAGCCAATTCAGAAATTAGATGGGCCGAATTGGTACCATCTAGAACTGTTTTGACCCTTTCTGTCCAAAACGACCCAGCATGTTCCGAATCGGCCCTCGAGAAATTGGGGCCGATTTGGCCTTTGGGGTCGATTTGGCTCTTTTCATTTTACAGTGTAGTTCTCTGATTTACGTTAGAGCTAAGATACGTTGGTGTAAGGTTGTTCACGCATTTATAAGTCATTACAGCATCTCTGAGATACAACTGTTGCTTAACGGAGAGCCAGTTTAATTGGCGCAGCAATAGAGTTACATGATCAAATTTAGCGGCTTCTGTAATTATTCTAGAAGCAAAGTTCTGAATTAATTGTAATTTTTTGATATTACAGGATGACGTGTTAGCCCAAACCGACGAGCAATAAAACATCTTACTAACAACAAGAGACTTGATCATTAAAGTGTATATGACAGAAATTTTTTTATTTGCTTGGTAGAATCTATACAGTGTTTTGATATGGAAAGCAAAAAAAATTTTTCGATAGCGATTTTTCTTCCCCGTGTTTTAACCTGCCAAAGACGTGAAATTTCACTTCCGGTGAGCTACAAAACCGCGCTAGCGAAAACAGAAGACTGGAAATGATTATGACGTCATTTCAGGACATTCTATTTCGCGGCAGGCAAATTACTTGGTCATTTTCTTATTTGTGTGGCACTGTGTGGAGAATGGTTTTTGAGTTTCCATGACCTTTTTTGATCAGAAATAGCAGAAATCAATAAAAAGTCGCTTAAGCTCGAATTTAATTGCCTGTGAAAAAGAATAATGAGTTTTGAAAGCGATACGGAACAGTCAGACGTGGAATCATCGATCGGGTCGCGCACTCACATCTGCGAGACAGAGCTAGGATCAGACGAAGATGAAGAAGATATGTACTATTCAGATCCAGAAGGACCGTATGACCTATTGCAGACGAGGAATGGCTAACACAATACAACCGAGAACTAGAAGAAATTGAAAGGAGAAACCAGGAGTTACAAAACCGCTTGGACAGGATTGTCGAAGCCGAGACTTGGTAAGTGTTCGCTCTATTTCTCACCTTTTATTATTAGCCTGAAAAATCTTATCGTACTAAGATCATACCTTGCCGATAAAAGGAAAGGATAAAAGTTGTATTCTTCAACGTAAATACTACGTTCCTTCTTTTAAATTTCAAAGGTGTTCATGTGGCAATTGTGCTCTTGATCGGCTGCAAAATCCCGGGGAATGCCTCTGCTGCATTTTCTGACAGAAAAAACTGGGCCAAACATTACTCACTTTTCTTCTGTATCAGTCTGACGATACTTTGTACCGTCTATCCTTTTGTATTTACTTGCGGCTGATAGGAGAGACCATCTGCTAAGGCAAACGACACTGAAACCTGGATGCAATGTAATACATTCGGGACTGATTTCCACCTCATTCAGAACGGAGGTAGTATCAAGTGATTCGACGCACTTTTCGATTTCCTTGCAGCAGAGGCATTCCCCGGGATTTTGCAGCCGATCAAGAGCACAATTGCCACATGAACACCTTTGAAATTTAAAAGAAGGAACGTAGTATTTACGTTGAAGAATACAACTTTTATCCTTTCCTTTTATCGGCAAGGTATGATCTTAGTACGATAAGATTTTTCAGGCTAATAATAAAAGGTGAGAAATAGAGCGAACACTTACCAAGTCTCGGCTTCGACAATCCTGTCCAAGCGGTTTTGTAACTCCTGGTTTCTCCTTTCAATTTCTTCTAGTTCTCGGTTGTATTGTGTTAGCCATTCCTCGTCTGCAATAGGTCATACGGTCCTTCTGGATCTGAATAGTACATATCTTCTTCATCTTCGTCTGATCCTAGCTCTGTCTCGCAGATGTGAGTGCGCGACCCGATCGATGATTCCACGTCTGACTGTTCCGTATCGCTTTCAAAACTCATTATTCTTTTTCACAGGCAATTAAATTCGAGCTTAAGCGACTTTTTATTGATTTCTGCTATTTCTGATCAAAAAAGGACATGGAAACTCAAAAACCATTCTCCACACAGTGCCACACAAATAAGAAAATGACCAAGTAATTTGCCTGCCGCGAAATAGAATGTCCTGAAATGACGTCATAATCATTCCCAGTCTTCTGTTTTCGCTAGCGCGGTTTTGTAGCTCACCGGAAGTGAAATTTCACGTTTTTGGCAGGTTAAAACACGGGGAAGAAAAATCGCTATCGAAAAATTTTTTTTGCTTTCCTTATCAAAACACTGTATAGATTCTATCAAGCAAATAAAAAAATTTCTGTCATATACACTTTAAAGATAGCGATTCCTTATCAAAACTGTGTTTTACCCTACTGATCTGCACTAACTTTGCTAAGCAGGAGGAGACTAGCTGAGAAATATGGGCATTGTACGTAAGATTCGGATCCAATATTACGCCCAAGTCCTTTGCAGACGTCACAGGTGATAATGTTTTGCCCAAAAAAGTCAGAGTTGGCGTAGTTGATTGTCTACTCATGAGTTGCCTAGTTCCAAAGAGCATGAACTTAGTCTTATCTGGGTTAATTAGTAGATGGTTTTGGCAACACCATGTGGCAACTGCAAATAGGTCTTCTTCTAATGTTCTTATTGCATTGTTAGTGTCAGCTAAAGGAAAAGACAAAAATAATTTTGAGTCATCCACATAGGACTCAAGGCAGTGAGAACTTTTGTGTCCCATATCATCTCAATGAACATTGATCTTAGGTTCTTTCCCTCCATTACTCCTAGGGTCTCTCCTCTGATGATACACCATTTTTTTTTTCAATTCCAATTCGCCTTGAGTCCAAGAGTCACAGATTTAGCAAAGTTACGCACGTAAAGTGGTAGGCTTCAGTTAACTTTGTTTTTTGTTTAAAAGCAGCGCTGGCAATTCTTTTAAACTCTCTTTTTATGTCTCTTTTGAAAAAGGCATAAGCCAGCGGGTTAATGGCCGAGTTTAAAACCAAGACAGGAATTTTGTAGTTTTCATCATTGCATGGCGATGAGCTCGAGGTAGTGTGGAATAGTATTAAAATACTACAACGCAGATACATCCCATAGCAAACAAGAAACACTCCTATCACAATACCCATCATTATTACTGCAGACTTCTCGTGATGGGTTTTAAACGACACCTGATGGTTAAAACGTAACTGTTTTGCGACGATGCGTGCCGACCGATCATGCTTGTGCGCGTTAAATATCATTGATGCAAAGCAGGTTATTAATACAACACATGGAAGGAACTCGAAGAAAATTATACTCAGCCAAATAAAGGGGACACCAATTTTTTTGAAATAAAACATATAAAGGGTGACTTTTATCACATTAAAACTAACTGTTAGAGCCCAACAGGAAAATATAACTTGGGTAATCCGGCGGCGATTCATAAATGTAATGTATTTTAGAGGATGGACGATGGCAATAAAACGATCCAGTACTAAGACGCATAAGTTTACAACAGATGTATTACTAAACAACCATCTTTCAAAATTCACCCAAGACAGCCAACGTCGCGGCCATTCGCAGAAGTTGTCGCAGAAGAACATTGAGGGAATAACGCTCAAACCAACAAAGAAATCCGCCACGGCGAGTGAAAGAATAAACGCGTTGGTTTTGGTGCGGAGATTTCGTCTGCTGCAGATGAGGAAGATTGTAAATAAATTTCCAATGATGGCCAGAAATGAAAGAACCCAGCCAAGAATCCAAAACCAGGTCTCCATCTTAGCAGTAGAAGGAAGTTCAGTTCCTCTCAACAACAAAATATAAGCAACAAGTTCATATGCAGATCAGTTCGTTATTTGTTATATTGCAGCAGGTAAGCATCATATTTCACTGAGGCAAATATACTTTTCACAGGTGAGAACAGCTGTAAGGGTTAGTCGGAGATTCAACTAGTGGCTATTATCAATGCTGCGTTCTGATTGGTTGAGCTACTACTAGCCTATATGTAGTGAAAGGCGCCGGCTTCGCCGGCTTTGAAAACCAATTAAAAAACAATGGTGGCTGAATCGCGTTTTGCTAGCTAAAGTTGTTTTGTCTCGATATTTTTTACCAACTATTCAGATTTTACTAAAACAATCATTCCTCTCGTCCCCATGGCCTCTGAGTCAATAGCCCATTGGTACAACGACGACGACGGCTACGAAAACCGCCCACTTAAAAAATGAATTCGCACTGCTTCAAACTAAATCGCGCTTAATTAATCCATCTTGTTCAGTTCGCCAAATGTTGGCAAATCTTGTTGGAGTTGAATTCCAAAACACTACATCAAAGTTCAGGAAAAGGAAAAGAAAGTTGTTGTCTTGTGTTCTTCATCGACAAAACGTGAAATTAGGCATTTTCACGTCGTAGTCGTACAACGACGGCTACGAAATGTACAACAGAGTGTGATGCACGTGCAAAGTTGTTGTTTTACTAATCTAACATATTGCTTTTTTGCTGTTCTCGTTGTCGTCGTCGTCGTGGTGCTTAAGCGCCCTATTGACTGAGACCCATTTGGGCTCGAGGAATAATTGTTAAATACTTGCGCGCGGGAGGTTGCTAAGCACGAAAGAAGTGTGAAAGTTGCACAAGGCGATAGCCCAGTTCGGCTCTACAATGTAAATGCAACTTTAACTCAATAGTGCATGCTGAACCGTTTACCATTTGTTTTATAACATAATCAAAAGAGAAAACATTTCCATTTGCCTTCGCTTGAGGCTGATCAGTACTGTAGACCGAGTTGATGTATACTGTCATCTACCCGCGCGTAAACAAATCATGGCTATCAAATATTTGACTTTAAAGGAGCTGTGTCACGAAATTCAGCCAAATTAAAAAATCCCAAAATGCCCGTTAAATTAAGAGAAACATAAAAATAACCGCTTAAAACTTTAAAGGAATGCTAAAATAACATAACAGATACAACAGATGTCACGGATTGGCAAAACTGAAGAACATTGAAACGGATTGAAATTAGGATTTTTGAAAACTGTTCAGCCTAACAGTTTTTCAAAGTTGATACCTGCTGCTTGCAACCTCAAAAATAATGCTCAAGAGACATATTTGTTTGTCTCGGATCTCTGATTTTGTCATTGATACGTAATTTCTTTATTTACTTTAAATTCCATAGCGATTGAGGGCGAGTATAATAGGCAAAATCAAACAAAATGAACTGCATGGAATGCCTCGACACAGCCCCTTGAAATTCTTTTTCGCTGAAACAACCGTTCTCCGTCTTAAGGCAAATTGCAAAACGTTTTTTGTTGTTATTCTGAATGGCATCTGTGTACTTGCTCTTTACATTAGAGTAAACACTTAGAGGGAAAACTATAGCAGCAACTATAAACACTATTAATTATAAAACTTTTTTCGAGCCGATCTCTTAGAGAGGAAAGGGAGGTTTCCCTATTGGATTGGGGCTGGAAAAATTTGCAGCAGACTTGAATTTCGGCGAAAAAACGGCATTTTTTGCGACTGGTCCAGGACTCTGCCAAATCGAAGTGGCCAGCCTTGATTTCGTCTCATGAAGGGAGTAACAGTGGTTTTGCAATAAAGCCAAAAAAAACAGTAAACGACAAGCAGACACCGAAACACAGTGGAATACATCGCAGATAAGTCTTTTTTATTCATTTCATTGAAGGAAAATTAGATTTAACGTTATTTAGCGTTCAAAGATCTCAGTATTTTATTTCTCATACAAAGTCTCTTATTTTCAACGGTCGCCTGTAACGCGACACCGGCGCGTCCAGCAGAAAGGTCACGCGTCACCTATGGTAAGTAAATAACTTTACACTCTTTCCTCGCAACGTGAGTTTGGGCTGCCTGTGGTAACAAGCAAGATGAATGGCTGATTTATCGCGATTTTCTCAAAGACAGAAAAGAACACGAATTCATTGGTGAATACTATTTAATGAACGTTATTCGATGAAAAACATGTTTTTAATATTATTAGTAGCATGCCGGTAGTGCAATTTGAGAATGATTTGGTAAATTAATTAAACGTGACTAGTAAGTAGTAACGGCCCAGTCACAAAATACATATTTTGAGTGAGGACCGCGTGAGTTGCTATTAATAATTAATATTACAGCTATACTACTGTACGAAATATCTATGAATGTTAGTTAGCTTCAGTCTAGTTTACTGGTTTTTTACTATCTTCGTTCCGATTCTTAGCAAACAACAAACAAAACCGTTGACGCTATCTGCGTGTAAGAATGTTCGAATTTTAATAATTGGGGCTACAGGCTCCGCAGCAAACGTTTTGAGGGCTCCAGGCTCTACGGTAAAATACAACCTCGTTCCCAGGTTCTCTCTCCTACCCATCGCTCCGTAGGGACGGGTAGAAGAGAACCCTGGGAACGAGGTTGCAGTAAAATGAAATTAGGGCTGCAAGCAACGAAGCGATGAGGCTCTGGGCTCCACGGAAAAAATTTAGGGCTCCCTGTCTAATAAATCGTTTATAATCCTTTCAATATATAAATGGCGCAAAACGCCTGGACTGTGGATACGATCTTTAATAACTGTTCCCATTGGCTTATCAATCAATTAGCAATTATATTGTTTGGTTAAATTTGTTCTATGGCATTTTTATTTCGTATCGATAAATTTGGAAGCCTTTATCATGCATTCGGCATTCAGCATGCGGCGTTTTTATGTCGTTCTAGCTAAGAACAACTCGTTTTCGAATTTGCTGTTGGGCTTCCTGAGAAACCAACCATCATTATTCATTTCTTTGTCACGACTTCCAAAAAGAAGATGATAAATTTGATAGCTGCCTTTTTCATTTTACATTATAGACGATTTTTTTATTAATTCAGTCACACCTGGACTGAGCTAAAATAACTTGCACGGAAAGATTACAAAACCACTACATTTCCACTGATGTGTCTTACTCACTGAAGGAAATTATATCATACTGAGAGAAAAGGGAAAACTAAATCCCTCAGTTCGGCTCATGATCAGTAAATTCTAGGAATCTAACGCCTTTTAAAACAGAGTAGATTACGAAGCTTATTGCACTAAAAGTCCCTTTTTATCTTCTTAAGGGAGGAAAATGGAAGCTCTGCCTGAATCGCGTCAAGCCTTTGAAGTCGCCGAACCATGAATTTCTGTTGACTAGTCAATCTTGTTTTCTCTTGTTAAACTGGTATTCAGAGTGCGAGCATTTGTGTTTATTGCCGATAAACCAAAGGTCATAATCGGCAAGTCCGCCGTACCAAGCGAACGGCTATTAAGCCTGGGTTTAAAACTGTATCCAAGCACCAAGTAGCACTACATGCTCAACAAAGATTTTACTCGATTCATGCATAGCCTTTCTTTGAGTACGCCAAAATCCAGCGTGCGCAAATAAAACCGAAGTTTTGCGAGTAGGATGTGAACACGAACTTGTTATACTCTCAAGATGTGAAACCAGAACATTCAATCTAGTGAGAACCTTTTTGTCCAATATCATCTCAGTGAACATTGATCTTAGGTTCTTTCCCTCCATATTCTCCAAGGGTCTATCCTCATACACCATTTTTTCCAAATTCCAATTCGCTTTGAGTCCTAGAGTCACAGACTAAGCGAAGTTACGCAGCCGCGTAAAGTGGTAGCAGTCTGGCTTCAGTTAACTTTGTTGTTGTTTAAAAGCAGCGCTGACAATTCTTTTAAACTCTCTTTTTATGGCTCTTTTGAAAAAGGCATAGGCCAGCGGGTTAATGGCTGAGTTTAAACCAAGACAGGGATTTTGTAGTTTTCATCATTGCATGACGATGAGGTAGTGTGGAATAGTAATAAAAAGCTACAACGCAGATACATCACATAGCAAACAAGAAACACTCCTATCACAATACCCATCACTATTAACTGCAGACTTCTCGTGATGGGTTTTAAACGGGACCTGATGGTTAAAACGTAACTGTTTTGCGACGATGCGTGCCGACCGATCATGCTTGTGCGCGTTAAATATCATTGATGCAAAGCAGGTTATTAATACAACACATGGAAGGAACTCGAAGAAAATTATACTCAGCCAAATAAAGGGGACACCGATTTTTTAGAAATAAAAAATATAAAGGGTGACTTTTATCACATTAAAACTAACTGTTAGAGCCCAACAGGAAAAATAACTTGGGTAATCCGGCGGCGATTCATAAATGTAATGTATTTTAGAGGATGGACGATGGCAGTAAAACGATCCAGTACTAAGACGCATAAGTTTACAACAGATGTATTACTAAACAACCATCTTGTAAAATTCACCCAAGACAGCCAACGTCGAGGCCATTCGCAGAAGTTGTCGCAGAAGGACGTTCAGCGGGAATAACGCTCAAACCAACAAAGAAATCCGCCACGGCGAGTGAAAGAATAAACGCGTTGGTTTTGGTGCGGAGATTTCGTCTGCTGCAGGTGAGGAAGATTGTGAATAAATTAAATTTCCAGTGATGGTCAGAAATGAAAGAACCCAGCCAAGAATCCAAAACCAGGTCTCCATGTTAACAGTTAAAGGAAGTTCTTCTCAACAATAAAATATAAGCAACATGTTCATATAAATATCAGGATCACATTTCAACGTGTTACTCGGATCAGTTCTTTAAATCAGTCTTTATTTGTTATAACGCTGCTATTTAATGTCAACTAACTAATTATGTTAACTAGTGGTTTCGAATGGAAAGCTAAGTGGTGCAAGCAGGTACTTAAGTAATAAGCATCATATTTCTCTATCACGGCGAAAAATGCTAGGACATGATAAGGAAATTTATTTGGAAACAGTAGCCTGTGTACAGATATGATGAACAATTTAGCAAATTAAAGGGTGCAACTTTGACGTTGTAATTTAAGTATAGCAAGAACATACTGTACTAAACTGTATATGAATTTGGTAATCAGTTTTGTCATAAATGGTTATACCAAAAAAATTGTGAATACCGGTAAATAAAAACTTTATGCACCCATCAATGTTAAGCCGGCGGGGGGGGGCAGGGCATGGGGTGGGGATTTGACTGTCTTTGTTGTCCCTTGGGTAGGGCATTTAACTGATCTTGTTCTCCCGGGGGAGGGGATATTTGACTGCCGACTCGGACGAAAAAGACTGAGACCGAACATATGTTCCCGCTTCCACGCTTCACGCATGCGCGCACGGTCTGGAAAATCTGGAAAATCATGGAGGCCATTAACGAGAGTAAGCGTGGATTTCACTGTTTTGTCTTCAAATTTCGTTTGTTTTAGCGTGCTTTTGATCAATTGAACCTCTTAATATACTGTGGTATCACAAAGTAAACGGAAGTAAAGAGAAACCAAGTCGATTTTTGCAACTACAATTGATTAGTGTATGGCTTATTCGCCACAATCACTGTAAACTTATAAAAGTGACTTTCTTTGTACCCTTTACTAAGAACGATATATTTAGACTTACAAAATGTGAGCTTTCTCCTAAAGCTTTATGTATTCTACGCAGAGTAACACGGATTATGGTTAAAACGTATAATTGCAGCTGTAACAGGAACATGTATCTTTGGTGATGCAGCAACGTTTATATAATAAAAAGATTGCAGAGTTTTATTTGGAGATATTTTTATTCTGCCTCTCTTGGGTCCAGCCTTGGGATTGACAGCAATGTGCAGCCTGGGGTGGGGAAATTTGGTTGCATTTGACTGGAATGCTTTGCCCGTGGGCAGGGAATTTGATTGAAATTTTTTGAAAAAAGTCAAATCCCCACCCTATGCCCTGCCTCCCCCCCGCCGGCATTACATTGATAGGTGCATTATTTATTTTTCTGGGTTCCAACAATCTATTGTCTCCTTCATAAAAATTAATTAAGAACCTGATAAATAACCTACTTAGCCTAAATTGCCAACAAGTACCCCAAAATACAAGAATCTATTTTGTAAGACTTCTAAAAAGTAGGTTATATGACCGGGTGTTTACTGTACAGCACAAGTAAGTTAATTTTCATTTGACTCTTCCCAATAGGCAAGTATAAGGCGACACTTTTGAATAGACCCTATAAGTTAAGGAATAAACTAGATGTATTCATTTCTAACAGACTCTGATAGTAAGCTTGGGATACTGTGACATTCCTCTGCAGCGAAATGACCTCACATCTCACGACATGTAAAATATTTTTGTGAACACAATTTTAAATCCTAGGATACTGAACAATTATTCCAAATATTGTCAGCTAAAGTAACCTTGACTGTCGGTTTAGCCACACCATTATCGTCAGCTTTAAACTCTACCGTAGCGTAAGCTGTTGATGCCCACCTCTCCCTCAATGCTTCCGCCACATCTTCTGGTGGCCGCCATGCTCTGTTGTTATTCCAGAATCTCGCGTCACCTTGCTCATAAGAGATAACCCCATAACGAATTCGAGTTGATAGCAACACAGTTCCGCTTGGAGGGGAAGCTGGTGTTGAGCCTGTTGTAGAAATATATGTATACATGTGAGAAAAAGAAAATAGTTCCTTGTCCGGCGTAGAGTTGGGGCGGGGGGTGGGAGGGGGACAGAGTTAGCAATGCGATATCCGGGTTAAGTTTGTTGCTGGTTTTCGTAAGACCAGTACATGCGTCCGTTCCTGGCCTTTTCTTATTAGTCTTGCCAAAAATCACGTTTCGTCCATACCATATTATTTGACTCTTTTTTTTTTTCAATCTTTTTGTTTGTTTTGTTAAATGTGTTTGTTCATTAAGTCAGATTTTTATGTCTGTTCTGATTTTCGATTCTTCTGGGTTTGTTTTTCTTGTTGTTTTGTTGTTGTTATGTTTCTCTGTTGTGCAGTTCTACCAGATTATTTTGTTTGTAACTACCTGTTAAGCTAATAGATTTTGAAATTGTAACATCGCTGTACATGACTAATAAAACATTGCAAAAAAAGTATTCTTGTACGCCATTTTGCCGGAAAAACTGATTATTATCCATGTTTCCTTGTCCTGCCTTTATGATATCTCAGATACCTTCAGCTTGCCTTCTTCCATCGGTCGACTCAGGTTGCGATGAGGAGGTTGGCATTCTTCTTGCTCTCGTCTGTCTTCTATGGTGAGTAGCTTCTACTTGGACATTGGCGATTACTTCAGCCTAAAATGCACGCAAAATAATGAATGCAAAAAAAACACTTTGCGAACCCCAAGCAAAGCATGGAGGTGATGAGGAAGAGAAAGGAACGGGAACGAGCCTAAACCCCCCACCAGGAGCCCGAGAAATCTTGGGAAGTATACACTGCATGCGCGACTTGTGGCGTTTTAGAAATGAGGCAGAAATGATCTGTTAACTTACCCCTGCGACGTTGTCTGTCGGTTGTCCTCTCCGTTGGTGTTCAAACTTCTGTCCTCTTCTGCTTCGATCAAAGTAATGTAACAGTGCTTCTTCGTGAATTGGTCTGTGAACATCGTCCCAAGAGAAGACGAAACTCTGCCTTCCATCGATGAATTTTTTTTGAAACTGGGTTTTGATGGCGTTGAACGCGGATTGTGAAATGAACTCATTTTGTTTTTCGTCACTGTTCGCGTACTTCTTATCCCCACCAATCACAACTAACACATTGTCGGCTGCAAAACAGAATACTTCACTCTTTAGTTTGCTAGACTTTCTTTAAGATAAACAAACTAGCAAGTCAAACAGTTAATGTGATGTAGCTCGTACGTAATCTGGGTCATGATAGCTGGGGTATAAAATAAACACTGCAGGATGATTTCCTTAACATTCTTGGAAAACACACTCTAAAGGTCACTTTCAATTCTTTGAAATCACTTTAAAGCAGACTATTTTGTATATTTTGTAATATGTTTTAGCTTCACATCGAACAGAAAGAAATATTTATGACCGTACACCATAAACGTCACCGTAAACGGCTTTAAACTAAGAATTTCAAAGATCACACAACATAATTCCCTAGGGCCGCTACAGTTTAGTTCGTTCAAAACAATAGATAGTAATTACAATTCTCGAAACATTCTTTCCATTTTCTAAAATCACATACCTGAACCGGTTTTTTTCGTTAATGCATTATATATCTTTCCGTAGCAGTCTTCACTGAACGAAAGCTGATCATTTGCATGCACCATAAACACAGCGTAGTCCATTCTCAATTTAGGAATTGTTTCTTCCGCCACTGTACTAAAGGCAGTCGTTTCGCTTCCAGTTCTAAACGGTTGGTCCTCAACTTTAATCTTGAAATCAACTTTTCCCTCCACTGAACGCAGAAGCGTCGTCACCTGATCTAAATTACAGGTGTTATCGCAGTTAAAAAGGTAAAAATACTTTGTAGAATGTTTGGTGCGCCTTGAACAGCTCGCCATGTTTATGAAATTGTTACTTTCGTTTTCAATTTAAGTCCCGGATACACGGAACATGTAACTCTTCACGGAATCACGCAAGATTTTTTCTCTGGTCACGCGACACAAGCCCCCTCTTTATTGGTAGACAGCTGGAGTTTAGGAAATGCCAACGTTTAAATTAAGTCTCATGTATAAAATGATATGAATCGAGACAAGATGGTAAATTAATCTGCAAGGTTTTTAGTTCAGCTTTTCAACGTAGAGAGAGGCACAGTTTAAAAAAAGAAACCACCGACTTCCTGTTTGCTGTAACACTAATGAGCTATCACTTCAACCTCATTTCTTTCTGATATCACTTTAACATCAACAGTTCATAGTTGTTGCCTTTTGCAAATGTATGTTACAACTAATTCGCGATGGCTAATATGAGCGGTAAGTGCACTGCTTTCTGATTGGCTCAAATTCCCTTGGATAAATCTCTGACGATAAACGATATTTGTACGAATGACGTCAGTTACACAGAATGTGGGCAGAAAAGGGTACGGCAAACCATGAAGCCCCATGGAACGAGGTTGGACACGGCAGCTCAGCTGTTTTGGTCAGCGGGAGAAAATGGAGGAAAATTTTACACGTTTTAAGAACTACTGCCAACCAAGAACAGAAGAAATACAACTCGACGCACTGACAAATGCTATTTGAAGCCTATCTGCAAGACTGAGCAACCCTCTTAAGTCAATCGAGGTAAGCATATTTTTATAATACTAAATGTCTTGAATGGATTATGAAAGAAATTATTAGACTCGGCTTTTAGCATTATCCAAAAATGGCTAGTGATAAATGAAGTTAACGGCCACTAAACATATTAGTGCACCAATCCTATAAGAAACCTAGGCAGCAAACCAGGTCTAAAAGAGTTGGAGGCGGTCATCCAGACCCAGAACCTTTCGACCTTAGTTTGGTCTAAAAATAAGGGGAGCCCGGGTCCCTAGCCTGGATCCGCCACTGCACTTGCACGTACATTTCAGGCGTTTTTGGGAACGAGCATGGTGATTGGCTTATTGAAGAAAAAAAGGCAATCGTTCTGATTCTTCCCACTGTGATTCCGTTGAACTTATGACTGCCGTTACGACTCCAATTTCTTTGATTTTCACTACGCGGATTCCGACTATGACCGATCCAGTCTTTACAAATAGACGCACGAAACCTACTATGCTTCTGTTAAGAATCATCGAAATGACGTCAAAATGGACAAATCTCGAGTGGAACCATGAGGCACAGGCGCTTAGTCGAAATAAAAAAATAACCCTTTGAGCCTTAGGAGTGATCAGCATCAATTTTCTCCTTTTAATATCAATGCTTTGAAAAACTAAGTGGTCAGGAGAATTACGGACATGATCCGACACAAGATGAATTTGCTTGATATTTTATCACCTTCTCCCTACTATTTTTGTAGGAAATGACTAGGGGCTACCATTGAGATTTCAAATTTTGATCTTAGAGTTTAAAGGGTTAACGTTTTAACCCTTTCTATCAGCTGCAAGAGTGTAGAGAATGGATGTTGATTTGTTTGTTCGTGTTGTTGTTTTTTATTTTTTGTTTTGTTTTGTTTTTTTTTTTGCAATATCATTAACTATAAATCTTTGAATATCCATTTCCCAGCCTAGTCCCCAGGTGTTCTCGGCGCGGTCAATCCTGGACTCTACCGTGAACTGTGACGTCACCGAGAGAGACTTGACTTCTCTCGCCCTCTCTTTCCCAAACTTCGCGCGGACAACGGGGCAAGTGAGAAAGCCTAGAGAAAAACACCATTGTGTCATGTCCATAAGTGTGTAGTGTACAACCTTTAACTTGTTGTAATATCATGTGGCGGAGAGAAAAACTCTCACTGAAAATAACAGTAGTGGTTGCTGTTAAAGATTTTCCCATCGTCTGTTTTGAGCTTATTTTCCCAAGGGCTGTTTTGAGCTTACAAACTCAGTCAATTACAAAATCGAATCTTAAATGTACAAAAAAAATGTAGAACTTTAAGATAGTTTGAGCCTCAGTGCAAAAGTATTTGATTTTTATAGAGATTGTTGTCAAATCCCGCGTTTCGAGACATTGTGCACCTTGCATTTCCGAGAAAATGAGTTTAACTCGAAGAAAACCAGTCAAAACAGGAAATTTTCAAAAAAGTACAAATTTGATTGAATGACCGGGGTAGAACATTTCTGTTTGATTTTCCGTGACAACGGCTTTGGAAGGTTTCTTCTTGACAACTGGCATTTTTGTTCTTCTTTTCACTCTCGGATTCTTTTCAACTGCAGGTGAGTTAAAAGAGATCGTGAATCACAGCTGAAAAAACTGGTCGACATATACTAAGCATGGTTTACGTTGTCGTCTCCCTCCTTTTTCTACGGCTTAACCTACGATTAATTTCGAAGATCAAAATCAATTGTTTTTAGAAAGTCCAAACTAACGTTCCATATTTCTGTAAAACATATTTTCAAGGTCTTTAGGTCTCTAAAAAAACTGAAGAAGAGAAGATGCGTAAAATCTTAACGAGCTCGTCACTCTTTATAACAAACCATGGCTTGAAAGTTTTTTTTTTTAGTTTTCTATTTTTTAACGCCTAATGACAAAAATTTAGAGCTACAGGCTAACCGCAATGAGATTCACATTGAAGAATTAACTCAATACAGATGCTTTCTAATCCTAGCTCCTTTTCAGCCTTGCCTGAAATCCTAGAATTCCATTAAACTCAATGTCCTTAATGTTGCTTTGAAGTCACTTCCGCAAGGTCAAGCCGGGATAACAGAAGTGAGGTCTGCTTGACGTCCCCTGAATGAGGTTTCTTTCCATTAAGTGTTTTCCGATGGACTCGGAATCTTTTACAAGCATTTTTAGACTGATAGATCATCACAGCCTCGCTTTTATCAACCATGTCGTTTCCTGTAAACATTAAACTATCTAGATCTGTCTGGATGATTAAACTTGTGAATTTATTTCACCTTCATGACATTCTTAGCATTGTGCATGTGATTGTATGATTGTATGATTCATGGACACTCCCTTCAGTTGTTAAATAATTGTGTATCACGGGTGTGGATCATCCCTTACTGTTTCGTTACACATGATCGAAATGTGTCTAGGTATCATTTTCCAACACGGACATTTTAAAAGGCCCTTCTCGCCTCGTTAGTTTATTCACCACATCGATCGCAAATCCTTAATCGCAATTTTGCTGCTTCCTGAAAATGGCTTTGGATGGCATCTTCTTCTGGAGAACTGGCTTTTTCTTTCTCTTCCTTACCGATGGATTCCCTTCATCTGCAGGTCAGTTTAAAAAAATTAAAAGTGTCTGCTGATTTTCAGATAAAAATAAATTTTGACCTAGGCCTAGCTATATAGGTTTACGTTTTAACTGTGCGTCCTAAGAAATTTATAAAAAAACCTATATATGAATGAGAATGAAACCTTTTATTTGAGTTACTTTATTTCGCAGTAAAACAAGCCGAATATTAGGAGAACATTTTGTGTTTTCTGGAGCTGTCCCAAACTTCATACGGTAGATTTGTTTGTAATCCGTTTAGTTTTTTGGAAACACAAATCTTCTAATATTATTACGCTTACTTTTTCTAACGTCTTATAAACCCTACAAATACATAAATTAAACATTTTCAGTGTTGCTTTTAAGTCACTTCTGCAAATTTCAATCAGGGATAATGAAGTGAAGTCCTACCGGATTCGAGATTTCCTTTCTCGGAATCTTTTAGAAGCATTCTCAGAATCGACCATCATCGCTTTGTGTTTACCTAATTATAGGAAGGTAACGATGCACTTTATTAACGCGATCATTGTTGTTTTACAGCACCTTTATTTCAATAACAAAACCTCGTCAGCTCAATTAGTTCCTCTATCAACACCTAGGAGGGTCACTATCTGACATTTCGTCTTTAAGAATTGAGTTCAAAATGTCTTTCCACTGGTCTCGTATTGATCCGTTTCCCCGAGTGGATAGTTCTTCAGTCTTTCTTCTTATAATATCCATTGACGTTTATTTCCTCGGTTTTTTTTACTGTAGACATGTATGATGAGAAGTTAGTATTGCAGAAAATTCGCGTAAAATAAGGTTAGGCGCACATTGTTCTCGAACATTTCGCGTTAATTTGATGTATGTAAACCCAGCTTTTGGAAAATTGAATTAATTTTGTGTAACGTAATTTTCTTCGCGTTGTCAACGTGCATCGTTAATTTCCTATAATAATGTATCCTCACTGTCGTTCCTTTAATTCTCAAATCCCCTACATACAGCAAATTATTTAATTAAACTTGTTCAACCTTGATATTCTAGATACACGCGTGATTCATTGAAAGTTCCTTCAGTTATTAGATTTCACGTGTGTGTCACGGTTGGGGACCGCCCTTATTAGGGAGCTTAGGCAACTAGGACGACGACGTCGACGAGAACTTCAAAAAACAATAGGCTTAATGATCAAAACAACAGCTCTGCACGTGCATCACGCTTTTTAGTACATTTCTTTGACGTCCACTGCACGACTACGACGTGAAAACTCCTAGTTTGACGTTTTATAGAGGACGTGGACATACAACGACGAATTTTCCTTCCTCTTTTTGAACCTGAATAAAATCCTTAAGAATTGAACTCCAGAAAAAGTCGCCTACATTTGACATATCGAGCGCGTCCAAATAGACGCGATTAAGTTTGAAAGAACGCAAATTCATTTTTTTAACAACGTTTTCACTGCCGTCGTCGTCGTCTTTGCTTAAGGTCCCTATTTTGTTTCGTGACGCATGATCGTTATGTGTTAAGGGTTTTCTCTAATGGTACTCAGTTTTGGTGTATTAACTTACTTCCTTGTATAGATATCATTTTCAGGGTCATTTAGATAATTACTTCTTCTAACATGTGAGAAGGCCTTTCTCGTGATATGTTCTCTTCTCCAGAGAATCTAAAAGAAATAACACGGGCAGCGTCGGATGAAATATCCTCCGTGTTTTCGTCCTTCTCGCGTTGGTGTACAACATTAATAATTTACTTTCACTAAATCTTATTTTAAAAAAGCTGAGTTTTTAGTCCAATGAATCATGGCTGCAGTGGCGGATCAAGGGGGAGAGTCCAGGGGGTGCGTACCCCCCTCCCCCCTTCAGACCTGACGCTTGTTTGAGAATGCAATTCTCACATCGACAGGATCGTATATCACTTTTAAACTGGCTGAATTTTTTTAAATGAAACTCTCATTGCATGCTTTTTGCCACTAAACTAAATTCCAGGAATACTAAAAAATGTAATGGTTTTTGGGTAACTCTGTCATCAGTTAATGAGCCTCTGCTCGCAAAGCAGTATTTCCCGCGTCAACGGCGACCGGCGTTCACAGATTGAGAAACACGTGGTTATCTCTGCTTTCTCAGCTGGTCGCGCGACGATTATGCATCCTTTACGAGTAGAATTCAAGTACACGGTAAGGAGCCAAGGAGCATTTGTAAGGTGCAACCGTGACTGGTGGGAGGGGGTGTGGGGAAAAGTAATTTGCTACAAAAATGTTCAACAGTCCTTTCTGAAAGTTTGGACCCCCCTCCCCCACCCCCCACAATAAAAAATTCCTGGATCTGCCCCTGCTGGCTACATTGCAGTTTGTTGGTAGCTCAATGTCAGTGCTTTTTCTAACGTTTAATTACTTATGGTTTAACCATTTTAAAAAATGTATTGGTGTTTTTACGCCTACATCACTCCCATTTACACCCGTACACACCCTTCCTCCCTCCTACAATATTACGCACTGTTTCAGTGGAGACTTGGGAACCCTATCATTTAGAGATCCCATATTTTAAACACCTGTAATTCCACAAAGGTTGCTAGGTGACCGTTTGAAATGGATTTTTTTGAAAAAACATACAGATTAATGTTTAGATAAACAGCACATCTACAGATCAGTTTTTAAGTTGCTCAATAAGTAAAACGGCAGTTGTTTTTTCATTATATTTAAGCCTTGTGTTTGCTGAACTTAGTGAAACGTCCCTGCCTCGCATTTATATCTACAATAACTCTTTGAGCAAAAGTCTTGTCCTCTTAATGTTCAGTATAACAACCAGATCAGTTCACACACTGAAGGAACTGCTCAGTAGCTTTTATTTGATCGGTAACACCAAAGAAATTCATCCACAGACTCACCACCTTGTACATCATAACATATAGTACCAAAGGAAAGTTCTATACTGTTTACAAAGATATGCTGCATGCACAGTTCATTTAATTGTTGGATCACACAATACCTTTCTTTTTCTACAAAACCCAACGGTTCCAAAAGCAATGGCCACTTTGGACATCTCCTTGATGTGTACACGTCAGGGCTCCTGTGGGATCCCCGGAGTTTCAAATACGGGGAGGCTCAGCCCCGATGTCCAAGCCCTTACCTCGTATGTAGCTTTACGTGTTCCTTCCACTTCAAATACCTACTTGAGAACACCGAGTCCCTTTTCTATACTCTTGGAATTAAGTTAATGAACGAAATTAAGGCGAAAATTGAAAATGATACGGCGATGAGGTCCGTCTGTTCGCAAGTTTACTTGAAGGTCCTTTAAAATACCCAAATGGCAGACCTAACCTTTCATATACTTAAATTCGCGAAACTCCTACCCGTTTATATGCCCAAAGCCTGAAAACGGTACGCCTTAAGGGTGAAGCAAGAGGCGCTATAGGAACAGTACCCCGGGAATGCATTATAAGGTAAACATTTTAACTCTTTTTCTTTCAGCAAGAGCTAGGGAAGCTGACGAATCTGACGATGATTTTAACAAAAGAAATCTGTTTCAACTTGCCGTTTCACTAAGCAGTTCTTGTTCCGGTATGTCCCAAACTCTGAGTGACGGGTGTTCGATCAGTGACGACTGCAGCACGATTACGTGCGATATGAATTTCGTTGAGACGCCAATCACATTCAAGCTAAAGGTATTGTCATGATATGGGATAGTAATAAACGACAACAATAAAGTAAATTCACCCGAATCCTATATGAAAGAACTTCAAAAATAAAAGAGTTCAAAGAAAGTAGATAGCTTTTCCGTGCCAATTATTATTTTTGACTCTGAAAATAGTCATCACGGCCAGAATAATTCAAGCGTCACAAAACGTCTTGATTTCGCACCCTGATCGTTTGTGTTAGAGACCTTTAGATTGCAGAACGAGAACGACTACGAGTGCGAGATTTTGCGGAAATATTTTTTCGCGTATTTTTTAACAAAATAGACACCCCGAAAAGCTTAAAAAGATTGTGCTTTTAATCACCAGAAGAAGTAGCATAAAGTGATGTCTTTATTGAAGGAGGTAAATCCCTCTCCCAATCGCAAAATGACAAAACTCCTCACATTTGGCAACTTGTTTCCTCCAATTGACCACTCCAGAAAATACCATAACATACCATAATGCTCTTCGCTTGTCACCCCAAAATTTTACATAAGCATTGTCTTCAGTTTCTCTTGGGAGTGAAAATGGCCCCAAGCGAAACTGAAAACAATGCTTATGCAAAATTTTGCGGCGACAAACTTAGAGCATTATGGTATGTTATGGTATTTTCTGGAGTGGTCAATACGACATTCTCGCTACTTACTCTCGTAGTAGAATGACGACGGCTATCACGTTTAAGCTGACTCACTGCGTAAGCGCGCACTACATAGTTTGAACTAAAAGTATTGAAAAAATCTCGTACTAATAATCGTTCTCGTTCTAGAATCTAGCTTAGGTCTCTCTTACAGTCAAACTAAACAGCGAATGTATTACAGTCGAATTGAGCAGGATCTTAATTTTTCGCCGCGGAAAAGCAATAAGGGGTATATGTTTCTCTCTTTTCACCAGGTGAATAAATGTGATGATCCCGTCTCGGTAACTGCCTCACTGGATGTCCCGGATCCTCAGAATGTCTAGTGGTCTCATACGTTCAACAGTGAAGATATCGTTAAAGTGCCCGTATTTATTACATTTTTGCCTTCTATCTTGTTTGCTGAAGTATATGTACAAGTTAAGCTCAAAAGAAATGAGGACAGACTGTATCTTGAGGTAAATACTTCCTGTAAATTGAAATGCGTTTAATCTTTAGCAATGGCAGTTTGAACTACACACTTCATCGGATAGGTCACTGCGGTAAGCCCAAAAGTGGAGCAACACTGCGCTTCAGCCAGGGGCGCCTAGCTTTAAACTGACGTCCGAGCTTACTGCAAGTAAATAAAGGAAAATCATCATATGTTTCTGCCCTCTCAACCACGACTTGACGTTTTATGACATGACATTGCATAATATTCTTTATTTTAACAGGTAAACCTTCTGGCCGGTAAACCATTTTTAGATAAAAATCAGCATTATCCCGTAAACGTCACTGTCATCGAGGGAGACTTACCCATTTCAAATGACCATTGTGGTAAGTCAATTTATCATATTATGATACTGATTCTACAGCAATTCAAATGGAAAAGTGCCTCACTCCCACTGTTATCCTGTTGATGTTGTTCTTGAATGAGAGAGTGATTGCACTAGGGGGTAGCGGAATGAGGAGAAAAACCATGATACTCATCGTCTCGGTTTTGGGGGGGGGGGGGGGGGTTTGTGGTGTGAATTTTATTTTGGGGCTCATTTAGAATTTTTGAGACGGAAAGCTAATATTATTACCTTTAAAAATATCGCTTAGGATGGCTTGTATAGAAGTATCTAGAAACAAAATTAAACTCAATCATACTATTTTGAAGACAGTATTCAATTTTAAAATCTTGCGCGCAATTTAATCATTGTAGGTCTAAAATGGTTCTAGTAATCGGTTGCCTTCTTTAAATGGCCTCTATTAGGGGTCAAATAAAGCCACGCCCAGATTAGTCTTCTTTAGCCGACGGCTATTCCCGTCCTTTTCATCCCCCGGAGATTGCACTCCACGGTAATAAGTAATGCAGTAGAATCCCGACTTCCCGACCCACCGATTCTCAAGACTCGAAACCAACTTACTAGTAGACTGCTTACTGTAGATCCTATCACGTGATGGTGTTGAATGCCTATGTAGGCGGTCTATACTCACAATCTGAATGAAGACCAGCAGAGGCGAAGGTGGTCGAAAAGCGGTCGCGACCGATAAAAGAGTGACCACCACTGAGAAAACATAACGAAAAACGAACTTGATTACACAGAAACCAAGCTGAATAGTTATTATATCTTTCGTCATGAAGACTATGTTCATTTTAACAGGGATCTTCAAGTGGTGGTACGACTTGTCCGTTGGTGGAAAGGTAGCGGTGATTGTTGTGCCATTGTTGGTCATCATTTCACTAATCATATGCTGTTACTGCTGCCGTTGCAAAGTCTTTGCTGTTACAAAATGCCGTTGTTGTTAGCGACTGCTGGTAAACGATGTAAGGCGTCACGTCGATCCTAGTAATGAAAATAATTAGCAATTATTGGACGAGGTTGAGCAAATATCGTGATTTGTCAGTGGCGAGCAGATCAATTATTTGCCGAAGCCGAAGGCTGAGGCAAATAATTGATCTGCGAGACACTGACAAATCACGATATTTTGCGATAACCGAGTTCAATAATTGTTTTATCATTCGATCCCTGAGTTTGTTTTTTAATAAATAATATCTTCGGAAAGCGGTTAGCGCGCGCTGCCTTCCAGGAGTAATGACAGAGATCACATAAACAAGCAAGGAGCAAGCGTGGTTTCATCTACGTATGAGCAGAATAGTATTTGCAGCCCCAAAAAGTTGAACGACATTGCGCATGAGCACACCATTATTTGTAGGCAGTTATTTGCAGGTCACGTAGTGGGCTCTTGGTCAATGAAAAGGAAGAAACATTTGCATGGAATGATAATACTGTTTATTCCACTAGTTTGCAGAAAACTGAATTGTCAAGTGGTAAAAGTGCACTGACAATTTAAACTATCATCTACACTGATCTTAATAAAAAATTGTGTATTAGTTTACAATAATCTATATACATTTATCTGCATAATAATATATCTAAACGTAATGAAGTCCTCTATTTTCTATGTCTTTTTATTAAGGCTATTTCGTTCCCGTTTGTAACATCTGAGGGAGTATTGGGCCGATTTCGGGGCGCGAGCGCCAAGCGCGAGTTTCTCGTTTTTTGCGCTTGCAGCCTAACTGGCGGGATCATAATAAGACAGCGGATGGAATCCAAGCTTTGTTAATAACACAAATTTGTCAGTTAGATAATTACTCAAGACCAGATTTAGACAGCACCGTGGTAACTAAGATGCGGGAACACCATCCATGAAATTCTCCTCTGTACGGATTCTGGTCTAGCAGTCACCTTACCTATTATTATAAATTACAGGTTTTATCGCAGTTAAAGAGGTAAAAATGCTTTGTAGACTGTTTGGTGCGCTTTGAATAGCTTACCATTTTTATGTAGTAGTTGCTTTCGTTTTCATTTAAGTTCCGGATACACGGAAGAGGCACATTTCCCGGAATCTTGCAAGATTTCTCTGATCAGGCTACACAAACCTCCTCGTCATAGGAAAACGGCGAATTAAGTTTAAGAAATGCCAAAGTTTAAATTGAAGATATGAATAAGTATAAAAATGATATGAACATGTAAAAAGAAGATGGTAAATAAAACAACAAGCTTTTTCAAGGTTTCTAAAACAGAGAGAGAAAATTGACCCTTCCATGGTTTTTTCAACTTTTGACATATGGGCCAATCACGGAAATTAGTCGAAACTACTGGAAAGAGCGCGTTAAAATTAGTAACATTGCAAGTGATACGTTTTATGCGAGCGAAGATAAGGTATACCTTCGCTAAGATGCGAAAAATTTACAGACGTTTGTATCGTTTGTGTCCTAACCCCTCCCCCCCCCCCCCCCCCCACCACCACCACTACCACCAAAAAACGTCTGAAAAATCTCGCGACTTTGAGGAGCTATATCTTCGTTAGTTTTCAACAAATCATATGCAAACTTGGCAATCGTACTAATCTAAAGGCGCTCTTTCCAGCGGAATTGACGGATTTTTCCAAACTTGACCATGTCAAAAGTTGAAAAACTGTGGAAAGGTCTATTGTAGAAGAACCTTCCTGTTTGTTGACGTTAACACTAACGTGCTCTTCATAAAAAAATCGTACGAATGAGTGGATTAAAAAAATGTAATATATAGATTTAGCCAGGGCTAAAAGCGAAGCTCCCATTAATAAATTTATTATTTAAATCAAACAATAAACTTATAATCCACAAATCAGTTAACTTAAGGGGAAATTCATATGGGAAAGGCTAAGTGATTTCAGAGTGAAACATCTTACATCGAGTTGATAGCGATATAAAACATGCAAACATAGCAATCATCTTCGATTACATTCAAGAGCCGTAATGGTTCTTGATCACAGTGGATTATACCTGGGAAACAAATTCTTGGAAAACAAATCAGGCCGAATTTTTTGCTTTCGACAAGTTTACTTTATAAAATCTTGCTAACAAATCCGGGGATATGTAAACCAACCTTTTGTACTTTTTACACATCACATCTGAGGTGAAACCGTACTATTTATCATACAGACCTCGAGTGCAGTGAACATTAAAGTGTATATGACAGAAATTTTTTTATTTGCTTGATAGAATCTATACAGTGTTTTGATAAGGAAAGCAAAACAATTTTTTCGATAGCGATTTTTCTTCCCCGTGTTTTAACCTGCCAAAAACGTGAAATTTCACTTCCGGTGAGCTACAAAACCGCGCTAGCGAAAACAGAAGACTGGGAATGATTATGACGTCATTTCAGGACATTCTATTTCGCGGCAGATCATTTTCTGATTTGTGGGGCACTGTGTGGAGAATGTTTTTTGAGTTTCCATGACCTTTTTTGATCAGAGATAGCAGAAATCAATCGAGTTTAATTGCTTGTGAAAAAGAATAATGAGTTTTGAAAGCGATACGGAAAAGTCAGACGTGGAATCGATCGGATCGCGCACTCACATCTGCGAGACAGAGCTAGGATCAGACGAAGATGAAGAAGATATGTACTATTCAGATCCAGAAGGACCGTATATAGATGAACCTATTGCAGACGAGGAATGGCTAACAGAATACAACCGAGAACTAGAAGAAACTGAAAGGAGAAACCAGGAGTTACAAAACCGCTTTGACAGAATTGTCGAACCCGAGACTTGGTAAGTGTTCGCTCTATTTCTTACCTTTTATTATTAGCCTGAAAAATCTTATCGTACTAAGATCGTACCTTGCCGATAAAAGGAAAGGATAAAAGTTGTATTCTTCAACGTAAATACTACGTTCCTTCTTTTAAATTTCAAAGGTGTTCATGTGGCAATTGTGCTCTTGATCGGCTGCAAAATCCCGGGAATGCCTCTGCTGCAAGAAAATCGAAAAGTGCGTCGAATCACTTGGTGGTACCTCCGTTCTGAATGAGGTGGAAATCAGTTCCGAATGTATTACATTGTATCCAGGTTTCAGTGTCGTTTGCCTTAACAGATGGTCTCTCCGATTAGCCGCAAGTAAATACAAAAGGATAGACGGTACAAAGTATCGTCAGACTGATACTGAAGAAAAGTGAGTAATGCTTTGCCCAGTTTTTTCTGTCAGAGCGAAAACAACGTTAGCCGGCAAAAGTGCCCAACAGTTGCACCAGAAGCATTGGTTATTTGGGACAAAACACCGCTACCGATGAACAGCATGTTGCAAAAAGAAGACAGAAAGGTGGCAGTGGAACGACGGCAGGCCAGGCAAAAAATGTAAGTGGTCAATGTTCCACCAAGTACTCCGGATCCATGTAAGTTAAATTTAATGAGTATGTATCAGTAGGGAAACAATGCTATCATAATCATGGCTGTGTTCTAAGACAAATTGAAGGGAGCCCAGTGCCATGAACCCGTGAAATCAAGGATGCCTAGCATAATATTATAATCTATAAGATTTTCTTGTCGCCATAGAGCAGAAGTTATGTTCTAGGGGTCACCATGTGCTGTCAGAACAGAGCCGTATCAGAGGCTAGCTGAGCCTTCTGCCCCTCTCAAGTCACTTTTTTTCTTTGGGAAAATCATTTTTTTTTTTTTTGGACACCTAGGGATTTTTATTATTATCAATATTACTGTTATAATCAAGAAAATGAGAAAAATAGCCATTAGAGCAACATAATTTATTGCATCTTATGTTTTGTTTTTGTTTTTTTAGTAATCCAATCTCAAGGAGCATTTGCAAATTGCATATACGTAGCAAGATTTACAATTGCACATTCAAAAACACAAATAAAGTTCCCATTATTATGATTATTATTATTATTGTTGTTACATATTATTATCATTTTATCAGCAATGAAGGTGGACTAAATATATTTTTCCTATTTTGCTTGCAGTATCTGTTGTTCTTGCCCAAGAGGCAGCTGCAGCTACAGCACACTCATCAAGTAGAGGAAGAACAAGGAATTGCACTGTTTGCAAAAGACCCATGAGAGGGCACAACCTACTAGTTGATTCTCCAAGGAACCAGGCACGACAAAACAGTCGACAGCGATAGTAGACCTTTTTATTTTTATTTTGAGGCAAAGTCAATAAGTTGCCTGGTAATTGTTTAATACAAACTGGGAGAGATTTTCATCACCATTATTTCAAGATACACTGTAGATAATTAAGATACAGATAGGTTCTGTGCAATCAGCTGATGTTTTGAGTCAATATTAGTCCAAAATAGTATAAAATTTGTCAATGGACTCTGTTTCGCTGTTTGCATTTTAAAATAATGATGGTCATAAAGGCAATATCTTTACTCATTATCTTCAAAACCAACAAATTCTTCATTCTCTTCTGAAAGTTCTGTTCTTATTGCATGGTAGGCACATGCTGGCAGTGGAATCCACTTTCCCCCAAGAAAACCATGTACTAGTTGGGTAAACTCTCTGTAGGCTACTCCACGAAGAAACCTGTGTAAAAGAATAAAGACATAAGAATAAATATTCAAGTCACGACCTTGCTCTGTATTTCAACTCTGTGAGCCCAGTATTATCATATGACCAGTGGCAGATGCATTTCTATTCAAATCGTGCCCTTTCTTTGTGTCTCTAAAATCTTAACATCTTATGAACTGAACATTATCAAATCAACTGTCAAATATAGTTAAAAATAAGACCAGGGTTGAAGGGTAGAGCAGAGTAAGAAAAGATGAAAGCAGTCGGCAAAAGATGAGATCAAAATGCTTTGTGTGGGGCTTGGTGTGGCTGGCACCCCCTTCCCCCCTCCCACACACACACACACACACACACACACACACACACACCCAAGCCCAGAGAAAAGTTTGATTTTAGGGGTTCTGCAAAGTATATTGTGCTTTATTCTTTATCATATGTTTTTTGTAGTATAGTGATTTTACTCAACCGATTAAACAGGTAGTAGAGAGGTGCACGCTCTCATGCATTACTTCTATTGTCTTCTAAATTGTAGCTGTTTATTGTCTGTTTCATGGGTCAGGTAAAATCTCTCTATTAAACAAATTAATGGGCGACAAAAACCATCGATTGATTATCTTTCTCTTAAACTGGTGTTTGTACAAATAACCAATGCTTCTGTTCCTTCTGTTGCAACTGTTGGGTGCTTTTGCCGGCTAACGTTATTTTCGCTCTGACAGAAAAAACTGGGAAAAACATTACTCACTTTTCTTCAGTATCAGTCTGACGATACTTTGTACCGTCTATCCTTTTGTATTTACTTGCGGCTGATCGGAGAGACCATCTGTTAACGCAAACGACACTGAAACCTGGATGCAATGTAATACATTCGGAACTGATTTCCACCTCATTCAGAACGGAGGTAGCACCAAGTGATTCGACGCACTTTTCGATTTTCTTGCAGCAGAGGCATTCCCCGGGATTTTGCAGCCGATCAAGAGCACAATTGCCACATGAGCACCTTTGAAATTTAAAAGAAGGAACGTAGTATTTACGTTGAAGAATACAACTTTTGTCCTTTCCTTTTATCGGCAAGGTAAGATCTTAGTACGATAAGATTTTTCAGGCTAATAATAAAAGGTAAGAAATAGAGCGAACACTTACCAAGTCTCGGGTTCAACAATCCTGTCAAAGCGGTTTTGTAACTCCTGGTTTCTCCTTTCAGTTTCTTCTAGTTCTCGGTTGTATTCTGTTAGCCATTCTTCGTCTGCAATAAGTTCATCTATGTACGGTCCTTCTGGGTCTGAATAGTACATATCTTCTTCATCTTCGTCTGATCCTCTGATCCTAGCTGTCTCGCAGATGTGAGTGCGCGACCCGATCGATTCCACGTCTGACTTTTCCGTATCGCTTTCAAAACTCATTATTCTTTTTCACAGGCAATTAAATTCGATTGATTCTGCTGTTTCTGATCAAAAAAGGTCATGGAAACTCAAAAAACATTCTCCACACAGTGCCCCACAAATCAGAAAATGATCTGCCGCGAAACAGAATGTCCTGAAATGACGTCATAATCATTCCCAGTCTTCTGTTTTCGCTAGCGCGGTTTTGTAGCTCACCGGAAGTGAAATTTCACGTTTTTGGCAGGTTAAAACACGGGGAAGAAAAATCGCTATCGAAAAAATTGTTTTGCTTTCCTTATCAAAACACTGTATAGATTCTATCAAGCAAATAAAAAAATTTCTGTCATATACACTTTAAAAGAGTTATGCTTCAACATAAATAATTTATTGTTTTTTTTTTTTATTTACGGGTTTTATAACGATGTGTAATCTTGAAAAGCGTTTGATACGCGCGGCAAAAAGATAACTCCTGCAAGCGATGTTCATGAACAACTGAAAACAAACAGCTCAAAGTTTTCTTTCTACAGCCAAATTTATAACTAAATATTCTTCGGAACGTTTTCTTCTATTTGCGGTGAGAAAATATATCTAAAGGCTTTTTTAAGTCCTGTAAGCTTATATCAAACCTGATATTAGGTCGGTTCATTGTCTCAAATCTTACAAACGTCAGTGAAAAGTGCATAAACTTGCCGCATAAATTGTTCTCGACTACATGAAATTAGATTTTAAAAAAAAACATCAAATGCAATCATTATTCAGGCTTACCTTTCGAGATGCGGTTCGTAAAAGCTATCAAGTAACGCGAGAGTCGCTTGAGAATTTTGAATCCTCTTTAATACGCATCAAGCAAGGTGAAAAACGACGAAAACGATGCCATCCGAAATCGGATTTCCGACTTTGACAAGCGACGCATCTCTCAACCAAAATACCAATGAACAAACTAGCCATGAATAACAGACTTGATAGCAGCTGTATTTCATTTTGTACATCCAGTGGAAAAAGACAGTTCAAAACATCGCAAGTTTGCACAAAACTCTGTCAGCTTCAGCTGTCAAAGTAATCAAGTTTCAAGATGCTGCATAAATTTTCCGCATGAACTCACCTGCCAAATTTTGACCAATCGGAGCATAAAAATTGGGCGTAGAGCGTGACCAACGCGTGACCTTGGTGAGAAAAGGTCTTCCTACATAACTTGCTGAATTTTCGCGTCCATAGTTAGTTTGAAATCAAACTCTTAATAGTGCGGGGTCATCATGATATAAACACAGCATATTTCATATAAATTTAAAAAAATAATAAACTTGAGCCTGCGATCATCTGAAAACCAGTAACTTGTCAGCGGATAACTTCAAAAAAGTACTCGACCTCGATGGGTCGGCACCTGAGCCCGCGATACGGGCAGGTGATTCTGGTCAGCGGATACCTTGTTTTGACAGCTGTCAATTGATCACAATATTGATGTGCAATCAGTTTTCTCCTGGGCTTCCTGGGCTCCCAAAGTAGTTAGAAAGTGTGAAAGTAAACATTGGTTTTCATGTGGTGCGGACGGACGGCGGGCGGGCGGTCGGTGTACGGTCACGTGATTACCAAATTTTCTGGGATGGGCAGATTAGCTTAGCTATGGAGCTCCGCCCACGGGCGCGCGCGCGTGGTAGCTCCGCTATAATGATTAAGAAAAGCTGATGGAGCGGTGGGCTTATCTCACTTGAAGTAGTAAAACAGAGTTAAATTACGTTCTAAACCATTTTGGCCAACTTAATAACTAACCATTGTTTTCTGTGAACTGTTTCAAGAAAGAGCAAGAAATATATAATATCGCGCAGACTATAATAGGAAAGTTTAAAATCGCCAAACATATCTTTAAATCTTTAGGTGCAACTTTGTCCTAAGCCGAGGCAACTATGGAACATCGATTTAACGAAGTGCTAAGGGCTAGGGAAACTTGTTCGTTATATCGAGGGTTAGTTATATCGAAAACCTCAATTTAACGAGTTCTTAACTATCTTTCAGTCACATGTTGACACTTGTCACTGAGTTATTCGTTATGTCGAGGCATATATTATTTTACGTTTGCGTATCTGGATTGTGTTCGATATAACGAGGATTTCGTTAAATCGAGGCTCGTTATCACCGAAGTTCTGTTCGATACATTTTATTGAAATTTTGGCTGGGCTGCAGAAAATTTCGTTAAATCGAGGTTCCACTGTACCATAACACCTCCTTCTATTTCTCCTAGTCTTTGAGTTTCCATTATGATAAATGTAAGGGATCTGTATGTAAGCTCCTCCTCACGTAACATGGAATATTATACATTGTACTCACTATCTGTCTTCTCATTGGCTAAGAGCCTAAAGCTAATGTTGGAAATCAGCGTAGCCTACAGATTAGGTAGTTATCTCCTAACAGATAACTGTCTAATCTGTAGGTTACGCGCACGATGCATGATTTCCAATAGCAATATCAATATCAATATCCTTGCGACGGTGTGTCTTTCGTTATTTTCTTCAAAACAATGGATAATAAAACAATCATTAGATTCGGTTTTTGTAATATCGTAAATAATCAAGGTTGAGGTAAGTGTTATAAGCCTCGGCCTTTGGCTCGGCTGATAACACTTACCTCAACCTTGATTATACTGGATATCACAAAAACCTCATGCAATAATTGTTTATCAACTAGCCCCGGATCCGCGGCTGATGATACAATAATCAAATTCGAGTCATGTAAGGCAATCCAAGACAGTCTTAGATCCTGGATTCCACGCATTCCACGAGCAAAAATTTCCAGGACTCCTGAATCTGCATTCCCTAAGATGATGTTACACTGCATGTTTCGCAACGACGACCTTTGGCGCAACACAGCGTTGCAATGTTGGAATAAGGGCTGTAACTATTCAAAACAATGACGCACCAATATTGCAACGCTGTGTTGCGCTAAAACTCGTTGTTGCCAATCGTCTCGTGTAACATCACCTCTACATAGGGCAGGGGCATAGCCAGCCCATAGACCAGTAGGCCAGGGCCTACAAAATTTTGGTTTGATCACTCTACCACTTCAAGGGAGAAAGATATCATTCTCTCTTGGCCGCTTGTGATTAATTATGCGTTGTTGGGGTGGGCTAAAAAGCTTAAGGTCATTCCCCTGAATTGCATTGCGCATCTCTACTGCGCATAACATTGCAACACTAGTCACGCAATCTTTCAAGATGGCTACCGTCGGCGTCGGCACCAATTCGAGAGATAAAAAAGGTTTTTTTGTAAGTTCAAAAGAAAACGGAAGACGAGAAAAGTTAAAAAATATTTGGAAAAGGAAGTGTTGTAATGTGAAAGGTGATGGAGGCACAAAAAAGAAATGCATAGAAGCCGGCAGCTGCAACTTTCGAGGCAGACGAGTAATCGAGTTAGACGTGCTGGCCAGAGCCCTGGATAGTGGTTGCAGTGCGTGTGGAAAAGCACTTCAGCTATCAAACTGCCAAGATGAGACTATCTCTGGGTTGGGTAGTTTTTTGTATATTATGTGCAGCGATCCGGAATGTGGAGAGGTAAATGTGTGCACCACAAACAAATCTCATCGTGCCGCCGGTGCTGGTCGCGGCCGACCAATTTTTGATGTCAACACCAAACTTGCCGCAGGTTGGTATATTTATTTGATTAGCAGCTTTTATCTGAACATTTTTCCATGCTTCATCAAAATTTAACAATCATAACACCGTGTAATAACTAACTTTTAAATGTACATGTACTGTGTTTATATGCAGGAATGTTACATGCCGGTATCGGGGTAACACATGTAAACGCACTGCTCACGTCAATAAACCTTCCAGCCGTGGGACAAAACACTCTGAAGGCCAGAGAAAGAGAAGTTGGCCCAGCGATTGAGGCTGTTGCAAGGAATTCATGTTTAGAAGGGTTACAGTTGGAGAAAGAGTGTCGGAGGACTGGGGACACAGAGCAAGTTGTAAAAATCGGGGTATCGTACGACATGGGGTGGCAGAAGAGGGGAAAGGGCCACAATAGTTTGACAGGTCAGTCCTATAATATACATAAAGCCATGAAATAATGGAGGTATTTTTGCTTTGCCTGCGTGGCATCCATATCAGTAACAAGTGTCTGTTTATCCATTATAAAATACAGTATAAACAAATTCACAACAAATTTTTTCTTTTGCTTAAATAATAACAATAATAGAGGTATTGACTTTTTTACTAAAGTGAATAAAACAAGACTATTTTTCTCTCCTAGGAGTTGGGTCTATGATTGGGCTATCTTCAGGCAAGGTGGTGGGCTACAGCACAAGGACAAAGAGATCTGCATTATGTGAGGCAGCTAAGAGAAATGGCAAGGAACCGAGGTCACATGACTGTCGGATGAACTGGACAGCATCCTCCAAGTCCATGGAGCCCGATGTTGCTGTGGAGTTGGTAAAGGGGGCCATTAGTGCGGGTGCTGAAGTGTCAGTTATGGTTGGGGATGAAGACTCGGCCACAATCAAGAAAGTGAGGGAAAGTGTCACACATGAAGTTGACAAATGGTCAGATATTACTCATGCAAAAAGGTCATTTGGATCCCATCTCTACAGCCTGCAACCACAGCATAAAGGAATCCTTAGTGCTAAAGTAATTAACCACTTCTTGAAATGTTTTGGGTATGCGCTAAGCCAAAACAAAGACAATGTTGACGGTCTGAAGAAAAATCTGAAAGCCATTGTCCCTCATGCATTTGGCAAACATAATAAATGTGACAGTTCTTGGTGTGGGTTTCTGAAGAGCCCCACAACCTACAAACACAAGAGCCTCCCACGTGGCAAAGATTTAAAAGGAGAGAAACTAGAGGAAGATCTTAATGCTGTTGTGGACATCTTTGTCCAGAATTCGGAGAAGCTTGCCCCTCTTGGCTCAAGTCAGTCGAATGAAGCCCTCAACAACACCATTGGCAGCAAAGCTCCAAAAATTCGACACTATGGTGGCAGTGAAAGTAATGATTTTAGAGTGGCCTGTGCAGTCAGCCAGAAGAATGTGGGTTATTCTTATGTGGCAAAGGTTAGCATTAGTTTTACGTGACCACACATCTGCTGCTACATTAAAGAGAATAATATCATAGCTTACAGTGCAACTACTGGAACTGAAGCCACCATTGGAACAATTTGTTTTTTTTTTATTTGTGCAAAATATCTAAGCATTTATCCATTGAAAACATAGCAGAATAAATAAGACTTCATGTCTTCTACAAAATTGTACAACATTTGTTTAGATGGCTTTGTTTCTAGTAATTGCACTGTAATGCAATGTTATATTGGATAACTGCAGGAAGATTTTTTTTGCAATTAACCATAGGATGTCTGCAGGTATATGAATAGTTGTTGCACATATAATTATGAGTAGATAAGAAATCAGTGTCAGATGTCTCTTGTAATGTAACAAACAACACTTCATGTACTAGGCTATTGCCCCAAACCAATTTGTCCTGTTATAATAAATTTATTATGTTCTAGGCTTTACACGAAATTCAGTTATCCCCAGGCAGATATTGTGAAAGATATGCAGGCACAGTAGATAGAAAGATATCACTCTTAGCAGCCAGAACTAAGACTCGGGAATACAAAAAGAAGAGAAGGCAGAGAACAGAGAGGAGAGCATCTAAGCTTAAGCAGTTAGAAACCAGAGAGGGCAAGCAGTATGAAAGTGGCCTAGGTTACAGACATGACAGTTCTGAAGAGCAGACTGAAATACCACCTCATACTTGCAGACCAGATATACAAAAAGTCTGTGCACCAGCTTCCATGAAGACAGTAGTATTTGACTTGGAGACATCTTCAAGGGGTACCAACTGACTAATAATAACAATAATAATAATAGTAATAATAATAACAGTAGTTCATTAAAATTAAAAATCATTATCATTCTTATCACTCTTCTTCTTCTTCTTCTTCTTGCTATTATTATTTTATTATTATCATTTATTTCTAGTGCATTACATTTGAATGCTCTTAAAATATTGAATAAACATTACAAAAGAATAATGCAAGATCCTTTAATTTATTGTTTGGGAGAGCCAAAGCCTACTCAGTTTTTTCGCTCCTGAAAGTTTTCTTTTATCTCTAAGAAAGAAATTAAAACTAAAACTTCCAAAAAATTCAGTATTCTGCAAACTAACCATATTTGTTTTTAATTTAATGTTAAATTTGAGGAATATTGTATTTTATGAAGAATTTCTAAAACGTTCAAACTGTGCACGGCATACAATTAAATATTTCAAAGCAACATAATGGATAGTTGAACAGGAAAATGTTTATGCTAAATTATTAGGTGAATTGTTTACAAATAACCAAATACAAAGACCAAAATTGTTTAACAATTAAAATTCCCTGATTAATTTTGGCAGGTGATGATGCTGAAATTTGCGAGATTGCTGCAGCAGAAGGAAAGAATACATTTCAAGTTTATATCCTTCCTAGCAACAGCATAACACCAGCTGCATCAGCAGTCAACAAGTTGACTGTGAGAAGTGGGGTTCTTCACTATGATGGAAAGCCAGTTTCTTCAACATCTTTAGCAGCAGGCCTATCAGATCTTCTGCAATGGCTCGAAGCAAGACAACCGTGTTTGCTCATGGCACACAATGCCAAAGCTTTTGATGCAAAACATCTGGTGAAGGCAGTAACTTCAAGTGGCCTGCTTCCCAAGTTCTCTCAGGTGGTACTTGGTTTTTCAGATACCCTGCCAGCCTTCAGACAGCTGTTTCCTGATAGAGCATCCTGCAGCCAAGAACACCTAGCACAAGACCTCCTTGAGAGAACCTACAATGCCCATAGTGCATTAGATGACGTCCTCATCCTACAAGAGCTGGCATCCAAGCATATCACTGACAGCACTCTGTTACGGCACAGCTTTACTACATCATGGGTGGAGACATACACGGAGTTCCTTAGCCAGAAGAAACAAAATCTCAAAACCCTACAAACACTCCTCGGCTCAAAAGCAGTGTCGAAAGGAATGGCGGAGAAAATAGCAGCTTCTGGCTTGAGACTAAGCCACTTACAGGTAGCATTTACAAGAGGTGGAGCTGATGGAATCTCCAAGCTCCTCACAGAGAAATTTAGCGGCATGGCAAGGATCACAACGAACAAGAGAATTCTTGACAGCATTTCCAGTTTCTTTGCAGACAAGTGAAATGTAAATGCCTAATATGGGAATGTAAACAAGAAAACGATAAGTTATGATATTTATCATTCTGTGCTTTTGCTGAATTAATTATACAATGTGTGATGAGAAACTTAGCTAAACTTACCTGTATAAACATGTACATTCTTAGTTGACACTGACAAAACGTATCCGGAAGTCACCAGGATTCGTCATGCAATATCTCCTGGTCTCTTTGTACGGGTCCCCAAATGAAATTTAACCCATTTTTCCAACATTAAGAATATGTTTTTGACCATAGTTTGGTTTCTGGAGCATGTTTACACGTATTTCATTACCGACAAGACTATCTCGTTTTGAAGGCGAATTTTTGAGGTCTGTACTTCATGCAAGACTTAGTAGAACGTCCTGAGCCACACCCATATTGTATCTTCGCGCAGGGGGTGGGGTTGGGGAGGGGGTGGAGGTTCTGTAAAAGGGGCAGTCTCCGGATTTTAGATCTGCAGACGATGGCATCACTGTAATAAGAACTTCGAGCATTTGCATTATAAATGAAAACTTGTACCACTTGTTCACATCATACTTGGGGGCTGGGCTGGGCCCCATTATCTTGTGTCTTGTCTCGCCAGATCGCTAATTATAAAGTGATTTATTTCATTAAGAAAGCCATGCAAGTATTATGTAACAAGTAAGATTTATCGGAAATTATAATTAAAGTTTTATATTAAAGTGTCAGATTCAGTATTGCTTGTCTTTTTATTGTACCAAAGTTACGTTAATTTGGTTGCCATGGCAACCATTTTTCATCATTTTGTCGTCAATCAGGAGCCCAGATAAAGCATTCCTTTAACCTGTCACTTACCAACCAAAAAGTAGATCTGTACGAATAAGTGCAGTTAAATTTACGATGTTTATTTCCTGGAAAGAGAAATGGGCCTGCCCACCTGGGAACAGAAAATGATGGCATAGCTTCTAAGCGAATACCGGCACCCCCCTCTTTTTTTCGCTTATTTGACTCTAAAAACAATAGGCTGCCTACACAAAAAGAATGGACAACTTTCTATGTTCAGAAAAAAAAATATAAAGGAAACAATAAAGCTGATACCCATTTTTTCATTTAAATTATGGTAACCATGGTAATGAATTTAGGGTAGTGCTTCCTCAACGTATGCGTTTTCGTACCAAAAGCCTTTTGAAAGTGTTACTCTTGTCCACCTCCAAATGTGTATAGCCTCATTTCACACAATCAATAATATTCTGAGTGTTATTAGGCCTAATTATTAATAAAGTCCATCGTGCAAAGCAGCAAACCGGAAGTGTTGAAAATTACCTCAAAGGGGGTATGTTTGAGCCCTCGCAGCTCGTAAACGAATACCGGCACCCCCCTTTTTTATTTTGATTTTGAATTCCCAGTATGATGAATAGTTAATAGACGAAATTTGAGAAAAAATCTATGTTAAGTTCTATTTCAGGGGAATGACCTTAAGAGATCAAAGTGTCGGTGAGCTCAGTACGTACTAGTCATGCGTGCAATTTTCAGGATATGTGGAAATGAATTCGGCCAGGCCTACGACTAGTTAAAAAGCTGGCTACGCCCCTTTAGGGAAATCAAATTCTCTTTCAAGAGTTCATAATCAGAATTATTTGCATTGACACGGTATTTCGTTGGCGTGGCCCTTTCGCTTCGCTCTGCTAAGTCATGCCAGACGTTGAAGAGCCCCAATTAAGGTGGCTGAACACAGTTTTGAGGGTGGTCAGCGGTAACTCGCGTGACGGCGCGTGCTTTAATTAGACAAACAAACATGGCAGAGAAACAACCAATGGCACACAGAAGACAATTTCTCAAAATCTGCCTATTAAAATTTTGTGATATTTGGCAGAATTTTTACTTTTATCGCATTTTGAATAATGAGAACTTTAAAATGGAAGTTGAACAGGCGATTTTTGTGCCACATTTAATAATTACAGTACAATTATATTATTGATTATCTAAAAACCCGTCTGTTAAAATTTGGTCAAATGAGTTTCGAATGGTAATGATTAATTATAGTAAGCTGTATGCAAGATTATAGGAAAATCTAATGAGCGAATTTTACGTAAACTGAGTGAAAGTGAAATTTTAATGTTGTATTTAATCGTTCGTGTTGCCACAGAAACTACGAAAACGTCAAATTTTACCTGCCAATCAAAATCTTTCATCAATACATTTTTCACTTGCCAAGTTTCAGCTTGTGAGCTGCAAGCTTTCTCTTGCCTTGATTTGGCAAATGACATATACTCACAAACTACCAAAACTGTGTTTAGCCACCTTAAGCCAGACAATGAACTGACAGGTTCTGCTTTCTAAACCACGGTTTTGCCATATACACTGATCCAATAACTTTATTATCTCTCCTGTAAGGCGTATTCTGAGGTAATTTACAAGGGCATATCATGAAGAGAAACTACTAATTAATTCTCACGTTGGTCTAGGTTGAGAAAACAGCAGTTATTTCACGACACGACCCGGCGCTGGTTTCCCCACGAAATGACATTTCGGGACATTTCCGATCTCCAGTTGTGGCCTAGCGAAATGTCAGCTGTGCTCTTCCCAGGCTAACCGGATAATAATCATATAAGGGACTAAGACCAGTCAATTTAAAGAGCTTTTTCAACTCATACCCAATATATAAAGTATGGTAGAACTATCTTATAGTATAATTCCCAATAATGCAATTGTTTCTTCAAAGATTTTGAGCCTGCTAACTAAGCTTGCAGGGGGGGGGGGGGGGGGAGGGGGGCAACTCAAGGAAATCGTGCCGTACTTTAGCAATCAAAACATCCGCTCATCGATCCTTTGTCGGTGGTAAATTGAATGTAGCAAAGTTTGCTCTTTTTAGAGTACATCTCTTAGTACTTTCTAAAGTAGAGATTCAGTCTGAGAATTGAGCTCTTGGCATCTTGATGAAGACCACCTACAATCATGGACAAAAGTCTTGGGACACTTTTGCGTTTCTGGGGTGTTTTTCAATCCACACAGGTCCAATCCCTCTCCTCACCCCACAAACAATGTTGGACGCGTGTGTCCAGAATTTTTTCAGAGATTCAACTTCTATAGGGTGGGGGGAGGGAGAACTGCAAGAAAATTTCGAAAATGATGCAGTTTTAAGAGGGAGCCGAGAAATGACGGGAAAATATGCATATTGCAGTACTGTCCCAAGGACTTTTGTCCAGGATTGTAGTTAACAATCCGTTAAGAAAGATCCCTCGATGGAGGGGTTGCATGGCGTCATTAACATCGGTTATTGCAGTGAAAGTCTTTTCCATCAGCAAATTCTATTCTGTTTATTTAACAACGACATAAAGGTTATAGCCTAAGTCTGTAGGGTAGAAAGTGCCTAAAACCATACGAATTTTTTTGCATATCACTTCTTGCAACAACATTTCTTGCTTTTATCAATTCGTTTACATCACTTTTACTTCAACAGCTGGCTTACATGAGAGGTAAATTCATTGCTATTCTATGAACTAATACTTTTTCTTATTCATTCAAAATACTTCTCCGTTTCCGATTGGTAATCCCCGGGATAATTCTTCATAATCCGCTAGCGATATTGTATCAATGACGTTAATTATTGCCCCCGCAGGGATTCGGCCAGAAGGCGAAATCCCGAGGAGGCACTCTAGTAACTCGCGCGTATATCAAGGAAAGTACTTACAGTTGAAATATACAGTCATACAGTCAATATAGAAAAAAAAATCTCGATTTGCTTGAACAGGGGCTGCGAGGAATCGGTAGGTAATAATGACGTTTCTATTGTTTGCGCCCGCAATTACGAAATGGTTAGGATGACGTAAGACAAAAAATCCCGAAGGAACAGCTTAGATTTTGTGACATTAATTGTGCAGTCATACTTCGATACTCTTTTGCGTTACGTGTTATCAGTGACATTCTGTGGAGCAGTTGCTACGAAAGTTATGACCAAAAGACACTCGTTAAGCGCAGATGAAGTTATAAGGTGCGTAGAACAGTGTATATTTTAACACTAAGTGAGTTTGCCAGACACGAGTTCACAAATCTTTGATTGGAAACCTTCAGCTGAACCTTGCCAGACACTCGTTCTCTCTCTTTGACCGGAATAAGACTAGGCCCAAAACAAGCAAGACGAGTGAATGATTCAACGGCTAGCTTATCACTACCAGAACGATGGACGATTACAGAAATTCGTCGACCCTCAAATTCTCTGCTAACTTATTCCCTGCTCACAGATGTCCTTCCGCTATAAAGTTTAAAATAAGACTAGAATGCGTGAGCGTGAATTGATCAAACGTCCTTTTAATTTCTAAGGCTTACTTTCCGGCAAATGAAATGAACTAAATGTAAAAAGTGAAATAGAAATAACGAAAAATTAAACTTCTAATTAAATCTTTTCTTATGGTTTAGAATAAACTAGTCTCGAAACTGAGAATGTTTTGATCAAAGCTGTGTAAATCGAACCAAAACTGTGCATGGAACCTTGCGTTTATTTCCTGTATTTATCTCACCTATTGTATGGAATATGTGTGAACATCTTCATTATGAATCGGCATATTTCAAAGAGCTACACAAGGAGCAAGAATACTATATACAGAGCGGGGGCAGCTGTAGTGTCAACTAAGCTCAACTATTACTAGTACAGAATATGCTATGGACAGAAAAGGGCAAGGCAACCCGTAAAGCCCAAGGGACGAGGTTGAGCGCGGTAGCTCAGCTGTTTGATAGAGCTGGAGAAAATGGTGGAAAATTTTACACGTTTTGCGAACTGCTGCCTAAAGCATACCAAGAACAGCAAAAATATAACTCGACGCACCGACCACTGCTATTTAAAGAATATCTGCAAGACTTATAATATATAGAGGATATTATACGGTGGCGCGAAGATATAAATTTTATTTTCGAGTGGCAAAACAATATTTTACGAACGAGCGCAGCGAGTGAGTAAAATATTATTTTTGCCACTAGAAAAGAAAATTCATATCTTCAATCCGCTGTGTAATGTTCTTTTTATTATATAGACAAAAAGACATGAAATGAAAAAGGGAAATGACCGAAATTACGTCATCGATAAACTTATGTGTGAGATTATGGAAAATAAACCACTCGGGTCCCGGATGTAGTTTCTATGAATTTTACGAGTGGTATATTTTCCAGTAAAACACTCGTGTCTATATAATAAATATATGCATATACGGAAAGTTCAAGTCCATCGACGAAAGCATAAGTGTGAAATGTTTTGAATAAATAAGGAAAGCATTATTAGATTCGACTTTTAATAAGCTCATCCAAACTACCTAGTAATAAATTAGGTTAGCAGCCTCTGAAGCAATCACTGCACCAACCCCATAAGAAACCAAGGCAGCGAACCAGATATAAAAAACAGGTGATCATGCATTCTTTGAGCATGCACCAGCAAAAAATAAGGCAGCGGTGACACATGGACAGGCAATTCCGGCATCTGGACACGGCGTTGCCGCATCTAATCCCTCCTCTGGGGGCCTCCCAAAAAGGTCTCGGGAGTGTGCGCTTGTCGTACGAAAACTTAACTGCGGGATCGCCATCTGTACGGAAGAACTTCACTGTGCGGACAGCATAGGGCCTCAGATCTTTCATCACGATTGACGCCTGTCTCTCTGAAGGTCGCCACCCATCTTTTCGTTTCAAGACGTCTTCATCGTTGTAAGAAATTTCTCCATAACGTACTTTTGTCTCCAGTAACACGGTCTCTGTCTCGACACCAGCTGAACTCCCACGGGTAACAGAACTAGTTGCTACAATATTTAAAAAAAAAACACCCACACACTTTAGGACCTATTTTTGGTTACTATATTTTGTCGCGCCATTTCTGATTAAGAGTTTTGTGATGCCATTTAACCGTGGCCCGGTTAGCTCGATTGGATATTAAGCGCCGTTCTGCCGAACAGGAGGCTGCTGGTTCAAGCTCCGGCCGGACCAACACTCAGGGTCTTAAATAACTGAGGAGAAAGTGCTGCCTTCTTAAAAACACTCTAGTTTTCTCTGATAAGGACGATGAACTGTAGGCTCCGTGTCACAACCCTTGCATGTATAACTTCTTTGGGACGTTGAAGAATTAATACATTACTTACATTACCTATCTATCAATCTATCTATCTATCTAAAGAGAAGGGGGCGTAGTCCCTGGTGTGGTGGCCTGTTTCTCATGGGGGGAGCGACTGTTACGGGCCCTCAGTAATTAGCGTCATGGTATTGGGGTGACCATGCCAAGAATTGATGAATCTAATGAAATGAATCTGCTAATAAAAACAGTGTAACTGATAGCCTGCTAGCACTGAACAACAATCGATATCTGCGATTACCCCAGTAAATTACGTCATTAGGGAACTTAAGCAAAGGCGTCTTTGTACCACGCACATCAACCGGAAGTGAAGAATTTTCCCTTTTAATATGCCTTGACGCTATAAAATTTGTATTGCTTAGTTTCTTTACACTTCTAGAGACGATTTAACTGAAACTTTTGGCAAAACCAATGCTCAGGAATGTAAAAGGTCCACTTCCGGTTGACGGGCGTCGTTCAAAAACGCCTTTGCTTAAGTTCCCTATTCTCTCACAAGGACCGACTGGCCTTTCCGCTTTGTATATATGTAGATACATTAAAATTATTTAGCATTTTTCTTTTCCAAGTTCCAACTCTTTGGTTTTCATTGTTGCAAATAAACCTTTGGTTTAATTTATGTTCCTTTAACATAGAAAGGTCAAACCTATTTCCCTCTATATAATTTACATTAATTACAACAAGCGAAAGGCTTTCACCTCCGTAAATGACTTCTTCGTCGTTTTGGATGAGGACTTCTGTGTCACTTTCCACCAAAGAAGACTATGCAAAGAATCGAAAAACAGCAAAAGTTTAAAGTAAGACTTCACTTTTTCGACTTTCATTTTTTTGGTGAGAACGTTTACAAACTAATTAGAGGCACTAGAATCAGATGAACTTACACTCTGAGCGCACCCTTGAAAAGAAGACAAGAAAAAGGCCGGGAAGGCAGCGAGTATGATTGCGTCTCTGTAGAAAATACTCACCAACCCGGTACTTCTTGTTCAAGGGACATGATAACTTCCATTTTTAGTTTCAAGCTGACTGGCTACTGGAAGAGAACCTCAATGTAACGATGCGGTTAGGGCCAGCTGGTGTTGGAGGAGGATATGGCTTTGAATTATCTCAGGATGAAACTGAATATATCTTAGGCTTCTCAGTTCATTCTATTGGGCTTTTAAAGGTAAAGGTGACCAAAAAGGTATTCCCTATGAAGCCACCTCTTGTTATAAGCCCAGGGCTCAGTTAAAACTGGGATCTTCTGGTAAGTACCAGGGAATAAAGGAGGGGGGATGAGTCTGTAGCTCTTACCTCTTGCCTCACATTCCTGCCTGCAAAGGTGACCACAGGTGTTTTGGGCTTGGACGTGGGCCGCTGAGGTATCACAGGTGGCATGGGCTTCGGCAAGGGCTGGGGGGCTTTAGGTTCTATGGGCTTTGGCAAGGGCCTGGGAGGTGTGTATTCAAACTTGGATCCTTTTTTTCCAGGATCGAGAAAATGCCGCATTGCTTCCTCGTGGATCATTCGGTGTTTTTCATCCCAAGAGAAGATAAAGCTTTGCCTTCCATCCAGATACTCTTCACGAAACTGTGAAGCTACCTTCCTTCTCGCCCAGCGCGAGATGACAGACCGCGCTTCTTCGTTTTCATCTCTGTAATAACTGTCTCCGCCTATCACGATCAGCACGTTATCATCTTAAGCAAAAACAGAATGAAGAATGAAGAATCGTCAGTGCTACAAAATCTGTCGCGGAAACACTTTCGATTTCGGTAGGCACACTGGCCCAAAATATATCTTTTCAGAGAAATTACCATATTGGACTTGTACCTTTGACGATGAAAACTGCTGCCGGAAGTATTTTGTGACTGTCGTACAAACAAGTCTTTCCAGGAAACGAATCCTTTCTTTCGCGAGGCATTGTCATGTGCGTCACATGACTTCGTGTAATTGAAATCGAAAGTGCTTCAAGGTTGTTTACATCTTTATACACCTTACCCATCGAAACTATTTTCGATCCGCCATATCTTTCATTAAAAAACGAACTTAAAAGGCGTTTCATTATTAATTTATCTTCCACACTGACAGCATCGGTTTTTGAAATAGAGACAAGGGGCATCGGGACTTCCGCCTCTTTCTTATGTGAGGTTTGCATGTTTAACATAGTAGCATGTATGTAACGCATAATGCGTTAACTAATTAAACCGTTTCCTCAAGCAATTATTACCGTGCCTTACGTTTCATTAGACTGGATGTGTTTTAGTAAAATTACCAACTATCTTTTTCATGCATGAAACTTTAACTGTATCAGCTGAAGGAAAACTATTACTGTAGTAAAATTGCCAATCACCAGTGTGCGTATTTAACGGCAGAATCAGTGGAAGTGGAAGTGCTTTATATTGAAACCCACCCGTTTTTTGAAGCAAGGCTCGGTAGAATCTCGCGTAACCAATGCCAGCGTTGTCTTCGTTGATAGAGAGACGAGATTCGTTTGCATGCACAACAAAGACAGCGACGTCCATCACCAGCTCGGGTAACGTCTTCTCGCAAACTTCAGCCATTCGTTGTAGTCCAAAATTAAGACGATCAACTGAGATTTTGAAACCATATTTTCCCTCTACTTGAAGCAAAAAATTTTCCACTATTTCTAACTTATAAGTGTTGTCGCAGTTAAAAATGTAAAACCTTTTCAACTGATGCGACATTTTGTCGCGGCTGTGCTCCACGCGCGTCTGTAGTTATCGTGTTTTCTTTTCTTTTTGTTTGGGAATTTCCCGGAAATTGTCACGATCCGCGAATATTTAAGCTTGACCCACACACAGCAGTAGCATAAAAATCATCTATAGTATACTGAAAACGTGTGACCTAACAATTGTTCCGATATTTTGTATGGAGCCAGAAGAAGCCTGCCTTGTTTGTATTATATGTGAGCAATTTTTCTTGAAAATCTCGGCAAAATGTCATTCGATTTTAGAAAATAATTAAACGTTCTTGGAACGATTGAGAATTTTTTTGGTGAATATTAGAATATTTGTAATCAATAAAAGTTTGAAGGGCAAATTTTAAAAGTTACAGGAAAATAAGAATGTATTGGATTTAAGGGTAACTGAAAATTAAAATTTGAAGTGAATTATCAGTTTGGTCTTTAAAATAGATAGAAGACCAGACAATCCGCCACCTCAGATGTATAATGCAGATGTACAGGAGCCAAAGACATTTTTTACTAGTGGAATTCAGAATCCGGGATTTTTTTGTTTGCGCAATCGGAAATCCTGGGCTTTGAAATGTGGAATCGTCATCTCAGGAATCCGGAATCCAAGTTCCACTGACAAAGAATCGAAATGCAGCACCTTGAATCCTGAATCCACAGTGTGGAATCCAGAATCCAAGACTGTCTTGGATTCCCTTTCATCGGCGAAAACTTTTTGTAGCTTGTCTCCTCCCGCTTCATCTTCCATTTCAGATTTGACCAATGCCCATGAAATGGGTACACTGGTCTGGATCCACGCTTGATGATTGTGGAATGGAATCAAATCATCTTTCCAAGAGCTCAGAATCAGAATCTTTTTGCATTGATTATTTCGTTGCCGTTGCCCGTTCGTTCAATTTAGCTACGTAATGCCCGACGTTGACGAGCCCTGATAAAGCTGGAAAATGAACTGTCAGGTTCTTGTTTCTAAACCATGCACGATTTGGCCATACACTGGTACAATAACTTTATTATCTCTCCCGAAAGGGCTATTCGGAGATCATTTACAAAGAGAACACGAAGAAAAATTAATTATTGTAATTACAATTTAATAATTTCCTTAAGATTCAAGCATCATAAAAACTACGCTATAAAAATGATTCGTTACAATTCGTAATGCTAAATAATTCACACCTTAAATCATTTAAGGTGGTTCCCTAGTTTTGCACTGCGCATCTTTTACTGCGCATAACAAGATGGCCTGAAGAGAAAAGCTATTGGAATTTTTGCTTGCGGTTGTTTCTTGCCGAGGTGAGACTCAGTGTGTTGGGAATAGCATAACGCAGTACGAGTGTTGCTGAGTTCTACTTCCTTGCGGAGAACCTTGAAGTGGATGTTTAACTTGTGCTTACTCATTTTGATTTTCATTTAAACGCTTTCTTTACCACATTGTGTCCTAAATGTGATGTCTCGAGGTAAATTCTGTTAAAAACGGATTTTTTAATACTTTCTTACCTGTTTCACATACAGTCTATTCTGAAACTCGCCCCAGTCTTCTCTCAAAAATTGGAGAAAATGCATTTGACGCGCACTTTCTGCAGCTCTACCGCAAAAACGAGTACGGTGACCCCCATTTTTTATTTCATGACTTTAACAAGGACAATGTTTCCTTTCGATGAGAAAAAAATTGGCACAAATCTATGTTCAGTTTTTTGGCAATTTTACTAAATTGCACGGATTGAGCTATCACGGGTCGAATAGCGCATGTCCAATTTAATTCTATTTTGGAACGTAGGGTAAAAACAAGGGCATTAAAAGACATTTTTCTGGTACGTAAGTGGATAAACAATACATTAAAGTCAAATTCTGTGCGATACCGCATGCATCATCGAAAAAAATCTCTCCTTTTTGTCTAGTTTTGGGCTGGGCGCGGTTTTTGTCAAAGGGTCCTAAATAGCCGTATTTGTCAGCATTGTGACGTTAAAACAAGCACGGTCACCCCCACTTTTTATTACTTTTTTACCATCTTCTTGACTTGTTACATCAGTGTACCAAGTTTCATATACAATCTATGTCAGGTTCTTTTACTAGGGAATCACCTTAAAATGATTCGTTACAATTTATATGCTGAATAGTTCACGCCTTACATTGTTTTTACATTACTGAGTGATTGACTGTTTCAAGAGTTTAAGCATAGTTAAAACGGTTTTGTAATAGTCAGTCAAAATTGACTGGGGAATAAGGGGAACAGGGGGAACAAGTGGAACAAGGGAAACAGGGGAACAGGGGGAACAAGGGAAACAGGGGAACAGGGGAACAAGGGAATAAGGGGAACAGGGGAACAAGGGAATAAGGGGAACAGGGGGAACAAGTGGAACAAGGGAAACAGGGGAACAGGGGGAACAGGGGGAACAAGGGAAACAGGGGAACAGGGGAACAAGGGAATAAGGGGAACAGGGGGAACAAGTGGAACAAGGGAAACAGGGGAACAGGGGGAACAAGGGAAACAGGGGAACAGGGGGAACAAGGGAAACAGGGGAACAGGGGAACAAGGGAAACAGGGGAACAGGGGGAACAAGTGGAACAAGGGAAACAGGGGAACAGGGGAACAACGGAATAAGGGGAACAGGGGGAACAAGTGGAACAAGGGAAACAGGGGGAACAGGGGGAACAAGGGAAACAGGGGAGCAAGGGAAACAAAGGGAACTAGATTCCATTTCTACAGTTTTACTAATTTTCAACGCAACAAGATCAATGTGTTCTCTCCAGCTTAGGTTTTTGTTTATCAGAATTCCTACAATCATGGACAAAAGTCCTTGGGACAGTAATGCAATATTCATATGTTCCTGCCTTTTGTTGGTTCCCTTATAAAAGAAGTGCATCCTTTTCGAAACTTTCTTCCAGTTCTCCCTCCCCCCTCCCCTATACAAAGTTGAAACTAGGAGCAAATTCTGGATACATACGTCCAAAATTGTTTGTGGGGTGAGGGGAGGGGTTGGACCTGTGTGAATAGGAAAACGCCCCAGAAATGCAAAAGTGTCCTAAGACTTTTGTCCATGATTGTAGGTATTTAACATATTCTTTGCATTCTAAAAGAATCTGAGATTGTTTGTCATTGTCAAATACCTAAAGTTTAGGCCTTGATAGGAAATTATTCTTTGATGGAAACGAAATATGACATAATTGAATTTCTTGATATTTAAGGCTAGCCTATTTGTAGTAGGTCATTCTGAAAGTTTAAATAATTCTGCATTAACAGTCCTCTCTAATTATTTGGGGACGGATCATTATTTATTGCCTGGGGGGGGGAGGATTTTGGGGGGGATCACTTGGTTTTTAGGAGAACAAAAAGGGGGGATCAGTCGTAACTTAGAACCCACAAGGGGGGATCATTGAAAACTTTGGAAGGATTCAGAGGGGTGCCACTCAAATTTGCTTGGAAAATGAAGACGTGGGAGGACCGCGAAAGTCATCAAATGTTGTTAGGGGGATCACTTCAGTGAAGTAACATTCAAAGGGGGAATCGGCTAAATTTCACATTGCCTGGCCCCAAATCCTATTATTCTATTAAAATTGAATAGGAGGGAAATAGGTGTATATAATTATTTTGATGAGTATCATCGCCCTCCTTTGAAAACAGGGACCACTTTCGCAAATTTCAGTTTTCCCAAATGAATGGGAAAATTCAATATTTCTGCCAGCGGACTACTAATAACCAGTCTGGCGCATTTTAATAGAAAAGATGGGCAAGAATATAACCCATAACATTTATTATTTGGTAACGACACTATTTCAAATTCAATCTCAGCTGGAAGAAAAAGACTGATCTTACTAGTCCAGAAAATTGGTCCGCCACGACCTCAAAAGTTTGACGCAATAGGCAGAGCCTCGTGTTCAGGGGCACCCAACGACTGTTTTCTGTGAATTATCTGTTCGGAGAAGCAAATATTGCTTAGAATTTGTTATTGCTTAAGGGCGGCTAGAAATTTCTAGATGACCGTTCCATTGCAGGTACTATGTTCGAAACATATCCTCTACGATTTTCTGAAGTTTAATTTCTCACATTTTGCTTCCCTTGTTAGGCTAATTTTCGAAGAAAAAAGAAACCTGAAATTTTCGGATTTAAAAATATGATGGGGAGAGGAATAAGAAAAATTCTCACTTTCGTAAAACGTTAAATTTCAGCTAAAGTTTTCGGGGAAATAATACTGAAGCCCTTGTAATTTCGAAAAGACTAATGTTCTACCAGTATGACCGAACAGTTACAAATTTTACAGCACCGCTTAGAATGCAATTCTATACAACTGAAATTACTTTGGATAACCTGAAAAGTGTTCTCAACCATAGTTGGGTGCCCCGGCTTGTTCTCCTTCTCGATCAAAAAGACAAAAGGAGGCTCGGCCTTCGTTAATGGAAAAAAACTTAGTAAAATTAATTGTTTTACATTTAAAAGCAATCAAAAATATTGCTAAAGAAAGAGATGACCGATCTACTGCCTAATGTCCATTAAAAGCATCACCTGAAGCGTGTCGACAAAAGAAGGAGGAGGAGGAGGAACTGTGACCTGTCTCGATTAGTTTTAGCTACCTGTAGGTCAGTCAGATTTGATTGTAATAGTTTTTTTATTTGTGATAAATAATATTGAACTTGAACTTGAACTAGAAGAAGAAGGAGGAGGAGGAACAGAAGAAAAAGAACAAGAAGAAGGAGGAGCAGCAGCAGCAGAAGAAGAAGAAGATCAAGAAGAAGAAGATGGTCAGAAGGAGGAGCAGAAATTTTGAAATGACTCCTGGGTTAAAACCTTTCACAGTGTGAATATAAGGAAACAAGACAAAGGCTGAGAAAAAAGACAGTTAATTCAGCGATCGCAGCGATCATAGTGATCACATGGAAACTACTTTCCAGTGATCGCTGATATAGAAAACGTTCTATCTTAGCGATCGTTGTTGCTGCGATCGTCACGATCGCTGGAAAGGGATGTCCATATGATCGCTACGATCGCTGTGATCGCTGAACTTTTTTTTCTCAGTGATCATATGGAAACCAGGCTTAAGGAAGTGTAAGGTAACTTTTATGACTAATGTATTGTTGTCGAACGAACACGTGGTACAACAACAGCAATAAGCTTTATTTGCATGACTATAACAAAGTATTACAGTATTGCAACAGCTACTTGAGTTTAATTATTGATTCCTTTAATTTTACATTAAATATTTAAAATAATTTGAGATATATTAATCATTGCTTAGCTTATTTTTAACCATCAGTGGGATAAATTATTCCGGAGACAAGTTTGTCTCTCAATTCAGAGCAAGATGATATAAATGAAATTAATTGGATGTTGATAAAATAGTCAGTAGAATTCATCTTATGCGATTGTAGTCGTAGAAACGGTATTTTAGGTTCTACTTTAGAGAAGAACATCTCTCTTATCGAAGAAAAACTTGGACAGTCTAATAAAAAGTGAGTTTCATCTTCAATTTTGTTACAATTCAGGGGCACCCAACGTCAATTTTCGGAAAATATCTGTTCGGAAGACGATTTGAGATCTAGAATTTTTGGATTATTTTTTGTAAAATTTCTTGCTCCCCTGCCTCTCCTAGGATTTTCAAACATCTAAAAAATGGTATAATTGGCCATTTTTTACGGATTCTTACCCTAAAAAGGACACCTAGAATTTTCGGGAGCCTTTTTTCTGGCTGAAATTTTCGAAAAGGTAAGTTTTGAACCTCTAATTCTCGGATCACTAGACTTTCAGCTATCCGAACAGATTAAAAAATTTTTAGGGGATAAAAATATGCCTTTATTATATACATACCGAGATTTACGCGCCAAAAAGCATAGAGATAAAAATAGTCTCTTCGCGCTAGAGAAGCCAGCTGATTGGTCATACCACTTTTTTCACTAGTGAAAAACGACGTATCGATGCTCTGATTGGCTGTATCATTATTTTCACTAGTGAAGAAAACTGCGTCGCTCGCTCGTCGCTGCTCTTGACTGACAAATAGCACATTTCTAAGAGCTTAGGCGCATTTTTTTTCAAAAAGATGGCTTCAAATCAGACTAACAGTTTTCAGAGCCTGGATTCATCAGTAGAAGAGTTCACAGACGGACAGGAAAATGACCAAACACGATTTCTTGTTTTGAAAGGCGGGATGAGATCAACAAACGGACGAATTGACTTCTCAAGAGCTCCTTATAACGTTTCTCAAAGAGCATTCTTCGCTAGCTTTGAGCGCTATTTGAAGAAAAGAAACTGTGGACTTTGCCTTATGAAAGACGTCCAGTTCGAGCAAACTCGGGAAGCGGTTCAGTCAAAGCAAAGGGATCTAAAACGGAAAGGCAAGTGTTTGTCAATTCAAGCATGCGGGTTCTGATAAGCAACAAAAAATGAAGTCTCGGGTTTTCACTTCTGTATTTCAAATTTTGAACTTCCGTAGAACTATTTCGACATATTTTCAGGATGTCTTATTTTATTCTAGCTAGTTCTGCCTTTTAACGGCATGTTTGCTTGATAATTTAGATGTAAAGTATTCTACAAGGAAGCCATTTCAGTGCAACTCTCGAACTGTGAGGCGGCTTGACCGCGCGTCGTTTTCCTTTGAAAGAAATTAAAGATGTGTTTATCTTTGAGTTCTGTTCGCTTATGAATCTCGGTATGTATATAATAAATAAGTTATTTCACGGTTAGTTCGCTTGTACGATTTTTATTCACTCGTTGTGTAAAACAAACGAACGAGCGCAGCGAGTGAGTTTGTTTTACACAACTTGTGGATAAGAATCGTACGCGCTCACTAACCGTGAAATAACCTATAAATATCTACCATCTAAATACTAAAATACGTTTATCCAATGCTACGTTTAAGTGGTTTTCAACTATATTCTCGTTGGGTGCCCTTGACAATTGCAGAACAAAGAATGTGAGTCCGGTGCTCATCCCGTGTTCAACCAATCATCGGGTGGATTCATTTGCATAATTTGCATCAAACGTGTACCTGTTTTTAGTGTAAAATCTTTAATTTGCTCTTAGGCACTTAGCGATAGCCATAACTAGTCAGGAGCCGGTAATAGGCTCCTGAACTAGACAAGTGCAATAGCGGGCAGGTTCTGGCAATAAGTTTCATAGTTTAGGTGCGGTAAACGACAACGACCGACAGCCATTACGGATCTTGCAAACACTGCAAACATTAAGACTGCTATAAATTAAAGAGTGACTTACTTATTTCGAGAGCATTTCAATTAAAGTACTATAATGATGCAAATATTAGTAGTTAGTTTATACAGAAATAGTTTAGTATTTTTACATATTTATGTTTTTAAAAGTCTTTGAACACTGAATGTAAATTTTCTTAACATTATTTCAATTTATAACATTCCTTTGTAAAGCAACATGAGCCTGTGGATAAGGCGCTCAGCTTTTATTACTATTTATTATTATTAAATGAATTCTTCAAAAGAAATAAACAAAAGAAATTCAATAAAAAGAAAATGCAAGCAAAACAAACAAACAAAACAAAAATCAAGTGGCTCGTCCCATCGTTACATTTTACAGATCCAAGTCTGGTTAGCAGCCCTGTCAAAATACGCTGAAGGCAAGGTAACCTGGGCTGAGTTGCTCAAAGCATGGTTAGCTTTAACCATTGGTTAAGCAGTATCAAAACCAATACGGTGTAAAGGCAGGCCTGGTGTAAAGGTATTTTAATAAGGTATTTCTCCGTTTAAAAACGCTGGTTAACGCTAACCATGCTTGGAGCTACTGGGCCCAGTATAACGTACTAGGTTTTACGACCAAACAGGCCCTTGATTTTACCAATTGCCATTATGGCTCTTGTTTTTACTTAATTGCATTGGGTCAAAAAACATGACAAAAAAAAATGACGGTCCTGTCTTTAACCACAGTAAATACAATAGCAGATGTGTCAATCTTGACAGTTTTGATGAAGCTTCAACTTTTTAGCTTGGCTTACAACATTCTTTTTCCTCTAAGCCAAGGTTTCTTCATTCTAGGTTTGTATGTTGCATGTTGGATGCCAATAAAATAGAATTTTTTCTTGAAGAATTTACATGAAAATGGCGTTTAAGTCCCAGAGGAGAGAAACGCGTCTTTGTCATCCAACATGACCGCCGTGACGTCCCGTGCAAACCAGCAGTTTGTAATTTCAAAGAGGTTTTTTATTTGGACGCGTTCGAACCCCTTAAAAAGGCTGAAAACTTAATTACACTCTCAGCTAAACTATCCGTTATGTCTCTCTTTACCTTGCATCTTAAATTCCCTTTCTCGTCAGATATAATGAAGAGTCTTCCAGTAGACGCCTTTCTTTTTAAGTCCTCAAGTATGAACATAGGGACTTTCCAGCCTGGATATTGAAACTCGATGTCACCTCCATGGAGAGATACCAAACCCTTGATTACACGAGTTTTCAATAAGAGTAAGTCATTGTTCCCCATCTCTATTCCTTGGTTGCCAACGAAAACTAACAAACTATCCCCCGGCCGGCCGGACACGATTTTCAGTTGAATCTCATCGATGTGGCTGTAGTTATCCAGATATCTTTGCTTTTTATCATCAGGGAGTCCCAGAAAGTGAGGGCTTGAAAACTCAACATCTTCTGGTGCATATGAGATTCTACCATGACGTAGTTTGCTCTTAAACAATAATTTACCTGCCAAAGGTCCATGCTCGGTATAGGTGGGAGTTTCAGCTGTGGAAAGAAAAAAATAGAAGGTACATGTCAGATGGACAAAAAAATGTGGCGAATTAGGAAACCTTTTAGTTTCCTCACTTCCTTCCCTCATCTGGCCGAGTACTATTGATAAATTTTAGACAGTTTATTTTCTCCGCTCTCTTTTCTTCCCTTTCTCCCGTCACTACCAACTTAACACACGAATGCAAGAGTCGGGAACAATAAATAGTAAAGAAAGTTAACAAAGTTAAGAGAAGGGGTGAGGATAAAGTAGGAAGAAGCATCAGGAGGCGAAAATGAAGGTGGATGTAGTGTTGTGGTTCAATTTTATCCGCGGTTTAAATTTCATATCCCTTTGTTTTAACTCAAACTCATTATCATACATTTCCATCCCTCAAAAAAGGGAAATAAAATTTAAACCAAGAATAAAATTGAACCACAACATAGATTCAAAAGAAATTCATAGATGTATTGACAAGGAAGTTTCCACCGGAAGAAAATGTACTGATCTCGATCTATCCTCTTGTCTGAGAAAAATACAATGGAACAAAGCGTAAAAATAACAAAAAAAAAGTACCCTTTTCTTGGGTAATTTTCCCAATACCTGAAGAGGATTTGTTCTCTTCCGCTTCCGTGAGAATGGTTTCAGCCGGTGTAACTCGTCTGACCTGCGATGGAGGGTCTGGGTTTGCTGGCAGCTGGTATTCAAACTTTTCACCATTTTTGCTTGGATCAAAAAAAGGCTTCAGAGCCTCCTCGTGAATTGGCCTGTGTTTCTCGTCCCAGGAAAATACAAAGCTTTTCCTTCCATCCAAATATTCTTCGCTGAATTGTGCAGAAACAATTCTTCGGGCCAAGGCGAGATAACTGATCGCTCTTCCTCGTCTTCACTTTTGTAGTTGTCATCCCCTCCAATGACTGCAATGAGATTACCTCCTAAGAAGCAAAAATTATATTAAAAGTAAAATTATCTCTTTTTTTAAACTGATCACCGTATTCCGAGGAGAATGCTACAGAAGCTAAATCTTATTAACGATCGTTAAATTCTGTCATCCTACTAGCTCAGCTGGTTGCTGATAAACTCTCCAACTTCAGCGATAATTTGCACGTTAATTAAGTCAAGCTTGTTCCTTTCTTATCGCCGAGTTAAGTTGTTTCCTTAGAAGTTAGCCCTTTTATTAAAAAAAGGTACTGCGCCCGATTTAAGCTTTTACTCTTCTCAGAGCAATATTCATTTTAATGTCAACAATTTTATAACAGTACTAAAACCATAAACTGTTGTCGTCGCGGCGTGAAGTCTTTATTAGAATAGCGCCATTACAAGAGCAGACGTTAATTGAAACAAAAAATCGCAAATCAAAATGCTTAAAATGGCACTACCGAACTTTGCGATCAATGAAAAATGTTCAGTGTTGATGGAGGACGGGGCATTTGCCCTCTACTTTCGTCCCCAACCCGCAGGATATGACAGCTCAAGAGTCTCCACCCCCGGGAATTTACCAAGGCAAAACAAATTCTAATGCATGGGGGTCAGCACCCGGGGGGAGGGTGAGGTGGGCGCTGTTTCATAGAGTGCAAAGGTTCTAGTTTGATGAAGATGAAGTTCAACAAGAATCTGATTCGAGGGAAACCAAATATGGTAAACACCACAGGAGTGAGGTGTGTGTTGAGCCAAATGATGCTGAGCGACACAGCTTACATGAATCTGATGCTGAAATTTTAGCACTTAAGGTGGAAGGTACAACAATGCTAATATTAAGTGAAATGTAACCAGCCTATTTAAAAGAATATTAAAGACAGCACCACTTTAATCCTGCCCAACCCAAATGACCCTAAAAGAGGTAGTCCCTTTTGAGCTCAGGCTTACCTTTTACTATGTGACAATAAAACCTTGGATCAGAACATGCCTTCTCAGGTGTAAAATATCACAGTGTAAAAGGGCATTTGATTTCTAATAAACCATAACTTAATATTTATTATCTATCATCCTTCGGTTTGGTTAAGCAGCCAACAATGGCGTTGTGCTTGATATGACAACACCACACTCTAAAACACGAAATTATATGAATATGTATGTACATATAAATATACATTCTAAACCAATAATTTTCATGTACTCAGCATATTTAGTTGCTGCTTAATACCAATTTACCATTCAATATTATTAGAAACATCATTCTGTGACACGAGATTATTTTGAAAACCTTGTTTGCAGTGAGAGATGTTGAGTTTGCATTCGCAAACAAGTGCCAATTACAAGTAGTTAACTTGAACCTTTTACTTTGAAACCACAACATATTTTTGCTCAGACCTTTTGATTCTCAATTAACGATGGATTAGGAATTTTTATAAAAACTTATAAATTGGTCCTCCTGAAAAAGGGGCATTTGCAATCTCACTCAAGCTGATGTGTCAGTGTCAATTAGAAATTCTTGAATGGAGCCATCAAAAGCTCTAGGTCTAGGCAAACTGGAATAGTGGTCATAACACTGACGTTTGCCTCCGTTAGAGAGAGATGTTTAACTCACTACACGCGGAACCTTGTGTCCAGTTTATCAGTTGAAACTATTGCAGGACAGTTAATTGTCTTAAGTGAATGAAAGAACTAATTTTCCATCTCTTTATTTTGGACAATATGTTGCCTGGCTGCATACAAGCAACACCCTAAAGCCCTCATTTCTCGCTGAGTATTTCTCCCTGTAAAAAGTATTGATGGCATTATGTGCCTTAAATACATTACATGAATTAGGGTTCGTACCCAAGGCTGCATTCATTATGTATCTTACAAGGGGGAGGGGGGGGGGGGGGGGGGGCAGAGGATTTTAGGGGGGTTTCTCAAATTTTTAGAGCAAAAAAGGGGGGATATGAAAATCGTTCATTATAAATTTCTCCTGGGGGGATGCTTATTTTTTGTAAGATTCTGTTTAGCTTTTGTAATAGTTTTAAAAAGTGAAAAAAGAAATGATAAGCAAGGATTGTAGGCAACAAGCAGTGTGCCTGGCCTGTAGATGTAATGTTTCGATAAATAGAAAGTAAAACATCTAAAATGGAAACATTTAATGCAACCTCAGTCTCAGCAGTGCAACCTTATTGAATCAATGAATGCAAAAGAAAACAAAGTAATTCGACAGTGTACAGTTTTATGAAATTGAACAACAAATGTGCACTTAAATGTTCAATTTTTGGTTTTCAAATGATGTCACTAAAATTCAAACTAAAAAACTATCCATCCTACCGAGATTTTACTCTCACGATGCATTAGAGCAGCTGAAAACTAATTGTCAAACAAATTTTCGCTTCAAAAGGGTTCTTGGGTTTGTGATAGAGTACGCTTGAATTTCTAAGCTTTTGCGTGACGCGGCATTTACATGACGGGCAAGAGAGCTGTCATGTAAGTTAAAGGCCAATGTTCACCCAAACGGCTTTGCGCGCTTGTGTTTTTGTTTTGAAACTATTCTTTTGTCAAATGCAGTGTTTTGATTGGCTTCCACTTTTGAGGAGCGTTGCGTGACCATACTAAAAACGACTGCGAGGGAGATTCGTTTTTTTCAAGCTTGACCGAAGCTTAACAGAGACAGTATCAAAGAGGCCAGTAACACTTTAATTCTTTTCCAAATGGAGGAAGATATATCGCAGACTTCGTTAAATGTCACCGGAGAAAGCAGTTCAAAATTTAAACTGGTAGTGAATGCGTATGGATGCTTTGTCGAGTCCGATAAACGCAATGAAGGTCATAAAATTATGAAGTGTCTAAGCACCAGGTGAGATTTTCCTGAAGCCCGTTTCGACTGTGAAATGTTTTGATTCCTCGATCTATTATTGTGTGTTAATTCTTAGGAGGCTTAGGTATGTGTTCTCGAAAGAATAAGCGAAAAGTTGTGTTTGCAAAGCGTCGAATCAGCACTGCTTACAGTCTTGTCGCTGTAATCGCTGTGTTACAGTTTCTTTAGGTTTGGCTACTTTAGAGCGATACGCCAGACGATCAGTTTACGTTAAGGATATCACTCGCTTCATGGGTTAAATTAAATAAAGCATTGTTCGTGTTAGATTGACTCGCTTGTATTGCTTTCAACCGATTTCAACGGGACCTTTGTTTACAATTGAACATCAGCATTCGATGTAGAAGGAACTCGGCAAACACGCTGTCTGTAGAATTTGCAGCCAAGAGCTTCTTTCCCATCTCTCCAGAGATTAAAAAAACGGATCCACGGAGACGAATGTACTTCGGCGACCCCTGTCGATGCGGTCTTCCAACCGTAGGTTTCGATGGCGGCGCCATCGAAAGTACTGCAGTGATTCAAACACTCACAGAAACAAAAAGGCTCGACACCAGACCAAAATATCCAGAAAGATGTAAAGAAAAATACCAAAAGCACCTGTTTAGACTTTCTTTTAAACCAACTTTTGTGAACTGTGGAAGATTAACAAGGATTGACTGTACACACTGAAGGCAGCGATTTTCAACTACGCGAAATGTTTTTCTTCTTGAGTACAGGGCGCGCAATGCATCTATGGTGAACATGGGCCTTTAAAAAAATGACCTATTTCAGGAAATTTTGCCATCTAAACAGTTCATGTACTGGAAAAGTATTATTCTAATGTTTATGAGTTTCTCGAAGAATAAATTCACGCTTTTGTAGCAAAACTCGGTAACAGATGTTTCTGTTGGTTTCCGTCCGCCATGTTGGAGCTCATCCAGGTGAGTACCAGCATGGCGTCTCCATACAAATCTCTATAAATTTGGGTAAAACATTTCTTCGGATATCTCGTATACGAAATATTCCTCTTACCTGAATCTTGGCGAGGGTCTTTCCCTATGTACCTTCTTCATTTTCCAGCTATTGAATGGTTTTGATTTTTATTTTCATCTATTTTGAATGGCGTGACCGTGCTGAAAACCAGCAATGAATTTTCTGTGCCAGATCGAAAGGAGTCCACATGCACCTAGTGCACCCCCTGCTATATCTGCCACTTGTCAAGACAACAAATAATTAAGCGATTAAGGTTAAAAAAGAAAAAGATATGACCATAAAAAGTAGAACATTGTCATTTTCACTCATCTTTGTCATTATCCTCAACACTGTCAATCTCATCAGTCACCAACATCATTGTCAATATCATCATCATCATTATTGTCATCATCATCAATATCCTCCGAATCATCATCCTCCAGTGCACATGTCGCACTTGAGAGGAATGATGCTGAACGGCCGGAAAACAAGGGTGAAGAGGATGGCAACAGCGGAGATGAATCCGTTGATGAGTGTGATAGTGAGAGTGATGATGATGATGAGGTTGTTGCTTTTGTCGACGAGAGTGACAGTGAAACGGAGGTTCCTGTCAATACTCCTGGTAGTACTCGTACACGAGCTGGCAGGCTATCTATACCTTATTCGCGCTACTTAGACTGGCTGGCATAGGTATGACATAAACAATCAAAGCTCTCTCGATGTTCTTATTAAACATGTCTCTTGAAATTTCAAACATATATATTGTACTATTATACAGATATTTATTTTGATATTTCTTGTGAGGGAGGAGGGGGGATATTCATTTTTCGGCTGATTGCTTGGGGGGATTATGAAAATTTATATGGACCTTTGGGGGGGGGATATAAAAAAACGAGCCACTGAAAAAAAACATCCTCTGCTCCCCCCCCCCCCCCCCCCGCCCCCTGTAGCATACATAATGAATGCAGCCCAAGGTCCTTGGTTTGTACTACTGTTGGGAGTTGTGCACATTCCATTTCTTGGGAATTCAGTGAATTCAAACACATTATAAACACATGTGATTACAGTAACCATTTCCTCCTGCTGTACAAGAGCATTTATTACAACTGTTAATATTGCGAGGCCTTTCATTCTTCCTCAGTGATTTAAAGCACTCCCCTCTTCATAAATTAATTGTCCATATAAGCCTACAATAATCGTCGTGACAGTCATTTTCAAATAAAAATTGTATCCCTTGTCTAGGTTGTTTTTGATACAGCTTTCAGATCGCTTTTTGCTTCCGAGTCCTAGCTCCGGATTTTTTCGTTGCTTGTTCAACAATATAAATGTAAGTAAAATGCTTTGGAAAAATTGATGCATCCCTGCTCCAGCTCTCTTTAGTGACTACATCTTTAACCAGGAGTCGAGATGATAGCGGCTTTCTGGATTACTGAGCTACGCCTCCCCAGAGTGAAAAATTGTTCCGTCCAAAGGTCGACTGAAGTATAAACGTTTTTATCCTATTTCTTTCTCACCCTAAAACCTACACATAACATAAAAAACTGATGATGAAAAGCATAAACTTTTTATCGAGATAGCATTATCGTACATTTTGAAAGGATCATAATAGCAACATGAAAATGCTTTCAATTAAATTAGCCTTTATTAATACCTTATAGATGTTCTAAGTATCCCACGAGCGGTAATCGCTTTCAGCTTTTTAAATAAACGCCCGCATAAAAAAAGTGAAAATTTAAAGTATCAAAACCATTGGTCTATAAAAAAGATTACCTGGGAAGAAGTTCAGCTCTGTCTGTTGACGTAAGCCACGACGATTAAGCCAAAACTTTAATTAGCATTTTTTGTTTGAAATTTGAATCAGCTCTCGTTTGCCTTCGATATCATCGATCCGGGAATATCCTCGCACGAAAGCTTTAAAGTTACGATAACATACCCATCAAGACATAAAGAAAATATTCCTCTTGATATAAAGTAAAAAAATTCCCTTTTACATGAACATACTGCAAACTCAACGTCAACAGAGCTTTCATCTTTGGTAGCCATTTTGGCCACGTGTATGATCTTTCCGCAAATGACGTCATAAATCAAAGTCCTTAGTCGAAAGTTTTTGTTGGTTCTTCGTACCTTTTTACACATAGCCGGGCACAAAGATCCGTGACAAATAATGCATTCAGTTACAATCACATCAGTCGGCTGTATACAAGCCGCGTTTGAAATTCTTACCTGTATACTGCAATAGAGCTCTGTATACCTTGGTGTAACCACGGCCATCGTTTATCGACAGACGTGACTCGTGAGCGTGAACGACGAAAAAAGCAAAATCCATCTGCAGTGCGGGAATAACTTTCTCGCTCAATTCAGCCATTTCAGAAAGGGAGAAGTAATGACACTTTACTGTGAAATCGAAGGCGAGTTTCGGTTTCGATGAGTTGAGTAAATTCTCAATGATATTGAGCTGGTAGAGCTGATCACAATTAAAAAGATGGATCTTTCTCTGTCTTGGCATCTTTTCTAGCTTGATCTGGATGAGAAACTGTGGACTCAATAAAACAGCCAATTCAACCACAAAGCGAGTGCGTCACTTTTCCAAGAAAACCGGAGGACTGTGCCCGAATCATTTACATGTTATTGCGCATGAAAGCTTAGAGGCGGGGGGGGGATACTGAACTCCGGGGGAAGGGAGTGGGTACAAATGAGTAATTTAAAGTCTCTAACAATGGAATGTTCGGCTCCATCTAAGATCAATCTGGTGAAATTGTGATTCGTAACTGTTGAGTTGTAACTGCCAGTAAACTGGCTTCGCTAAATCGCGGTCACAGCCGAATTCAGATACAGCAATATACCGGTGTGTTAGTTTGCTTACTATTATTCCGAGAAATATCAATGGAAAAACTAGACCGTTTAAAATCAATTTTATACCTTGCTCTACTTAGTTAAGGTCAAAAAACCCTCTTGTTTCATGAATTGTGACATCGTTTGGCAGGTCATAAGATTCTAAAATCCCCGCACTCTCTCTACCAGTATGATTGATCAAGATCCAAGCATTTGGAGATCGTATTAGAGATGATTTTCTCGACCCTGACATTCCAAAGGGTATGATATTCAGTCGAAAGTCATCCATTTCACCCGGGAAGGGCTTCGTTAAATTTCTCGTACCTCCCGACTTTGTACTTCAATATTCTACCAATAAGCGGCTGATCTTCATCTTCAACGCAGAATGCTGCCATAATCATCCAACGGTTTTGATGTGAATTTACTGACGAGAAATGAAAATAATACTAAAGCGACAAATTCATCAGGAAAGCGTCGACCCTTTTGGAATTGTCCAAAGCAAACAATACCCTTTCTGAGAAAAATTTATTTTTCAAAAATTCAAACAGACCTTTTTTATTATTATTATTATTATTATTATTATTATTATTATTACTTTATTACAAGTAAAACACAAAAAAGGAAAAGAAAATTACCCGAAATAAATTGAAAAAAGAAAAAAAAATAGATAAATGAATAAAAAGTAGCGAATTTACACATTTACAGGGCAGTACTTACAAATATAAATTAGTGTACAACAGTGCTAATTCCATATAACTTTTAGTGTAGTTTATAATTAATTTTTCATGTCTTTGGTTTCTTTGTGGTGAAAAGTATTTTTTAATAACTAATCTTGATAAAACTAATACATTTTTGGACTTAGGAGACAAGATTCAGCGAGGAAAAGAAAGGTTTCCATTTTTTTATATTGCTTGGTGTCTTTATTTTCTAATTGATATAAGTGTCTCAAATGAAGCAAGAAATTGTTCTGATTTGGATAACATTCCTTCCATCTGCATATCCAGATAAAATTCTTAGCTATAAGGCAGCAGAAGTTTATATGGAGCTTAAAAGAAGAGCTGTCTGGCGTAAGGCCCAAGGCGGTGGTTATGTCTAAGTAATTCCCTGGTTGGAGGATCTGGCACGACTGGAGCCATATCGAGAAATTATCCCAAAAAGTTTTGGTTTTTTGGCATTTCCAGAATAGATGCATCAAATCCTCTTTCTCGCCATGGCAAAAAGTACATTTTTCGTCCTCTTTAACCCCTATTTTTTGCAGATAGCTGTTGGTTGGCAAAAGCCTATGTAAAAATCTGAAATTAAAATCAATTAGTTTTGAGCTCGTTGTACAAGCGTTTGCCACTTGAAAAACGTTTCTCCAGTTGACAGTTTTATCGGTCGAAGAGCAGATGTCTTTATGCCATTTGTCTGTACAAGATATTGGTTTTTCACTTTTATTTGCTATTAATTGTTTGTAAACAATTCTAGATGGTTTTCGGCTTTTGAGAAATGTATTAAAAGAACTTTCATACCGCTGGTGTGTTCCTGGGATTTGCCGTTCAGATTTCATGGCTGAGACTATTCCGAAAAACATTAACGGTTTTACTCGAATATTATATCTATTCTGAAAATGCTCGAGGGAAAGGAAGGTGAGGGAATTATCGTCCATAAGATTTTTGATTTGTGTTACACCCATTGTAAGCCAATCATTGCAGAAAACTGGTGCGTTGTTTATTCTTATTAAAGAATTTTGTAATAGAGGTAGTGATAGAAAATGATCTTTTGATACTATTCTCTTCTCAAAGAAAGAGTCGGACCAAATTTCTACAATTTCTTTGACAAAAGTGTCTTCTATCCTTAGCTTATCAATATCCTTCCTGTTAAGATTTCCTAATTCAAAAAAGGTACTTCCTCCGTATTTTCTCAGCTCCAGGTTAAAGAAGGTTTTCCATTTTCCATGGTTTCCTGAATCTAGATATTTTTTAATCCAGGTAGCCTTGAGTGATTTATTAAAAGAGCTAATGTCGATCATGTTTAGTCCTCCTTCTGGGTAGTCATTGATCATGACCGAGCGTTTAATTTTATCCTTTTTATCATTCCATAAAAAATTGAAAAAAAGCTTGTTGATTTCTTTTATTACTTGCTGATTTGTTTGTAAAGGTATAAGTATATAGACCAGTTGGGATGCTACAAGGCTTTTTAGTACTGTTATTTTCCCTAATAAGCTGAGTCTTCTAAATTTCCAGCATCCCAAGATAGTTTTGATTTTCGCTAACTTCTCGTTATAATTGAGAGAGATTGTTATCTGGTGATTTGTAGAGAGCCACACGCCTAGTGCTTTGACCTTTTCCTTTTGCCATTTAAATTTTTTTTCCTGGCAGAGTTTTAGGTCGCAATTTCTTTTAGAACCTATCCACAAGGCCTCTGTTTTCTCATTGTTTAGCCTTAATTAGGCCAGATATGTTGCCAAATGCTTCTATCAGTAGCAGTGACGCTCTTACTGATTCTTCAGTTCCATCTAAAATAAATGTTGTGTCATCAGCATATTGACTTACTTTAACTTCAGTGTTTTGGATCTTGATGCCCTTTATTTCTCTTTTGTTGCGAATAGCTTCAGCAAGTATTTCTACGGATAGTATGAAGAGATAAGGCGATAAGGGGCAGCCTTGTCTAACTCCTCGACTTAAATCAAAGAAATTGCTCGCCCATCCGTTGTTTAGTATGCAACTTTCAATGTTGCAGTAAAATAATCCAACCCAGTTTAACAGTGAGGAGCCAAAGCCAAAATGCTGTAAAGTTTGATTTATGAAAGACCACTCTAGAGTGTCAAAAGCTTTTTCGAAATCGAGGAAAAGAAGTAGACCGGGTAGTCCTTTGCTTTCTGTATACTTAATGACGCTATCTAACGTGCGTATATTGTCACTTATGCACCTATTTTTAATGAGCCCTGACTGATCTTCTGATATAAGTTCCGGCAAGACTGTCTTAATTCGATTTGCTATGGCCTTTGATGCAATCTTATAATCGCAGTTTAATAGTGTCAAAGGGCGCCAATTTTTAATTAAGTTGGGATCTGCGTCCTTCTTTGGTATAAGCTTGACAATTCCTCGCCTTTGTGACACCGTGAGTTTTCCTGTTTGATAAGAGAAGTTTAGGGCCTCTGTTAGTGTTTCACCTATGTCTTTCCAAAAGACTTTATAAAATTCACATGGCAGGCCATCCGTACCAGGTGTTTTTTCTGTGGCCATACCGTTTACCGCTTCCAAACACTCTTTAAGACTTAAAAGACCCTCGCAATGCTGTTTACTTTCTTCACTCAATACTGAAGAAGACACAATCTTAACCGCGCTAGAGATGGCAGCAAACTTCTCTGAAAAGCTGGAAGAAATCCTAGAGCGTTTGAAAAAGCTCGACGTCATAGAATCATCCGTTAAAAACATCGAGACAAAGCTCAACTGTCTAGAAGAGCGTACAGCAGTATTGGAACATTTCAGACAAATTACGGAGAAAGACATTAATGATCTTAAAGAAAATGGAAATTTCACAAGGTCACAGTTAACTGAAATATCGACCGAGCTAAAAAATCACCAAGCCGCAATCGCTTATTTAACACAAAAGGCGGAGACGAGTAAAGAGTTGTTAAACGATCTCACGGCAAAAAATCTCTACCTAGAAGCTTATTCGAGAAGAGAGAATATCAGATTTATGAACATAGGAGAAGGCTCCTCCGATGGACCCGAAGATGTGGAAGAAACCCTAAGAGATTTCTTAGAACGCGAATTGGGTTTCCACGATGCAAGAAGCGCTGAAATTCAAAGAGTCCATAGGAGCGGAAAAAGCAAGAATGGAAAGCCTCGGCCAATCCTGGCCCGTTTTCTGAGATACAAGGATGTCCAAAAAATATTTTCCCTCGGGAACCGATTAAGAGAAACCGACTTCCAAATGTTCCGCGACTATCCTGCAGAAATTGTCAGACGACGTAAAGAGCAGATGAAGACCTTCAAAGAGGCCAGAAGAAACAACATCCCTGCATCCTTCAGTCTGCGAGACACTGACAAATCACGATATTTTGCGATAACCGGGTTCAATAATTGTTTTATCATTCGATCCCTGAGTTTGTTTTTTACTGATAAATGATATCTTCGGAAAGCGGTTAGCGCGCGCTGCCTTCCAGGAGTAATGACAGAGATCACATAAAGGAGCAAGCGTGGTTTCATCTACGCATGAGCAGAATAGTATTTGCAGCCCAAAAAAGTTGAACGACATTGCGCATGAGCACACCATTATTCGTAGGCAGTTATTTGCAGGTCACGTGGTGGGCTCTCGGCCAATGAAAAGGAAGAAACATTTGCATCGAATGATAATATGCATGATTGGCGAGCTGAGTGGGGTTATCAGGCCCTTTTCAGCTGCTGCTCCAGCAAAAAGGCAGCCGTTATCATATTGTTTAACAATAATTTCACCTTTCAAATCTCGAGAGCATACTGCGACCCTGGGGGACGCTTTATAATCTGTGACTTGATTACAAACGGGAAACAATTAACCTTCGTAAATTTATACGCTCCAAACAATGACGATCCAATTTTTTTTACCTCAATCTTTGAACGTTTAGCAGATTTTAAGTGCGATGAGGTCATAATTGGCGGGGATTATAATTTAGTACTGGATGTTGAGAAAGATAAAAAGGGCGGCCTTGCAAAAACCCACAAAAAATCGTTGGAAGTCATAAATAGCTACTGCGAAGACTTAGACCTAATTGATGTCTGGAGAATACAAAATCCTGATCAAAGAAGATTTACATGGAGACAAAAGAACCCTGAAATACATTGCAGACTTGACTTTTTTCTTGTAAGTCAATGCACATCTTGCAACTCAATCAATACAGACATCGTCCCTGGTTATAAGACAGATCACTCACTGATCACATTGCAAATATCGACGCATAACAACATGAGAGGACGAGGTTTCTGGAAACTAAATTCAAACAGACTTGTTAAATCCATATGTTGAGTTTCTTCCGCTTTTCCGCAGAATACAGCCAAGTCAAGTTCGTCCCCAAGGTCTAATTTGGCAGGCCACCATTTGGATAACCGAGAGGCCCCTTGGGAGGATGCAAAGTTGAAGAGCGAACATAAAAAAGTAATAAAGCTCGTCAGGCAATACAGCAATGAGAATTCCTTTATTTTTTTCCATTGCAATATTTCTCAGGCACGGCTTGACTCATCAGACTTATTCGGCAGAGAATGGCTGACTACTGAATATATGAGGCATTCTCATGTACACTCAGCCTTTAATTGCTTTTTCAAAAACAGTTCAAGTCTACTAAACAAACAGTGAATAATCGCCAAAGGAAGACTACCAAAGGGAACTTGTGAGCTCCGTCTATATGTGGAAGAGCAATAGATCTTTTTACTGATACGGTGGCTATATTGATTTATTACATTTAAGGAGTATTATGGGATGCCCAGGGTGGCACTCGCTCAGTATTTTCGCGCGCTTTTCGGGTAAAAAGAGAACTTCAATGTATATTTCTCAGGAAAAAGGCGATCATTATTACATCTACACACGGCACAACGATCTCTTTTTCCCGTGATAATCTTTTTCTAGGAAAACTTCAAGGAAATTAAATTTGGCCCGAAAAGCGCGCGTAAATAAAGTCATAGTAGTATAGAAGTTTCTCGTACATATCCATTCATAGTAAATTGCTGCCCAAAATGTCCATAAGCTTTATTCTCCACGGCTTCAACAAGAATGATTGCTAACCGAACTAAAATGTTTGCGCTCAATTTCTTTATGAGTTGTGCTGTACACTTTAAGAAAATTGCTGCTCTAACAAGGGGTAATTTTTGTAATTTTGGTTGGGCCTGACAAACGACATAAACATGATATTCAAGCGGTAGGGTCGAAGACAAGGGTAAATTACTGAACTTGGATACGCTAAGTGAAATACTGACAAGAACATAGATGGCTAAATTTCCTCAACACTCGATATTGAGAACTGGCAAAAGAAGTCTGACTAAATAAAATATTTTCTGATAGGTCTGTCGCACTCTGTCACTGATTTCGACTTTTCCGGTGCGGTGCTGGTCTTTCAAGGTCTTTATCAGGTGATGGGTTTGATTACACCTAATAGCTTTGAGATTATCGTGGTTGCTAGACTTGCTAGACTAGAATATTTTCTATGTCATTAATGTTCGTCTTTCTTAGTTGTAGTGTCATTACGTTTAGCCAGTCCCAGATGGCTGTTTTGGGTATTAATTTTTTGTTTGTTCGCTAGGGCATTTATGAGAAATAAATTACGTAAGGTTTTATGAACTAAAATTTTATTTAAGTTAGCAATCACTGGTAGCATAGCTTGTCACAGTATTGGCCGTTTTTATACTAGAGGACGCATTATCCGTCCAGACGGATAATGCGTCTATGGCCGTTTTTATACTAAGGACGCATTATCCGACTGGACGAACTTGGGCAAAGATTTGAAGTTCGTCTTGTTATGCGTCTCAAGTATAAAGACGGGCACGAGACGCATTATGCGTCTGGACGAACTTTCCTTCGAAATACGTCTTGAAGGACGCACTACGAAAGGTAGTTCGTCTGGACGCATAATGCGTCTCGTGCCCGTCTTTATACTAGAGACGCATAACCCAGACGAACTACAAAACATTTGCCCAAGTTCGTCCAGACGGATAATGCGTCCTTAGTATAAAAACGGCCATTTTCTCCATAACTGAAGCGGAGACAGCGAAGCACGGCCCTCCATTGGGCGTCAAAAAGAGACTTTACAGTAACAAACAGGCAGAACAGCACGTCGAAGAAGACCTTCTCTGGGTAGGTCGTGCTGAAGGTTTTCCTTTAACTTCAGCGACTTTGTAGGTAACTCCTCCATTATTAGTACTGACGTACGTCACTATAGCGACTGGTATGGAGTTGTAGTCTTTCATCAGGTCTGACTCCTGTTTGGCTGTAGGTCGCCATCCTGGTTGTGTCCACAAGATGTCCTGATCTTGGTAGGTAATCCTTCCATGACGTATGTATGTCTTCAATAACACGGTGCCTGCTGGGTAAACAGCTTTTCTTTCACTAGCACCAGGACTTATAGCTGCAAAGTTGAATGACGCACAGTTTAAGGACTTATTTTGTTGATATTTGTGGTTTCTTGATACGGATTTCATATTGTTAAAGTCTTGTTCACCAGAATACGACACTTTAGAAGCGAGAAGGGAACTGGAGCCGAAATGTGTCCCGCATTTGTTTCTGGGACCATTACTGGGGACACGCCAGTCAGCTCTTGGCTAATTCTATTCTGACCCTGTACGGCCAAGTAACAGTCCCAAAAGTCTTGGCCCAGTTTTTCTTCCGTTAGCTTACAGCGGCACTTATTCGAAGGGAGGCGCCAATTTAACCTGGAGGCTAATTGTGTTGATCTGTCACTTTAAGTGATATTTACTCGTTAAGCTTTGATTACTTGGCCACACCATTATGAATGGGAACAATAATTTTTAGTTTTGAACGCCAAATTAAATTACAATTTGTTATAACATTTTCATAGAAATCATTTCGTTCTCTGACATGTAACATATCGTAATATCAGCTATATCCCCGAAACATCAAGAACCATGGCAAGGAAGATGATTCGTTGTTTTTTCCTTTTTAATGCTTGTCTGTTGTTGTTGCTGTTATTTTTGTCCCAGGGGGCTACTCCTTAGAATAACCTATACGGCCGCGAGGCTGCGCCCGAAAGAGGTACGTTTTCAATCATCACATATGAAAGTAGGCGGGTAGGGATTTCACTAGTTGAAGTATATGAAAGGGTAGGGAAATCTGTCATTTCGGTCGTAGAAAGGCCCTTACAGGGCTAACAGATGCATTTTATGGCAGTGAAAAATTCGAGAAAACGTTCTGGTTTTGTGGTTAATGTAAAGACAACGAATTGACGGTAGTTGAAAGGGGTGGAAAGTTCTTATCTAGGTATGTGAAAGGGGTACCATTTGTCAATAAAAGGTACACGAAAGGGGTACCTTTTCTGTCAAAAATGGTTTATACAAAGCTAAGAGGTTGGACCTCGGGCGGATCCTCCATGTAATACATAAAATTTTGTTGAGTATCCACACCCCCGGGCCCTCACCGGGGTCAGAGTCCAATCCTCAGCAGCACTTGGATTAAAACCTCGGGGAGATTGGGGAGAAGAAGAAAAGGGTCAATTCTTATAAAGGAGCTTCATCGTCAAACCATAAGAAAGGTTTTCAACTCATTTACAATTAGGGAAAAGTGCGTTTACCTCCATAATCCCCTTTTGTCGTGTCATTCCTTAACTTAAGAGTTGACGCTTCTCGACTGCGGCTTAGAGAACCACCTCTTTCACTCTGAACAACACAAGAAATAGATTTCACTAGAATACCAGTATTTTCAGTCTCATGCACTGCTAGCTATAAAAAGACTATCTCAACGAAATTTTCTTAGTTTTCATAACTAAATTACTTTTCGATTAACTAAATTTAGCTTCAATATAGTAAGTGCTGCGAAATCAAAGATACAGGGACAAGCATGTTATAGCGGCTAAGCGATATTTTTAGGGTGATTTTTTGGTAGTCTACTACACACTATTATGCACTAATCCATTGCCTTCTTATGTTTACTTTCAAGCTCGTCCCCAGGGCTTTCCCCTTAGAAAATGAGATGGGCATTTTCTAATGAAAAGCCTTGGGAATGAGTTTGGTTTACTTGCAGGCATTAGTTGTTAGTATATGTTTTTTATTATTATTATTATTAAATTATTCTTTAGTCAATAAACAAGACATACAAACACACAAAAAAGAGGAATACAAAAGAAAACAAAATGCAAAAAAAGTACTAGTTAACATATTATCAAAAGTTAGTATATGTTACATGAGATAAGTAAAATCACTCTAACAACTCAAAAGTGTACAGTAAACAATATCTAAATATAATTACTCTTTTAACTGAAGCACAATGAGGTAGTCATGCACAATAACCATGAAAGAAGACTGTCTCCTCGGTGATTTTGAGACTCTTAGCCTGACATACGTTTTCTCTCAAACTCTGGTTCTCAGTGCGTTTAATTTAACAGTCAGGAACCGGTTATTACAATTAGTGCTGTGGGAGGACTGGATGGCGAAACCTTCCTTTACAGAACCTTGGAGAAGGGTGAGTAAAAAAAAAGTCTTTAAATAACCGTAGGCCTTTGTTCTCTAAAATACCAAGGACATCTGTTTTGTAACACTACGAAAGAGGAGAGAAAAGAGATGTTTCCTACCTGTTGCCTAGGACGTGTGGTTGCAGGTTGAGGTAACTCAGTTGCTTCGGGCTTCGGCAAAGGCTGATGGACCACAGCTGGTGTAAGCTTCGGCAAGGGCCTAGGAGGTGTGTATTCAAACTTGGATCCCCTCTTTTCGGGATTGAGGTAATGTCGCATTGCTTCCTCGTGGATCGGTCGGTGTTTTTCATTCCAAGAGAAGATGAAGCTTTGCCTTCCATCTAAATACTCTTCACCAAACTGTGAAGCCACCTTCCTTTTTGCCCAGCGTGAGATGACAGACCGCGCTTCTTCTTCTTCGTTTTGGTAGTTCCTGTCCCCACCTATCACGATCAACACTTTGTTATCTGAAAAAAAGGCGCGGAAACCTTATGTAATCGAGCTGTTTCCAGCGTTTTGATACACCTTAAAGGAGGTGCGGCTGCTCAGTGGATAATGCTCTGAGTCTCGCCGTGTCCAGAGGTCCGGGTTTATTTTGCAGGCCCCGGTTATTCAAAGGTTGTATAGCGCTGTCTACCGGATAAATTCCTATCCACCTTTTGAACCACGAGAGTTACAGTGACAGTGCCTCACTCCAGCGAGGTACATATGGGGTACCAGCCAATTTCATGTTGGGATAACCTTGCGATGAACTGGCAGCCTGCCCAGGAGAGCTTCAATGGAGTTAACCGTTAGCCCTCAAAAAACGTAATATTTTACCGTCAACCGTCAAAAATGCAGATTAATGTTAATCGACAAAAAGTTTCAAGGTACACCAGCTGTAATATTCCTGGTACCTCATACCACAGAAACGACAAGAATCTCCAACATGATACACCGTAAAATTTCAAAAGCCTTGTTTTTTTTTTGTTTTTGTTTTGTTTTTTTGCGTTGTTGTTGTTGTTGTTGTTTTAATGCGGATGGGCATGTTATAGGAAGAGCGGAGCCGGGGGGTTGGGGAGTGTTGCGGACACTCACCGGGATCGAGAATGAATTTAGGTATGTACTGTAACAACTTCCGCTCTCTGTGGTCACATGATGTGGGCTTAACTGCTTTGAAGAAATACTTCCGGTTCTGTCACCTGACTGCTTTGAACTGTTTTGATTTTAAAATTATATAACCTGACCTGACAATTTTTCCACGAAGGCTTCCGTCTTTTTCGCGTGACACTGGCTCACGGCGTGACTTCGGCGTGATCTCTCGAAATCGAAAGTGCTCGAGGAGTTTTCTATCTTATGCTTCATTTACTGATTGATCATGATTCCCACTCCGATATTTCATACACGGGATTAAAACATTTTTCTTTCTTCCTTTCCTTTTTTTTGTTTGGACTGAAATATTTACAGCGAATACTTGGATCTGTGTCGGTACACTTTACACGGCCGTACCGTTACAGTTCCTATCCACCCAGCTTCTATGTGAAGTTCTAAAAGTGTGTTTTTACTGGTTTCGATATTTATGCCTTAACTATAGTGGGCATTGTCGTGCATCACATTTTATTATAAATTGGAAGATGTGTTACATTAAATTAAGGAAATGCGACTGAATCAGTGGAAGGCTCAGTGGAAGTACATAAGCATTCATCAGAAACCCACCTGTTTTCTGAAGCAAAGCTCTGTAGAATCTCGCGTAACCGATACCAGCGTTGTCCTCGTTGATGGAGAGACGAGATTCATCTGCATGAACAACAAAGATGGCAAAATCCATTACCAGTTGAGGCAGAGTTTTCTCGCACAAATCAGCCATTTCTTGCAGACCAAAATAACGATGATCGACAGTAATTTTGAAGCCATATTTCTCCTCTAATTTAAGCAGAAACGTTTCCACTATCTCTAAATTATAAGTATTGTCACAGTTAAAAAGGTAAAAAGCGCTGGGCTGATACGCCATCCCGTGGTACCTCTACGTACGACAGATGTCGCAGAGTTTTGCCTTTTGTTTGCGAATTTCGTGGAATTACCGGAAAACGAGACGCGCAGTTCGTTCCTGAGTGTCAAGGAAGTGGAAAACTTGCACATTTCACAGAATCACGCAATGCAAATTGAAATTATCTGGTCACGCATCAAGACTCGTAATAAGCTGCCTAGGCCCCGTGCAACAACTCTCGACATTGTTGGATTTTACATGTAACGTCCGTTTGCACATCCAGTTGCTTATTGTATGTTGTCCCGAAAAGTTTGAAACCGGTGAAACGTTTAGCTACAACAACTCCCAACATTGTTGCGCCTACGATGTTGAGATTGTTGCGTCCGTTTGGACATTATAGCTTTAAGGGTAGTAGTTTTAGAGACGATTAAGTTTCAATGGAGTATCAAGCATAAAAATGACTTGAACATGCAAATTTTACTATCATAAAAGTGACTTAAACATGCAAACAGTAGATGATATTAAGTCACTCAACACGCTTTTTCGCTTTTCCGTATAAAAGGGGATTATAGAAACAAAATGCGTCAACTTCCTTTTTGACATAAATAGATACTCGAATGGAGGAGAATTTAAGACTTTGTGATGCAGCCCCGCCTAAAAGTTTGAGAATGGTTTAAAAGGACAGAGTAAAATCGGCTTTTTTCGGCTTGCTGTTACAGTAAGCGCACAATCTCCACGATATTAAGAATAAAATAGGGATCTTTAAAGACTCTTTGAACACAGAGGGTCGGTTATTTAAACGGGGTCTAACTTAGACCGCGGGTTAAGGTCCACCGCAGGCCGATCGACGCATCTTTGGCCGAGGCACCCAGTGTAGTAAACAAGAGTATCAAGTGACCAAAATCCCAAATAGAGAATGGAAATTAACAAAAACCGAAAAAGTAAATTAGAAAGAGTGAAAGAAAGCAGTGTTCGTCAGCAAATGCTAAGATATGTTATCTCTTCTGACGGCGCAGGCATCTCCCCAGTATTTTTATCAGTCAGTCTGGGTAAGCCTTCTTCTAGCCTGTGCAGGGACGTTGTTTTATTTTTCTTTTCGTTCTTTTCTATAATTGGCGAGCGCGTAACTCTTCTATTCTCTTACGCTGGCGGTCAATAAATCCCCTGTGGTTTTTATTTTTTCCGTAGCTTCATCCTTACGAACAGCTGCGACCCACCGCCGTTGACGAGCCTAAGCCTGGCAAAGTATAGCGAGGGAGGCAGGAAAGCGTTACGAAGCCAAAACCCGGGACCCTAAGAGCGTCTGCGTGAGAAGCTAGACAAACTATTAAACAAGGTTTAGCCATCTGTGGCGACGCCTTCAAGAGCGTGCTTGTGTGCAATATGTTTTTCATTCACAAAAGTCCAAAGATTAATTTTTATTGGTAACTATTTAATTAATTACTATATAACTATAAACGCTGATCTATCCATCCTAGTATGAAAATCTATATCTTTGAAATTATTCCTTACGCCTTTCTCCACTCACTCACTCTAAGGGAGACCTTATCCCGCTACTGAAGTTGAGAACTTTGCTTAAAAAAGATTGTTTTGTTTTTTTAAAAAAACCTCTGTCCCAGTCAACTAAAGTTTCAGCCGCTACGAAACCAGTGATTCTGAAATGATATGGAAGTCTGAAGTAAGGTGCATGATATAGTTTCCTCACATCAGGTAACTCGCTAGGGGGTGAATGAGGAAAGGTTATGTTCACACTGGATACATTAGCTCTTGCGCCGGCACGAAAACCATGCCAGACTATAGGGCTTCTGTTCACAGATAGAAGCGGAGCGAAGCTGCGCCTCACCGACCGCGAAAGTGGAGCGTCACATATCGGATAAGTTCTGTGCCACACTTTGATGCGGTGTGAACAGGTAATAGGACCATAGCGGAAGTGAATAAGTAAGAGCGAGGACTGGAATCCTCTGAGACGGAAGTAAATATTTAGGAGTGAGGACTGGGAGTTTAGTTCAACAAGACCCTCTCGGTCAACTGCTCCGGCACGATTTTCGATGTGTTTGAACGACTTGTTCCAGTTCTGTGCCGTTGCTATAGCAGATTGCTTTTTGTGTCAGAACGAAAAGCATTTCGTCAGCGTCAGTTGTAGTACCGGAAGTCATTTCCCCCAGTTCAGTGTATCTTATTAGGGACCTTAAGCAAAGACGATGACGACGGCAGTGAAAACGTCGCTAAAAAAATGAATTTGTTTTCTTTCAAACTTTATCGTGTCTATTTGGACCCGCTCAATATGTCCAATGCAGGCAACTTTTCCTGGAGTTGAATTCTTAAGGATTTTATTCAAGTTCAAAAAGAGGAAGGGAAATTCGTCGTCGTATGTCCACGTCCCCCATAAAACGTCAAATTAGGAGGTTTCACGTCGTAGTCGTGCAGTGGACGTCAAAGAAATGTACTAAAAAGCATGATGCACGTGCAGAGCTGTTGTTTTGATCCGTTAAACGTATTGTTTTTTTGAAGTTGTCGTCGTCGTCGTCGTCGTAGCAGTTGCTTAAGCTCCCTATTCTCACCGTTTGCATGTAACACGACATGTAGGTTAGTCTCTGGAGGGGGAGTACCCCTGAGGATTCTTGGTGGGGATGCGCCGGCCGGTTCTCCAAATCCTGACCTTATTTCAGACCAAAAAACGGTCATTTTTCACGCCCGTTGTCGGACCTGGGACCTGTTTCTCGAAAGTCCCGGTACCTTTTGGGGCCCGGAAAGCTGTTTTGTGTTTGCTGGGTTAGCTTTCAAGATCAAAGTTCAATAAAATTGAAAATAATACAACGAAGCTATCAGTTAACGAAGCAAACTTGATTGGTGTGTGGGCTAGGAACTTTCCTTCTATAGACCATGTCACGTGTTTGGAAAAAAAAATTAAAATCAAAACCTGCTAAAAAAAACTTGTCACAGGTTTGGAAAACATCTTGAAGAGTATTAGGCAAATACAGTCTTTGTATGAGAATCTGTTGTCGAATAATTTCCGTAAAAACACCTGTTCTGAAAAAATACGAATTGTTTACTAAAGCTTCACTCCTAAGGATTCTACTGAAAACTTTTGAGGGCGTTATATGCAGCTGCTATATTCGCTAGAACCACTTTTTAAACAGATGAAATTTTCTACACATTTGTCCGTAAAAATTTTTCTTCCTGGCGACTTAAATTTCCCGGGAAATTGCATTCAAAAATGGAAAATCTAAAGCAAGCGTCTGGAGAATTCTCAGCACAGGAACGGCCTCAAAAATATGTTAGTAAAATCCTTTGGTGCGTAGCCTTAGTTAATAGTTCGTTTTATTTTTGTTTTTGTTTTTGCTTTTTTCAGAACAACCGTTTTACGGAACTTATTCGAAATTACGTTCTCTTACAAACACCCTAATTTCTCACGCGCTTGTCTAATACTCGTCAAGATGGTTTCCAAAACCGTGAAGAGTTTTTCAGTTCAGCAGGTTTTAATTTTAAAATTTGCCTTTGGGCCCGAAACGTTTTCTGGTCTTTCGAGAAACGGAACCCGGGCCTCTAATTAAAATCCATACGCGTTTTCAGACTTGGCCACTTTGAAATAATGTAATCATAAGATAAGAACGTCAGCAAAATAGATTTCTTAAAATCCACTTTAAATTCGACGCGTATTTCTTTGTTTCTTATTCATTTGGAATGGAAATGACAAATACGTCCATACACTCCGATAGTTTCGTCGAAACCACACCCAATCCCAGACCAAATAGGCAAAGTCTGTACCCGTTTTCAGACCAAAACGGCGCAAAACCCACACCCTTTGGGGCGGCACATACCTATATGGCTTTTAAGGGAACACCCCCCAGGGTTAGTCTACAAGGCTAGAAGTGTCTAAATAGGCCATTTTACAGTTATGGATGGAGGCGAGGCTGGAGGTGACCTTGTTTTGATACAAACCTTTCTGCTTTATTACGTAAATCAAGATTTTCTTATGCTAACTAGTATTGTCAAGGATAATTTCCACTAACAAAGCAAAGCAGGTTTGTATCAAAAACAAGGTCAACCTGAGCCTCACATTCACTCGAAGGCTAGGGTACTAATCCCGCAACTGTAAAATGGTCTATTTCTTGAAAATTAAACATAGCTATTGAAACCAACTTGTACTTGTCGCTTTTTTGTGCTAAATGCCCACACAAAGCTCACACACATAAATTAGCGGCGCCGGCACCACCCCCAAATGTCCCTGAAGCACTGAGCAAGGCGCCGACAGCACTGAGCAAGGATCCTACAACACGCGACCATAACTCCCCAAATCCCCCGGTCGCTTGTGCGCGGGGAAGGTTTCAGCTTGTCATACGTATAAGTGATTGATCCATCACCAGTTTGGTAGAACGTCACTGTACGGACAGGGTAGGACTTTAGGTCGCTCTCCACATCTGCCTCAAGTTTCAGTGAAGGTCGCCATCCTCTTTCTCTCTGCAAGACATCCCCATCTTCATAAGAAATCTTTCCATAACGAACTTTTGCCTCCAGTAGAATGATGTCTCCTCCTTGGTAAGTTGCCGGCGGTGTTTCACCAGGACCTATAGCTGCAAATGTCAGTTTCATTCAGTTCATTTATCGAGTAATTCCTTATAAGGAGATGCACAAAAAACAATATTTTATAATAAGGCTCTCCGGAGCATTCAAAACTAGCGAATCTGAGCGAAATTAGACTGTTCACAGCCCCCCATTTTTTCGAAGCATTGTCGGGGTCGATCGAGCATCCACCCCTACGGGTTCGCGGCCATCTTGGTTTCAAATTCAAATGTACCGAATCTACTTTGGGGGCGGGGGACGGTTTGGAAGGACTTCCCCACAGCTATAGAGCCCGGGCCCGGGACCAGCCCCCTCGGTACATTTGAATCTAAGATGGCCGGTAAGCGCCCGATCCCGAAGATCGTACTGAAAAATGTGAATAAAATAATGCATTATAAACAGTCTAAGCGGGTACAAAAACTTATAACCTTAAAACGAGCAACTTTCATGTACACGTGGTGTCAAGACGTTTTGTAAGGCATTAAGATGGTAACACATGGCTTTTGATATTAACCCTTTAAGTCCCAATAGTGTCCAAGATCAATTTTCTCCTTACAATTATCCATACACTGTAAAGAGATAAGTTATAAGAATCAATAATGCATTATAAACAGCTTGAAGAATTTGTATGTGGATACTGAGTCTTAAAGGGTTAATAAAGGGTATAACCAAACACCTATACACTTTTATAATGTATGATATGCAAATCGGATATCAATGAAACAGAAAGACTTTCACCTCCGTAAGTGCCTTTCTCCAAGTCATGCTTCAACTCACTTTTTGGCTGATCCCGATCGCTGAAAGATCTACGGTGGGTTACTGTATCTTCTTTATTGTCCTGGATAAGGTTTTCCTTGTCACTCTCTACCAAAGACGACTATATGAGGAGTCAAGGAACTTTACTTTAATACGAGGTACAGTTTTATGAATTCTATATATACCGAAGGTTCCCTTTAAACAACCTTCATTGATTCATCCTGTACGCGTAGTGAGATACTCTAGCTGAAAAGACTGAAAAGAATTAGTTGTGTAACCCATAAATGTAATTAAAACCATTTTTATATAGCTGGAATTTTTTCCCAAAATATCAACAACCTCGCGCAAACCCTGTTGAGACATATCGCAAAAAATAGCAAAAATGGAAACCGTCGCCACGTGTCGCCAAATTAATTTCCGTTTTCCCTTATCCAGTGGAGGGGGACAGGGGGGCGGGAGCCCGGAGTGAAATCTCGCCCCGGTGCGACAACCGGAGTGAACTCACGCTGGGGCGACTCGCGCCGGCATGACATTTTGTGGTAGTATCATGTAAACAAATGTAGAGCCATGAGAGGGAACCGGAGTGAACTCGCCGCGGCGCGAAAGTCGCCCCGGTGTCATGTAAACACCCCCAACGGAAGTCGGCTATACAATAGAACAACGAAGTGCGAAAGAAAATTCTACCTTTCGTTACCACGTACCACCCTGCTTTGCCAAACCATAAAAACATCTTAATGAACAAATGGCATTTAGTTCAAAAGTAACCACTACTGAGAAAAATATACAACGAGCCTCTCATCATTTCCTACAAGAGAGCAAAATCTCTGGGAGATACTCTCGGTTATGAGTCATGGTTGGCCTGTCAACACCTTCCATTGTGGGCTCAATAATTGTCATCGTTCAGTCCACAGGCGGCCCAAGCTCATTGTTGAGTTTAAAATGGCCGTGAATATAAAGGATTTGTATCATCCTCGGAGACCCAGGGGCAGATAGTGGGCCGAGGGAATGTCTAAACGGGCGAGAAAACATGGCACGAAGAAAAGTAAAGAACGGCGAGAAGAGCCCCTGGGGACAATGTCTTACCAGACCAGTTCCAAACGGTCGCCGCCGTTCTGCCTTCTGATTGGGCAGAAAAACACAAAAGTTTTCTGGCACCAATCAGAAGGCAGAATGGCGGCGACCGTTTGGAACTGGTCTGGTAAGACATTGTCCCCAGGGGCTCTTCTCGTCGTTCTTTACTTTTCTTCGTGCCATGTTTTCTCGTCCGTTTAGACATTCGCTCGCCCCTACTATCTGCCCCTGGGTCTCCGAGGATGGATTTGTATGGGAATTCAGGTAAAAGATTCAAATCGATAAATACTCGCTAGAATGTTTAATAAAATACAGCTTACCGTATTTACTTTGCTTGGGCGCTTTCCATTCAACAAAAATTCCGGTTTGAAATTCCGGAAATTTTCCGTGTTCAATGGAACGGTACATTCCGGTTCCACCACGCGCCACCGCGCGCTTGGTTATTGTTCTTGCAAGCAGGATACAAAAGAGCGGTACTGGGGACAACAATTTTGTCAAATGGAAAGGAACATTTCGGTCCAACCGACCGAAATGACCAGACCGGTCAAAGAGGACCACCTTGAAAGCTGGTCCCGAATATTCCGGTCGGACCAAACCGAAATGGTCCGTTCCATTTGATGTACCAACCGAAATTACCGGAATTTTGGGTTGAATGGAAAGTGCCCCTTGTTTTTGTTCGTTGGGTGGTTATTTTCCCGATCCATTGCGATTTAAGCGATTTCCTTTAACCCCGAGTTTCAACTGTAAGAGAAAGGACAAGGCTGCACACTCCAGTTCGGGATGCCCCATGCGAGAGGCGAAAAATCCTCAGCTTGAAATGGCCAAGCAGCCACAAATCAAACGCCGAATCCAAGCCAATATATCCTTGTTTCATTTCATCTCATTAGCTGAGCAATCCGGCCATTGCAACCGACGCCAAGCGGCAGTTTGTTTTCCAAAATCCAAGACAAAACGACGCCGAAGGAGCGAGTACATTTTCACCACGACACACGACCGTTGAAAACCCGCTTGGTAACCCTGCCTCCTCTACAAACTGAGCCTCACCCGGGTACCACACCGTCACTTGTCATCGACAATTTTTGATTCGAACTCCGGCTCCCCTCGGGTCGATTTGACAAAACGGCATTGTCCCAATCGCCAAATCGACGAAATTCGCGCCGGAAATGTTTGCAAATTCAAAACAAACGTCGTTGCACAGCTGATCTCGATCTCTGAACTAAAGAGAAGAAATGTTGCCCCCCAAAAAAGCGTCCTTTTGACGATGGCAATACAGAAAGTGCCAATTCCAACTCACATCACATTTCCGGCGCGAATTTCGTCGATTGGGCGATTGGGACAATGCCGTTTTGTCAAATCGACCCGAGGGGAGCCGGGGTTCGAATCAAAAATTGTCGATGACAAGTGACGGTGTGGTACCCGGGTGAGGCTCAGTTTGCAGAGGAGGCAGGGTTACCAAGCGGGTTTTCAACGGTCGTGTGTCGTGGTGAAAATGTACTCGCTCCTTCGGCGTCGTTTAGTCTTGGATTTTGGAAAACAAACTGCCGCTTGGCGTCGGTTGCAATGGCCGGATTGCTCAGCTAATGAGATGAAATGAAACAAGGATATATTGGCTTGGATTCGGCGTTTGATTTGTGGCTGCTTGGCCATTTCAAGCTGAGGATTTTTCGCCTCTCGCATGGGGCATCCCGAACTGGAGTGTGCAGCCTTGTCCTTTCTCTTACAGTTGAAACTCGGGGTTAAAGGAAATCGCTTAAATCGCAATGGATCGGGAAAATAACCACCCAGCGAACAAAAACAAGCAAAGTAAATACGGTAAGCTGTATTTTATTAAACATTCTAGCGAGTATTTATCGATTTGAATCTTTTACGTGAATTCCCATACAAATCCTTTATATTCACGGCCATTTTAAACTCACACAATGAGCTTGGGCCACCTGTGTTCAGTCTAACAGGGCACACGCATTACACATTAAACGAAAACGGTTTTGAAACCGGTAAGTTTCCAGCAGAAGTCTGGTCGGCGGCTTCATCAAACAACGCTTCGGAAGCCGGCAGAGGTCTCTCTCCTTTCTCTCATTTTTGCCTCGTCGTGAGAGACCTCTGCTAGCAGGGAAAGTGTACCGGTAATGAAGATTTTGCCGCGTGGTGTAAACTTGTGTCGAAGGAATGCCCCTTCAATGATCGCGCTACAAAGTGCGGAGTGGTTCGATTTACGACACAATTTTTTTATTTTGGACAAGGCCAAAGCACTCACTATAGGCCCTTTGCAGGTAGCCATTCACGTGACACAAAACCGCCGTGCTGGTGAGCAAAAGTCGCACTGGGACAAGACAAACAAAGAAAATTACAATTTAAAATTATGTGTGTCTTTTGTTTGACTTGTCCCTGTGCGACTTTTGCTCACCAGCACGGCGGTTTTGTGTCACGTGAATGGCTACCTGCAAAGGGCCTATTAGAATCTGAATAGGGAGTCAAACAGCGTGATTTACATGACAACAGGAGAAACAAATAAAGGGCGGGAGTCAGGAGCCAAAGGACAAAAACGTACGGGAGGCGGGAGAACGGGGTACGGGAAGCGGGAGATTGTGACCCCCCTGTCCCCACCCCCCCCCCCCCCCCTATCCAATGTTGTTTAAGATGACTGGAGAATTATGTTGGCTTTTAGACCAAAACAACGTTAGCGTTGAAAAGGAGGTGGCGAGGAGGCTTACTTTAGTTATGTTTAGATGAGATACTGACTAAGAGTAGTATGGCGCAAAAGTTAAAAAATGGCGTTGGAACTGTCTCAGTAGTGTTGTCTGAGGTTGGGCTCTCATCAAGTTGGCCAACTCCTCAACATACGGCCTTAAATCGTGGCGGTTTACAGCACCAAAAATATGGAATTAAATACCAAATTCATATAGAACTATATGATCTTTAAAGGCTTTTTGAAATACAGTAGAAAACTGGACTCGTCTCTACTTGACTTGTTACTACTAACAGTCTATTGCATTGTAAATATTTGTGAAATTTTCTAGTATTATTTAAATAATTTTTTACATTAATTCTATCTTTTCAATTAGTAATTTTTTTAATTATTTCAGTTATAATTATCTATTCGTTTTTAATTTATTATTTTTATGTTCATGTGTACTAGTACCTCCAAAGTAGCCAGTGAGTTTTCTCACAAATAGCTAAGCGTATTTTACACAATAAACCTGACTTGACTTTTGACTGGGAGTTAAAGGGAAGGGAGTTCAACCCTTTTACTGCCATAGTGGATGATGGAGTCCTGTTAAGTGGTGAGTCCGTAAAGGAAATTTCATGTTGTCACCATTTAAATGAAATGCCCTTGGCAGCACTTAAGATGGAATTTCGAGTGAAGATGGAATGGCGAGTGAAAGGATAAATTATTCCGAGAATTTAATGGAAAAAAGAGGTTATCGCCTACCTCCCTGCTTCGATCTGTGTCTGCACTGGCTGGTCGAGGATCCACAGTCGGTACGGGCTTCGGCAAGGGCTGAGGGACTTTAGGTTCTATAGGCTTCTGAAGGGGTGTGGGAGGTGTGTATTCAAACTTGGATCCCCTCTTTTCGGGATCGAGGTAATGTCGCATTGCTTCCTCGTGAATTGGTCGGTGTTTTTCTTTCCAAGAGAAGATAAAGCTTTGCTTTCCGTCCAGATACTCTTCACCGAACTGCGAACCCACCTTCCTTTTTGCCCAGCGCGAGATGACAGACCGCCCTTCTTCTTCTTCGTCCCGGTAGTTACTGTCTCCGCCTATCACGATCAACACTTTGTTATCTGAAAAAAATAGGCACGGAAACGTGTATACAAACAGTTTTCAGCGTTTTGATACACCGTAAGGGAGGCGCGGCTGCTCCGTGGTTAGTGCTTCATCACTCCTATGAAGAAGGGTGACAATGGACACTCATGTAAACTAATATTTCTATGCCGAGCAGGGGCGTAGCCAGCTTTTCGACTAGTTGTAGGCCTGGCTGACTTTCATTTCCACATATTGAAAACTGCACGCACGGCTAGTACGTACTGACCTCACCAACACTTTGAGCTCTTAACCTTTTTAGCGCACCCCAACAACGCCGTGGCGTGCCCCCCACGGCTTAGGGGGTGGAGATGTGTGACATTTCGTTAGAGTGATCAAACCAAAAATTCGTTGGCACGGACCTACACGTCTATGGGATGGCTACGCCCCTGCTGAGTAACAAAAACGGAGCTTAATAACAATTCCATCGATCTACTAGCTCCAACGATCTGTTGATCCATGGCGATGTCCTCATCTTACCAACCATCTATCGATAAAATATTTACCAGTTTGTTGATCTATCAATAATACATCGTCCTACCTCAGATGTCATTTACTTTGTTTGATTACGGTCACAATGTATTCATTATATTTCAGACTGGACATGTACATTCGAAAAAGCAGCTGCTGAAACTACAGCCACTAGACCGGGGTATTGAGAGGAAAAGCACATAGAAAGAGGAGAGGGTCAAATAAAAAAAAAAAAAAGCAATGCTTGTTCTTTATATTTAAATCGCCCCATAAAAAGGAATCCAGGACAGTCTTGCATATTTGGATTCCATGCCATGGATTCCACATCCATGAACTACAGTTCAGACTCTTTGTCCGTGGAACTTGGATTCTGTATTCTATCTTTAGATGGATTCCGGATTCCGAAGCCCAGGATTCCTGGATTCCACGAGCAAAATTTCCCGGATCAAGGATTCCACAAGTGATGATGTTTAACAATTATTCCTCGAGCTCGAATGGGCTCTGAGTCAGTTTCAGCCTCATGGGCTATTGACTGAGAGGCCATGAGGGCGTAGCCTGCTTAGCAAGCGTTTCTGTGCGGTTTAGGAGCAAAGAACGAGGAACGAGAGTCAAAGACCGCGCGACAAATGGCGGTGAAAACCAAAAATCCCCTTCCTCGGTCTTTCTTCGCTCCGAAACCTAACGGAAAGGCATGCTACGCAGGCTAATGAGGGCGAGAGGAATAATTATTTTAGTAAAATCCAACTATTTGGCCAAAAATATCGAGAATAAAAATATTTTAGCTACTTAAAGTTAGACTTTAATACTTTTCTACCGCCAAAAAGCCGGCGTTTTTCGCTACTAGTGGGTTATAACATATAGCCTAGTAGTAGCTTAACCAATCAGCACGCAGCATTGATAATAGGCCACTAGTTGGATTTTACTAAAATAACATAGTTCTGTTCTTCAAGTATTTCGTGAGGGATGGCCTGACTGCTTCAAATAACGATTTAAACGATTAACACATTTCCTTATACTTCAAATATTGCCAGGAAACAAAGGATTCTTTTGTTTCTTGCCCTTCTAAATGTTCTTGTAGTGATAGTCATTCCCAGAGGAAAATAAAATTTGCCTCTTTAGTTTTTGTTTACAAGTACAAACATTTTGTTGACTAGATCTATTAGAAACAGGCACCTTTGTTTAGCCATGTTTCGTACCTTACTCATTCGTACATGTCAAAGTTTTTTCTTTCTAGAATTGCTTCCGGTTTTGGTGATCACTACAATGTGTCTCTTCTTTCCAAGAAATGCTTCCGGTTTTGTCAATGACTGTGCAAGATCTTCCAATAACTGGTATCGCGTGACAACCTTCTTAGAAATACTTCCGCCCTTTTCGGGTGACATGCAGTGACACGGTCAGCACTCGTTAACATCCGTCGAAAGGCCCTCTTATCTTCGGTCGGATTTCGTAAACGTATGACGTCACGCTCGCCTCGTGGTTCCTCCTGTGACTCATGTAAGCTTCGCTTCGATCGTCCACTCTGAGTTTTCAGATGATTTGATGTTTGTTTCTAGGTCTTGTTTTGCTTTTTCGATCATCCCTCGATTGATTCAACCAAGAAGATGCCATTGCATCTGTTTGGAAAGGATGTTTTAATGTTTCGCCTCGATCAAGCCTCTTAGCGCATCAACAAGGTCCTTTCAGCGGATGTTACTGAATAACATCCCTTGAATGGCCGCGGATTGAATGGCATTCATGAAGAATTACACGAACAAGCAAATAAAACTCAAATGAACCGCTGCCCCATTTAACAACTTTTTCAAATATTGGCGGGAATATAAGATATAGAGAATCATCCATGTGTGTAATGTCTATAATGAATGCTTGCAGCAACAACATATGAGGGTATATCTATGACAAAATTCAATAACCTAAAAGTGAAAAGGGTTAAGTCAAATCTGAAATATACCGAGTCAAAGTTGGTAAAAGAAAGACCACGGTAAGAGGAAGAAATACTGAAAAAGCCACTATCATATAGGTATCACGCAGAAAAAGGCATCGCGCTAAAAGGCAACACGCAAAGAGCCAACACGCAAACAGGCATCACGCAAAGAGGCATCACGCAAAGAGGCAACACGCAAAGAGGCAACACGCAAAAAGGCATCACGCAAAGAGACATAACGCAAAAAGGCATAACGCATAAAGGCAACACGCAAAAAGGCAGTACGCGAAGAGGCATAACGCGAAAAGGCATCGCAAAAAAAGACAATTTGCAAAAAGGGCATCACGTGAGAAGTTTACTTAGGATCCAGGCCTGGATCTAAAACAGTATTATTTAATATAACTGCAAGCAAACCGAAATGGTATTAGAACGAGACATTGACAGCGATTGCATTTCTTTCCGGCTGGAAACGTTGTCAAAAGTCGAATCATTAACAGAAAATGCTGGACGGGGCCTTTTTATGAGGGTGTACTTTTGTTTGTTTACAGGTAGATGGGCCGATAAATAGGGTTGTTTGGGGGGGGGGGGGGCTCACAATCGGAAGCTTACGGTATCTTTATGACTTATCTTTATGTTGGTTATGTTTTTGAATTGCGTTTTTTGGCAGGAACTATTTAACCGATTTCTACGTTTTACAAAAAAAGTAAATATTTTCAAACTCCTACAACAGGGCTAGATTCAAGTTATCTAACTTCAGCAGAGTAGCCGCAGAGCTGTTTAGTTTTAATCTGCAAGTTTGAAGTCACTCGTGACCATACAACTAGCTGAACAAATGCTGGTCAAAGTTAACCTTATAATGCTACACTAACACTTTTGTGAAAATTGACGCACAAATGGAGGGCGAGTGCCGAAGAATCATCTCCTATCTGCAAGGGTATTCTTGCCATAAGCCTTACTGTAATAAACTGAGTAATCATAAACCTACAGCACATACAGTTCGCTCTACAAGAAGAACAATTTATACTGAATGCGGGGCAAGATTAAAGAATTTACATTCATCAAACATACTTAGTTTGTATTTGTCCCTCTCCTTTCCAAACAGATCTTATCTGAACAAAATAACGAAATTGTTTACATTTTTTTGTAAAAATGCGGTTTTAAATATGTGCCGATTAATCTCGAACGTTTTCATACAAAGAAAAAGAATAACATTTTCTTAAAATTCCTCCATTCTTTCCTAAGGATGCCAAAAATCATAGAAATCGTCCCTGCCGAAAACATAACCAACACGCATATAAAATAATTAAGTAGCGAAGAGCTAATCGCAACAAACCGGACTGTAGACAGATTTTTAAAATTGTTTTCATTAATGTGCCGAAATTTGTTCAAGATCATGTATATTCCACTGTTCGCTTTTCTTATCTGGACCGTTTGGTGTGTTTGGTACAAATATTTGTAAACCACGAATACACTCTGATTGAAACAATTTGCTGAGTTACAAGAATTGTCCGTCAAGGGGATTTTATTTGCGAAACCGGGAGATCATTCTTAACTAGAAGAAAAATACATCCCAGTTATATATGACTCATTGTGAAAGTTTACAATCGATTTCGTAACGAAAAAAGGTATTTTTAAGTTGATCGAAACTGAGATGAAGGTTGCCGCCAGACTCCGTGGCGCCAGCGCGTGACAACTGTGCAAGATTATTATTAAAATTTTCTACAATAACAGTACTTTTCACGTTTTACTTTTAAATAGAGCAAAGTCAGCAAGAGTTTAGTCTGCTACACAGCCGTTTTTTAGTGTCGTCACGCAACATTCCTCTGTTGCGTTATGCCTCTTTGCGTACTGCCTTTTTGCGTGTTGCCTTTATGCGTTATGCCTCTTTGCGTGCTGCCTTTTTGAGTGTTGCCTTTTTGCGTGTTGTCTTTATGCGTGATGCCTTTTTGCGTGTTGCCTTTTTGCGTTATGTCTCTTTGCATGATGCCTGTTTGCGTGTTGGCTCTTTGCGTGTTGCCTTTTAGCGCGATGCCTTTTTCTGCGTGATACCTATATGATAGTGGCTTTTTCAGTATTTCTTCCTCTTACCGTGGTCTTTCTTTTACCAACTTTGACTTGGTATATTTCAGATTTGACTTAACCCTTTTCACTTTTAGGTTATTGAATTTTGTCATAGATATACCCTCATAACAACAACAACAACCTTATCTGTACCCAGCTGTACCCTACATTGATTTGCAAGATATAAAAAAAATTGATAAAAATATAGAGAGAGTACAGGCTGCCCATAATAACCATTGAGGGCTAAAAAGATAGAGCAGTCTCACTTAGGTTATTAATAAATGATTATTTTAAAGGGTCAGGTACCACACACCACACACAGCTACACAAAACATTCACACACAAAAAAAACGAGCAGAAATAGAAAGACAGCTAAAGAAAGCTAACACTATTAAACAACGGAAAGCCATTCTTGCACTAAGTTGTACGTCTGATAATTTATATTCTGTTTCATCCGCTGAAGAAGCACAAAGCTAATCGAAGATTTTGAGGCTCGAAATACCGTAAAATTTTCCGTCAACAAGAACCACAAGGCAAGCAAAGGCTTTGGAGGCACAGGTGATCATGAGTAGTAGCTATATTATACAGTGGCGGATCCAGACCTTCAGATAAGGGGAGGGGGGAGGGGCACCTGGTCATCCAGACCCTGAGATAAGGGGGGGAGGGCGGTCTCTCAAAAAAATTTTTCAGCCCTTTGGGGGTGGCCTCAGTTTGGTCTAAAAATAAGAGGGGGGCCTGGGCTACCCAGCTCCTCCCGTAGATCCACCACTGTTATATACAAAGTGGGCCGTTGACCATAGCCCTACTCCAATTTCCCAAAATGTCATTTGCTTAGTTCGTTGGAACTAGCAAATCTCTTTGAGATCTTAACAGTGTCCATAGAATCCGCAATCGACAGTTGGCCGGGTATGCATAAGTAGGCAGTTGTTCACATAAAGGCTAAAACAATCCTTCTTCAACGTACTTCTTGAGTCGTCGGAGGGTAGAAAGCATGCACCCTGGATGCTACAATGACCAATTTTGGGTTGAGAAATGGTGGTAGGGAAGGGGGGTGGAGACAATCCCCCCCCCCTGCTATTTACATTAAAGGCAATTCCCTTTCAAGCAAACAGCTATGACTGTGCATGGCTGAGTTTGTTCGCATCATCAGCATATTTTGCATAGTATTGCCACAATTTGTAATAGCAATGACTAGAATATTTTACAGTGAAACCTCTATTAAGCGGACCCCCAATTAAGTGGACACCCTCTCTTAAGTGGACACTAAGCCGGGTCCCAAGACGGACATCTGATATTTCCCTTTATAATAAAACCCTATTCAGTGGACACCTCTATTAAGCGCATGCGGACACTAAAATAAGTTGTATTTGGCTACTTTCTATTGTTAAAAACCTCTATTAAGCACACACCAGACTGAATTGACAATAGTAGTATTGGATTATGTCCTTGAAATACGTACTGAAGTCAGTTAATGTTCATTTACAAGCAAATTAAAGTTGGTAATGAAAGGTAATGAACTTGAACTCTGGATAGCTTCTTTAACAACTTGCAACTTTTTCATAGTACAGAGTAAACGTTTAATGTTGATCATTTACGAACATTGCACAATTTTTAAAACCTCTAATAAGTGGACACCCCCTATTAAGTGGCCACTTGAGAAGGTCCCGAAGGTGCCCGCTTAATAGAGGTTTCACTGTAATTGATAAAATAATAATGTAATAGTAATGATTATAATTATTATAATTTACAGTTTTGCAGTTAGGCAAAGAAATATTTTTAAACTTTCGGTATTCTGAACATCACTCATGTTCTTAAACTACCGGTTTTAAATGGTAGCATTAACATGTATGACATTTAGTTTGCACAGAACTTGAGGAAGGAAAAAAATCCCAATTTCCATCAGGTACTGTAGTAACAGAACCTCTAGATCTGTGACAGTACAAACCAGGTCAAGCGCCAGGGGGGGGGGGGGGGGATGGGGGAGTAGGGTAGAGTTAGAGTTAGGTTGAAGCTCCTGATTTAAAATGGGGTATCCATTTCAGAGGCGTTTTCTAGAACGGGGTATAAAAAATTGGCCCATTTCTACAATGGGGTATCAATTTTAGGGGAATTTTCTTTTAGAACGGGGTGCCAATTTGGAGTCCCGGGGGGCACATACCCACCCAAAAAATACCCAAGTGCTCCCCCCCGGTCAATCCTACCCCCCAAGAATCCGTTAACGAATTTGTTATTCAAAAGTTGAATCCGTTGCTATTTAGATTGATCCTTGCATTCTTGCATGTGTAATGAGCTGTGAATTCACAGGAGAGGCAGTTATCAAATTTCTACCAGCTCTGTTTTCCTGAATCTGATGTAAATGTCTTCTAAGAAACGCAACCCATTCAGAGAAGTTCTTGTAAAAGATTCACTGCTCATTACGCATGCAGAAATGCCGCATTGAATTGGACACCAGTTACGGGAACGACTAACGGATTCATTTTTCAAATAATCAATTAATTAATAGAATCTTGGGGGGTACGCTTGACCTGCTATGACTGTAACCAACACCTCCTATAAGCGTACATGCACCTCTTACTAACAGACACTAATCTGGGTTCACAGCAGTTAATTTCTATGTTAAAAGTCTGCATTAATCCAAACTACCGGTATTGTAAGTAAAGAGTCTTTTCTTGGTAACAAACATCCACATAGAGAATAGTTGCCCACATGATAGATCATAGCTATAGCAAATACTCCTCTCTCTATGGCAGTGGTGGATCTAGGGGAGGTGCCCGGGGGGGGCTGGGCCCCCCTTATTTTAAGACCAAACTTGTCTAAAAATCTCAGGAGTCTGGATGACCCCCCTCCCCCCCCTTACCTGAAGGTCTGGATCCACCACTGTATGGCCGGGCAGTTTGGTTGAACAGATCCCTTTGACAAACAGTATAATTCCGGAGTAATTTGGTCAACACTTTGATACTGAATAAGAAAACAAATTTAAATATAGAGGGAGAAAAGAGGATCCACAGCGCACCAAAAATCGATCCACCAGTCAAATTACACGGTCAATAATGCACAAGAAAACTGAAGGGAAGTTTAATGATGATTAAACAAGGAAAAACAATCTTACTGTTGAATAATTACTTTTCCATGTTTGTTTTTGCTTCATGAAATTAGATAGCATCTGCTCTACTTGATCGAATGACAGAGCATTTTCTTTTTTCTAGAATGACATGCCTTTACTGTGAAAGAAGTTGAAGGAACAATTACAGCAGAAGAGGCTTTAAGGTACACTTATAAACTAATATTCAAGCAAGACCCCAAAGAAAAGAGGGAGTGAGATTATTTACAGAGAGGGAAGGGCTAATGCAGAAGGGAAGATACCATTTCCAAATTCTTTGGACCCTCCCCTTTCAGTTTTTACAGGACATATTTTTGACGAAACAACAAGAAGCCAAGTCAAAACTCTGAGGGATTACTTAAGTTGAATTAAAAATATTGATTCCACCATTCATTCATTGATGTACTGTTAAAGAAACATATTTAAAACAATCTTGAACAAACCCATTGACCTGATAGGCAACCTTTCCCAAGAAATAGCTTGCAAATATCATGTAGATGAAGACTTCATGGTATCAATGGCTTCAAACCAAAATGCACAGTTTAAGTACATTTTCATTTGCAACCTTAATTATAAAGCATAAAATAAGTAAGCCTAAATAAATAAATAAATCTGACAAAATTTATGCAAACATGGCTTCAGTGAGTGTCTACAGGTCCTATGCTAAGTGTGCCCTTGATACCAAGACTTTGATCCTCCCCACCCAGGACAATGGGTGACTGTCTGTGCCTCCCACTGAGCTCTGCACTTATCAACAACAACAAAGCTTTATTAATAAACAAATAAACTTAGAGAAGTATTGGCCGCAGCTAGCAAGGCTATTCGAAGCAGCACAATGCGTGCAAAATATAAAAATAGAGACAAAGGCTATTAATCTCAGCAGAGGCCCGATTCAGCTCAGTACAGCTAGGGCAAATTAAGAACAAGGTACTTGCCAGTCGAAGCCTCTAGTGAACACTGCTGCTTACTGAAGGGGTTGTGTCAAAACGGTCCCCCCCCCCTACCCCACTAATTTTGGCCCCAGGTCTGATCCACCCACCCACTGTTAGGGCAGTCTCTTGGCTATCCAGCTAAACCGACCAAGACAGCAAGCCCCCTACCATTTTGGACGCTGGACTGGCCTGGTGCTGGGCTGTGCCCGGCGCCAGGCGAAAACCTAGTGACCAGTCATTTTAATGAAATCAGACAGAAATATTTTTAAATAATATTATTATTACAACCTCATATTTTGCGCATTCTCGTGACCTTATAATTATGGTGAAATGACATGAAGTGGAATAATAAATAACAATATTGATCCTTCTCCTCAAGTGTGAAATATAAGTATGGCGATTTTTACACTGTACATGTATTCAATAAGGAAAGTGATAATGTATAATTGTCACCTACATAGCCTGGTTATCTGGGGCCATTCAAGGGATGTTATTCAGTAACATCCACTGAAAGGTCCTTTTCCCCGCGGAGTAAGAAGAGGCTTGAAACATCAAAACATCCTTTAAACGGAGGCAGTGGCATCTTCTTGTTTGAATTGATAGGAATCAATCGAGGAATGATCGAAAAAGTGGGACAAAATCTCTCACCAAAATTCAAACAAGTCGGATATGGACGATCGAAGTGCAGATGAATCACCTTATTTACTTCGAGGCGAGCGTGACGTCATACGTTTACGAAATCCGACCGAAGATAAGAGGGCCCTTCGACGGATGTTAACGAGTGCTAACCCAGTGACACGCGACCTCGTGACGATCGAAATCGAAAGTACTTCATGGAGTTTACTCTCTTCTTGCGCTTTCTTCATTGATTTACCATTTTTTATCCTGATTTTTTTACACAAACGGGATTGAAGCAGATTTTCATCAATAAGAACCTTAACGGTGAAAGGCAGAATAGGCTGCAATGTTTCATTAATATAGAGAGAAAAAGGGTGCCGCATAGCACTTCCGCCTTTCCAGTGTATGCATATGTAGCAGATGTAGCTGATATGTGTTTTCAGTAAGTTTAGTTGTTATTTAAATTTTTTATTCATGCTTTTGCTATTGGGAATTTTCATAATGCGGGCCATGATTGCCATGTCTTAAGTTTTACTACTTGGCATCCACAGCATGAAATTTGCGAACTAGATGTGTTGTTAGTTTAAAACAACGGCGTTAACAGACTCAGACAAACCAAGGGACAACATTCAGAAACCCACCTGTTTTCTGAAGCAAAGCTCGGTAGAGTCTAGCGTAACCAATACCAGCGTTGTCTTCGTTGATGGAGAGACGAGATTCGTTTGCATGAACAACAAAGACAGCGACGTCCATCGCCAGCTTGGGTAAAGTCTTTTCGCACACTTCAGCCATTAGCGGTAACCCAAAAGTGAGACGATCAATCGAGAATTTGAAGCCATATTTCTCCTCAAGGTCAAGCAAAAACTTCTCCACTACTTCTAAGTTATAAGTGTTGTCACAGTTAAAAAGGAAAAATTTTAACTGATTCGCCATGTCGTTTTCACTTCAATACTTGTCGCGGGGGTCGTCTCTTTGTTGGGGAATTTCCCGGAATTTCGGACGACATCCGGGAATGCGCACTCGCCGAACTTGTTAGTGGTCACGCAAGGGGTGAGAATTGATGCTTTTTTAAAAGCCAATGTAGGAAATGGTATTAAGAGAACAGATTTATATTAAAGTTAATGAAGGTCGGGGAGAAAAACAAAAATTTCTACAAATAAATAAGTCTGTAGACAGCAAACAATGAGGATTCAAACGTGTTTATTAAACTTTTAATCAACGCGACCAGAAAGCTTGATCTTGAAAGATAGAACCAAATCGACTACAATATTGTTGTCTTTTTCATCAAATTGTTACTACGATATTACATGTAATCTCTACTTGCAGTCTCAGCGACTTGTCAGCAGTCAACGGTTGTTTACCATTTACATGAGAAAACTGGCAGTGTTTACCATCCTTAGTGCACAAATCAGTTAACGGCCGCGAAAGCCTGAAAATGGTATCAAAGTTTCCACTTGGAACAATTCGCCCGGAAAAACAGGAATACCTTTTCAGATGTTCCGTTACTCCCGGAAATTTTCCACTGGAATAACATAAAAAATCGTACGCATGTTCCATAGAACACGCTCAGGGGCAGGCTCATATCCCGAACTGCGGTTGGTAATAGAACCTTATAAGTTCCATTCACTTTCCAACCAGATTTTTTTCGGAATCTTTTCGTAAATGGTAAACAATTAGCCGCGCCTAAACTAATCCTCACTACTCCACAAATACCCGAGCAAGACAACCAGGCTTAAAACGCACGCCACAGTACAGACCTTGTAGTTTCTCTTAAGCCAGGAAAAACACGGTCGAAATCTACCGGAAGTTGACAGCAAGCGCTCCCACCAATCGTCAGTTGTCACCTTGGCAACCGAATAAGAAACCCCTCCGTTACCAGTACTGACGAAAGTTACTTTAGCCAAAGGTATGGACTTGAAGCCGCTCATAAGGTCTGACACCTGTTTCGCTGTTGGTCGCCATCCACCTTCCTCCTGGAAGATGTCCTCAGTGTTAAATGAAATACTTCCATAACGCACGTATGTCTCCAATAACACGGTCCCTGCTAGGTAAACAGGTGGTATTCCACTACCACCCGTATTTAAAGCTAGAATATGAAAGAATCACACAGTTTATGAGATGTATGTTGTATGTTGCCTTCTAACTCTATTTCTTAACAAAGCGTGTCCTACGTACAAGCTCTTTTGAATTGTTACTTAATCCCTGCAACGAAGGGGAGGGGAGCGGGGACGCCTGACGACAAACCATGGGGTTCTCTCTCTAGCCTTCTTTCTCGGGGCAAGAGAGAGAACCCTAATCGGAAACGAGGTCGGCCTGAAAAGCTAAAACACGCCTGGGTTGGAGCCGAACAAGTGAAAGGAAAGAAAGGAAATTATATCATAGAGATGACAACTACCTGAGCTGGCCATCGACAATTTCAGATCAGAACCTTTTTTTTACGCAAAGAATGGTCTATTTAATCACAATTAATGATACAAGAAGGAACGTTTCAGAGCATATTTGTTCTATCAACATCCAAATCGTATCAGATTACGATTCGATAACTTTAAACATCGGCGTATTAGATACAACGATCAACAAAAAACCTACACTTTTAACACTACAACTATAATACGGCTTTTTGTATGGGTGGTTCGTCAGTGAGAGATGAAGGCTAGACAACCAGGAGAATATCCTACAAAAAGGTGTAATTCTATGCTAATAGTAGGATATAAGTTTAACTATGTTTTTCCAAACACCCAAAGAGAGAGTATTTCACCTTCATAAGTGCCTTTCTCCAAATCATTTGTCAACTCACTTTTTTGTGATTCCCAGTTGTTGAAGGGTCTACGGTGAGATGTATTAGCATCTTTAAAGTCCTAGAAAAGGAGAGAAAAGGAGACTCAACAACTTTGAATAATGATGAATAAACAGCTTCAGATTTTTATGGTTCTTGATTTGAATTCTATTTAACAATTAGACTTCGATTTTGTGTTTTCTGTGAGTCTATAGTCCACCAGGCAAAACAAAATTACATAATTATCTTTTGCACACCTAAAATTTTTGAAAACGTCGTTTGTTTGGTTTCTAAAAGTGCTGCCAGTTTTAAAAGGTGGGACAGTCCTGGAGGGTACTTTCTTATAAGAGGCTAATGGGGATGAGGCGCTGGATGGGGTCGCATCTAAGTGGCTAAGATGGGGTCTATAATTGGCCACGGGGTATGGGCTCTGAGAGGCCAGCAGCACATGCCAAGCAAAAATTAACCTCCCCCCCGGTTTGCTCTTCACAGGTAAGCAATATTGATTTGATTTCTCATAATAACTGCCCGACATAGGGGACATTTTAAAAAAGGTTTTAACCTTTTTTAAAATGCCCGGGAATTGTTGGTTGTAGGAGGGGCGCTTTCTTGTGACTTTACCGAACATTCCTTGGAGAATTAACCCTCAGTTCTTACAAAAAGGATGTTTGGAAGAAAGGAAACGGAAATTAGCTTTACCTCTTGTCTCGGGTAAGTGCCTGTTGGCCAAGGGGCCGCAGGTGGTTCGGGTTTCGGTAAGGGTTGAGGGACCACAGGTGCTACGGGCTTGGGCAAGGGTTTGGGAGGTGTGTATTCAAACTTGCATCCATTTTTGCGGGGTTCTAGAAAGTGGTACATCGCTTCCTCGTGAATCGGTCGGTGATTTTCATTCCAAGAGAAGATGAAGCTCTGCCTTCCATCCAGAAACTCTTCACCAAACTGGGAAGACACCTTCCTTCTCGCCCAGCGCGAGATGACAGAACGCGCTTTTTCATCTTCATCTCTGTAATATTTGTCTCCGCCTATCACGATCAGCACTTTATTATCTGAAAGAAAAGTGGCAATATGGAATGGCTGTAAATTGAGCAGAGTATTATATGAAGGAAGATCATCGCAGTTATAGACGCTACTTTTGCAGTTGCGAAAAGAAAGCCTGAAAACAAATCAGCCTTTTCCATGATTTGAAACCTTGACCTCTGCGATACCGGTGCAGCGCTCTACCAATTAAGCTAACGAAACAACTGGGAGCAGGTCAATGAATTGGTTCCTTATAAACCCGTGAAAGGATGATGATGAAGTCATGAATATATGAAAATCATATTTGTAAACTGCGGAGTGAAGAATTATATGAAGGAAGATCATTGCAGTTATAGACGCAACTGCAAAAGTTGCGTCTATAACTACCATGATCTACTTTCATATAATGACCCATTCAGATCCTTTATAATTCTTCACTCCGCAGTTCACATATATGATTTTCATATATTCATAACTTCATACAGAGTTTTGATGTGATACATTAAACCTGGCTGACAAGGAGGTCAGGATTTCAACATGTTCATTATAGCTCTCTTTACATTCTACCCAACATTTTATTACGATCAAAGCATCAATCATTTAATTTCGCAGGTGTGTGTTTACTAAATTTTCTACAGTTTATGTTAATTTTTCCGACTTCAGTGGTCACCTTCCATGCCTGAGGTATTTCCAAGAAATACTTCCGCCCCTGTCACCTAATATCTTTAAGTATCGAAAGTGTTGTAACACTTCCGCCTTTCTGAGAAACGCTTCCGGTTTCAGTGGTCACCTGTCATGGCCGAGGCTTTCCAAGAAATGCTTCCGCTCTTGTCACCAAAGTAACTTATGAAAAACATTGGACACTACTGCGAAATCTCTCCAAGATATGCTTCCGGTTTTCTAATGTCGCGCCAGACCATCATTTCTTTACGTGGCACCCCGTCACGTGATCTCGAAGTTAGATATCGAAAGTGTTGTAGCACTTCCGCCGTGCGTTATGCATACGTGGCTCTATAAAACGTATAAATGACTTTCTGTTTTCATGTCACCATTATCTGTGCGTTAATTTTTGGAAGAATCTTTAATGACGGATATTAAATAGGGTCTGCGTTGAATTTATGAAATATATACAGTGCCACCGTTCTGAAGTTTAGCCGCAGAAAGAATGGAAGCGGACGCCAATGCGAGCTACATTAAAACCCACCTGTTTTTTTAAGCAGAGCACGGTAAAGCCTCGCGTAACCAATCCCAGCGTTGTCTTCGTTGATGGAAAGACGAGATTCGTCTGCATGAACAACAAAGATAGCATAATCCATTACCAGATGAGGTAATGTCCTGTCACACACCTCAGCCATTCGTTGCAGACCAAAACAAAGACGATCAACCGAGATTTTGAAGCCATATTTGTCGCCTGCCTCAAGCAAAAGCTTCTCAACTGTCTCTAAACTATAAGTGTTGTCACAGTTAAAAAGGTAAAACCTTTTCTGCTGATACGACATGTCGGATCGCCTGATAAGTACAAGCTGACTGTGGTCATTTATTTAGGCATTTCCCGGAAATGTTAAGGCGCTATCCGCGAATGCGCGCGCACTCACTACAAATATTTCTTTGTTAGGTAGCTCAAGCCACCACGACGAAGGTGACAGTGAAAACGTCACCAAAACATGAAGTCAAAGAGCGTTCTTTCAGACTTTATCCTGGCGTGATTATTCCGATCCGCGTTTCTCAATAAACCGAAAGCTGACGAATCTTTCTGAAATTCAATAGTTAGGAAAGCAATTATTTACCCCTGGCAATCTTTCGTAAACCTTTACAGTACGGCTCTTACGAGGTACACAGAAAATTTTTTAAAAGTGTTTCTCTAACGCAAAGCCTTAGTTCAGAACAAGATTCTGTTGCCGGGCCCAGCGTGGGTTCGATTTATCTGTTTCGATGTACCGATGTACACCTAATTGCAATAAAGTTTGTCATAGAAAAAAGCAAAAAAGCAAAAAGTTAAATAGGAATTAATTAGCATGTAATTATCATAGCTTGCAACATTCACAACACACACGCATATAGCTGAATTTTAATCACGTAATATGAGAGAAATCATTTGCATCAGTTTCTTGGTGTCATTCTAATGCAATTCGAGGCTGATTCATCTAGCGAATTTCAAACGTGCTCGAATTACAAACGTACATCGAATAACTATTATTATCAATATACGCGGCCAAATTGAAAACCGCCCTCTTGAAAACACGCGCTTTGCGGGACGCAAATGACTCCTAGCGGGCCGTTAATGTATTAACGGCCCTGCAGCTGATTGGTGCTCGGTTCATCATCGGATGAATATTAACCAATCTGGCCCGGGTTGTTCGAAAGCTGGATAGCGCTATCCACCGGATAAATCGCTATCCAGCGGTTAAGTATTACGACAACCAATTGCCCTATCCAGTGGATAGTGATTTATCCAGTGGATAGCGCTATCCACCTTTCGAACAACTGGCGCCAGGTTACGTTTATTGACGCGGGAAAACCATTCAGGTGCGAACAGCTTGCGTAGTGAACGTTTGCCGTTTGGAAATTTCATTTGAAAATGGAAGAACTCCCAAATTTTCAGCTTTTTTCTAGTCAAAACTCGGACTTAGACAACGAGCAACTGGATGAGATTGAGCAAAAAGCTCAAGCGAAAAACACCAAGAGAGCAACTGAGTGGGGAGTAAAAAAGTTCGAGAAATGGTGTCAGAAAAGAAAAATTACAGTGGATCTCAAAACAGTAAATGCAACGGACTTGAGTGAAATTCTGCGAAAGTTCTTCGCTGAAGTGAAAACAGAGAAAGGCCAAGCATTAACTCCAAGTGCATTGACTGGAATTAGAGCGGCCATTCATCGCCATCTAACCTGTGCTCCACTCAGCCGAAACATAAACATTTTGCAAGACAACGAATTTATGTCTGCCAACAAAATGTTTGAAGCGAAGGCCAAGCTATTTACGAAAGAAAACAATGCGAAACCAAAACACAAATCATCCATTCAGTCAGGAGACATGCAGAAATTGAATCGATACTTCATGGAAGGGCAGAACACGGACGGCGTTTGGAAAGATGCGGAGAAGTTAGTTGAGTTTATTTGGTTTTTGTTGTGTTTTCATTTTGCTCGCCGCGGCAGAGAGGGATGGCGGGAGCTTACAAGGCAGTCATTTGAAATAAAAACTGATGACACTGGAGCCCATTACATCACCGAAAAACTTACTGAACAAACTAAAAATTACCAAGGAGGCGCTAAACAGTCTGAGCAGTCATACTCGGATGTTCGTATGTAAGAAACTTCAACTGCACTTGATCCAGTGGCTGCGTTTGAATTTTACCTCGGCAAGACTCATCCCGACTGTAAGGCACTGTTTCAGACTCCAAGCAAAGCTACCACCAAGAATGTAAACTTTGCAAGCACCCGACACTGGTACAGAAATGAGCCTATGGGAAAAAATACTATCAGCAAGATGATGGAAAGGATTTCCATCAAAGCAGAGTTATCGGAACGGTACACGAATCACTGCATTCGTGCATCGACTGTCACTTATTTGTTCCATCGCGGTGTGGACGCAGGGCAAATCTGTGCAATCACAAAGCACAAAGATGAACGGAGCCTTTCCCACTACATCAGCGAGACAACAAGTGCACAAAAAAGAGAGTGTACAAAGATTTTAAGTGACACATTTCAGCCACAACTCGCTGTTCAGCAAGAAGCTTCAGGAATCACAAGGCAAAATGTCGCGGGCCCGTCAGCCGGTCCTAGCTCAAACTTAAACCCACAGTCTCTTCTCCAAAACCAATTTATTTCCTTGGCACAGCCGTACCAAAATTGCACCCAACATATTCAGATTGGAACAATGAACATTTATCACGGAAAGTATGAAGAACCGTCGCCATCAACCCGCAAACGCCGCCGAATAATCGAGAGTGATGATAGCGACTAAAAGCTGTAACTTATTTGATGAAATTAGCAAAGACAGTCTGAGTCCATTGCCTGTGAACGGGAAGACTATCATTTTTTAAAATGTAAACTGTCTTTTTGCTAATCATTGTTACCAATCTTTTTAAAACTAGATTATATTTGACATTTTATTGTAAACAAAAAGGAATTTTATTTGGCTCTTGTTTAGCTGTTCCTATTGTAGCAACAACTTTCCATACCATAGTTTCATGCTACATCTCTGTTAAACATTTTTTTCTTATTAAATGAGTTTGTACGATTTGGCCTTGTGTATTGATAAGTAATGGTAACAGGACTGAGTGGAGTCCAATTCGGTCTGTAATAGACCGATTGCAAATATGGCGACGATCTCACCAAAGCGAGGCTTTTCGGTAGCAACCGTTGCTAGGGTCTGGTTGCCTGTGTTAACTAGTGTGCCGTTGCTGGAAAGACTGCAGCTTCTCAGGCGTCTTTTCCTTTAAATTCGACAAAAATAAGTCACTTTTCTCCGCTGAAAGAAGTTTCAATCCGGTATGTATGCTTTGAATACTGTTTTTCTATGCTAAATTGAACGATCAACTGACGTACAGCGATCTCAGACAGAGTCATTTGTAGCGATCGCGATACTTTGACTGCCTGATATTTTTCATTCATTGTATTTAAGGTTCACATGTAAGCTTAAATGTTATCATTCTAAAAGCTGATGTTCAATTTTTAGAATTGGATTGCATGCCATTTTTGCTGTAGATTTATAAATAGTGCCATGCCGGATAGTTGTTGCGAGCCTTTGTGCTGCAAGAGTGGTTATCGTGTAGGGCCGGATGGGAAAAAGATCGCGTATCGCTGCCTTCCATCAGATGCTGAAAGACTAAAGGTACTACTTTCAAAATTATCTTTCATTAAACCTATCGTTTCAGATTTCTGACATTTCTCAATACGACTTATATTTCGGGAGTGGCTTGTGAAAATTCGACGAGTTGAGGGAATGCTGAATGTTTTTACCGGCGTTTCGAACATATTTCACTATGGTATTATACGTGAATGGAGGAAGATCGTCCAGCAGTTTATCCATATTCTTCTCCGAGGGACAAAATCTAAACTTTTCCTCATTCTCTCTAACAAGATCTAAGTCGCGTTTTGCTTCGAGCACGAAGTGCAGCTGCGGTCGCTTGATTATTTACTTTGTCCAATTCTGTCTGTAATCGCACTCCTGCCACGCAGTTGTCCGATTTTGTTAATCATTCATTTAATCATTCATATGATTAGTAATGGTAACAGGACTGAGTGGAGTCCAATTCGGTGTGTAATCATACGAGTGATTAACAAAATCGGACGACCGCGTAGCGGGAGTCCGATTTGTTTAATGACGAGTATGATTACAGACCGAATTGGACGACACAAAGTTCTGTTACCAATTAATCATAACATTAACAAAATTTGTGATATAATAGGCTATTTTTTAAATCAAAACACAAGAAATTCGAAGCTTTGTTTTGCTAGCAGAGAAAAAAAAGCCATTTAAGCGCGCGCGTGATGGCGCGTACTGTCCATTACTAAGGCATGACGCGTACTGTCCTATTAAACTGTCCAATTAAGGCTGAAATCAGGGCAGTTGATAGCCAATCAGATTTGACAATTTTGTTATAGTTATGATTATAATGATAATCGCATGACTTTTGTCGGTCATATAGTTTATTTGTGTCCCTCGTAGCATCATTTGCGCCCTTGCGCTTCGCGCTCGGGCGCAAATGATGCTACTCGGGCCACAAATAAACTATATGCCTTCCAAAAGTCATGTGATTGTCCTATTAAAGAAATTATGGCTCCAGTTTTTTCAATAAATATGGCCTGGGGTAAATTCCAGGAACGCGACGCGTCTTGTAGTTTAGTGCTAAGTAGAAAAGCCAGTCTGCGTATAGTTTGCAGTACACAACACCATCTGATCACAATTTTCAAGCAACAAATCAGGGGCGGAGAGGGCCACTTCCTCACCCGCGCCACAAACCAAGCTTCGTTTGTCAGGACATAATAGATTGGCGACTGAAAGTGCGACAACTCAGACATTACATTGCTCGCGTCAATTTACCTATTTCTTTTTAGAATTGTGCGACTTCTGTTGATGGAGAGTGTTGGCTCTAAAATGACATTGGCGCCTGTCCTTCTTACAGCACGGAATCACAGAATTTATCTCTTGTTATTGTAAATGACTTCTTACATAATTGTTAAATTATTAAAATGCGAAAATGTAAATCACATGGCTAATTAATTCCTATTTGGGTTTTTGCTTTTTTCTATGACAACTTTACTGCAATTAGGTGTATCTCCAACATAGTTCTTTTTTTCCAGAAGAGCACTGAACCGGAAGTGGACGCGAATTGGTCATGTGACGGGTTGCTATGGCAACCTTGGTGTGAGGCGTTTTCACTCAGTGATGAATATCCTCCTTACTTTCTTTAATTCACTCAATAAGACCTAATACTTGGTTTGCTCAGTAGACCAAATTTCTTGGGTTTTTTTAATGATTGACAGTACACTGGTACAACCAACACAATAAAACGCAGGCATAGCTAAAAACTTAATTTTTATTCCGTTCTAGCCATTATGAAAAAGAAAAAAATTTAAAATCACTTATGCACTTCCACATAATTGAATTACATTGTAAAATTATTCTTTTGTGTAATTGTTTTTAATGAAATTGCGTCTTATCCCCACCTGCTACAGAGGAAATTCTGTTCTTCATCCGACATAGTTAGTGTAACCTACACCATTTGAAGTTGGTTTATTGTTAGTATAGGTAATAGCATGATTTGTAGTGATAATTGGCATAAATAGCACGAGTGATATTTCGTAATTGTTATACGTAACTTCACGAGCTGAGAGACGAGTGAAGTTTGAGACAACTTTGAGATATCACGTGTGGTATTTATGCCAAATATCACGTACAAATCATGCTATTATTTGTTTATACTACTACTCTCAAAAAGTTTGTAATTTTCACATGTAGGTATTTCAAATTAAACTGAAATACCACTGCTCTAAGCCAATCAAATTGCAGAAATTTCTCATGTAGTAGTATAACAGTGTAAAAAAATTTGCAGACGAAACTGAACTGCAGCCCTGGCTACACCCACGATTACACCATTCCTTACTACAGTTACGCTAATAGTGCCCGAAAACAAAAGTTCACTAGCAAAATATTTATAAGGTTCAATTGAATCTTCGGGCCATGCAGCATATCTCGCACTGAAACACGCGATCTTGATAGAAGGCAGAAAACAACTGAAAAGTAGTAGAATTAAAAAGAGGGTTTAGATACCTCCTAAAATATGAGTACTACGTCATGAACAACAAATATGCTGACGAAACTGAACCGCACCTACACCTGCAGTCACACCTATATCACTGTTGCGCCAACGTGCCCGAAACATTTTTCGGACCCTAAGGCATAGCTTGCACTGAACTACACCTTTTTGAAACAAGCGGGTGCAACGGCTTCAAAAGTACAATGTTACAGTAGTAGAAATAAAAAGAGGGCTTAGATACTTCCTACTTGAAAATACAAGTACTAAGGCATGAAGGCAGTTGTACATAATGCTCATTGTTGGAATGTCACTAGTCTTTGACAAAACAGACTCGTTGATCGACATTAGTCTTCTCTTCATCGCCAGGGGCCAATAGGCCACTTCTGATATATTAAGATTCAGCATGATAGCGAGACTCAAGGACACAGACATGTCGTCTAAGAAGCGTGAGTTGTAATATATCGAAATTGGTGGGCGCCTGGACTCGTATATTTTTTCGCACCTCACGCTGCCGTTAGAATCTATCTCTTCAAGGAATTAGAGACCAGCTACCAAGAAACCATAGTCTAGGGTCTATCTCTTATGTGGTCAGGAGATGTTTTTTTCCCAATTTATCAGCTAAGTTGATAGCCAGGGTAGATTGGCCCCCACAGGAAGGTATGAAACTTCTAACGGTCACCAATCTACCCTAACAATTTAGTTGATTAAACCAATTTTTTTTTTTTCACTCCCCCTTACATGAGCAACAACATGCACTGTTCCTTTAGAAACTAACCCCTTCATTTATCGCTTGCCTTGAGCTTTTTCCCACAACCTATTCAGCTCATCTTCTATCTCTTAGCCGGAATGTATGATACAGCACTTTCAACCCTTGTCAAAGGAACCAGTAATTCGAATACCTAGACAAATAAAACAAACATAGCATCCAATGGAAAAGTGTACCTAAAATTTACGTTAATCATGGCAAGCTCTTGTAGTCAGGAGGCTCTGTATTTTCTACAGGGCATTTTTCAGCTCTGCCTCGAGGCTCAGACACTGATCGCTTGAAACTTTCCCTCTGTGCCTGCCGCATCTTGACCGACAGCTCTCCACACTTCAAAGCTCGCTCTAGCATCTTCAGCACTTCCTTCTTGTGCGCCGGGTCAAACTCTTGATTAGGTATAGAGTTCGCGATCATAAAGACATCTCTCGGCTGACTTCCAGTAACTTCTCTCGCTGCTTCCTTTAACTTTTTTCTTCGTTCGCCAGGGTGTGGCATACTCCGCACTTCATCGTCAAAAGTGATGACCGTAATGATCGTGATAACTATGATAAAAGAAACAGAAAAACAAAAAAAAACCAAACTAGACATCAGGCTGACATGTAGCTTGAGTGGCAGCCGTTTTGCGGGAAGGGAAAAGGATGAATTAAGGCGCGACAGGAGTGCTTCCTGCATGTTTCGCGCGCCCTAATTCCTACCGTCCATTTCTCTCTTTTCGAATACTCACGCAGAGCCGGAGAGTACTAGAACACGCGGAAAATGTGGTATGTTATCGAGTCAACTGACGCGTTGTACGCCGTCATTCCTCTGTAAGCCATTCGGAAGAGAAATACCTTCTCCACCTCCGCGGAATCATTTAGTACCTTTGCCTTCGTGATCCGTTTTGTCGAAAGATGACTTTTTTCTACACTTCGCCTTAATAGAGTGAAATGCATTTTGCATTGTGTGCTACTGGAACCGATTTACGTATCCCTCTATCTGCTACTGGGTCTTCAAAGATGAAGAAGTCTTGGTCCTTCAGGCTGTTTCAGGCGCTCAGATAATGGAGTGCGGCGCTGAGTCAAAGAGCGAGAAAAAAAAATAAGAAGCCCGAGAGATGAAAAGAGGAAGAAACTTCAACCTCACTTCCTACTCCCACCCCCTCGCTGTTTTTCCTGCTCACGCCTCCTTGCGATGTCCCTAAAATCTGAACGCCTAGAACAGGCTACTGCCCTCTGCATCGGAAAAAAAGAAAAGGGGAAGATGGCAAATAGTAAATAGAGCGATTTTCGTATGACCTTGAAAAATGGTTTCCGTAGGTGTTTGTTATTTGTTTTATCAGCCAATGGATGGAAAGAACAAAACATGGACTCTACGTTTTCCCCCCAAAGAAAACCCTAATATGGAGAAGGCATTGTTCGATTGACCAATCGTGTTGCAGTATGACGTCAAAGCAATTTCTAGAAAGTTCTTCGGGCATGAAGTTTGTTTATCCGAGCGTTCGCTTAGCCAACCAAAAGCCAGGCGCGTTTGTATCCGTTCGATACACCAATCAAATCGCTCTATTTCCATTCGTTTGTTGTTTCTGTTTTGTTCGCGCGTTTTCATTTCAAGGTCATACGAAAATCGCTCTACTCTAGGACGTATACAATAAATAGTATATCAACTACATCCAAATAACTAAAATTACAATTAATCAATAACTTATTAGCCATATATGGTAAGAATTTTTATTGTTTGTAATTTTAGTTACTTGGAAATTGTTGATATATTATTTATTGTATAAGACTCCAAATGAGAAACATGTATGCGTGACTGTATGTAGCCCTTTCTGAAAAGCATATACCGTTCTCGATCGGGATTATTCGATATTTGTGGGGATCATTGGGGGGATTACGGGATTGAGCGAAACTCTTTTAGTCAATTTGATGGGTTCAAAGAACCTTTGTATAGGACATGTACCTAAATTTAAGAAATATTAAGGACTCACTTTGTTCTCTCATCTGGTGTTGAACAAACTTGATTATCTCCTGGTACTTTCCAGTTTCAAATCTAACATCGTTAGCTTTAATCACCCACAGTATCACATGCATTTGGTCAGCAATGGGTTTTTTTGTGAGCCTGTAAGCACCGACCCCACCTTCTACTGCTTTTGCAGCACTCGTGTAATCTCGCGTGAGATCATCTCCAGGTCGCTCAATTCCATAAATAATACGAAACAGCTCCCCTATTCAACCGAAAGATAAGTATTTAGACTTAAGTTTCCTCCGATATCACTTATCCAATACTGAGAGCTGTATAGCTTAAATGGTCGAGTACAGAATTAGAGCCCAGGACCTCATTCAGTTCCCAAGAGGGTCAACACTCAAAGTCTTGGAATAACTTAGGAGAAGATTTTGTCTTTTTTTTACAAATCGTATGAACCCATAACGGAAAGACCCTCTATGGCGAGCAATAAAACCACTAAGCGTTCTATCAGTGACCACCCCCAGCGAATTGTCCTTGATTTTGTGTGAGTATAGCGTGGGGAGAGACCTTGGTAGGGAAAGCCTCTTGGTCCACCTTCAGTAGACGTAAACAGAATGAGAGAAGGTGAGAATGAGAGGTAACCAACCATCCCGTTAAAAACCTCGCCCACAAACATTTAACAAGTTAAATTTAACTTTGTGGGAGAAGGACAGACTGCTACAAAGTGACTACAAAGTATACCCAAATCAGCTCGAGAGTCAAAAAGGGCGAAAACATTGCATCGATTTAAATGAAAGCTAATATTTTATGAAGCTTTGCAACGGAATGGAATTTCCGGTTTCCTCAGATAAATAGTAAGTCTCCCTGATATGCTTTTAGTGCCGCTTTACACAAGCTTTGAAAAACGACTGCTTCCGGGGTCCTTCCGAGAATCGGGACAACGACATTCACCCTCCCTATCTACTAGAACATCCCTCACCCCATCCCTCTCAACTTCTTGTTTCCTCAAAAAGGCAAAAACGGTTGATGAAATAAAATTTCGAGGAAAGTGTTCATTTAAGAGGTTTTACAGTTATAGTCGTTATAGTACCGATAAGTGAAACATCAACGCTATCGCTTCATCAATTTTTCAACTTATTTAAGAAACAAAAATTGTGGTTTTACACCTCATACTGTATTTTACAAAACAAAATGATTAAGGAGTGAAAGATTTTGTACCTTCCTCAATCCTGCCAAGATCAAAAAATCCTCTTGTGTCATATATTGTGACACAGTTCGGCAGATCACAAGCTTCCAGAATCTTCGTTCCTTCCCTTCCAGTCGTTTGGGTTACAGCAGGCCGTGTACCCGTCTCTAAGCATTCGAAGATGGTGTTAATCAAGGCTGATTTTCCAGACCCCGCCATTCCAAACAGTACGATATTCAAACGGAAGCCATCCATTTCCCCGTCCCGGGCATCATCAAACCGCTCGTACGCGCCAACTCTGTACGCCATTAATCTCTCAACGAGCTGTTCTATTTCTCTCGCAGGAGGCTCGATCGGTGCCATGATAGTTTTCTTAGGAATTAGATGATTATTTCTCTCTTCAAAGGCATTTCTTTGCCTGCTAAAGCGAGGGATAATATGTTATAGCGACGCATTCACCAAAAGAAAAGCGTCGATTCACTCGGACCATTGAATACATAACACTTGACGTCACGAAAGGTTTTCCGAGAAATTATCTTCCTACATTTGAGTCTTCGGACAGATGGTTTCCAAGTTGCATTGACAACTATAGTCCAAAAATAAGATATTTAACTCTTTTATGTTTTTTATTCATCGTTTAGGAATAATCCTCGCTGACAAATATTTATTTGTTGAAAAGCAAGTTTTGAACGATTTTCGTGACTTGTTCTGACTTGCGTGACTTGTTCACAAACTGCTTCACGCATGTAACTGTGCAGTTTCATCGAAACCACGACATCCGCTTTTTCCGGGAATACACCGAAGATGACTTGATAGATTACCTGAGAACAACAAGATGGAGGAGTTAGAGGCTAGTTCAAATGCTGACCATGACATGGAAACTCCAGGCGAAGAACAAAATCAAGAAAATATCAGATGTGTTCATCTCTTTAACTGTGATAAAACGTACAAGCTAGATGCAGTGAAGAAGCTGTTTGAGTCGTTTGAGGAATATCCACTAAAAACGAAACTGAACTTCGCCTTTTCCGTCAAGTGCCATGACTTTGTCCTTCGAGATATGTCTCAGGTATGTGAAAGCATAATTCCAGACCAAATCAAAGTGGATGATGTCGCTGTCTTTGTGGTCCATGCACACGAATCTCGTCTCTCCATCAACGAAGATAACGCTGGCATTGGATATGCAAAGATCTACAGAGCCTTACATCGGGCAACTGGTGAGAAATTTCAAAACGTTTTAATTTTGCCAAGTAAAATTAACATCTACCGGCTCACTTAAGAAATAAATAGATTCGGAGAATTTTACTGATCACTTTTTACGGGGTTGAATAGAAAACCCTGCCAAACTTGGTTCACAGAAGTTTATAAATTTAAAAGTAAGGAATAACATTTAATTAAAAGGCGGAAGTATGTTGTGATAGTGACAGATTTTCGTCGTTTTCCAGGTTCATCGTGCGTAACTCAGTGGTTTAATATACATTTTTTTAAGAACATCTAAATTTCAAAGGAAGAAATTATTAAAAGAAAAGTAATACGGTTGTTGGAAAAGAGCTCGTCGAAAATATCAACTTATTTTAAAACTGCAAGTTTCGCTTTCAGTTTCCAAATACATGCAGTGTATCAGGTGACAGTTGCTTACTATTACGTCATACACTCTACTGACTACACGGAAGAAATAGACCGGGGTTAGGATAAGCATTTGCAACCCCCACCCCCACCCCGCTTCCGTGCACAAAGGATAAGATAAACCGGGCCATTTCCTCTTACTAAGGTGTCAGGGAGCAGTAACGACGGCGACGGCGACGGCTACGAAAACTGTCACTTAAAAAGTGAAGCCGCGCTGCCTCAAACTTAATCGCGCTTATTACATCTCGTTCAATTGGTCAAATGTTGCCAGTTTTTTCTGGAGTTGAATTCTAAAGGGCTGTATCGAAGTTCAGAAAAAGAAAGTCGTTGTCTTGTGTTCAGGTCCTCCACTACGTGAAATAAGGCATTTTCACGTCTTTGTAGTTGTGTAGTGACGGCAGTTAAATGTACAAAAACGAGTGATACACTTGCAGAGTTGTTATTTCGCCAATCTAAACTTGTTGTCTTTTTTCCGTTCTCGTTGACATCGCCGTCGTTGCTTAAGCTCCCTTAAAGAATATGACGAACGTAGGCAGGACCTTTATTTTCATATCTCAAAAAGTGATGCGCACTTTGCCAGCTTAACAGAACGTTTCTATCTACTCCAGTTAGATAACGATGGTACCTCTCTGATCATAGCCAAATATGTCCATCCGAATGTTTAAAAAAAGTTAAGTATTTATAGTAATAGATATTAAAACCCTTAATGTAACTAGACCAATACTTCCCTTTGGAGAGTAAGGTGCAATAAAGTTATTTCACACAATGTTTTCACTGCATGTTGACAAATGCATTCGATTAGAAGTTAACATAATTATAGTAAAACCCGAGCTCAAGTGTCTTATTTTCAAAACGAGCTTTCGTACACGGTACCTTACTTGTGGTATTATAAAGGGATTCGAACTTCTTTCATCATGTTATAGGAGGAAAAGTACTCGTTGTTATCGGTGGTGATGACAGCTACAAGGACAATGCTGAGAAACAAGGCTCCTTCTTGTCGCGCTGGGCTAGGAGAAAAATTTCCTCTCAGTTTAGCGAGGAATACTTGGATGGAAGGAAAAGCTTCATATTTTCATGGGACAAAGAACACAGATCAATTCACGAGGAAGCACTGTTGCATTACTTTAATCCTGATAAAAAGGATGAGAAATTTGTTTCCGAAAAGAAGGGAGATGAAGTACCGGTTACTCAAGTGGTTCCCAAACAGGTATACCGTGTTTTTGTACGTTATTACATGTGAAATTTGGGGACACGTTAAACCTCTACTACCCCTAGTTCGCACACTCCTGTGTCGCAGTGACAGCATTCCAAGTTTAGATTGAATGAAAAGGGTCGGTTACTCACTCACTCGTTTACTCAATACTGACTTACTCACCATTTCTTTCTTTACTTTCTACTTAGAAAGTCGAAACTCGAGAAAGAGCTGAGGCAGATGTAAAACGCAGTAGGACAGAGAGAAATTCCTCGGACAAGGTTCAAATAGAAACAGAAGCCTTGCAGACGGGTGAAAAACGACGCCAAGAAACTGATCTACAGCAGCAAGAGGACAAAAATGCACTTGAGGACATGGAAACTTCGCCACATCGTAGAGAGACGGAGGAAAAAGATGAAAATATGGCGGATGAAAACGAAGGCTATGTTATCATAGCAGGTAAGAAGGATTTTAAGTGTGAATGTGCCAAATAGTGAAAAAGGGGTGGCCAAACAATAATAATGATAATAATAATTTAATCTTTCATTGATAACAAAGCTAACTATTAAAACCTAATTTCGATTAATTTCGTTTGAAAATGTATTCAGTCAAAGCACAGTTTACGATTCATTTCGATTAAAAAACCTCTTCATCTCAATTACAAACTTTTTTCAATTAGAAAACTATTTTCAAGCCGCAGACGTATTCTAACTAAAAAAGGAAGTAAAACGCCTAACCGAGAAGCTCTCAGAAAAGAATGAGGAACCTTATCACATTACTATTACTTGGATTAGGACAATGCTTTCTTTTGAGATTTTACTGTCGGTACACACATGCGTAAGAGATTCCAGGTCACCCTTCCACAAAATTACTCATTCATGACTGCCGCTAAACGCTAGCCAAGCGTGTGTCCGCTGCTTTTAGAAAGCGATAACGGCGTGAGCTTTTAAATTACGGTGGGGGTAAAAGGCGGAATGAGTTTGCGGAATAGCATGTGGCGTGGCTTGCAGAATGGCATAATTATGCAAAATGTAATATATGCAGAAGGACTGAAAGAAATGAATTAAACTGAAAAGTGCACCTTTTTTGGCGCCAATCAATTTGCAAAAGGAGCTACTTTTTTTAATTTTGCGGGCTCGACTACGATAACCGGTCAAAAACCAAGAAGCTAGGTTTCACTCTCGATTGGCATTTTTCGCTCACAAAAGTCGGTCAATGAAGAACAGATGTTTTGGAAGGTCACGCTCCCTTCTGCTTTTTTTTCTGCAAAAGATGTTTGCACGATAAACTTCACAAGCTTTTTTTACCTTTATTTGTAGAGTAGAACCTCGATATCTCGAACTTGGATAACTCGAACTTCCCGCTAACTTGAACTGAGTCCAATTTTCCTTGGAATTCATCCCACTTTTCATTCATTTTACTCGGTTAACTCGAACTCGGATACTCGAATTCCCCGCTGACTCAAAACTAAATTTGACTCAAACTAAATCTCCTTTCCTTTTCTTGACTCAAAAATTCACTAAAATTTACCCCGATAACTCGAATTCTGGTTCTTGTAACTCCACTCAGATGCCATCCAATTAGTTCTTCTTGTTGCAATTGTATATACCCTGCTAGCAGAGGCTTTTCCCTTGTGTTTCTCAGCGTTGTACTGCCATTCTCTTCGCGGTTTTGGCTGCTCGCGTTTCGTTTTGGTTGTTTCTGTGCCGAGGAAAAGACCTCTGCCGACAGCCGCTTGCGATTCCTGTTGAGCATGCGTGAGATGAAAATGCGGTTACCATGGAATTTCTGGGTCACGTGTCGGTAATACGATGCCGCCGCCGGAGTTTGCTCATGTATTCATGAGTCAAATTTCCCACGGGAATGACTCGCACTCGCCATGTTGATATAGCGGGCTCACTTTTGCACAGCAAACTAGTGCATAAAAGATGAGCGAGTTGATAAAACCGGTTCCACAACCGGTTTAGTCATGTGATTACCTCCTAGATCTTGGAGGTATCTACAGCGCATGCTCAACAGGAATCGCAAGCGGCTGTCGGCAGAGGTCTTTTCCTCGGCACAGAAACAACCAAAACAAAACGCGAGCAACCAAAACCGCGAAGAGAATGGCAGTACAACGCTGAGAAACACAAGGGAAAAGCCTCTGCTAGCAGGGTAAATTGTATAATGGTAAAAACACTAAAAATAATAAGACTAGTCAACACTACAGCAATTTGATTTTAATTGGTGCAACGAACAGATCAGGTTTTATCACTAAACTGGGGTTCTACTGTATTTGAAACCGCGTTAGAAGTCTTTCTTTTTGAGACGGTGGGTTGCGTGATCGTTAAATAATCATGATGGTAATATTCAGAGATTAAATATATCAGACGTCACGTTCAACGACCGTTCTTTTCCCTCTACCGTTACAATAAAGATTGACCCTTGATTTGAGTTTCGTAAAGTACAAGTTATATACCCTCAAATTAAAGAACCGAAAGATTTGCGACACAGTACGTCTGCACGTATTTACGAGGTTTATTTGTTCATTTCATTTGGGACTACCGAGTCTACCATTCAGTGCTAGCAGCCTCGTAAAGCTTACTGCTACTAGAAATTATTTCCTTCATAATCCTAGTGAACTCCAACATGCTGCTCTACCTTGTTGGTTTGACCCAGCAAAGCCGGTGCTCCTTCAAATTTTTGCCAAACAAAATCGCCTGCCAAAAAAAGACGCGGCAGAGACGCGCGCATGATTTTCTGTTTAATTTATTTCTTTGCGCCATTTCCATATATTACATTCCGCATAATTATGTCATTCCTCAAGCCCTGTCACATACCATTCCGCAAACTCATTCCGCGTTTTATCCTTACCGTGTAAATTATAGTGTTTCAGGATCTTTTAATATTTTTATTTCATCAAAATTTTAGTCCATGATAGTAGAATTTAAATTGGTCATATGTTAATAAAGATTTTTGTTTATTTTTATTAATAAAAAGGAAATAAAATAGTGATAATAATAATAATAATAATAATAATAATAACAATAAAGTTGAAAATGATGATGGTTTTGGTAGTTTATTAACAGTATTTTTAGTACAACATGGTTCTACATTCACAATAAATGAGAAATAATAAAAGAAATATATGTGATATAATTAATTATGTATTGTTGAAATTATATCATTATATACAAGTACTAGTACTGCTCATGGTAAATTCAAATAGATACTGTTATTAAAAAATAGCCCTCTCAGGCCTAGGCCAAACGTCGACTTTCATTGAGACGAACCAAACTTGGTGAGTTAAGTTCATGAAAAGATCAACGTCTGGCTCAGTTAAGTTCGTCTGAATGAGCAGTTTAGCTACAGGGAGCCTAGAATCACAAAAGCCTACTGGAAGCCAAATTATAAGGATTTGTATGGAAATATATCTTAAGATCGATAAAACGGTTAATATGTACAAAACCAGCTATTAAGGTATACATACCCCATGAAAAGTTGTGTCTGTGTTGTTTTCTTACCGTTTCCTGCCCTATACATGCCATTTTAGCAAGTTTTAATGTATTGGTTTCTCAACTACTACGCTGTCCGAAAAACAAAGCTGCGAAAATTACCTTCATTCCACTCGAATCGCTCCCAAACTTCGCTTGAGCACAGAACGAAGATTTTCTCTCCTTGAAAATGTCAATTTAGATCCAAACATCGACCCATATATGTCCTCAGGAGGACGAGAAATGTAGCTAAAAAATTTGAACTTACCGCGTCCGTGCAACCGTTTTTCTCCAAAGTGACCTACCGATGGAGTTGCTGTTGTTCAAAATCCCCTTCAGCAGGGATGCATACGGGAAAAATCATCAACCTATACAAATCCAGATTCGCGCATTGTACAAAGAAGCCGGGCGGCAACCAAAATGACAAACCTCGACATATACTAAGAACTTTCACTGCAATAGAGCCGCTAGGCTAAAATCAACTTTCTTTCTCACAACGATAAAACTTAATCTTGTTTTGTATGGGTTGATTTTTCCCGCATGCATCCCTGCTGAAGGGGATTTTGAACAAAAGCAACGTCATCAGTAGGTAACTTTGGAGAAAAACGGTTGTACGGACGTGGTAAGTTCAAATTTTTTTAGCGACATTTCTCGTCCTCTTCTTGAGGTCGTGGCTCGATGTTTGGATCTATATTGACATTTTCAAGGAAGAAAAATCTTCGTTCTGTGCTCAAGCGAAGTTTGGGAGCGATTGGAGTGGAATGAAGGCAATTTTTGCAGCTTTGTTTTTCGGGCAGCGTAGTAGTTGAGAAACCGATACATTAAAACTTGCTAAAATGGCATTTATAGGGCAGGAAACGGTAAGTAAACAAAAAAGACACAACTTTTCATGAGGTATGTACGCTTTAATAGCTGTTTTTGTACATTTTAACCGTTTTATCGATAGTTAAGATAAATTTCCATACAAATCCTTATAATTTGGCTTCCAGTAGGCTGTTGTGATTCTGGGCTCCCTGTAGTTAAGCCTGCAAGCAAGCTCTCCATCATGGGGAGTCGCAAATAGTCACTCTCACTCGCGCGTTCTCTCGCGGCTCGCTTCGCTCGCCACAAATGGAGAGCTTACTAGTAGGCTAGAATAAGTTTGGATCCTCCAACACGTTCTATCCGTCTGCTTCAGACGGATAGAACGTCTGAAGATCGTCTCCGGGTTAAACGTTGATCTTCACAAGCGACGAACTAAACCAAAAATTAAACATGAATGAATGATAATGTATATTTAGCCTCGTTGGGAAAATATTTTCTTAAATTGGCTTTTTGATCTGATTAAGTTAATTACTTTGACATGTTTTAAGTTCGACGTCTGACCCAACAGACGATCTTAACTTGCTTATTATATCCTATTTAACCTAAGAACAATCACATCAAATCCCTTTTTGTCAGAACAAGGCTTTTTAAAACAGAGTGAAAAAAATGGGAAATAGCATGCCTCGAACCCTGAGTCCCTTTGACTTCTAAGGTTACGCTTTACGGCACGTAGTAGAACAATAGCAAGGACCCTACCATGATTCTGACGCAGGCGATAGTATAGTTAGAGCGTTACTGGCATGGCTAAACCAGTAAACTCAAAGAGGAAAAAGTAAATTCTACTGTACTCTTTCAAAATAGCGAAAGCACAGTGACCTACAGTAGCTAACAGTTTCTAATTGTAGATTTCTCGGCCAATGTTGGTATTGCAAAGCCTTTTGGTTTCTTAAAGAAAATTCCAGTTCGTTTGCTCCCTAATTGGTAACCAATTTAGTTTAGGTATCGGTATTCACGGAGTTCACATAGCGACCTGTGACAAAAATGGCAGCTGAAAACTAGATGCCGACGCCTTTGAGTTTCGATCGAGCCGATTTTCGTCAGGCGGATAAAAAAAAATCACTAACAAGTTGTTTTCTCAAGTTGTAGCTAGTGAAGTTCTTGATTTCTTTTAAGCGATCGAGTCCAAGGTACCGTAACATGCTTACACGCTCTGCTTACACATGCTTACACGCTCTGAGAGGTTTTCCTTCGGCAGTGATCGAAGTCAAATCACTCACTCTTTTTTACTGTAGTTCCTTGACTGCTAGTGCACAGTTAGTAATTGTATGAATTGCATTTTGGGAACAAGCTGTGGATGGATCGAGGCCAATCTGCAAATCTGGTACATATAAGTTGAAGGTCGTCTGTCCAGGGATGATCAACCATTTGAGACCCTTCCCGGTCCAAAAAAATTAATGAATACATACCCCCTTATTTTTTACCTATCTTTTTCTATTTTGTAGCACAGGAAAGCATAGCGATCCTTATCCGGGACGAGTCTGATATTATTACCATAAAGGAAGTGTTTGGTGATGTCTTGCTAGGCATTAATCCTGTCACATCGAGAGATCCGCGCTCTATGAAGGATTTACTCCTCCACCAAAATACGCCAGTGAGATCCTGTTTTATTATTGTTGAATCTACAAAACTCAAAGAGGAACTGCTGACGAAATCAAGCAGTACAGTATATCAAGAGCTACTGAAAACCGCCAACGAGATTGTAGGTACGAACATTTCTTCACGCTATTCCCTGCATCCTTCGTCGTTATACCTAGAGATTCAGGAAAAGGGCAAGGCGCACCTTGCTTCCTCGTTTGAACTTGAAACCAATTTGCTTTAAGCCCAATTATTACTTGTCGTGCATGTAGAAATTTTACGCGTCATCTCTTGACAAAAACAATGAAATTAAACTTATGACGAAGTGTTCTGAAGCACTGTTTGAAAACTGTTCTAGTGTTCTTATTTTTAAAGAAATGTATATAAAATTTATGACATCAACGAAAGAGGTGTTCTGTTTCCAGTGTACTGAACACAAGGCGCTGTCTAGCCAGATTACTTAACGTGCAATCCGGGTAGTTCCAGGTTCTAGTCTCACTGTGACCCCTGGCTGGACTCGTTGCCAATTGGCATTCTTAACACTATAATATTTGATTTGAATTATCGGTTTCCGTTATTTTAGTGCTCTGCTTCACAAGGTTTGTATTATGAAACATTCGAAGGTAGATAGAGCTTATTTTGTTTAGCGTCAGTAATACAGAAACCAATTTCCAGTTTGTGTTTTCTTTTACAGAGAAGAAGATTCTTGTTATCATTTGCAGTAAAGGCAAAAGCCTTTCTCCTAGCGAAGAAGAAAGCATCACAACTACAATTATGGGGCTTCTCGGCAAAAAAGGCTTAGTGTTTTGGCGCAAGGAAAAAAACAAAACTAAGCAATCAATTTTTAGTCGATCACACTCTCTTCCAGCTGGCGATCCTGCTCCCTCAACGCATGTAGAACGTCCCATAACCCCTGGAGAGTCTACTTTAGTTTTTAAGACCCGATTACGCCTTGGAAAAATTTCATACGATAAAAAAGACGTGAAAGTAAGACTGGAAGGATGGACGGCTAATCAGAAGATGGCCGAAAATTTGTTGAGAGAGTGGCACACAATCAACAACGCTGAACTTTCAGTATATCGAGAGAACAAAACTGGAAATGAGCGCACAGTGGTGACTCCGTATTGGGAAAGCCGATTAAGTGGACTGGGTGAAAGTGTTAAAGGTGCTTTTGGGTGCGTCGGGCTGCCGAGTGTCGGGGAAAGAGTCGCTGACGGAACAAACGCCATTGGGGCCGGCGTCACGAGTGTTACAGAGGTCGGGGCAGACGTAATTAACGTTGGAGTTGACGTCTGGGGTGCCCTCACGCAGGTCGGGTCAAACCTGATGGGTGGGAGCGTAGCTGGTACCGAGGCCACTGGGTCGATCGAAGGTGAAGATGGTCCTAGTGATGGATGTACAAATATCTCTTCTGCTAACAGAGATCCAGATCTCCCCCCTGACTAGAACAAGAGGCACGTGTATGGGAGTGACAGTAAATAAGCAATACCTTTTGAACAGCTTCACGTAGTCTACTTATTTGAAAGAAATTTCACAGAATAAAGGATACTTAAATTACTGTTTATATGATATGGCTTCGGCGCAAGGAAAATTAAAAAGCAGACTCGCAAACATAATTTTTAAGTGCTGATTGTTTTAAAATCCAAAGAAGTGGTTATATAAATTAACATAAAAACTGTGAAAGTGCATGTGTTTGGCTTAGGGCTGGCGCTGGGTAGAAAAAGAAGTTGAGTCGGTAAAACATGGAAATTAAAAGCTCCATCTTCAAGTTTGAGCGTTATTTAAGCAAATCAGAAAAATTGCGATCAGCATACCATGAAAATAATAAGCTCTTTCACCTATTATCAGGTCGTTGAGGATTTACTTGACCAAAAAGCTAAAAATGTAGACAGAAATATGTGTAATCGGTCTAATATTTTTTACCCTGAACAAGTGTAAATTTACATGCTTTAAGTACCAGTTAAAATTCATCAGGAGAGAATCAACACCAAAGTTAAAAAGAAGAGCTCCTAGTTCTTTATTTACATCGTTATAGTAATTTCACAAACACTATGAACCATCGAGTTATTAAAAACGGTCGCCGAAGCATCGCTCGTGTCAAGCATCCCTAACCTTACAAATAGATTCCATTTATCAAAGATCCCACCTGATATCAACATACTAGTGAGAGGAAAAAGGTCGCAATTAATCATCAATAATTTACCGCGCTATGACGTCCTCTATGATAACATTAGATCGGATCTACAAACAAACACAAATTCCCGGGGGTGGGGACTCTTGAGCTGTCAAATGGACAAAAAAAGAGGGCAAATGCCCCGTCCTCTGTCAACACTACAACATTTTTCATTGATCGCACAGTCGAATAATGCCGTTTTGGACATTTTAATGTGCGATTTTTCGTTTCAAGTAAGGCTTTCCTTTGTAATAGCTCTAGCTAGGATTCTAATTAAGACTTCACCCTGCGACGACATGCACCAGTTTATGGCTTTAGTACTGATATGAAATTATTAACGTTAAAATTAATAGAGCGCTGTAAATTTATATGTTATGAATAGTTTTATAAATACAAAAGGATGTTCTTCAACTAATATCTGAGAAGTTTGATTCTCTAAGCAAATAACGTCGATTCACGTCGATAGCTCCCGAGTTTCCCTATGTAATTCTGGTTGATAAGCAATGAAGAAATGCATGCATAAAATCGAGAACATGCCTTTACAACCCCCTGTCCTTGACAGATGAGCCAATCTGCTTTTTTCCCAGTAATATCCTCTGGACTTGTGTAGTTATATTCTGATAGGAAACCGAGCGCGTGTCAAAAGCTCGGGAATAGCCCTGGGGTTGGCGAATGCCCGCTCCCCGGGCAGCGCAAAATTTGCAAATGCCCAACCTCCGGGACTGGAAAGGCGGGCAAATGTTCCGCAGTAGCCCGGGGGGGGGGGTGGGGCTGGGCGCAGCTGGAATTGACTGGTGCATAAATCATAGTCCAAATGAGGTATTGAGCAAAAAACTCCACCTACCAAGTAGGGGACTGGGAATACGCTCTAATAATGTAATCATATTTGGTTTGGAACTACTGGTAATCTAGCTATGAAGTAATCATCCGTTGAATTCTTCGCTCATTTTACAAAGACGTGGCTCGAAAATCACGGGTCCCCGTCGAGGGGCTTTTGAACGTGCGGTGTGGCTACTTAGCCAATCGGTAGTTCACCAGGAAGAAGAGCGGTTCAACAGAAGCGCTAAGTTCAAACTTTTTAGCTTCATCTCTCGTCCTCTTGTGGCCATGCATGGCTCGTTGTTTGGAATTAAATTGACGTTTTCAATGAAGGAAAATCTTCGGTGTTTGCCCAAGCGATGATTTGGAGGTATTGGAGTAGAAGAAAGGTAATTTTTGCAGTTCAGTTTCTTCGGTCAGCGTAGTAAAGCCGAGTTTTCCCAGTTTTCCCTTGTCTTCTTCTTAGTAGTCGAGAAACCAAAACATTAAAACTTGCTAAAACTGCGTTTATGATCGTTTATATGGCAGGAAACAGTAAGGACACAGACACAACTCTTTATGAGGTTTCGATCTTACAGTAAATTCCACAGAAATCCTTATTATTTGGCTTCCAGTGTGCTGTTGTGATTCTAGGATCCCTGTGGTGTACTTTGTTGCTCGTCGTGAACCTATAACAGAAAAACAAATTCCACCTTGTGTGTGAGACAGAAAGCCACCAAGTTATTCTTTTCAGTGAAAACAAGAGTAGTCAATCAGTACCACTGGACGAGAGGACCCTGGGAACTTGCCTAGTCCCTATACGGCGTCTTTCCAAGCCCTGTCGGTCAATCAATTTCGATGACGTATCCGAGACAAACGGCTGGGAGACGCCTAGACAATCTCGGAGTGCGCATGCGTGAGCATTTTTGAAAAGTTCTAACGGTCAACTGAAATAATCTTTAAATAACTTTGCGCGTAAATATCCTTCGCTTATAAAAGATCGGCACTATTGACAAAAATAACTAGCCTAGTTCGTGTTATAAAAGAACAAATCGGAAAGAATACTACTGTATAACGTGCAGAAGTAATTTCTCTTTTAGTTCATTTTCAAATGTACATTAAAATGATATTTCTTCATTGATAAAAAGATTTCAAACAGTAGTTTGTTGACATTCTACCAATTCAACAGCCTGTCCGATTACTTTGATAAGCTTCCAAATCCAAAAATTAAATTACATAGCATATTTCGAAGTGGAATGATAATGAGAAATTTATAGGAGCAAGCGAAAATGCATCCTCGGAAACCCAAGGGCAGATAGTAGGGGCGAGGGAAAGTCTAAACGGGCAGGAAAATATGGCACGAAGAAAAGTAAAGAACAGCGTGAAGAGTCCCTGGGGACAATGTCTTACCAGACCAGTTCCAAATGGTCGCCGCCGTTCTGGCTTCTGATTGGGCAGAAAAAACACAAAAGTTTTCTGGCACCAATCAGAAGCCAGAACGGCGGCGACCGTTTGGAACTGGTCTGGTAAGACACTGTCCCCAGGGGCTCTTTTCGCCGGTCTTTACTTTTCTTCGTGCCATTTTTTCTCGCCCGTTTAGACTTTCCCTCGCCCCTACTATCTGCCCCTGGTTCTCCGAGGATGGCGAAAATGAAGAAACGAAAGATAGCTTTTCATATCCAAGAATAAATATAAACTTATTTCCTTAGCTCACCTTCTGATTCTTGATCAAATAATTTTTTTGCGACGCTGTTTTGCCCAGCCTACAAATAATTTTTGAGACGAAATAAAGTTCAAATTAGTTTAATAAGATAAATGAAAAAGAAAGGCCAAAGGACTTTCAACAATGAAAACGTGCATGGAATAATAATGCTCGGTTTAGCTCTTTATCCTCTGTACTCTCCATGGCTGCTAGACATCTTTCATCAGCGCGGAAAAGGTATTGACAGCTCGCCCGCTTCCCATAAAAGCTCCGCCCCAAGTGAGACAAAATGTCTCACTTCTCCGAGTTTGTCTAGGCCTCAAAAACTTTCTCGGACCACGTGACCCGAAACCCATCGGCCGCGCATAATAATGAGGCCTAGGGACTAGGCAACCTGGGAACGAGGTTGAACGTTTCTTGGAAAGCGAACACGGCTGAGACTCCAAAAGAAAACCAGACATGCCTGATACAATGCAACGAGTTCGGCTTGTCCAAAGGCATCGAACGCTCAAAATTTGCTATATTTTAAGTAGCAATGATACTTGTAACTTGGACGTTGTGGCAAAATTACTCTCCTGCATGAAAAAAAAGCTGGGAATCAAAATGCTCGCTTTTAAGAATCATTTTTGCCAGTCGGACTCAACGGAGATGTGTGAGAGTATTATTTCCGATTTGCCAATGGATTTTGCAATTTTTGTCGTCCATGCGAACGAAGATCGATTCTTAATCAACGAAGATAGCGCAAGGATGTACAGAGCTTTATTGAAGGCCACAGGTAAGTTCTAATGTACATGTAGTACTGGTTTCCGGTCTATGTCTAAAACAACACGCCTAATATTCAATTCGATCGATGATAATCAGCTTAGCATCCTACAAACCACCCAGAGTAAACGTTTCAACCGGAAAGTCGCGATCAATAACTGTGTGAAAATCGTGGGACCAACAAACCCTTTTATACCAATACCGCGATGAATATTTTTCACGGCATGATGGCATTGTTGAACATTTCAATTTATAAAATAACTATGAGTAAGTGATTTCTTAAATTAAGATAAAATCAATGAGAAAAAGGGAAAAGAGCTCTTTGATTTCGTTTTCAAATTTAACCAAAAACAAAGGAACTAGCGAGAAACACAACAGAGTAAAGCAGGTGTTTACCATGTTGCATTGTAAAATATATCACCCCATATAAGGAAATCTGAGACAGCCTTGGATTCTGGATTCCTTGCCATGGATTTCGGTTTCTTTGATAGGGTCTTGATAGTGGAACTTGGATTCTGAATTCTGCATTCCTTGAGCTCGATACTTGCAGTGCAAAAATCCAAAGGTCCCGATTAATAAAGGGATTTTAACTTCTTAATTTTATTGAGTTATAGGAGGAAAAGTACTCGTCGTTATCGGTGGTGATGACAACTACAAGGACCCTGCTGAGGAACAAGGTTCCTTCCTGTCGAGCTGGGCTAAGAGGAAAGTTTCTTCTCAGTTCAGCGAAGAATACTTGGATGGAAGGAAGAGCTTTATCTTCTCTTGGGACGCTGGTCACAGACCAATTCACGAAGAAGCACTGTTGCATTACTTAGATCCTGATAAAAAGGACAAGAAATTTGTTGCCAAAAAGAAAACTGAAGTAGCGGTTACTCATGTGGTCCCCAAACAGGTTTGCTTGTGTGCATGTACCTCGTGAAATTTTGGCAACACGATTTTGAAAAAAATCTATATTCAGTGATACTTTAAGCTGACGACTGATAATTTTGCGGACATTTTGGAACAAGAGTATCGTCTCGTTTTCACGAATTCAGGAACTGAAAATCAGAATGTTAACTCTGTAATAGTTATTGTTTTGGCCAGTTGCGTTATATCTTATAAAAAACTCTTAATTACAATCTTATGTTTTGATAACTTACTTGTCTAATTTAGTATGAACTTATACATTCCCAATTTTAGCGTGTTCCTCAGTCAGTTCAATACGCAAAAGGTATCTAACTGCACCATTGGAGAGTAAGAGACTGTGGCTCGTGTGTGAAGTTTATACGCCTGAGTAGCCTGTGCTTTCTAGCCTTTGCTACGTCCTATAAAACCCTGCATAGGCTATTCCCCGGCGAACTCACGCCAGCTTTTAAGTCCGCAGTCCCTCGACTGCGCGGGAGAATGGATCAGAGTTGAGGGAACTGGAAACGTGTCCTCCCCGCAAAGCTTCATTCGCTTACTCCACTCTCGCGGTGACAGCTTGCCTTTTCGATCGACTGAAAAGAGAAAAAACACTCAAAATTAAACGTAAACCTGTTTAAGATACAATAATTCTTTGATTATTTCCATGCCAGTAAGTCGTAATTTTATATGGTTTGTCTCAACGTTCCACTTAGGAAGTCGAGTATGGAGAAAGAAGAGACATCGGTGTGAAGCGCAGTGGGACAGACGCAGAGGAAAATTTCTCCAACAAGATCCGAACTGGAGTACAGAGGGATCTGCAGCATTCTCCTCAAACGGAGGATGCTGAGTCACCTATCAGCATGGAATTAGTGCCAGACCCTGGTGAAAAGAAGAAAGAAGATGAGGCTATGTATGAGTCAAAAGAACTCGTCGAGGACCTCGAGAAAATAACCCATGCTGATATACCAGGTAAAGGGAACTCAGTGTAAATGTGTAAAAGATAACTAAAGAAATAGCCGGAAAATGGCATCCCAATGTCCTCAAAATATATATAACAATTATTCACCAACAGTGTCGGTGTATTACCGGGACGCAAAGAGGCAAGGTAGATATTTTTTTTATTTTAGTATGTACTAAAAACACTGATATATTTGAGCTTAAAAGTGGTACCTTTTCACTCTTTCATTGCTGCTAAAGATTACAATTTTGGTGGGCAAATAACCCATGTTACTGCCGTCACAATGTCTTGACTTCAAATAAGACTTTTGAAGGCAAGTTTTTAGCGCTTCGGTTGTGGAGACATTTCTTCATAAGGGGTTGTGACTTTTTCTTGCGTTTGAAACCATTCTATACAAAAAACCATTTAACTTAGTTTAGTTTTTCATGTACATGTTAGCTAAACAAAGTAGCGCAAGTCTTAATGTGCGTTTTTAAACATAAAACTTTTTCACCGGTTTAATCGATAAATTTAGGTTAAACAAACAAGTGTAAAAAATTCTAAATTGAGTTTTGTCCCCTTCTTCCTGTTTATTGGGAACAGCTTCTTCGATAATTTGTGAAATTTCTTCGTTTGTTACGACAGCAAACAGGGAAGACATTTTGCTGGTAACTTACGTAAGTTTGGCCTGGGGGTGAATAGTACTAGATTTCCAGAGTTTGAGCAGCCAATCAGAGCGCTATCCACTGTTTTAGTTTGCACTAAAAATGTTTATTCTGAATATGTTAATCTCCACCTAGATTTTATTGTTCTGATAGTGAAATATTCTTTGCCCATAACAGGTCCACCGTCTGTCCGGGAAAGCATAGTGATCCTTTATCGGAACAAGCATGATATGACTGCTCTCAAGGAAGTGTTTGGTGATGGCTTAACGGGTATGAACACTGTCACATCGAGAGATCCTCACGGTAAAGATTTACTTCTCTCGTTAGATTCTTCAGTGAGATCTTGTTTTATTGTTGTCGAATCTACCAACATGAAAGAGAAACTACTGACAAAATCAAACAGCACAGTCTATCAAGACCTACTAAAAGTTGCCAGTTGGAAAGTGGGTAAGAATATTTTCGCCTCTTTTTTTTTAGCCTATGTAGCATGCGCTTAAAAGTACTAAGTGGACGCAAATAATTGAAAAATAATCCAGTTTTGGATACATCGTTTCTTTTTTTAACGAAAACTCCTAATGATCCGGATTTTTGATCCGATCTCGGAGTTTGGTAAAGAAACGCACCCTAACGTATCATAGTTGACTTGTATTATTTGTTTGAAATATGACTTGTTAACATGCATAATTTTTAGTTTGGCAGCAGCACAGGGGAAATTAAAGGGGCAATCTCGCCAAGATTTTAATAGTGTTTCACAAAAAATCCAGCAGAAATATTTGTATCCATTAAAATTGCGAACAAAATATACCGTGTGGCATGAAAGTTTTGCGGGGCTAATTTTTACGATTTTTGAGCGATCCCCAAAAATAACACACGCAAATGAAAATTTTCCTGCAACAATTTTAAAACTCCGGAGTAAATATTCTCTAACTTAAATTCGCCCTCTCTACACAAACATACAGTACTAAGAAATCATGCCTGTTTAGTTATTAATTACAACTTGCCTCCCTTATTTAGAAACAAAACGGTGTAAGAGGAATTACTGGTTTTACACAGGGTATACGCATACCGTAGTATTGTTTGAAAATATGTATTTCTACTGCACCTACTTAACAAGAACGAAAACATTATCAAATTTGGGTACTTTGTATTCTCCGGAAATCCCACAAATTAATTCCCAGCAAGAAAAAACAATCTGTCCTAATCGCAAAAATTCCCCCCCCCCCCCCCCCCTCCAAAAAAAAAAATGGCCAATCTGCAAAATTTTACTCCCGCAAAAACTCGTACCAATCGGTAACGGGAACTGGGATTTTGCATCACTAAGACCCAGGTGAACAAGGCAAAATAATTTTACACTGCCGTTATAAAAAAGACAAAAATTAACATCAGTAGACAATAAAAACGAGCAAATATAGTATAGAACATCTATTTATATATCCTCAATAAAAAATGGAATCCAGTTAAGTTCATCATAGTTAATGTGCGTGTTCAATGTAATGCGTGCAGCCCTCTTCTGCATCCGTAAGGCTCTTTCTAGCAATTTGTTACTGCAAGATGACCAGATTAGACTGAGGTACAACATACCTGGCTTTAGAACAGCGGGATAGAAAATTAATTCGTGGCTTTGCTTGAGATAAGGACTAATGTGCTTCAAAAGTCCAAGTCGTTTTGACAGTTTCTTACATAATCCCTCTGTGTGTGCTTCAAAGCTAAAACTTTATCAATGATTAAACCCAGTAACTTGTGATGTGATATTTGATCGATTTTCGGTAAATGCAGGATAACTTGGACCTCATAAGCGGTTGTTAGTAATGTAACGGATATTAAGTGATCACTCACCTGTAAAGTCAGGAAAAAAAGTGCATTGCAAGTGCATGTATTAAACGACTGTTGTTGACGTTGTTCTTTTGTTGTCTATTACAATATGTACTAGTGCTATAACGGATACAGTCAACTCTTGGGACATCCCGTTTTAACGGACACCCCGATAATACAAACACCAGCTAAATCCCGGGCAAAAATAAATTATAGTTGTTTGACTGAAATAAACACCCGCTATTACGGACTCTCGCTAATGAGGACACTAAAATAGCTGTCCTCTTAGGCCCGTTTCAAACGTCGTACTACAGTGCCATGCCGAACTAAATTGATCGAATTAAATTCGACTTTAGCACAGCAGTAGTACGACGTTTGAAACCAAGTCGTGCTGCTGCCGTGTAGCACGGCAAGCTTTGCTGTGCAACAAGGCAGTAGCTCGACTTGGTTTCAAACGTCGCGTTGCTGCCGTGCCGATCTCATTTCATAAATCAGATTATAAATACATTAGAATGCATTTTAAAAGTTCACTAAACTGCTTTCAATTTTTTAGTTTAATTTGTTTTCCGCAACAGCTATTTCATTCGACTGAGTTAAATTCGACGTCTGAAACCAAGTCATGCTACAGTCGTGTTAGAGTCGTGCTGAAGTCGAGTTAGCTTAGAACGGCAGTAGCACGACGTTTGAAACAGGCCTTACTGTATCTCCTTGTTTCTTTCCGCTAACCTGGATTGTCAAGTTGGCATAGAGAGGGCTACTACTGGACTTTGTAAGAAGCTAGGTAGAGTTCATTTTGAACAGAGTGGGCATGCTCCATACTTACAGCATTACGTAACCGTGCTTCGAAGGCTGTTTTCTTATTTTATGGAAGAATTTTCCGAATGCGAGGGTCGCTTTAAAGATCGTATAGAGTGGCTCTCTATAGGACAGAATGTATTGAATAATTAAGCAGCCTTGTGTTGGCCCCGTACTAATACAGACTCCAACTTTGCTTTGAATTCCTGTAGTTCGGTGCTGTGCATTTTTGTTGAGTACCCATGTAGATGCCAAATGGATTTTGCAATCACTGCAGCTTGAGATTGCGGTGTTTTAGTCGTTTAAGATTCTTAGGTAAATTCTTTCGGTTCAATCTTTATGAATAAAAAGAGAATGATAAACAAAGCCTTGCTTCCTTTTCGTGCCGACGTTGCGGTTGCTTCTTGGTGTTGCGATCACAAAGGACTGAAAAGTGAGTTCATTTCGGGCGAGCAAAAGCAAGCTCGCAGACGTATTCTTGGTGGGGTTGGTCAGCGGTACATTGTAAACTGTATTAGTGAGGTTTTATAATGTTTCATTGTAATCTAAGCAATTGTTTTCATCTGCTATTCAGTTATTTTTAAAGCGATTCTCAATATCAATCTCATCTCACCCATAATTCCTATCCATTGGTTACTGTTAGTTTTAGTTTCTAAACCTCTATTTAACGCGCCGTAAACGGACATTGCACGGCCAGTCCTAACACCACATGCAGTGCGTCTCATTGTTTCATTAGCCTTTTTTAAATATAAATGAATGGGAAAATATATAAACTAGCAGTAATCGTAGATTATAGTACGTCGCCTTAGGGTCTTAGGCACCAGATTTGTGCCAGCAGCAATATGATAGAATTAGTCCATCAGCTGAGAGCCGAAAATTTGGGTTTATGGCTCACTCGCGGGGAACAGTCGAAACAAGTCACATATTAATTTTTCGCTGCAAACATAGCTGTTTTCCAGGGGTGGCATATCGTCGCGCCTTACTCGGTCGAGCCATGCCTTCGTTCTATGATCTTGCGGGAACTTGTGGTAACTCACGGCGTCTCCCGTCTTTTCTGAGTAATTGTGGCAGTCAGGTACAACGCAGCTGACCATTTTCTTACACACCGTCAAAAAAGGTTAAACTGGAAGCCACAGACACAATATAAAGGAACGAAATGGAAAGAAGTTCTGCCCTCGTAGTTCTAATATACGAATCTCCCGCGAACCCTCCGCCAACCAACCATTGACGTTCTGACGTCACATCGCACTGCTGACCATTGCAACGCGGCTCGTATTCTTCCCAAGATGGCGAAATACTTCGACTGCATTTCGGCCAGCTTTTAAGCAAAAGATCTACTTAACTGTATGAGTACGGTAGGAAATTTTATTAAAAACTGAAAGTTTAGATATAGGACTATTATTTTAAGTAAGTTCGTTTTTATCCCGGAGTTCCCCTTTAAGCATTACAAAAATGAATGATAGCAAGGATAAAACGGCAGCTTTTACTTTGAAAATCGAAATTTAAATTTGCCCCTCAATGAATCTCCTTTTGGCCGCCATCTTGAATTTCAATGAAGGCTGAAAAGTTGCTTATATACTTTTAACTTAAACAAATCTTATTTTAGCGTAGATTTAAAACATATATGAACTAAAAACATGACTTCCGTTTATTATAGTGCTTAAATTATAACTACCTGACGTCCTATGCGAATCAACATCGCCCGTTATTGGTCACTCAATAAGACCGGCAGTTCGCAATTTGTATATTAACTGGAAAAATGTGAGGTTTAGAAAATTGTTTCAGAAAAGAGTAAGTAAATAAATCAAATATTTACATTGTAGGTGTGTTGAATAGAGTCTCCGCTTGAAAACAATTTCTTAGTGGACAACCTCATTCAGTCACGCGTCCATGACCGGAATCAGTGAATTCCCCGCACCTCTCTGATCAAAATCAATGTAATGGCCGAATTAAGTTCACCAACGAAAGAGATTTCCAACTCGCTAAGCTTGTCCGCACAGAATAAGTGATGACTAACTGCTCTCCACGGGCAAGAGAAGGCAGCCAGCAAATGACTTTGATGAGCCGTTGCCCATGCAATCCCACGCTTTCTTTGATTCAATGAAGAAAGCCAAGGTGAAGAATGTACATAAGGTTCGCAAAAAGGATCTAGTAATTCCTCTTGTGCTTGGAAGGCACTTCTGGGACAGTTCCGGCAAGCCGAGAACATAACCGGCAGTTCCGATGAAACGGCAGGCTCCAGAAGTTGTAGATTTCCTCTGGAGCTTAATATGTTCCATGTGGTCGCCTAGAGTAACTTGCTTCGCGTAGACGTAGCGGTTGACGTGTAGCGCGAGGTGTTGATCAAAAATATCAAAAGACTGAAAATAATGGCTACCGCTGACAGTGTACAATATAGGGATTTACTTTGATGCACTATACTGTGAAGTTATGGAAAGAGCTGCTAATTGCCAACGCAAATAAAGCTGAAATCGTCAAATTCCTTGTGCCACGGGGCAAAATCGAAGCATTTAGAAGCAGACTCAGCAACTGGATCGTGGATCAGTCGGAAAATATGCCTTTTTTGATGCAAAATTCATTTTAAGGTGATTCCCTGGTTTTGCACTGCGCATCTCCTACTGCGCATAACAAGATGGCCTCCGTAAAAAAGAGCATGTGAAGTAACATTATTAAAATGAAGTTGACCGAAGAGAAACGCTATTGTAATTTTTAATTGCTGTTGTTTCTTGCCGAGGTGAGACTCAATGTGGTGGGAATGTGCATAACGTAAGCAGTACGCGTGTTGCTGAGTTCGACTTCCTCACGGGAGAACCTCGATACTGGATGTTCAATTTGTGCTTATTCACTTTGATTTTCATTTAAACGCTTTCTCTATCACGTTGTGTCCTTAATGTGATATCTTGACGTAAATTCTGTAAAAACGGATTTTTTAATACTTTCTTCCCACTTTTGCATACATTCTACTTTGAAACTCGCCCCAGTCCACTCTCAAAAATCAAGGAAAATGCATTTGGTGCGCACTTTCTGCAGCTCTACCGCAAAAACGAGTACGGTGACCCCCATTTTTTATTTTATGATTTTAATAAGGACAATGCTTCCTTTCGGTGAGAAAAAAATTGGCACAAATCTATGTTCAGTTTTTTGGCAATTTTACTAAATTGTACGGATTGAGCTATCACGTGTCGAATAGCGCGTTTCCAATTTAATTCTACTTTGGAGCGTAAAGTGAAAACAAGGGCATTAAAAGGCATTTTTCTAGTACGTAAGTGGATAAACAATACATTAAAGTCAAATTCTGTGCGATACCACATGCATCATTGAAAAATTCTTTCCTTTTTGTCTAGTTTTGGGCTGCGCGCGGTTTTTGTCAAAGGGTCCCAAATAGCAGTATTTGTCGTCATTGTGACGTCAAAACGAGCACGGTAACCCCCACTTTTTATTACCTTTTTATCATCTTCTTGACTTGTTACATCAGTGTACCAAGTTTCATCTACAATCTATGTTAGGCCCTTTTACTAGGGAATCACCTTAAGCCATTCTTTTATCCATGCTAATTAGCTGAAAAAACAGGAATTGGTGAAAAATGCGGCTTTTTCGCTACTCGCTGGTAGTCACCAAACGGTTAAAGAAAGTTTCCAATTTGTTTCACATTGGCCTTTTTCCTCATTAAAAAATTCACACTTGCCCATTTCAGCACAAAACAGGTTTGTAATGTGAAAAAGAAGAACTTCCAATTTTTAATTAATGTTAACGGCAATTAATATTAACGGCAATTTTCTTATTTAGATGATTGAGATATCAGTTGAATACGCTACTTCTGAAAGCAAAATGGCGGTCACTGTGACTTCATATATGACGTCATCATATCTTGACTAACCTTAACAATGCTAAAATAATATCTCAGATACCTAGTAGTTCAAATCTTCTTTAAAGAAAATCGTGTGTTTAAATTAAGCGGGATCAAAGGTTTGTTTACAAATCGAAGATGGCGACCAAAATAAGGGTTTAAGTGCAAATTTAAAATTCGATTTACAAAGTGAAAGCTACCGTTCTATCCTTGCTATCATGCATTTTTGTGATGCTTTTTACTCAAAGATTTAGATTATACATGTTTTGTTTGTTCCCTTTAAGTAAGCCATACAACCTCCCTAGCTGATGGACTAAATATGCTGTTTGGATATCAGGCATCGCAAAAGCTCCAGGAATAGTGAATACTTCTATGATAATCCTTTTATGTACGAAAGATGTAGAAACAGGAACGCGATGGGCATGATAGATACTGTTGAGACGTTTCAAAATGGCGCATGACAAGTTCGGCATGCTAGATGCTACTGTGACGTTCCAAGATGGTGGAGATTTGGAACCGACACACCGATCAACATGCAACCTCTATTCTCGATTTCTCGCTCTTGGAACATGCACAGGTCGCCCACGGGTTTCCTGTTTTAAGCCGACAAATCATTTTCCCGTATTGGTATTAGAAACGTTTTGACTTCCTCGTCGCCAAGAGAATTCTCGTCCTTGGCAAGATCAAAGAACAAAATGTCTACCGACATTTGTTCGCACATATCCATCACTATCATCTTATCGTTAATTTACTTATATTTACCATGGACTGAGATAACACAGAAAATGTGAAGCACATATGGCTCTGGATCTTTAGTCTAGTTCTTCGGGGAACTCCTATTGTCTCGTTTAGGGGTAGAATTTGCAGATTTTGGTCTCGCTCAGGGTGTTCAGGACAAAAAGCCAATATTCTGGACCATAACGATTTCGCTTAGGGAAAGACATGTTGAGTTCATCTTCTCTTGCTTAGAGGTTGGCGTACCTGAGCCACACCCAGATTGGCCTCCTCTATAAGGTTTAATTCTAATGCTTCAAGGAGCATCCCCATCCCTGCGTGGGAGTCATTCCCCGGGGTCCATGATGTCATCTAATGGTTTCCACCCTCATAACAACCCGAGTAAAGATCACAGCATACTGTTAATAAAGTAGTGTCCGTATAAGCAAGGCCACTTTTTAGGAGAATTTGTCAGCATTAATGGACAATTTGCCATTTGCACTTCTTCCATAATACACGTTGTTTGCCTTAAAAAATATTGCATAAGCATTGTCTTCTATTTCTCTTTGGGCCACTGTAATACGCATGATAAAATTAAAAACAAAGGTTATGCAAAAAAAGGTGTATTATGGTAGCTTCCCCTTTCGACGCCTGCTTTGCAGGCTATATTATGGGAGATGTGCTAATAATAAATAGTTTATTCAAACTCTCTTGCAGTAAAAAAAGGACTGAATTATCGAGTTAAATTTACAATAATAAGGCAACATCTAGAGTATAGTAATTTACAGATATAACAGTTAAAATGACAATTGAATCACTTAAAAAATTTAAATGTAAAGAAGTCCCCCACTCTCTTTGTCCTACAGACCTGCATGTTCCGGAAATGATAATTCTTTTGTGTTTTCTGCCTTAAGGAGTAGTTAGGCGCGTCCAGAAGTGGTCTGGGAAGTAGGTGGTGCAGAGGGTGGCTGGGGGACTTCATTTTCGCCATATATTTGTAGCACAGGAGTACTCTTCTATCATCTAACCTCATCTAACCATCGCAGAAGGCTCAATTACTAAAGAAGAGTTTCTTATTTTATACGAACAATACCAATCAGAAGAATAAGGGTACAAATTAAAGCCAGCTAGTTTTCAAAACTAGTCGATGCGAGTTGATTTGAACTTTTCTTTCCTAAGCCAACACCTTTTGAGTTAAAGAAATCTTTTCTTGATAAAAATACAGTTTTAAAAAAAAGATGGCTACAATCATCACTGTTAGGCCCAGTTCAAACGTCGAACTTCTCGTGTGCCGAAACTAATGCACAAATTACTAAAATTTATTTTCACTTAATCGTGAAAATGCATTGTGTTCGACAAATTAAGTTCGACGTCTGAATCAACCTCGAACTTATATCATTTGGGTCGACCTTAATAGGTATTAAGTTCGGTACATGAAAAGGTCGACGTTTGAACTGGGCCTTACATTTGTTTTTCAGCAATTTTCCTCTGCCATGGCGGACGACACTAGGTAGAAAACAAGCAGTCGCCATGCGGCCGCGAGCTAAGTCATGAATGAACTCAGACATTTTCACGAAGAAAGAGATATCGCATTTAACTCTGACTTTTGCAATAACCATTAACGTCCCCTTCGTCCCTGTCTTTGACGTCCCCGCATCCCTGTATTTAACTCCTCGCGTCCCCGTCCCACACGTCCCCGCGTCCCCAAGTCCTTCGTCTCGCGTCCCCGAGTCCCAAGTCCCCACACAGGCGTCTTAATCTCCCCGTCCCCTTGTCCCCGTCCCACTTTTATACACAGCCTCGCCATCTTGACACTGAGACGTACGGGAGGTTGCCATGGCAATTTTGTAATTTCACATTTTTTTTTTTTTCAAACGTTTATTAAATACTCCACAGCGTTACAATACTAACGCTACAATAAATTACAAATACGTTACATTTACATTACACTATGAATTTTAACGGTAAAGTAACTATACAAAAAAAGAAAAAAAATACGTTCTAAGTACAGACAACTATGGTAGAGAGTCCAAAAGGCAGAGCCCACTTCTTATTAAATTTTCCCATGTTATTAGTTTTAACACATATGTACTTTTCTGTTTCATACTTAATTTTAACCTTAGATGAAAAGGCAGTTATGACTGGAAGAGTCTGATTTCTTCTACAACCCCATAAGTATAGTTTAGCGATCAGTATCAAATAATTCAGTAAAGGGCAATTTGTATATAGTATTCCTGTAATAACGTCTTGTAAGGTCAGACACACGAATTCTCTTGTCAATGTGTAATAATAGTATTGAAATTCCTTCCAAAACTGCTTGGTGTGTCTGCATTCGAAAAAGATGTGGTAAAGGGATTCCGAATCCGTTTTGCATAGTGAACATTTATCATCTTGAATATAACCTATTTTGCATAACTTTTTATTGGTAAATAAAATTGAATTAAGGACTTTGTATTGAAAAGCTTTTAGATAAGGTTCAAACGCTACCTCATGTGGAAGAAGGAATACTTTTTTCAGCTGGTCTTGGGTTAGATTGAAATCTTGACACAAGTATTTGGAGTTTTTTTGGACACTGGGCAATTATTCTTTTAATTAGCATGTAGTAATCTTTAGATTTCTTTTCTAATATATCAAATTCTTTGTTATCGATTGTCAATATTAAGCTTATTTCTGAGCGAAGATAATTGCTATTCTTTAAATGTTTTGGAACAGAGTGACGAAGCCCTGCCCAAATTAGGTAGTTAATCTTGCTAATTCTTTTCGAAACAATAGTAAAAGAATTTGCGGTGTCTAATTCAAACAAAAGATCATTTACGAAAATGACATCTTTTTCAAGAAGTTTTTTATAGAAAACAGGCTTATTATCGACACGTATCTCTTTGTTATTCCACAAAATATATTGACATTCCCTTCTACTATCGAAAACACTACGAAACTCAGACCACCATTGAAGTAACTCTGAATAGAATTTAGAGGAAATACTTATCTCTTTAAAGTCATAATTACTATTCAAAAAAAATTATGTTGCTTGCTCGTTACCCAAATTCTTACTCGTATATAATTCTTGGTAGAAACGTTTTTCCTCGGAGAGAATTTTGAATGGATCAGTAGTGATCGAACCATTAATCTTCAATTTTCGCACATGTTTTTTGACATGGTTCCTCTTCTCCAGATTAAGAAAATATTTCGTACTCTTTTCACCGTGTTCACACCATCGCGCCCGTGCGCGAATGATGATACCTTGAAGTTTTTCTTCATAAAAATGTTCCAATCTTTCTTTCGCCGTATTAAGATCGCTTGCATTTTTATTGGTAGGATCACATTCGAACGTTCGCTTTGCTTTGTTGAATTCATCTTGCAATATATTCTCCTTATCTTTTTTTTCTTTCGCTTTACGTTTTGAAAACTGCACTGCATGTGCTCTAAGATTATACTTAATCCAATCCCATATACATCTGTGATTCGGCAGGTCACATCTGCCCTCTGCCAGCCAGACAGGCATTTTAGCCGTAACCTCCCTTTGGTAGTTATCATCATCTAGAAGAGAACAGTTCATTTTCCAGTAACCCGGACCTTTAATGTGGTTTTGACTAATATTAAAATCCAAGGAAATGGCTGCATGGTCGGTTTTAATAGCTGGAATAATATTTGTTACTGAAACCGAATCTTGAAGATTATTTGAAATCAGCCAGTAATCTAAGCGGCATAAAATCATTGGAGAGTTTTGGCTCCACGTGAAACTTTTCAAAGAAGGATTTTTAATTCTCCAAATGTCAACCAAATCAAGTTCATCGCGTAAACAATCAATGGTTTCAATAACTGATTTCCTCGGTACTATTGTACCACCTTTTTTATCGAGAGATGGATTCAGCGGACAATTAAAATCACCTCCTATAATTATATTTTCTTCGTCTTCCAGATTTTCATTTTGTAATTTCACATGTGAAATTACAAATTAACGCTGAAATTTCACGCCAAAACTAAGGAGTAATTCGTCACCTATGATATTATAGCAATAACTCCAGCTGGCTGTGTTTTATATAACAAGTGTGGTCAACTGCCTCGTTAGTAGTTAGTGCCTATCTATGTAATAAAATAGGGTGACCCACCTCCTAAGGGTAGCTGAAAATTGCACGACCCACCCCTTGCACAAGGCTCAAAACCTCATGACCCACCCCCTCTCTGTCCCACCCCCCCCCCCCCCCCTATACTTTTTGACCAGTCCCTAAAACGACTAAATAATCCGCAGACACCAACCTGATGAGGAATAAAACTTTTTCAGTCTCTAATCAACCGCGATGAAACGGTCAGGTTCATCGGGGGTTTACCTCAGTTTAACATAAATTCAAAGAAAGATTTCAGGAGCAAATTTTTGAAGAGATGATATGACGGAAACGCATTACTGACTGAAGCAAACTGGTCTGGAGAAGTGAGACAATACAAGTATTCTTTTACCTTAATTTTCGCTATTCTTTTAAAGCTTATGGTCCAACTCTCCTCTATTTTCTCTGTAAATTATATCTGCCATCGAAATTTATCACCAAAAGTTTTTTTTTTTACCTCCCAAGTTTGTTTTCCCCGGTTTCCTTGTTGCTAGACAACGGCAGACACCAACCCAGTGTAGAATAATACTTTCCTCACTTGCATCAAATGTCTAGATTGCGGAGAGACCAGGAATCCGCGAAAGGTGAGATCGGACGTTAACTTGTAAAGGCGCACTATGAAGCCACTTCAGTCCATGTTTCATCTCACCTCTCCCACCCAGATCAATGACTGCACAAGTCGATACACCATGACACCGGAGCCTAGCTACATCCCATACGGCCATCTCATACTCTTTTTGAACAATATAACATAAACAGATGGAAAATCTCTTAAGATTGTAATTGCTTTTGTGCTTGTTGTCAGTAAATCTGAATCAGCCGTGGTTTTAACGTTTTTCTAAATACAGGTAGTTACATCTTCAGAGCGAAGAGAAATCGGTGTTAAGTTACGTGAAATGGAGGAACAATTCTCAAATATCCAAAGAAAAAGCGAAACCCCGAAGGGACAAAATAAACGCGAACAATCTGCTCTACAGTATCCTTCAAAAACTGACATAGAAGCACATCCCTATATTTTGCGATATCCTAGCGAGCAGGAGGAAAAAGACGAAAACATGGAGGATATGTATGAAGACTTTGTTTCTATTTCCTGTGATGATATACCAGGTAAGATAGAGGGTCTCAGTGTAAATGTGTCATGAAGGTGAATGGGAAAATGAACCAATAAAAAGAAATATGACTGTGTGAGCCAAAGGAGACCCAACCTAAAATTATATAGTGACACCTCGCGTACCACAGTTTCGTTCTTTATTGCGGTGGTATGTTTCGGTGTCCAACTGAAAAGGAAACTACCCATGAATAGGCTTTGCCCCCGGGATGATATACTGAATGGTGTCCATCTTTGATATCCGCTTACACAAGCACACATACCATGTGTTGCATTACATTTTTACGTGATTTCAATCGTGCGGTTTCGTGATTGTTTTTTGTGTTTTGCAGGAAGAAAGTTTTGCTTTTCACAAGAGCTGGTTTTTCTTGCTGGGACCACCTGTTAATCGCAAAAAACAAGAACCCGCGAAAATGTAGTAACATAATGTATATTAGCAAAAATAACAACGGCTTTCTAACAAACTGAATGCTGTCGCTTTGAGAGACTGATTGCTCTGATTGTCGCTAAAACGTATTGTACTTCGTCATTAGGATCACTTTACAGTCAAACCAGGTCAAGCGTTCCCGTCGCTAACAAACTAATGAATTCGTTAATGAAAAAATGATTTTGTTTGTTGATTCAATAATCCATTCATAAAATGAATAATCCAACAGTCAAATTGGGCCTCGATTCAATAATTAAATGTTAATTTGATTTCTGAACAAAATCTACCTGTTCTTTATTCTTGTCTCATGTGTTCAATCGTATTTGCTTCCATTTTCCTACCGTTTACGATTGCGTTTTTCATTGCCTTTAATCAAGATAACAGCTAGAATAGACAGCTGCAAATGCAAAGAACTGACAAAGGCGGAGGATCAAAATCCACCAATCACCGCCTGTGCATTGACCTCAGTTTGACCATTGTGCTTTCTAAGAGGTCAGGTCTGTGCACTGATTACTGGCAGTAAAATGGCTTACATGTTTGTTTGAGTTAGAACTTCAGAACTCGCCCGCAGTCGACTCTTAGAAAAAAAGAGGAACAAGCAAAATTCTGAGGTCGACTTGTGGAAAGGGTAGTTTTTCAAAAAACAGTAATCGAATCAACATTCGATTATGGAATCGAGGCTAAATATGAATGTTGGATTGTTCATTTTATGAATGGATTATTGAATCAACAAACAAAATCATTTTTCCGTTAATAGGGAGCTTAAGCAACTACGACGACGACCACAACGACGACTTCAAAAAAACAATAGGTTTAATGATCAAAACAACAGCTCTGCACGTGCATCACGCTTTTTAGTACATTTCTTTGACGTCCACTGCACGACTACGACGTGAAACCTCCTAATTTGCCGTTTTATGGAGGACGTGAACATACGACGACGAATTTTCCTTCCTCTTTTTGAACCTGAATAAATCCTTAAGAATTCAACTCCAGGAAAAGTCGCCTGCATTTGACATATTGAGCGGGTCCAAATAGACGCGATTAAGTTTGAAAGAACGCAAATTCATTTTTTTAACAACGTTTTCACTGACGTCGTCGTCGTCCTTGCTTAAGGTCTCTAATGAATTCATTAGTTCGTCAGCGACGGGAACGCTTGACCTGGTTTGACTGTAATTTCTGCCCCACAATCAATACACAGCTCTACCTTTCCTTACGGACACCTAGCTCACTCTATAATGCTGACACCTGATAAGGACAGTTTTCCTGGTCTCAAAGGTCTGTCTTATTTGTTGTTGTAAATCGAGGAAAAAAACAAATCTCAAATATCAAATCTTTATTTTAACGCGGTAAAAAATTCATCTGGTTTTTTGTTACATATAAAATACAACTACATAACTAAATAATAAATACATATCTAAAGAGTCTCTTAAATAAAAATACTACTCAAAATTACACTAAACTACACCTGTTTTCCATGAATGCCGTGTATCTAACTTAATTAACTAAAATGAAAGTTTAACAATTGCTTAAAACGATTTAGAGATTTCTCTTGCCTAAGACGTGCAGGGCAGACTGTTCCACAGAGTTGCACCTCCATAGCTAACGCTCCTCTTGGGGTTGTTGGTTCTTCAATTTAATTTGTTTTTAGAGTCCCTTAAGACATAGCCTAACATATTGCGCTCAGTAAACGTAGAGGATAAGTAGTCAGGAGACAGATCATTAAGAGCTTTGAACACCATTAAAGCTACTTGAATTTGACGCTGGGCAATCAGGTTTTTCCAACCAAGTTGTTGTAACAAGTACCCAGCGTCAACATCGTAGGAGGAGGAAGTCAAAATGCCAGCAGCACGATTCTGCAGTTTTTGTAATTTTTCAGAGGGCGTTTTGTCACAATTCCCTCAGACAATACTACAGTAATTGAAATGGGGTTATACCGAGGCATTGTAGATGTAGTGTAGTATTTGGTTTAATTCGCTTAATAGAGCCAATGCCGGAGGCAATCTTTTTGGATAGTTTGTCGATGTCACTATGCCATGCCATGTTATTATCAGTGAGAATCCCAAGTGATTTAGTAGTTGAAACTTGTTTTATAGGAACATTATCTATCGAAAGTTCAAGGGATTCAGATAATGTGCTCAGTTTTTGTCTAGAACCAATTAACATAAACTCGGTGGCTTAGTTCAATTCAGAGTAAGTTTGTTGCAGAGAAGCCATTTGTAATAAAAGGTGAAAATTATAACTCGCAAAAATTTATTGCCACAAGAGCACCGATGTTTAAAGATATACAGTCAAACTTCCTCAATACGGGCAACATTGGAACAGACTTAAGTGTTGTATTGCAGACGGAACCGCATTGTAAAAAGAGGGTATAAATAAATAAATAAATAAATAATAGCTTTATTTAACCAGGGAACACCATCAGATAACTGTTCTCCCTAGTGCCCCTGACGTATGAAATGATGAAACTTAATGTCGTTGAGAGCAAGTGAAGTGTCCGTAATAGGGACGTGTCCTTATTATGAGAAGTGTCAAAAACAAATGGAGGGTTCCACGGTTGTGTCAGGTTCCACGGTAATTTCGGGAGCCCTAGTTATCCAACATGCGCTTAACTGTCAAGGAGTTTCGAAGTCCAGATAGAAAGGATAGCAATAAGGTCAATCGAATGCATCCTGTATATGTGGGTAATTTCTCTTGTACAACAATAATTCGTCAGCGCAAAGTTTCCGCTTCAGCACGAGTACAGTTGAACCCCTCCTTACGACCACCCCTTTATTCGACCACCTTTTGTAAAAATCACTTAGTCATTTTATTAGTTTAAAGACCCTGTTAATGCGACCACTTCGTTGTTACTACCAGATGGTCGCATTAACGGGGTTTCACTGTATTTGCTAGTTCCTCTTTGAATAGTTACTAAGTTACTAGGATCAATTCATTGACTACCCCATTTCTCATCCACGTTTAACTTTAATCTACTAAGCATTCCGCTTGGGTAGGAAGTAGGAAACAATATCCAGGGACGTTCCAATACCTTTTAATTAATATAGGAAACCTACGACTGTATACTGCTGTCTAACGTGTTTAGAGTTTTTGAAATCGTGGCCAGGAAAGATTTGTTTACAGTCTTTCTTCTGTGTACCTATTCTCACACTGTGCCCAGTGGTAGCACTCTGAATACGTAGGTTCCCTACGTACAACATCTTGTCAGTGCGAAGGTCTCTCTCATTGAGCATTTGATTTGTTTTCCGAGGGCTATCAAGTTAATAGGATCACTGCGTCTACTATCACATCCCGTCTCCACACGTTTCAGTACATCGACAAAACAATCCGCTCAGGTAGACCCAAAAGTTTAGGGACGGACCAATTCCTTTATTTGATAGGAATTCATGTACGCAATACTTTATTCTCGGCCTGCATTTTTATAGGGAAAGATTTCTCTGCTTCAAGTTCCTCGTCTCTACATGAAAGCCGTGGAAGCGTAGCGATTCTTTATCAGGACCAGTCTGATATGACCGCTATAAAAGAAGTCTTGGATGATTTTTTACGATTTACGAACACTGTTGTATCGAGAGATCCCAGGTCTTTAAAGGAATTATTCCTGTCGCCAGATAAATCAGTGAGATCCTGTTTTATTGTTGTGCAATCTATAAACATGAAAGAGGAACTACTGACCAAATCAAGCAGTACAGGTTATCAAGATCTGCTGAAAGCTGCCAATCGGACTGTGGGTAAGAATGTGCTCAGTCTCACCTTTTCTCCGGCATGCTTCATTAATTGTTGTACCCGCCCGGACTGCTGAGGAAGGGGACGGGCCGCTTCTTGCCTCCCTCGTATAAATTAGAAAAATTTGCTTTAAACTTATTTTACTTGTCGTCCAAGTAGAAATCGTGACGTTGTCGAAGGCCAGATCGCCTTTGAAGAACAAATAAGTAGGGACTGGGAACGAGTCTGGTTGAAGGCACAAATGTAATAACTGGTCACAAACGTAATAAAGGTCACAAGTGTACTAACATTTGGTCACAAATGTAAAAAAGATCACATCTGCTATACATCTGATATAATGGTGTACTTGCCCAGGTTATAAATAATGCAAATTGGCAATTCAATTATAGACTAAATCTGAAAAAAAAATGAACAATTTGTTCTGAATTGCTCAGTGAATAAACGTTTGGTCTAGTAGGCAGTCAGACCAAAGATTGGGGGCCATAAGAAATTTAACATCATACGAACCTACTTTATCGTCATGGATATGTTGTTGGATACATGTTTCATGGATAAATGCTTCAGTGCCATCTGCTTTGTATAAAGAAGAAATCCAAGCCAAGGAGCCACGGGAGAACACGATTTTTCTTTTAATATTTCATTCTATGTTCTCTTGTTTTTGTCTTGTCTTTTTTTGATTTTATTTTTTATTAATTCCAATTTCTATTTTAATTCTTCCTAAAAAGTACCCAACTAAAAACGTGGTCTTCCAGGCTCATCTATAATGCAAGATATAGGTTGAACGTTTGTAATTTTCATTATTTTGACCTCTAAAAACAAAAAATTAGTCATGTTACTTTCGATGCCCCAACAAAGAATTCTGTTAGTTTTATAATGGACAACGATGAAACTTTGAGTAACCCGGTTGCCTAGCACGTGACCTAAATTCCACTTCGAAGTATTAGCCTGCTGATGTTTTGATTCACAGTTGTTTTCGAGCAAAGAGTTGACTTGAAGGCAAGTTTGTGTAACAAACAGCATACTTTGTAGCCCTTTGTTAAGCGCGCCTCATTCTAAAGTTAAGGATGAAAATAGCGAAAGAGTCTTAAAAATGATTCATTCCCCAGACTGTGAACTTTGACCCACGTGAACTACTCCCGTTAGCTAACACGTGACCTACATTTTGAGTTTTTTCCTGATCTTTTTGGCTAAATTGCGCCTATTTTGTTTTGGTTTGAAAAAAATCTTTCCCCTGTACACCGTTAAAGGTGATGATGTCACAAGCGGTACAAGGGTTGTGTTCCTCATAGGCGTTTACAGGCGGATCAGATAATAATATATATTCAACTCACTATCTCTTTTCTGATTGGCCGAAAGCGTAAAGTGAATTTTCGAAATCAGCGCCTGGGACGTTATCTAGCTACAGGTTATGCAATAATCATGTCAAGAACTCGGGTGATCATGTCATGTATGATCGCGGTGCATAATTTCTAAGGGTAATCACGTCAAGTTCGGGCGCTTTGTGTTGCTTGCCGTGAATTAAGAAGGAAAAACATGACTTTCAGGTTTACACGTTTAGAAGTAAATTATCAGTTCCTCTTACATTCGTGGCCATTTTTTTTTTCGTTCAATTTATAATAAAACAATTATTAGATTCGGTTTTGTGATTTCCAGAATAATTAAGGTCTCGGTAAGGGTCATCAGACCTTATCAACCTCCCTTACCTTGATTAATCTGGATATCACAAAAACCTCATCCAATAATTGTTTAAGTACAAAGTATCATTCCAATCCGCTCAATGTTTCCCCTTGCTTTATACAAAAGGAATCGGGAAAAGACTGATAACAAAACAATTTAATCAAAAGTCAATACAGCACTTTTGTGTCTAGATGTGAGTTACTTTGTTAAGACGTTTATTACCCTTGTGACCAAATGTTACTACGCTTGTGACCTTTATTACGTTTGTGACAAAAAAATATGTACATTTGTGACCAGTTGTTACATTTGTGACTTCAACAACGTGTTTTTCCTTACAAAAACCACGAACTCAATTAAACTGAAGTGTTGCTACTCTTTCCTATAATAAAAAAGCTGTTTTTGCCCGAGTTCAAGTTCCACTCTGACCACACTGTACCGGGTTTGTTTCTCGAGTCCCAAGTTTAACTCCTCGATCGGCCACCCTTGTAGCCTCCTCCGCAGACATTCTTAGTGGTTCGTCACGCAATCATTCCTTTCCCCACGAACGTCTGCTTCAACCCGTAGCCACTTCCGTTCAGGCGAACTGGCCAATCACCGGCCGTTTGCCATTTTTTGTAAAACGGGACTTTGACCTCAAATTCATTTCGCGGGTACATGTAAACATGCGAACGTCGCTTCGGTCCTCGATCTTGTGTCCCAGAAATTTTGTATTCGAGAGTTAAATGCCCTTCAGAAAGAAGCTATAATCCAATTCGTGGAGAAGCAGAGGGATGTTTTATTAATCTATCTACTGGATTTGGAAAATCCTTAATTTATCAACATGGTAAATAAATAGTGACAGGCCATTCACAGATCCCGCAAGCTTGTCGCATGAATGTAATTACTTATCAACACGTAGTGTTGAAGAGATTGACTACAGTTTGGCTCTAACCAGTACGTCTCTTAATGAAATGCCTCTCTTATAAGAAATAATTGGAGGCTCTTTAAACATTTCCCTAAGTTTAGGTTGTGATTCTATAAGATGGCATTTCTCCATTAAAATGTGTTCAAGGTTAGGCACAGATGGGTTGTATTGAGTTACAAAGGGCAATATTTCTTTTTGCACTCTTGTATTATCCTTGAGAGCTTTCTTTCTGTCAGAGAATTTTACTTCCGAGAGTGTTCTGTCAATAAGGTTGTGCGGGTAGCCTCTCGCTCGAAGGCGTAGTTTGAATAATCTTATGTTTTCTACGGAAGTCTCCTCTGAAGAGTTAGTTCTTAGTAGTCTCAGACCTTCACCTTTTACGAAGCCTTTTTTGACTCCGGGTGGGTGACACGATTTAAAGTGCGTTTCTCGTAGTCTTTCTTGATTTCTTTTTTTAAATTACAGAGGTTATTAGAAATTTTTTCAAAGCGAATTAAACGTCTGTAACATTTTGCTGTGCAAATGAATATTTCACTCGACGAAAAAACAGTCACGTCCACATCGATGGCGGCTTTGATTAGACTTTGAATGTCCACAGAACTTTTGCCAAAAATATGAACTCTTTCTTTATTCAGTGTGCATCCACAAAGGAAACAAATTAATTTGCTCCAACGATCTTTTTGGGGGTTTTATCCACACATGCCATACAGTGAGAACATGGAATATCATGAATTTTAAGAGAAGCATGACTTGAAACTGAATAATTTATTTACTGAGATGGTTTCGCGGGAATTACCCTGCGGGTGACAACTTCTTTTCTTACAGAAGTTGCCATTGGCTAGTGATTAGACAATAGGTGAAGGCTGATTGGTTGCCTCGAAACAAAGGCGAACGGAAGTGGCTACGGGTTGAAGCAGACGTTCGTGGGGAGAGGAATGATTGCGTGACGAGCCACTTAGAATATCTGCGGGGGACGCTACCACCCTTGTAAGTTGAAAACTGGTTTGCCTTCTGCCAGCTAGTATTGTGGACCTTGTTATCTTTATTTGAACTTGCTCTGCCCATTTGAGCTTTATACCCAAACACTGTTGGACGTTAGTTAATGAAGCACAAACTAGTTTTCAGTTCGTCGTTTGCTTTTAGAAAAGAAGGTTGTTGTGATCCTTCGCAATAAAGGAAGCAACTTTTCTTCAGGTGAAAAAGAAGTCATTACAGCAAGAAAAGAGCTTCTTGGCGAAAAGGGCTTAATTTTTTGGTTTAAGGGACAGGAACAGACTCAAGCTTCTGCATCACGGAGGTGGCTCTTTCATAGAGGTAGGAATTGCATGCGGTGTCGTTAGCCCCAAGTAAACTGTTCATCAGCCGGGAGACGTTTGACTGTATACTTGAATGCTGTCTATTAACACGTACTTAAAATTCAAGACTTTTTGAAATTATGGTAGAAAAGATTTGTAGCAATCTCGCGGTGTATCCTTTTGCCACATTGTCGCAAGTCATAGCTCTCTCCCTTTAAACAAAATCTTGTCCCGGTGAAGGAATTTGCAGTTTCTTCTTCGACTGGCCTGCTATCGACTTAATAAGATCACTGCGTTAAACATCACAGTCATTCTCATGATTCTTTTGATTCGTTCTAACGGTAGACAAAGTAATCCGATCAGGTGGAACACAAAATTTAGGGATGGACCAATGCCAGTGGAAGATTTCTCTGCTTCAAGTTCCTCGTCTCTACATTAAAGTCTTGAAAGCTTAGCGATAATTTATCGGGACCAGTGTGATGTGGTGAATAATCGATTTATTTTAGACATATTAAAACATTGAGATATTTGAGCTCAAAAATGATAAAATTTTAAGTGCCTTTACGTTGCCTTGCGGACAAATAAAACTTTCAACATGAAAGCAAGTTTTTAGCACGTGTAGGACATTTCTTCAAAAGGGTTTGTCAATAAGTCCTGTATATGAAACCATTCTGTGCAAAAAAACATTTAACTAAGTTTAATTTACATGCTATCGCAAGACTTAATGTGCGTTTTTAAACAATGGGACGATAAGAATATATTGCAGTACTGTCCCAAGGACTTTAGTCCAGGATTGTAGTTTACGTATAGTATTCACAGAGTTAACATAGTGACCTGTGACAACGGCTGGCATGCAGTTGAAAACTGGATATACTGAAGCCTTTCACCAAGGCCGAAGCAGATAAACAAATGTCAGTCTAGTCTAGCTTGGATAGAACTAAAGATTCAACGAGTTGTTTTCTTAACTCGTAGCTAGATGTTACCGTAATGGGAATTAGCTTATTCGTTAACATGCTGTTCTCATTTGAGGTTAGTGTTTGTTTGCACCTCGAACAACTTGTTGAATCGACACGCTCCGGCAGTGAAGTTGAGTGGGCGGTCTGCCAGCTTGTGGCACATGTTGATATCTGCTGGGTGGGGAGAGCCATGTATATGGTGTAATAGGATTCAAGGAAACGTTGGAATATTAGATTACGGTCCATGCTTGGTGAGATAACGGTTCAAATCAGTTGCCCTTGTACTTCATAGTGGGTGTATGCATGATCTGCATTTTAAGAGCGGGCTGTGGATGTATCGAGGCAAGAGATATTGCCAGAGATTATCTGTAGATTTGGAACATACAAGTTGAAAAACATCGGCCCAAGGATGGACCCTTGAGGTTGAATAAAAAACTTCCTTTCAACCATATGGGACTCATCCCGGCCCCCCAAAAATGAATACATATCCTCTTATTTTTCTACCTACCTGCTGTTATTTTGTTGCAGAGGATTCTTTGTCAAAAACAGAAGCTAAACGTACGCTTGTCGAAGTAATGGATACAAGTCCCCCACAGAAAAGCACAGCGATCCTTATCCGGAACGAGTCTGATTTGAATACCATACAGGAAGTGTTTGGTGATGTCTTACTGGGTATTAATCCTGTCACTTCGAACGATCCGCGCTCTATGAAGGATTTACTTCTCGAGCAAAGTACGGTAGTGAGATCCTGTTTTATTGTTGTTGAATCTACAAAACTGCTGACGAAATCAAGCAGTGAAGTTTATCTAGAGCTACTGAAAACGGCCAATGAGTTTGTAGGTAAGAACATTTCCTCACCCCTTTTCCCTGCACAATTCGTTGTTTTACCCAGAGCGTTAAGGCGTTAACCAAGTTACGCCTTATCTCCTTAACGTAAGCGTTGTGAGTTATTTTGTCTTATAAATTCTATTATCCATGAAAATAACTAAGATAATACGCGCGCTCTGATTTTGATTTGGTTTTGTTTCTCGCGCGCTAATCACGCAAGCACGAATTTGAAAAAGTTTTCGAGTTCAAAACTCGACAAGTTTACTTTATTTAGCCATTCCTTTATCGGCTGAAACTTGGAAAATCATCACAAAGAAGGTGTGTCAATTTTTTTTCGCTTAAGCTGACATTCTAAGCGAGAAAAACCCGTATTTTGGAAAGCATCTTTTTTACAAAAAAAAATACTGATTACGCGTACAAACTTAGTGTACAAGATTTCGCGACTGGTAAGAATTTCTCTTTTAATCAATGCTTTAAACAAGAGAGGTTTGCTTTTTTTCTGGAGAAAGTTATTTGACATCTGGGGTCCTCTAGTCTTACTGTGACCCTGGCTGTAGCAGGCATTTAAGTACCACTAATATTTTTGATATTTTGTCCATTTTCGGGCCAACAATAATTGGTTTATCTGTTGTGGTGACCCTGCCATGTATGTATATATATGTTATTGTTATATATATTTTTTTTATTTTGGGGAAGCTTCATAAATAAATAAAAAAATGATGTAGTAACCAATTTCCAGTTTGTCTTTCCGTTAACAGAGAAGAAGATTGTTGTAATCCTTTGCAGTGGAGGAAAAAGCCTCACTTATAGTGAAGAAGAAAGTATCACAGCTACAATCAAAGAAATTCTTGGTGAAAAAGTCTTAGTTTTTTGGTGCAAGGGAAACAACAAAACAAAACGTTCCAGTTTTATTCTATCACATTCTCTTCCAGAATATCAAAAAAACCCTGGAGAGTTAGTTTTTAAGACCCGTTTGCTCCGAGGAAGGATTTCATACGACATAAAGGACGTGAAAGTGAGGGTGAAAGGATGGACGGCTCCTCACATTATGGCCAAAAATTTGTTGAGAATGTGGCAAAATACCAACAGCGCTGAATTGTCAGTATATCGCGACAACCGAACTGGAAATGAGCGTATAGTTGTAGTGGATTTAGAAAGCCAAATGAGTGGTGCTTTAGGGTACGTCGGGTTGTCGAGTGTCCGGGAAAGAGTCGCTGATGGGGCAAACTCGATTGGAGCCAGCGTCACAAGTCTTACCGCGGCGAGGGCAGACGCAATTAGTGGGAACGTTTCTGGGTTGATAAACCGAGGAGCAAGCTCTTTTGGTGACATCACGCAGGCAGGCAACCTTATTGGTGGGAGCGTGCATGATATCGCGCCCCCTGGATCGCTCGCAACAGGTGATGGTCTTCCCGACGGGAGTAGCAACACCTCCTCTGCTGAGAGTGATCTGTCCCCTGACTGGAACAAGAGGAACACGTTGAAATGACAGTAGATGAGAAATACCTTGTGAATAACTACCATCGTTTACTTATTAGGAGGAAATTTGACAAAATAAAGGATATAGATACTTAATAGATTGTTGAAATCACAATGCGGCCGTAAAACAAAGCCTATTGACAAAGCACCTCCACCTTTCTTGGGATCGCGCCGAAGATAAAAGACCCATCAAATTGGCCAAAAAGCTAACAATGTGCCAATTTTAGGAATTCAGGACAACTGAATGATTTTACATATAATATCATAGCTGACGAATTACTCCTTAATTTTGGCGCGAAATTTCAGCGTTAATTTGTAATTTCACATGTGAAATTACCAAATTGCCATGGCAACCTGCCGTAGGTCTCCGTTTCAAGATGGCGACGAAGTTTTAAAATGTCTTGAATGAAGATGTCAGGGCATAAAAAGACGCTTTAGAAAACCTGAACACACGAAAGAGCACATCAAGAAGGATTCTTAGAGGTATGTTGACGAAAAATTCTGAAAACTTAAGCCAAATTTCAGCTCTAAACGTTGAGAGAGTGGAGTTCACGATCGATTGATACGATCCAGGATAAACAAGTCAAAAATCCTCGATTGCTAACGTAATTCGTCACCCATGATATTAATAGGTAATCAAATGGTGTACTCGTGAAATTAGGGAATAATTTCACTTGCGTTTTGTCCAAATCCTAATAATTTCCCTCGCCTAAAGGCTCGGGAAATTATAAGGATTTGGACAAAACGCGCGTGAAATTATTCCCTAATTTCACTCGTCACCATTTGATTACACATACAAATAATTAAACACTTAAATCCAGTTAACCGTAATTTGTGCGCCTTATCGATCATTAGAAAAATTGAACAGAGAATCAACATCTTAGTTACAAGCAGTGTTCCTAGTTATTATTTACATCGTTATAGTAATCACACGAAAACTATTAACTATCTAGTTGCGAATACGGTCGCGGAAGTACCACTCGTGTCAAGCATCTGTAGTAGTTATAACAAGGTGTTTCCTGGCTCAACTCAAACCTACTTTTTCCTCATTATCCCCGTTATATTTCAGTCATCCGTCATCTGTTGTATGTGCAAACAAATGGTGACGAGTGAAATTAGGGAATAATTTCACGCGCGTTTTGTAAAGGCTCGGGAAATTATAAGGATTTGGACAAAACGCAAGTGAAATTATTCCCTAATTTCACGAGTATACCATTTGATTACCTATTAATAGGGACCTGACATTAAGTGTTTTGTTATATTTCTAGACTTTCACTTCAACGTACTTCAACAGCAACAAAAGAATAAGCTTAATTAAGCGGAGCGAATCAAAACAGTACGACTAGATCTGTCACGCCACTTTCCACCATGCTCTGATCACGTGATGTAATGTATACAGAGCGGGGTACATCGCTTAATGTGTCACGATCGGGATACATTTGAGTATTGTAGTTGAGTGAAAGTCTAGGAATATAACAATGCGAAATTATTGCCTATCGATTTAGAAGACGGAAGACATTGAGAGAACCTGCAATTGAAGGCGAACGGGAAACAACATAACTGAGAAAAAACAACCAAACCAGCAGAGACGATGTCAAAGCAACTAAACATTCATGTTTTTAACTTTGACCGTACATATAAGCTAAATGTTGTCGAAGATTGGTTGAACGCCGTCGCAAATTCATCAAAAGTATCGTCCCACTACTTTTCGCTTTCTGAAATGACTCAGTTAAGTGATAAATTGATTCCGGGGCTTAAGATGGACGTAGCAGTGTTGGTCGTACATGCACATGAATCTCGGCTCTCGATCAACGAAGGGAGTGCTGTTTATAATATTGGATACGCCAAGCTTTACAAAGCTTTGCTAGAGAAAACAGGTAAAGAGTAATCAGAAAATACATCCTATACTATGCAAATAGGATAATTCGACTCTAGTTTATGGTGAAAGTTTTTATGCTCGGAAATCTTAGTGAAATCGAGCCCAAATTTCCATACCAGATATCTCTCGGAAGTGAAAGTGATCTATTAGACAAGTGCATTAAGGCGGGGGGATGGGGGGGGGGGGGGGGTGCTCTGTTCGACTAGTGATAGACTAGTGATGGGGGAACTTAATACCCACATCTTTTAACAGACCATGATTAGCCCGAGGGAAACGACAGTAAATACCAAGCGATGGCTAACTGTTTGGAGGTACCACAACCAATAATAGCAGAAGTAAAAGGCCAGTTAGATGGGATTTAAACAATTGTCAAAGGACCTAAAGTCCCCAGCTGGCCTAAAGTTCAGAAGGCTTTGAGGAACGTAGTTCAGAGGCGTGTGAGCGTAAAAGAGTCCAAATTTAAAAATTTAGTCTCAGTCAATGCCTCAGTCTCAGTCAGCTGAACATCTTGACTGACCTCTTGCTTAGTTCAATGGAACATCTTAATATCTATAGGGTTCGCTTGTCCAGTCTAACCAGTGTCGTCTATTGATTCCCTGAGTTTTAGAGAGGCTACTAGACAGTCCCTTTTCAAATTTATGTGTATTCTTTGCAGACTATAGAGTTATGATCGTTATTGGTGGAGATGATAATTACAAGAATAAAGACGAGGAAGACAGAGAGTTCATTTCACAATGGGCAAGGAGGAAGATATCTTCGCAGTTTGGCGAAGAATTCTTAAATGGAAGTAAGAGTTTTGTCTTTTCCTGGGATAAGAGACACAGAGAAATTCACGAGAAAGCACTACTGCATTTCTTTGACCCGAGGAAGAAAGGGCAGAAGTTTGAATACCATCCACCACAACGACAGGCTGTCACAAAACTCACACCATCATCTCAAAGGGCATTGGATCTATCCACACCTTTGTGGCCGAAAAAAAGGCAATCTTCTTTCAAAGGGACAGATTTTTCTTCTTATGGACAAAGGGATCAAAGTTACAAAACTGGAGGAATTAGCGGAGCAGATATCGGAAGCCAAGGGGCTTGGCATCAAAGGGCTATAGAATCAACAATGGTTCCAAACCCTTTGAACTCACCTCAAGAAACGCTATCCTCTGTGACAGAGACACAAATTCCCTCCAGGGAGAAAGGTCCACAATTCACTAAAAGAGACATTGGTAGACCTGGCATCCAGAGCCAAGGGGCTAGACCTAGGGGAACAACGTCGTTCACAAAACAGCCACAGGAAACTAATGGAGGTTAGCAAGTTTTACAGTCAGCATTTCTTCATCTGTTAATTAAGTTCAATTTAATTTTTAACCCTATACTACTACATGAGAAATTTCTGCAATTTGATTGGCTTAGAGCAGTGGTATTTCAGCTTAATTTGAAATACCTATATGTGAAAATTACAACCTTTTGCGGGTAGTAGTATTAACAAATAATAGCATGATTTGTATGGCGGGTGGATGATGTCAAAATTAGTACTACCAAATTGAATGGCATACGACAGCATGATTTTACCAAACTGAATGGATCACGCCTAAATTGAATGGCCAACCAAACTGAATGGTTCATCGTAAATTAAATGGCAATTTACCAAAATGAATTGATTACTTTCAAATTGAATTGTTCATTTCAATTGCAAGGTAAGTTACAAAATGAATGGATCACGGTCAAATTGAATGGCTTACCAAACTGAACAGGGCTCATCGTTAATTGAATGGCATATCACCAAAGTGAATGGCAATTTACCAAAACGAAATGATTACTCTCAAATTGAATGGTTCATTTCACTTGCGAGGCACGTCACAAAATGAATGGATCACGGTCAAATTGAATGGCTCATTACAAACTGAATGGCTCTCGCCGCAAATGGAATCCTGGACTACGTTGAAGGAGCCTGGGATGTAGGTTTTCCCGCGCTTCAAGAAACATGGCGGCTATGACTCCTGGTTCAGGCAGAGGAGAAGTAGACGAAAGAGACGACCGTGGAGGCGGAGATCCGCAACAAATACTAAGGAGCTGTGCTGAAAGTTTACTTAGGGCAGTAGCTCGACTAGAAGAAGGTGAAAGACATCGGACACAGACATCAGTTGCTCATTCTTCGACTTCACCGTCAGGTATTTCTGCCATTGAGGAACATCGAAGATTATTTGGTTATGAGACACTGTCGTCATCAAGATCTTCCAAGCGATCTGGCACATTACAGCGTAGTCAGGGTCCTACCAAGAAAATGGTCGTAACCACAAGGAGTAGAGACTGTAGAGTTTTTCCTGTGAAGAATACTTGGACAAAATTGTTTGTTTGTCTTTCCTGTACAAGCGACAATGAAGTGCCAACTGCGAGTGCTAAAATTAATTTGAGTTTTGCTGGGCTAGGCGAAAAGAAGGTGGTGTTTCAAAAAGATGGAAAAGCCAGCCACGTCTATGAAAAGCTCATGTCGGAATTTCCTCCTTTGGCTGAAGGTGGTGGCTTTGAAATATTAAGAACGATGGAGAATAGTTCAAAGATGTTGTGTGCCCTTCCTGTTCCTCCCGGCAGGTACACAGTACCCTATCTAAAAAGTGTACTTGGGCAGGAGAGGGTTTATTCGACCTTTACAAAAAGACCTTAGCTTTCAGGAAAAGAGTCCATTTCAAGTAAGTTTAAAAAAAATCTATGGTAACATAGAAATATAATACAATAGGTGTCTAACAGTTACTATACACATGTTACTCAACTATAAAATAAGCAAGATATATTTCAAAGTCGTAGCTCGCTAGAGTAAAATGAGGGTCCCCATTGGGTTTCTCAGGATCCAGGATTTGTCCCATTTGGTGCTTGGGATGAGGGATTCTGAAGAAAAATGGAAGCGAGATTGGGGATTTCATTTATAATGGGCTGGACGCGGGATTTAGCAATATTGTAAGGTGGGTCTAGGAAGTTGTTGCCTTGAAGCCCTGAATCAGGGATTTCTGATTTCCTGCACATAAAGTATTTTGGAATATTGTGAAAATTAATGATTAATTATAAATCATTTTTATACTGGACATGGTTAATCCATAAACCCATAATCAATATTTAACAATTAGTCACCGAAGGCGACGTGAATATTGGCGAAAAGTTACCTCGACTTCTATCGGCGAATAGTCACCGAGACGAAGTCGAGGTGACTATTCGCCAATATTCACGTCGCCTGCTGAGGCGACTAATTGTTTTAGTATAATTACATTGATGATTATTCGAGAAAATAAAATTATTGATCAATTTCCGACCCCGAAACATCCAAAAATCTGGCTGCCATTTTGAAAACTGCTAGCCTTCAATGCTATAATCACCGTGCGGTGATTATAGCGGGATAAAGCGAAGCTCCTAGCCAATCACAGCGCTCTATTTTCGATAGTCATCAATGTAATTATACTAATAAGCGATAGTAAATTATTGATGTCAATCATTGATGATTATCGATTTCCTATATCGATTGATAGAAATCAATTACGAAAAAAAGTGTGACTTCCATATATATCAATGATTTTCCGAAAGTAATCATGACTATATAACAAGTCTCAAATCTGATTGGTTATCAACCGTTCACATGCATGCTTAAATGTTTCTTTTTTTTTTTCATTGCTAGTAAAAACAATCTTGGAATTTCTTGTGTTTTGATTTTAAAAAGAGCCTTATATATCACAAATTTTGTTAAAGTTATGATTAATTGGTAATAGGACTGAGTGGATTCTAATTTGGTCTGTAGTCATACTTGTGATTAAACATATAGCACCCTTGAATGACCTTGGGACTTTACAATAATACATGAAAGGGATTGAAAATAAAAAATTCAATTTATATTCAATAATAACAATTACATTGGGTAAAGTAATTGAATAAGATTATTCACAATGATTAGGTGAAGACCTCCCAACTACACTACTACACAGTAGTCTGTTTCTTATGTTACTCTGTTGTTCCAATTATTTTGACAGAGTGTGAGTTTAATGTCATGTGTGTATCTTATTACATCACTCAGGCTGATGCTTCTGAGCCCACTGTTGAATGTGTTAAGTGCACAAAGATATTTAAGATGTCTGAGTTCAGTGAGCACAAGTCAGTGTGCAGTGAAGGATCCAGGTATGTCAATGTATTATTTATGTTTGTTAATGGTGTCATGTTATTATTTTTGTTTTATTAAATTTGAGGCTTTGTGTCTCTTTGCCTGGACCATTGGAGCTTCTCTCTTCCCAAAAAGCCCTGTCATAGACTACATGCACAATGTAACATCCCTTGCAGGGCAGACTATAAAGATAATATTGTGATAAGCTCCCAAGCCTAAATCCAGACTATGTACTTACTAAAATGCATTTGCATGCAGGAATGTATATTCTCATTTTGATTTGAAACAAATGTTTTACAGTTTATAATTTTACTGGGATTTGTCACAGCTAAGAAATTGCATTGCATTAATACATGCAGTTGTAGTCTCCATATGGTACTGACAAATATGTTTGTGCATTGCTAATGTGGTAATCTGCTGTTTTTTCTTAATCTGAAGGAACTGTAATCAGGAAAGAAGTGACAGCCAACAGGATGGTTGTATTGAAAAATACATGTATACAACCAAAATGTCATCTTCAGATGAGGTATGTATTGTGAGCATAGGTTGTTTTTTAATATGGCAATCTATGCTAATGAAGTTAAAACAAAGGAAATATAAAAATTACCTGAGATAAAAATATGAGCCTTATGACCAGTAGTCACTTTTTGGTTTATTCACTTATGTCTTGAATTGCAGCCATGCAATTTCTAATAAAAAAAATGGGCCTAGTAGGTTTCGTCACTATTCTTTTGCAACTTCTGGCGAGGAAATTAAGAAAATAGATGTTAACAAAAAGGCCCAAAAGAATTTCATCTAGGTGTTCTCATCTGATTCCCCTTTCATAAGCTTTGTAATAATTGACAGGAGAACCAAGGCCATTCAATATGTGAAATGGTGACTAAACTGGAAAGCATTAGTATATTAATTTTATTCCTCCAAGCAGTAATACTTATATTAAGTGTACATTAACTGCATGTGCACAAACTAACAAAGAATGGTCATTTGAATGGTAGGGTAGAAATAACAACACCTGAAATTCTGAGGAAATGGGAGCTAGGCTGCACAAATAGCCTGCTGAGTTCAATAATGGAATTGTTCAGGTTGGGGCCTATGGTGGATAGCCATAGGACCTTTTCGCTGCAGATGTTTAATGTGTAACCGTAATCATCATCATTATTTTTACTATGTTATTGCTCTTGAAATAGGAAAAGCCCAAATCTGAAGATGATGTCATGATTGACTGCCTCAATTGTGGTAAAATGATATTGCTTAAAGAGTGGCATGCACACAACAGCAACTGTGAAGGTGGTTCTTCAGGAGAAGCAACTAACAACAGCAGCCAAGTACATAAAGTTGATGACCAGGAAGATGATGGTGTGACAGCTGATCATTATGATGTTGGATGTGACTTCAGTATCACCACAAGGAAAGATGGTGCTAAACCTCAAGACCCCATGTCTACTTTATTTCACAAAGGTGAGAATGCCATTAGCTGGTACAATTTGCTTTGTAACTGATACAATAACAATTTTAAAACCGTGTTGATCAAGAAGGAAACTGCAGAAATTAAGTGATTTTGCTCTTTTTTGCTATTTGCTGTTATTATGGAGTGAGTAATTGTCATTTCAGTGCATCTTAATGTAGAGGCATTTATTTAGAGAGCTGTGTCAAATACAAACTTAATAGAAATATTTTAATATAGTGCCTATACTTTTCATGCTAAGCACAATTAATTTACAATGCTTTAAAATGGTCTGGATAAGGGTCTGATGTCGCAAGTTAAGGGTGGGCATTGTGTGAGAGGAGGGGAAAATTATTTATAAGTCAGTTATGTTATTGGTAAATTATAGCAATTTTTGGTACCTTTTGGCAGATTGCTTTAAAAGGTTAAAGGAAATATTTCCCAACAAAAGTGAAGATGACTTGCTAGTCAGTTTTAGGGAGAATAACATGGATTTGGATGAAACAGTGGAGGTACTGGTTTTGCGTGATAGTGAACAGGGTGAGCATTTTTTTTTTTGGTGGCAATATGTTTATACGTAGATGGTATACTTCTGTGTTTCCCTGAGAATTTAAGAATTTCACTCAATACAATCTGAGGTTTAGACACAGAAATTCTACCCATTCAAATGTTCGTTTGTGCATTTGTATTCAATCCCCCTTAATATCCTGTCTCTTTAGTGACTGTATTATATATAGGGGCTACTATTGAATGGTTATAAGGACAGTTAGTACTCTTTATCTATGAACTGTGCTTCTGGTTTTTTATTTGGAAGACCGATGACCCAGCCTAAAAAGGACTGATACACCATTTTTAGGGTAGTCTGCCAACTTGCGAATTTCACAAACTTTTTTTTCGCCAGCTGCTCTTTCGAGTTATTTCATGGATTCTGAAGTAAAATATTACAAAACACTTATAAAACCTTATCTCAGCCCTGTGTATGTACCCTGTGAGCAGAGGCCTTTTAATCTTCATAATTTCCTGACTTATCTACAAAGTTCAAAGGACCTCTGCTGGCAGGGTGTGGTTTATGCGCCTTCCATCACTTTATTAATCGCAAAAGACTAAAATAATAATGGCTACTGTCATGATTAGTTGAAATGGAGAGATTTGCAAAATAAATAATCCTTTCAGCAATTTTTCGACCCACAACCATTAAAGGTTGTAGTTTGTCAGATTTTCGAATTCTGTGAAAAACATTTGAGTACAATAATGTATACATTCTTTGCTTCATCTTTCGCAGGCTGTAAAACAGAGCACATGGCACCACTTACACTAGATGATGCCCTTAAAACATATCAAAAGAACCTTGATACTTCAAGGTCAAGGATCCTAGATGTGGACAGATCTAAACTATGGAAAACATCCCTTGTGTTTTACAAAAGCACCCCAAAGGAACACTTATACCGCCAGCTTAGTGTTATGTTTGAGGGATTGGAAGATGCTATAGATGCCAGAGCGTTGCGGTTGGAATTCTTTGGAGACTTGTTAAGGAGTGTCAACAACACCTTGTTTGAAGGGAAAACAGACCACCGAGTCCCATTATACAGCTGGGAAAATGTGTACCTAATGAAGATGGGTGGAATAATGATTGCACATTCTTTACTTCAACGTGGGCCTGGATTACCATGCCTTGCCCCCTATGTGTATGAATTTATCCTGTGGGGGGAGAAAGAACAGGCAGCAGCTTACGTCACCTTTGAAGATTTACCTGAAACACCACAAACGGAAGTGCTCATGGCATTTTTGAAGGGTGTAAGTAATTATTTCTATTTTTTATCGTCATATGCCATCCATTGACATGTAGTGATAGTAACTTGCTTCTCTGTAGGGAAAGGAATACATTAATGTTCACTCATTCATGTTAAAGTCACATCACCAGTGCCCACAATGACATAACTTTTGCAGCTTCTTATTATTGTCATAATAGTTATCATTTTTGTAGATTGTCTCTGACTGTATCCCCATTGTTTACTACATATTCAGTGCTCACCAGCTTCAAATCCTTTTAAAGAGATGTGCTATCTACATGTTTATGGGACAGTGTGTGGTGCACAATATATGGTTTAATATTACATGTACTTATCATCAGTCTACTGACTTTCATAGAGGGGAGTAAGGGTGGCGGAGTGATGGGAGCACTTGCCTCCCACCAATGTGGCCCGGGTTGAAATCCCCTCATCTACGCCATATGTGGGTTGAGTTTGTTGTTGGTTCTCTCCATTGCTCCGAGAGGTTTTTCTCTGGGTACTCCAGTTTTCTCCTCTCCTCAAAAACCAACATCTGCAAATTTCAATTTGACCAGGAATCCGGTAGATGAAGAACCGCCATGTGGATGTGCTACCTCAAAATCATTATTTATTTTATTTATTTACTAGATATGCCATGCTGGGAGTGATGAAGACATAAACATTCTCTGTGATGATCCAAAGTACAGCACCATAATTGACCGCTCTGGGTGGCCAGTTGGAAGATTGCTGAATGTGAAATCAAAGGGTGACTTCATCAACTATATGCTGGTTGAAGAGCTTGTAAACAAGCGACTGCAGCTCCTTCAAAATTTGAGAGAGGGTCTAAACTACTTTGGCCTCTTGAAGTTGATGACACAAAGCCCCCAACTATGGAAACAATTGTTTGTCACAGAGAACTCTGCACCCTTAACTGCTGATGTCTTCATGGATCTTGTACAGCCCCCTACATCACTTGATGAGCTGCAAGCGAAGGCATATGGCCTGTTTGTTACCTTTGTCATGGATCACATGGATTGTACTGGTAAAGTGCATATAATGGTCACTTACAGAAGCATATAATGCTTCTGTCACTTATGATACAACCTCACTAAGGACATTTCTGTTTGCGCTCCAGTAAGGAATTCAATCCCAAACTGGGATTATTTTACATGTTAGTAAAATAGCTAGTCATGAATGTTTTCTTTTTTCCTGAAAATATTGTTTTGTTTGTAAAACATGATCTTTGTGTGGCTAAGACACGCTATTACGGAAGGTACTCACTTTGCAGTTGGTTTTCCTTTCTTTAGAAAATATCCCTCAGCTTAATGGAGATATCCCGGTGCGCTAGAGGTTACCCTCACAATCTCATAGAAAAAATCACCTCTGAGGTTAAATTTACCGAACGGAAGTCGGCTTTACAAAAGAACAATGAAGTGCGAAAGAAAATTCTGCCTTTCGTTATCATGCCGAACCTTAAAAACAGATCAGCCACTACAGAGGGAAATATACAACAAGCCTCCCATCATTTCAAATAAAAAAAGCAAAATCGTTGGGAGATATCCTCGTTAGAGCAAAACTATAAGGTCACGTGTCACACTATCACGAGCTAATGAGTCGTGTTTGGCCTAATGAGCTAACGAGTCGTGCTTTGAATACCCCCCATCCCCCAACCCCCCCCCCCCCCCCCCCCCAAAAAAAAAAAAACCTAGGCTCAAATCAAGCAACCAATTTTCTACCCCAAGATTCGTATTTTTTTTTTTTCAATAAACCCTCCATCTCCCCTATCACTTGACGTTCGGATTACTATACGGATTTAGGAATGAATCTTGGCTTTCATATTTTATATTTCTTGATTAATTACACAAGCACGATTAACAACGGCGATTCACAGATGTATCTTCCCCCGAATTTTTTCTAAGGAGGGCAGAACAACTGTACACAGGCTATCATAAATTAGAAATAAAAAAACTAATTTACTGTCTGTCCTCTTCTTTTCTCCCAAAGGTGACCTCACCTGCACCAGCCAGCCCAGGATTTTTGTTTCGGCAGGTCAACCTACAGAATTTGCTTCAAAGCCTATCGGGGCAAACCAGATACACAACACCCACTGCATTGCCTACAACATCCACCACAAGTACACTACTTACAACACCATCCACCAACACAAGCACCACTACCATTATTACAATTCCAACATCCACCACCAGTACTCGTTCTCATTTGTGCAACCTGCCTTAGCTAAAGCTGATGCAGAGGACTATGAACAGCTAGTTTTTTTTCTAGGCTATGGTCCTGGTTTCCCTGTATCCGTGGCTATCTATTACAGTAAAATCCAACTAGTGGTGTATTATCAGTGCTGCGTTCTGGTTGGTTGAGCTACTACTAGGCCATATGTTATAGCCCAGTGATAGCGAAAAGCGCCGGCTTTAAAAACCAAATAATGGCGGCTGAATCGCGTTTTGCTACCTAACGTTGTTTTGTCTCGATATTTTTGACCAACTAGATGTATTTTACTAAAACAATTATTCCTCTTGCCTTCATGACTCAGAGCCTAGGCTCGAGGAATAATTGTTAAAAATTCTGTACAGGTGGTGAAGTTCTCTTTACGTACGAAACCAATAGCACATTGTATTTTAGTACTAGTCTCCTGGGAATGGGATGGGCCCGGCAGTATTTTCGCTCACGAGGCCTCTCCTGTTCCCAGGACCCTCAAGCTTATATATGAATGTTAAATAATAAGTAAATCTTTTTTCTCCTTGAATTGTAAACATTAAAGTTTATAAATATCAAAGAAGGTTTTTGAAAAACTCATTCACATACACTAAATGAAGTGTTTTATTTTACTAAACCTATACCAGGATAAACTGTACATCGGGTATAAAATACAAGGACTGTCCATTGACAAAATAAAGGGTGAAGGAAGCGGTGGGGGGCGGGGGGGTGTATTATCAATAGCATGTATCGGATAAGACACTTACTATACGTTCCTTCTTCTAATGCATGTGAATGAGTGATGACTAAAACAAATTGCAGAAAGTCACAATTGTCTTGCTTTCAGTACTATGAGTCCACCAAAAAAACATTTGCGTTGTACAGTATGATATAGTATATTTTAATTAAGCATTCTACGTAAAAAAACATGAAACAAATGACGACCATTAGTCTAGAGTCTTTTGTAGCACCTAAGTTGCCTTGGGTAAAGACACCGATACGGACAAAGGTAATTGAGTCCAACGAATTTTTCCTCTGTGAAAAAAAAAAAAAAAAAGAAGAAGCAAAGTAACCCGTACGCTGAGCCGTGGAATGTGTCTTTCAAAACCATGTGTGTTCGAAGCAATGTGAATATCTTGAGGATCTTGCAAATAGTTTTAGATTAGGAGTAGTCTCCATTTTTCCTCAGGGACATAAGAGTTCACGTGCACTCGCGTTTCGCTCCCTCTGACATCCCTGAGGAAAAAATGGGGACTTCTTGTAGCCAAAATATTCTATACCACTACATTTTGGCTAACTGTATATATTTAATTAAAGGGAATCTTTCCGTGAGGAAGTTTTGCCAAGTTTGCCAAGTATATCAGTTTACGATAGCGCAAACTTTTGTAAATAATTTGCGCTTGTAGGTAGTACTTCTTAATAAGATTTCAACGATATGGTTTTGTTTAGCTGCAGCCGTTTTGTTACTTTTTCTCTTACGTAAAAACAAATTTTTCAAGCAAAAGAAAATATTTCATGAAGATTTTCTTACAATCAACTCTTGGCCTCGTTTAATGGTAATGTGTAATTATAAGTGGGGGAGGGGGGGGGGCGGTGGAGGGATGATCTTTTGACTTACATATAGGCTGGATATATAAGTGTGTGTTAGCAAGTTTCTCTTCTAATTCGATTCGTCTTGGGCGAGTA
>JBBMOI010000010.1:14505000-14510000 GCA_038088405.1 Porites divaricata | reverse complement strand
AAGGCTTGCATGCAACAGCTCAAAAAATCGGCTAGCAAAGGTTCGCTTATTTTGCACTGGCCCCTTTTAATATTCTCCCCTTTATCCAATAAGGAGCCAGTGGTCCCTGCAATCACGGATCAGAATGCAGAATATTACTTGACCAGCATCCTAAAGCGGTGTAATTCACGAAGCAGTCTGTCTTTCTTTCGGGAGTGATCGCTATCTTTTTAAACATTACTTTATTCGGAATTTCATGGTTATCAAGCTAAGAGCAGGAGGCATGGGTGTTAGTACTTGCAAAACAAACGACAAACAATTTTTAATATAAAATCATTCTGACCTGGAGTTCTGACCTGTTTGCTCTCACTGGATAATTATAGTGTACTCAACTTACAGAGAGAATATTCTTAGGGTAATCAAATCAAGACCTATACTATTTGTTTGAGCGGCTCAAGACAGAAAACATTGCAGCGTGCATCAACCAGACAAAAGGCCGAACGTAAAAACGTAACTTTCTGATTTGGCAGATGCCAATCAACTCCGCGTATCATGAAGATTTATTTTTTACAAGTTCTACCCTTTGGGAATTTATAAGTGCACGAATAATGAGTTCGAATTTTTAAAATTGCAAAATATACTGCAGATTGAAAAGAAAAAACAGACTTCTTGGTCAATCGCAAAAGTTATTTCCTGAAAAGGTGTAAAAAAAAAATCACCTAATCTGCAAAATTAAACTCCCACAAAAAAGGAGAAGTGTCACTTGTGACCGCATTAATGAAGGCTACTTTCTGTTTCATTTGTTTTTGTTTTTAATTTTTCTGCTAGCAAAATAGTTTCCAAAACATATCCTCTGTGAGTTTTTAGAACGTCTGTATCGAGCAACTTAAAACTCAGAATTCGGAATCGAAAATAATTTATATAATATTCAATTATTTGGCCAGCTGCCGTCTATCTGCGAAGCACTGAGCAACCAGACATACTTTTCTACAGGCAAAGATGTTTAATTATTACAAATCAGAAAAAAAAGACTAAGCTGCTTCTTAAGTAGCCTTTAAAATTTTTTTGGCTATGTCTACACCAGATCGGCACTTTTTATATGTTGATAGGAGCTTTTCGTAAAACTGTGAAAATGGAACGAACGTCAGAATGATGACTCTGCTGAGGGTGCGGCATATTGCCTGACAATGAATTTCTGTAGAAAAACCGTCATTAAACAAGACCGATTCACACAAAACCGAGAGGAAAATTTGTGTAACGGAAAACCACTAGTGTAACAGTAGCTTAGTTTTTGATCTCAAAAACGGGCTTCTGCAGGTGTCTGTAGTTCACAATCACTCTCTGCTGTGGCAGAGTCGACCAGAGTCAAGGCAGAGCGAAAGTTGATTTGTATTATGAGCCCTTTGAAGATCAGGCTCCTATGTGAGGAAACATGGCGATTTAGCGGCGGCGAGCGTGAAATAGGCGAAGCAAAGCACGCCGATGTTTTCGCGTAGTTCACCTTTTTTTTTGTTTAGTTTTATTGAAAATTTAGTCCTTTGTTGTTGTTGTTGTCCGAACAACGTTATACACGTGTTTTGTTAAGAAATGTTTTAGTGACACAATCCAAATTTTTTCTATCCTCATTTTCCCATCTGCATCCGCCATCCGCAGGTATCGGGTCCTCTTTTTGTATGGCGTGTGATCCCCGCCAAAATTTAACTCATCTATTTTCGGTATATCGCTAAATGGTGGCCTGTAAATTTATCATTCCCCCAGCAAATTTTGCCATGTCTTATCAAATCCGACAATACCAAATTCTATTCCGTGATTCTAATTTCGATAACACCAAATTCGATGTCTCGACATTAAATTCTATCAGACTAAATTCTATCCCGTGTTCCCAAATTCGTTTGCACCAAGATAACGCTAAACATCAAATTATGTCAGACCAAATCCTATCCTGTGTTCCCAAATTCGTTTGCACCAAATCCTATGCCGTGCACCAATTTTGATAACGCTAAACATCAAATTATGTCAGACTAAATTCTATCCCGTGTTCCCAAATTCGTTTGCACCAAATCCTATGCCGTGCACCAATTTTGATAACGCTAAATTCGATGCAGCAAAATCTGTCACTGCGCACACAAAATTGCAAATCCAACAACTTCAAATCCTGGTACCCAGTACGGCCAGGTTGTGCCTAAAAGGACAGCCGAGAAGTACTAGGAACGAGTTTCCGATTCGGGCCGACTTCGGAAATTCTCGAAAACATCCAATATGGCGGCTCAAGCGTGGTGAAAACTGACAGCCAAAGGAGCCGTTTTATCTCCAGAGAAGCGTGATTTAGGGTATTATTGACGCGGATTGCGTTTATTGTGACTTTTGAAGAGTTCTTGGTCTTATATAGTAAGCAATCCATTTATAAATGTCTTATCAATTAGTCTTGGTACATCCTAAGTTATAGGAACATTTGTCTGGAGGTATATCATATCTGGGTTTTTATTGTTAAACGGTGTTGTAGAACTGGATTTCTGTAGGTTTCTACAAGCTTAGGGTACTCTATTGGCCGGTATTGGCCGGTATGACCGAAGAAAATAGTACCGTCCAGCCGGACATCCTGAGTTTTAGCAACATTTGTTAGAAGGTATATAATATCTGGTTTTTTTTATTGTTAAACAGTGATTCTTTAGGTTTCTAAAAGGCCAGGGTAACCAAACAGGAAGGTTTTTTTTTTTCATAAAAAAAAATGCCTTGTCCTTTTGGCTTGTATTATCTAAGGAAATAGTAATTACCGAAGAAAATCATACCGTCCAACGGGACCGCCTAGCAGGACATCCTTAACTATGTCAGCAGTTGGTTGGATGTATTTATCATTTATTTACCAGTTTAAGTCTTCACTCTCAACAGAGTATTGCAGACTGCTTTAAATAATAAAAATTACAACAATGAATACAACAATAAGATAAAATTACTAATTAATATGGAAGATTACACAGGGATTGCCTAAATGAACATGGCGAAGTAGATGCTATAATTTCTGGTGGGAGATTGTTCCCCTGTGCAATTGTCCTAGGGTAAAAAGAGTATTACTACATGGCATGCAGGTTGTTATTGTTACATTGTAATACATACCTTGCTCTTTGAAGGCTTTTTTCTAACGGCTGGGGACAGCTGAACAAAGATAGTTTTATTCATTTCTTGTTGTTGTAATCACCCAAGAATGTTCACCCAAGGAGGCACTCTATAGGGAGTACTCAAAACTGACAGCCAAAGGAGCCATTTCATTGCCAGGGAAGCATGGTTTTACATTATACTTTGCGATGTTTGAGATTCTCATGTTCTTAAAAAATTTTGGGTGTTGTTTCTTGACCGGTCAGTATAACTCAGAGAAAAAAAGGTTGGTACGGTTGGCTGTACTCTCTGGCTGGCACTATCAAGACAAATCGTACCCTGTAGTTGAAATAGGTTGTGACAGCAGTATAATTATGTCATTTTTTAAAATTCTTTTTAAATTTTATTTTGAACGGTTGTTTAAAATTATTAAAAAAAGGTTCATTACAATGTCCCTTATCTATTTACTGTTTGATCTTTTTTGTGACAACAACAACATTTATTCTCGACCCTCCCCCCCCCCCCCCCCTTCTTTCTCTCCAGACTGAAATTGTGGTTCAATTTTATCCTTGGTCTAAATGTTACTTTCTTTTGTTTTCAACTCATTATCATACATTACCATACCCAAAAACCTACCTACCTTGGCAGCATGGGAAATCTCAAAGCAGAGATGCCAACCTTAGTTGTAGATTCTGGAGACTCTCTATTTTTCACTTGCCCCTCCCCAACCTGTCAACAGCCCCACTACCCCACCCTCACCCCATCCTGCCCCACCCCACCCCCAAATTGACCCAGCCACCTAAGGGAATTGTGTGAAGTCTTATATGAGGTACATGCTATCAAAATTCGCTTTCATTCTTTCCCAGAAACTAAAAATGACTAAAAAAGATCAAATTTTGAAAAAAAAAAAAAAAAAAAGGACAAAAAGTCCATTTTATCTGGAAGATTTGGTGACCTGGAGAGCAGAGATCAGTGCCGGGAGAGTTGGTATATATGAGAAAGGTATAAAGAAGAGTGAATGTATCCTCTGAGATATGGATTCTGGGATTATTTTTGTCCAGAAATTAGGTCTCTGCAAGGCTGCTAAGGGGGTATATGGGATTTAGGTTGGGCCCTCTCCGAAATTCAGAGAAAGACCCATTTGTTGTATAAATTGAGGCTCTTCAAATTAAGGTGCTTTCTTTTTTTTTTTTCTTTACATTATGTGAATTAAAAAAAAAAAAGAAAGAAAGAAAGTCACCAGTCGTTTTCGCACCCATTTAAAATCGTCAAGAGGGCACTTCAGTTGGGTTAAAGCCATGTACAGAGTGATACACCTGACATCTATATTCAAATTGTACTTATGCCATCTGTGTTGCTGTAAGTCTTTGTTGTATCTTCCTACTGTCCTATGTAAATATAATTTTTGCCTACAGTTCATTGTGTAAATTAAAAACTTTGATGGGGAAGCTAGGCTAAATAGATAGTACATTGCAACTTTCAACAAATTTCATAACAAGATATGCTTTGTTCTTCATTCATGGAGGAAATTACAGAAACTCATCAGTGACAAGTTCTTTTCAAAATTTCTTTATTACAGAATGTACCACAGCAATTAAACTCAACTGATTGTTGTGTCTTTGTCTGTACAGTAGGTTTTGCTATTTCATCACCTTTGCAAAGAAGATTATTGAATGGAAAGTGATTCATTATGCAATTCCATCAAAATAAATATGAAATTTTAAGTATTATCAATCAAAACAACTTTCATACATAACTACTGTTGCTGATTAGTTTGCAAAGTACCTCAGCAGAGGGATAATGCCTAACTATAAACAGGTATTAAAAGTTCAGACACTGTTGATGAAAAGAAGTTAGTGTCATTGTATTCTACCCCCTTAGAACTACAATTCTAATTTGACTCTAAGACCTTGGATATTAACTACAGG
>JBBMOI010000010.1:14450000-14500000 GCA_038088405.1 Porites divaricata | reverse complement strand
TAACTCGATATACGCACGGCTAAAAGCAAGAGCAAACTCTTAAATACCAGTGTCTGCGAAAATACCACTGTTTTTGTATCATTACATACAAGATTCATAACTTTCCTAGTAATTATCATGTCGCGCCTAAAAATTGAGCTTACATTAAAAACAATCAAACTATTATAGCCTTTTAATGCCTCCAATGAGAGCTTTAATACATTACACTCTAGTAATATGCAAAGCCCGATAGGTGCATTTTTCTGATCTTTTGCTCAGAGGTATCTAAGACCAGATAAAAGTCGATCTATGAACTGAATAATTTTTTCCTATACAGTCAAGTGTGAACAGCCAGAATTAATCAGTAAAATAGTTACGGCACAACCACTCAGTTGACTACTTTGTTTAACACTACATAAAACATTATGTAGAGAGAGAGAAGCGAAAAAAAAACTAGTAACCGTTTTTAAATGCATTCACACGTTTAGAAGAATCTGTTTGGTGTGTTGCGGGTACTTTCTTGGCTAAATTTGCTTAATATGCTCAGGCACTGATTTCATGCTTGTTTATTTAAAAACTATTTACTGTTGTAATAGAAGATAAACGTACTTTTCTTTCTACTTTTGGAATGAATATACTTGAAGCTTAAGATTACAATTTTGAATAATTCAGGTTAAACATGGGTATGTTAATTAAACTATGTTTGCCCTCTTAGGTTTTTATTGAAGTGCAATGGACAAATAGTCAAGTTATTACTTGATTTCTTTTCTTAAACCTGTCAACAAATTTGTTAATGATTAAGATTTTCAGTAAACTAGTCACGTCACTTACCAACATAACATTTATAATTAAGGATAAGGATGATAAGCGCTTTATTTGCGGCCAAATTTCGATTCAGCTCTACCCTCTTTGCCGAAGTTATAGCCAATATATTATTTTACATAGGCAAAACAGGAACCCATAACCAGGACTTAAAACTACTTGAGTAACTTCAAAGACTAAAATGAGTTCTCGAGTGGGTGGAATTGGTTCTGAAGAACTCAGTTCTTAAACTAATTGCACCAAATTTTGAGCTGACTATAATTTCGTGCTTGCTTTCCTATTCTTCATTTTCTGTTTTAGAAAACGTAATGACCACCAGACCTATATACATTACACTCTTGGCAAGCGAATGGAAGTCTTCAAAGGGGGGTCTGTCAACAATGAACAGAGAGCTAGCTATACAGATGGCTAAGTTTTCCAATACCTCGGTAAGTTTCTTTGTTCCAAAATGTAACTGTTGTGATGAAGACAAGAGAGAAGCTAGCAATTACAATGTGAAAATAGTTGAGGCAGAAGAGCGACCGGGCTATGAACCAATTGACTGGTTGACTACCCCACCGGATGATCTCCTGATTGACTTTGTCGTTGGACATGGTGTAATACTTGGAAAACAAGCACAGTTTATTCGCAAGTCGCATCAGTGTCAATGGATACAAGTGGTGCACACCGCGCCCGATGAACTTGCAGTGTACAAGGAATATTCTGGTGCCATTCCGAAAGGTGAAGAGAAACAATCGGCAGAGTTTAAACTGTGTAAAATGGCTAATGTTGTCATGGCCATTGGACCAAAGTTAACGGAATTCTACAGAGCCCTCCTCAACTACTGCGGGAAAAAAGTTTATAATTTCACTCCAGGTATTTTTAACCAATTTGAAAGTTTAAAAGCATCCTCAATACAGGGGAAGAGATTTCGAATTCTAGTCCTTGGCCGTGGTGACACGGAGGATTTCAAACTTAAAGGTTACGACATCGCTGCTCGAGCAGTTGCCCAACTGGTCGATAAAACTTATCATCTCACGTTCGTGGGCGCATCCAAAGGGAGTCAATCCCATGTGACTGAGGAACTACTCAAGCATGGCTTGTTGCAAAGTCAGTTGATCGTGAAAGGATATCTTGAAAACCGCGAAGATCTAATACCCCTCTTATGTTCTTCCAATCTTGTCATCATTCCATCTCGAACAGAGGGTTTCGGCTTGACTGCTCTGGAGGCGCTATCTGCTGGTATACCCTTTCTTGTCAGTCAAAACAGTGGTTTTGCAGAAGCTCTTCAAGACATTTCAGTTGGATCACCTTTCATCGTAGATTCTGGAGATCCAGAGCCCTGGGCTGAGGCCATTAAGGCCACCCGAGAGAAAGGCAGTGACAGAGCATTTCAGGAATGTCAAGAGCTGCGTACACTTTACGCAGAGAAGTACAGCTGGCAGAGGCAGTGTGAAGAACTTCTCGGTGTAATGATGTCTCTGATCAAGGGTGTGAGTGTTCACAAGAGAACATAAAGGAATGTTCTCTTGGTGACGTCAGTAAGATTAACCCCCGAAAGACTGAGAATTGTTCACTAAAACATTATCTGGCCCAACCTCGTTCCCAGGAACCTAGCTTTCACGGGTAGGAGAGGACCCTGGAAACGAGGTTGTTTCTGGCCTCGGTTGTTCAAACGCTGGATAGCGATATCTACAAGATAAATCACCAGTATTATCCAGTGGCTAAGTATTAGGAGAATCAATTGCGTTTCTCTGTGGATAATGATTTATCCGGAGGATAGCGTTATCCTATTTCACCCTAGTTTGCGTGTTATACCTTTTCAAACTACGATGGCCAAAGAACGAGAGTATTTAGGGCATCCCACTGTTAAGCAACTGGGGCCATCTGCTTTAATAGGGCTGCAGTCTACTGGCTCACTGTTTTGTTCTTGATAGTGTGTTGAGATATTTTTGCTCGTAGCTCTCTGACTTCAAAGTATAAGAAACATGCGTTGTCACCCTAATGCTAACAGTTATATGTACGTAATATTCGACATGTATGTGTCATAAAAATCCATGTAATCTGTTAGGCGGGCGGAGAGGAAAAAAATGCCCCTTTTGTCTTCGAAAGACAAACCACGGTTGTCAAACAAGTGTTACAAGAAAGACATCTATTTGCCAGACTAACGATGTGCAAAACTCTCTGATATCACGACTGCGAGAGATCCGGATCTGGATCCGGTACTGTTTTTGGACGATTATCCCATCTCGGGATAGAGCAAGTTGTGTAAATACTGAAGGGGACAACAATTTGTATGATAATGTATACCCTATTATAGGAAATTAAAACGTTTCAAGAAATTTAAAATTCGCGTTGATTCCATGAAGTGTTCATTTCCCACGGTTCGTACAATCTTAAAAAGGTCTTGAAATTTACTAGTCGTCTTGAAAAGTCTGAATTCAGTTAAGGTCCTTGAAAAGTACTTGATTTCTTTATTAGGTCGTGAAAAGTCCTTGCAATTTTTACTACCTTGTATACGCAAACCACTCTCATCCTCGGTGTAAGAACCTGTAAAACTCACGGGTAACGTGTTATTTCCTTTTTTATTTCTTTTTGTTTATTCCAAAGGCTATTCTGTACCTCAGATGCAATTGCAAGTCATACCCAGTCATTTTTCAAAGTGTTGTGGCGGAAAGTAGTATAAAATAATGTGATCAACGATGGCCGAAGAAGTAAGAATCGTAAATGACTCCATGACGTGTTTTAGCCAATAGGGCGATCAACAGGGGGTTAAAGAATGCCGATTTATTACATAAATATTAGTCCTTGAAAACTGTAATTTTTCCTTGAATGAAAAGGCCTTGAAATTTGTTTGTCTGAAGTTGTACGAACCATGTTTCCTATAATAAAGTATTTAGCGTCGTTTAGGAGAAAATTTGTTAAAGTTGCTTTTTGGTCTGATTTAGGTGATTGGTTCGTCTTATGAGAAGTTTGACGAAATGGATAGGAATAGCGGGTGACTGGCCGTTTGCCTTTTTCAGTGGAGATGGGATTGATCAAACTAAATAGTAGATGCGAACAATAGACCTCTTTAGTTTGTATGTTTTGTTTTCCCAATACAGGTCATGTGATAATACTCTTGAGAACTCTTTCTTTCAAATTTCGTCTTATTCACGTGCATATGAACCCATAATTCAATTTTCCCTGGGACCTCTATTGGAAAAACCAAACATACAAACTAAAGAGGTATATTGCTTAGATAGGCCCTTTGCAGCTAGCCATTCACGTGACACAAAACCGCCGTGCTGGAGAGCAAAAGTCGCACTGGGACACGACAAACAAAGAAAATTACAATTTAAAATTATGTATGTCTTTTGTTTGACTTGTCCCTGTGCGACTTTTGCTCACCAGCACGGCGGTTTTGTGTCACGTGAATGGCTAGCTGCAAAGGGCCTATTTACAATGGAACAGTACAAAACCCCCGCTAATATAGTTTACAAGGTGCCGCTCACCACCCCCTCCAAGTCTGCGAGCTTGCTTTTGCTCGCCCGCAATAAAGTCACTTTTAAGTCTTTTGTGATCTCAACACCAAGAAGCAATCGCAACGTCGGCACGAGAAGGAAAGACTTTGTTGATCATTCTCTTTTTATTCATAGAGATTGAACCGAATAAATTTACTAAAGAATCTTAAACGACTAAAACACCGCAATCTCAACCTGCGGTGATTACAAAATGCATTCATCTACATCGGTACTGAACAAAAACGTACAGCACCGAACTCTTTACAAAATTACAGGAAAGCAAAATTGGAGTCTGTATTAGGACGCAGCCAACACAAGGCTGATTAATTATTCAATACATTCTGTTTTTTAGAGAGCCACTCTATGAGATCTTTAAAGAGACTCTCATATTCGGTAAATTCTTCCAGAAGATGAGTGGAGAATTCGTATTTGTAAACAGGCGTAACATAAGAAAACAGCCTTCGAAGCACGGTAATGCTGTAAGTATGGAGCATGCCCACTCTGTTCAAAATGAACTCTTCCTCGCTTCTGTCAAAGTCCAGTAAGAAAATAGCCCTCTCCATGCCAACTTGACAATCCATGTTTGGTGGAAAAAAATAAGGAGATACAGTACGAGGACAGATAGGCCGAAAGCGTCTTGCAAAGGACTACTTGATAGAAACATCACGGCGTTATGACAAGGCACAGCCCTGGAGACCCAACACGGACGCAACGCCAGATGAAAAGAATGAATATCATGTTTTATTATATAGACACGAGTGTTTTACTGGAAAATATACCACTCGTAAAATTCATAAAAACTACATCCGGGACCCGATTGGTTTATTTTCCATAATCTCACACGTGAGTTTATCGATGACGTAATTTTAGTAGTTTCCCTCTATTATTTTATCGACGTCTTTTAGTCTATATAATAAAAAAAACATTACACGGCGACTTGAAGATATGAATTGTATTTTCTCGTGGCAAAAACAATATTTTACTCACTCGCTGCGCTCGTTCGTAAAATATTGTTTTGCCCCTCGAAAATAAAATTCATATCTTCGCGCCACCGTGTAATATCCTCCATGTACAGTTCGTTGGCATTTTCCTGCCCATAACGTTTCCAAAGGATACACTTAATTCTCTCTGGTTTATGCCAAGTTTCTCCTCTGCTGCTCTTTTAGTCATCATAGTGAATTTCCTTGCAATTTTCACAAACAAGGGACAATGCAGTGAACATCTTGATAAGACAGCCCAGTGGGGGAAGGCTGAGGTATCCTTCACTTTCTCCCGCTTTGCAGATTTCACTCTAACTGGCTGCACTCTGTCGACGAACTTAAAAAATATCTCTGACTCTTCTCACAACAGTAAGAAGCACTGCCAGAAACAAAAAATCCATTAAAATAAGAACCTGACGAGTTGAAGAAAAAGAAACAAAAATAATGCGTCGAGGCAAAAGAGGGCAGTGATTGGTCCGCACAATAATGCCTTCAAGGGCCGATGTATCGCTTTCCAACAGTCAGGGTGGATGGTACGTGATGGCAAATCTTTCTTAAGCAACGTAGACATAAACTTTCCTGAAAGAGAAACGAGAAGTTAGAAAGTTAGACCTGTAAACCCCATGTAAACATGTAAACCCCACCTGGTTAGATCAGTTGGGAGGGTGCCGGTCTGCTGAGCTGGGGGCCGCGGGTTCAAACCCCGGCCGGATAAATAACTGAGAAGAAAGTGCTGATTTTTCGGATAAGGACGAAAAAAGGTCGGTCCTGTCTCACAGCACTTACACTTACTAGGTTCTTATGAACCCAAACTACTGTTGGAAAAGAGTAGGGGACGTAGACCCCGGTTGTGTGGCCAACCTTTCTTGGGTTGCCTGGGTGGGTTGTCTGTAAGGAGAGATCTTAACAATTTTTATAGGGATAACCTCATGATTATCCTTCAGGTGTCGTGGCAGGGAGGAGACGAGTAAATTTTCTCGCATCCCTCCCACCGCTATAAGCCCCTTCGCCTGCCCCCTTGAAGGTGACCTCCAGTTACAACAAACGTTCGATCTCGACAATTTTACAGAAAAAAGGTACAGTAAGGAATCCAATATTTCATCTTCGTATTCTAGACTGGATTGCCTTACCTGTCTTCTGGTGTCCTGGCTAAGTATTCTCTCTCGATCAAACCTTCGATTCTCTTTTTAATCACTTGAGGACTGGGCATGAATCGAGCTTTCAACTGCTCGGTTACCTGTTTACAAAAGCAACAGCGAATTAGGTGGACAATGTCATGGAATTTTAGCCAATTTCTGCGAGTGAGATACAGTGCCGGATCCAGACCTTGAGATGAGGGGGGGGAAGGGGGGGGCATCCAGACCCTTAGAAAAGGGGGGTGGTCTCCAAAGAAAATTTTTCAGCCCTTCGGGCCTTAGTTGGGTCTAAAAATAACGGGGGGCCCCGTCCCCTGGATCCGCCACTGAGATATCAAAGTGAATTCCGGCACTTATGCCCTACGCTGGCGAGGTATCAGCCTTGTAGACTATGATAAAGAGAGTGAAAAGCAGCAGGGTTAGGGCTCGCCTCATGTAAGGGAATCCGGATTCCGGAATGTAGTAAATTTTTGCTCGTAGAATCCGGATTTCTGGGCTTTGGAATCCGGAAAACAGCTAAAAAAATCCGGAATCCCACTAACGATTGGAATCCAGGATCCAAGTTCAAGTGACAAAGACTGAAATCCGCTTCCTGGAATCCGAAATCCACGCCGTGGAATGCAGAATCCCAGACTGTCTTAGATTCTCTTACATGGGGTGATAGGGAGGTCTTCGTGTTGTACAGACGTACGTTGAGAAAGAGTCGTCCGGACCGAAGAATATTTTTTTTCCATTTATATAGCCAGTCAGCTATATAATACAAACCCCTTCCTAACAAGAGACCCGAGTTAAACGCTACATATCTTCACTTATTTTCTTTGACTCTCTATAAGGAAGACGGATCATTATACGTTTTTCGGTAACTACCCACCTACTCCTCCCCTAAGCCAACATTAACAATTCCTTCTCACTTAGGGCAAAATGTTAGCTTAGGGGAGGGGTAGGGGGTTAGTTTCCTAAAAACGTATAACGAGGAAAACACCTCTCCAAGACAGACACTTAACGTGATGTTACACGGGACGATTCGCAACGACTGTTTTTAGCGCAACACAGCGTCGCAATATTGTTGCGACATCGTTTCGAATCGTAACAACATTGTTCCAACATTACAACGCTGTGTTGCGCTAAAAATCGTACTTCCGAATCGGCCCGTGTAACATCACCATTAGTGGTGGAGCCAGCTGTGTCCGTCCTAAACAGAGATAAATGCAATATTTTTTAGCTGGTAATAATAGAAAATAAGCAAACTTGTGGTTGATTCAGTGACCTGGGGCCTGTTTCTCGAAAGGCGATTTCCGAGTTCCCCCGCGCCTCTGTATCAAAACGAGGTTAGGTGCTCAACCTTTCTTGTGGAAATGAGTTATATTTGCATGAGAATGAAAAACATTTTCATATCAAAGGTTGAGCACCTAACCTCGTTTTGAAACAGAGGCCCGGGGGAACTCGGAAATGGCCTATTAACGGGCCCGGTAAGCTGTCTCCGTTTTCATTAAAGATCGAGGTTTCAATAGTCTTGCATGTAACATGACAAAACTATCAGTTAATGAAACAAAAATTTAGTGGAGTAGTTTGCTAGCCAGGACCCGCGCTCTTATTCTTTATATTTCGATTTGAATATTTGATTTCGGGCCCGAAAAGTTACCGGGACTTTCGAGAAACGGGCCCCTGGCCCCTTCACAGTCTAAAAAAACTGATGCTTTGAGAGTTTGTTGTCAGGATGGATACTAACCTCGGCAACAAGCAGATTGTGAGGTCTCTTCTTACGGGCCTTCATTATTCTTACAATGGCCGCTTCAATTCTACAACTTGTTAAGAAGCACTTTCTCTGTCAGTCACGCTGATAGTAATATGTTGTATAGTTATATTTCTCTAGGCCACACTTCCTCTGGACCGATCTAGCTTAGTAGATGTCCTCCTGGGGGAGATGTCAGGTTTTGGAGAGTTAATCCTTTCAGCCCTAACATTACCATCCTCGGAGACCCAGGGGCAGATAGTGGGGACGAGGAAAAGTCTAAACGGGCGGAAAAATATATGGCACGAAGAAAAGTAAAGAACGGCGAGAAGAGCCCCTGGGGACAATGTCTTACCACACCCGTTCCAAACGGTCGCCGCCGTTCTGGCTTCTCATTAGAGAGCTTAAGCACCAGGCGTTCTTGACAACGCGAACGGCAGGGAAGCCGCGTAGCACTGGATCGAGGCCTTCGTTCTTGGCGCGAAATAGGAAGGTTAAGCAGTCGACGCATTTTTTATGGCACGGACTTCTTTCCATGTTGACATGTCTTCGCTAAAAGATGCAAGAGACATGGCCTTAATTTGCCATATCCAAGGCCTAATTACGGACGAAGAGCTTTTACTACTCCTCGAAGAAAACACTTCCAGAAATCCGGATTTTTCCTATGATGCTTACGATCGCTTTGACTTAGAAAACATGGAAGAAGCCGAGTGCAAATCGGAGTTCAGAGTAGAGAAGCGCGATATTCCTCTTTTAGCCGAAGCTCTTGGCTTGCCAGACACCTTTACCTGCCCCCAGAGATCAGTGGCGGATGGTATCGAGGGCTTATGCATGGTTCTAAAGCGAACGAGTTTCCCTTGCCGTTATAGCGATATGATATATCGCTTTGGGAGACCAGTTGCCGTTCTCAGTATGGTCACAAACCAAGTAGTAGATTACATCTATCAAGCCCATGGACATACACTAACTCAGTGGAATAACCTGCTACTAAATCCTGCCGCACTGCAGAGGTACGCCGACGCTATAGCGAGAAAAGGACCTCCACTTCAGAACTGTTTTGGGTTTGTGGACGGAACCGTTCGCCCAATCTGCAGGCCGAACGAAAACCAGAGTACTGTTTACAATGGCCACAAGAGAGTCCATGGGCTCAAGTTTCAATCAATGACCATACCGAATGGATTGATAGCCAATTTGTATGGACCAGTAGGTATTAAAGCAGGCACTTGCACTTTTTGCTTATATTTTTTCACCAAATTTATCACCGAGTTGTACTTTTGCACTAAATCATGTGCACTTTAAGAAGCCCTGAAGAATTAAATGCTGATGTAAAATGCTTTGTGGAATGTGATATATTTTCGATTGTACAGGCTGTATCGACAAGAAGTGGTAAATTAAGGTGGGGTCCAGAAGTAAGAGTGAAGAGGAACAAGCACCATGCACAATGAATGTTGCCCACCCCACCCCACCACACCCCTTCCCCAAATAACCAATGAAGTTTGTAAATTGTATATTGCAGCCACTAACATATTCCTAAATGCTGTTTCAGAGGGTAAACGTCATGACGCAGGCATGCTTAGAGATTCTGGTCTCATGGATGATTTGGAGAACCACGCCCATTCTCCTACTGGTCAGGACATGTGCTTGTATGGGGATCCAGCATATCCCTTGAGGGTCCACTTACAGGCACCATTTAGGGATGCAAGATTAACCCCTGGAATGGAGGCTTTTAATTTGTCCATGAGCCGAGTGCGAACCTCAGTTGAATGGATCTTTGGAGATGTAATCAAATCTTTTAAGGCTATGGATTTTAAAAGCAATTTGAAAATAGGCTTAAGTACAGTCGGTAAAATGTACATAGTATGTGCTTTAATGAGAAATGCCATAACATGCATGTATGGAAACCAAACGTGCGACTATTTTGGTCTGGAGCCCCCAACAGTAAATGAGTATTTTTCATGAACAACAAGTGCTTATTTTTCTTTCAACTGAAACACATGTCTTACTATCGAAAAAAATGAAAACATTCCAAAATACTAGGTCTGAAGCCCCCAGCAGTGAACAAATTCTTTTCCTGAACCATAACTGTGTATCTTAATGTTTACAACAATAAAATCCTTTTTGTCAAATACAACATGTAAGATGTTTTACTTTTAAAAACACTAAAAAAACATTCCAGAGTGCATACAAACAAGAAAGCAAATGTACAAGCAGAAATATGTTAAACCAGAGCAACAGTACTGGATTCAGTCGTTGTAAAGTTTACTTGTTGAGAAGATTACTCATAAGATTAAGCATTTGTTGGTTTTGCTGTGCCATCAGATTGATCAGATCATCTTGCCTTTTTGCAGCTGCTTCTTGTTTTTTCATATCATCCTCATGCTGCTTCTTTTTGAAATCCAGCTCCTCCTTTCTTAGTGCGAGCTCTGCGTCATTTCTTTCTTTGAGATAGGCCACAGTATCTCCAGATGATCTTCTGAATTTTTTCTTTACACTTCCACTTTCATCTTCTTCCTGGGATTTCCGCTTCTGAGTGTCAGAAAGTTTCTCCATAGCCTTTTTTCTTATGTCAACAGCCTTAGCACGGTCTTGCTCAGCTTTCTTGTTTTTCTCCTCATTTTCATTCTCTCTATCACCTTCAGACAAATCTTCAAGTGCAGTTAATTCTTCTAGCAGAACATCTAACTCACTGACATCTGGTACAATTCCACTGGCCTTTTTCTCACTCTGCACTTGCTTTCTATATTTTCGAGCCAGAAGTGAATATCTGTCTCGAACAGATCGGACAGTCACCTTGAATTTAGGTTCATCAATCTCTTCGAGATGCTGTGCAATTGTTTCCCACATTTTGGCACGCTGTGTGGTTTTCCTCTTTGCCTGGAATGGATTAGTGGCAAGCATTTCTCTACAGAGCAGCACATCGTGTACTGTTGACCATTCCATTGGTGCTTTGATTCTGCAAACAAAATGCAAAGTGTACAAAAATTTCTCAGGGACATTTGGGCACAGCACCATCTGGTTCTCACGACATGTATCCTACCCTTAAAACACATCCCTTTTTCAGACCTAACAAACACTGAAATAAACTGCTTAGGGGGAAGAACCATTACTTTTTGAGGGCAGGGGGGGGGGGGGGGGGGGTGGATAGTTCACAGAAAGGAAAAAGGTCCTGTTTGCAGACGTGAGAGATTTAAAAAGGTTTGGACACTGAGACCAAAAAATGTTTGCACAAACTCAGGGAAAAAATTGTTGTGGCAACAATTGCTTCATATGGGTTCTCCAAAACAATAACTGCTCACACAGGGTAATTTTTTCAAACAATTATTCGGCTCTTTTGACAGAAGGAGCCGTGTGAACAAAAAATAAACCTCAAGTTTTACGAAAACAAGCCACGAAACTACCAAACATTCAATTCGATTAACATTGAAAAAATACGAAAGTTTACGCGCTGTTAAAACTTTCTTACCGAGCCAAACAAACAACAGTCACAGTAGTCATGATTATTTTGGTGCTACTTATAAAAACACGAATATATTTTACAGCAATTTAGTAAATGAACTTACACAGAATTCGCGGGAAGATGAGCACTCTGAGCTTGCATGTTTACTGATGTTTGACCTGTGAAATGCGAATAATTTCAGTCAATTTTGAAACCCATTATTACATAAAAATGCAATTTTTCTTTTAAATATATATTTCCCAAAGCTGGCAATAAAAAGATATAGCAAGAAACTCACCAAGAAACTCGTGCGGGTAAAAACAGATCCACGTTCTCAGTAAAACCCCGAAACGCGCGTTCTGGCGTCTTCGACTTCATCACGAAAACGTCATGACATGCGCACTTGGCAAGGACTTGTTCTTGTGACTTCCGGTTGACGTTCGTGACATCACCGACGTCTGGTGCTTAAGCTCTCTATTGGTGCCAGAAAACTTGTGTTTTTCTGGCACCAATCAGAAGCCAGAACGGCGGCGACCGTTTGGAACTGGTCTGGTAAGACATTGTCCCCAGGGGCTCTTCTCGCCGTTCTTTACTTTTCTTCGTGCCATATATTTTTCCGCCCGTTTAGACTTTTCCTCGTCCCCACTATCTGCCCCTGGGTCTCCGAGGATGTAACATTACGAGCGCCTAATTTTTACTGATAATTTCACCGCTTAATCAAACATCCTTCCTAAGTGTTACGCATAAACGTGATGGGAGGTTTCTGTTACCGTGAAAGCTATACCAGTAGGGACATTGGGTAACTGGAAGGTTTAACAGAGCCGGGCAGGTTTTGGGTGAAAGGTCAGATGAATTGCAACGCATGGTCCCCAGGTTGGCGGTTGGTCAACGGGTCAACGGGTCAATGTCCCATCCCCGTAAAAAAATGTTATTACTGAAACCAGACACACTTTTCAAGATAGCAAGAAGGGAAGTGTGAAGGCCTTATGCGCAACAGAGAGAGAGAGAGAGAGAGAGAGAGAGAGAGAGCAAGGTAAAGGTGAGGTCAGTGAAACACAAGGGTCATGCGATAGAAGGAAATGTAGTCAAAGACAAGTGGTCTTGATTGTGAAAAAAAATTGCAAAGAGAATCTCTGGTGATATCAGGGTTCATTACATTACGAAATACTCGGAAAAATATCCTAGCCCCAAAGCAGCATAACGATAGCATTAAATTCTCGTCGGGTTATGATTAAAATGCACGTGGACGGTAAGGATACTCATGTTTTCTATCCTCGTCGACTTTTGTCCTTGTTTCCTTTCGCTCAGGTTCCATTTCACCTTTAGCGAGGACTGTAGAAAAGAGGATAAAACATCTTAGTAATTTAAGGGACGCAAAAAGTACCCACTATTACGCCCGGACATGTTTCCACCATATGTCGTTTTCTCTACAGACAATAGATAATAGCGTTTTCACTCACGTGGCCAGCATCTATGCTAATTTATTGGAACAAAAGAAAGTTTTACATAAGGAAAGAGTTCAACTCCCAGAGGATTGTCTTGGTACACCAACATGGCCGCCGTTCTATTGTTTTGGAACACCAATATGGCCGCCGTGACGTCATGTGAAAACGCTCTATAGGCTTGATTACCAGCTGCTATTCGGGAAATGAGCCCGCGCTCCTCCCCCGAACACTTTTCAGGCAGGACCGAGAGAACAATGGAAACCGAGCCGATACAGACCACTGCATAAAACTGTATGCCCCACACCTAGTGGGTCAGCCAGTCGACCTAAAACTACTTAGGGAGGTTTTGGGTGGCTATAACCTTCTGTACCGCTTGGAATGTGTTAGGGAGCTTAAAGGGGCAATGCAACGAAAATATTGATGTTTTAGGTCAATTCTGTGTTGAAGTCATTACTTAGTACCTTCACCCGGACATAATAATGTTCTTGTAGAAGGTAATAAACAAATATTACCAGGGAGCACTAACCTTAATGATTTTGGGGCTGTCTTCGAGAGAATAGTGAACTTACGCAATAGGACGGGAGAGGAAAGAAGACGACAAAACTTGTGTGACAAGCGTGACAATAATTTTGTTTGAAATAACTTTTTGTCAAACTTCACTACCCTTTAAGCAGATCTTTTTGTAAAGAACCAGAAAACATTTCAAGGGAAGATCACGATATAATACGCAAGTAATAGCCCCGTGACGCCTCACGTTTGTCAAGCACAAGCGTATTGCCGTCCTTTTCATCCTGGCGTGAACTCACTATTATTATCCACGAAAAGTCAAAAATGGAAACCCCGTTCCAGATGGGGAGTCCTAAAATCGCCATTACGTTAGGAGGCACAGAACCCTACAAGTATTTAAGCTCCAAGATTCCATGAAAGCATACATCACAAGTTTTGTACCTGTTTGTATTTTGACTCTGTGTAATTTCGATGTAAACTGCTCGTTCACTGAAAATGTATCTGTTGAGGCTAGAGAGAATAAAATGATAGCTGTAAATACACAAGATCAACCATAAAGATTCTACTCGTTTTTTTGAAAGTAAACAGATTTCAACTAAATACTCCTTTCAGCGTTAATTCATGTTTTACATGGCAAAATTCCGTGTATGTCAATCCGGTTTTAAACATATGACGAATGATGATTTAGAAAACCTAAACACATGAGCGAGCAAAATTCTGAAACCGTCAGCACTGCTAACAGTCCGTATTCTGGGCACATACGGAGCACGCATCTCATTACTACATCAGGGCACAGTGCGTTACAGTTCGTACGATCCGTATGCTTGATTGATACGGATAGTATTAATTCCTCGTTATATAAGCTATAAGATATAAGCCATTAAGCGAAACAAGCACCACAACTTGGTTACTCAAACATACTAACAACAAAATTTACGTGTCAAAACGGTAAATGTTTTGACGACTACACTTACATATATCTTTTCCTTTTGGATCTTTAGTAAGTACTCTCTGTGTCGCCTTTCCACAAGCTAGTGACTGTAACGCTCGATTTAAATCCCTTTCAGGAATTTCTGTATGTTGACTAATTTCCTGCAATGTGAAAACCAAAACATGAGAAGGCGAGAAGAACACAGGTTACTTTAGCAATAACACGCCTATTTCATAACATACATGCAGTAACGAATGCGAACAGCATAGACTACGAGTAGTCTCCCATTTTTCCTCAGGGATAGTAGAGCGGGGCGGGGGGGGGGGGGGGGGTGATTTTCACGCGCGCTCGCGTTTCTCTCGCTCTACTATCCCTGAGGAAAAATTGGGGACTACTCGTACTCTACGAACAGCAAGAGAGGTACAAAGTTTTTCAGTCACTAGAGGAAATCTTATGGTGTGACCATTCAAGTGAACCATCTTTAGCGACACTTTCACATGGTACTATTTATTTAGTACGTGGTTGTAACTTTTGAGCCTGTGAATGAAATCATATGGTGTTGCCATTCGAATAAAGCCTCTTCAGCAGTACTTTCACAGGGTACGATTTACTTAGTACGTAGTTCTAACTTTTTAGAGTGATTATTCAAATGAAACATCTCTCATGGTATCATGTTTTACTTACAGGTGCGGTACTTTACAAATGAAATTTACCATATTTTTTCAGGAATTGACCTTGACCACAACTTGCAGAGCTGTAGAGTCAAGTCTAACACTCGTTACTTTAAATGAAGACATCATGAATTACAGACAGGCATCATGAATTTGGGTTAGGAAATACTATGACAATTCTGTCCATAAATACCTCATACGTCCATCTCTCTTGACGGTTAAATAGCATCAGTACACACATCTGATATGAGGATACTTGAAAGATATGCCGGCGGATCTCTGTCGGACCACCCTCCTATGAACAATTACCTCAGTTAGAATTGTGGACAACAATGCAAAGGTGGAGCACAGTTGTCTGGAAATTACCCTACCAATCGTATTGGGCCGCAAAGAATCGGACAATCCACCGGATGGCATATTGTGCTCAAACGGTAGAAATGCGGATTTGTGTGAATGAAATGGCCGCATGGCTATTTCCAGGCGTTTAGATAATGGTGAAGGCGCAATGAACAGTGAGCAGGAAAACTAGAGAGGATGTGGGGTAAGGAGCCGCAAGGAAGAAGCGTTTGAAGGCGCAATGAACAGTGAGCAGGAAAAACAGAGAGGATGTGGGGTAGGGAGCCGAGAGGAAGAAGCGTCTGAAGGCGCAATGAACAGTGAGCAGGAAAAACAGAGAGGATATGGGGTAGGGAGCCGAGAGGAAGAAGCGTTTGAAGGCGCAATGAACAGTGAGCAGGAAAACCAGAGAGGATGTGGGGTAGGGAGCCGAGAGGAAGAAGCGTTTGAAGGCGCAATGAACAGTGAGCAGAAAAAACAGAGAGGATGTAGGGTAGGGAGCCGAGAGGAAGAAGCGTTTGAAGGCGCAATGAACAGTGAGCAGGAAAAACAGAGAGGATGTGGGGTAGGGAGCCGAGAGGAAGAAGCGTCTGAAGGCGCAATGAACAGTGAGCAGGAAAAAAAGAGAGGATGTGGGGTAGGGAGCCGAGAGGAAGAAGCGTTTGAAGGCGCAATGAACAGTGAGCAGGAAAAACAGAGAGGATGTGGGGTAGGGAGCCGAGAGGAAGAAGCGTCTGAAGGCGCAATGAACAGTGAGCAGGAAAAAAAGAGAGGATGTGGGGTAGGGAGCCGAGAGGAAGAAGCGTTTGAAGGCGCAATGAACAGTGAGCAGGAAAACTAGAGAGGATGTGGGTTAGGGAGGCGAGAGGAAGAAGCGTTTGAAGGCGCAATGAACAGTGAGCAGGAAAAACAGAGAGGATGTGGGGTAGGGAGCCGAGAGGAAGAAGCGTTTGAAGGCGCAATGAACAGTGAGCAGGAAAACTAGAGAGGATGTGGGTTAGGGAGGCGAGAGGAAGAAGCGTTTGAAGGCGCAATGAACAGTGAGCAGGAAAAACAGAGAGGATGTGGGGTAGGGAGCCGAGAGGAAGAAGCGTTTGAAGGCGCAATGAACAGTGAGCAGGAAAAACAGAGAGGATGTGGGGTAGGGAGCCGAGAGGAAGAAGCGTTTGAAGGCGCAATGAACAGTGAGCAGGAAAAACAGAGAGGATGTGGGTTAGAGAGCCGAGAGGAAGAAGCGTTTGAAGGCGCAATGAACAGTGAGCAGGAAAACCAGAGAGGATGTGGGGTAGGGAGCCGAGAGGAAGAAGCGTTTGAAGGCGCAATGAACAGTGAGCAGGAAAACAGAGAGGATATGGGGTAGGGAGCCGAGAGGAAGAAGCGTTTGAAGGCGCAATGAACAGTGAGCAGGAAAACTAGAGAGGATGTGGGTTAGGGAGGCGAGAGGAAGAAGCGTTTGAAGGCGCAATGAACAGTGAGCAGGAAAAACAGAGAGGATGTGGGGTAGGGAGCCGAGAGGAAGAAGCGTTTGAAGGCGCAATGAACAGTGAGCAGGAAAAACAGAGAGGATGTGGGGTAGGGAGCCGAGAGGAAGAAGCGTCTGAAGGCGCAATGAACAGTGAGCAGGAAAAACAGAGAGGATATGGGGTAGGGAGCCGAGAGGAAGAAGCGTTTGAAGGCGCAATGAACAGTGAGCAGGAAAACCAGAGAGGATGTGGGGTAGGGAGCCGAGAGGAAGAAGCGTTTGAAGGCGCAATGAACAGTGAGCAGAAAAAACAGAGAGGATGTAGGGTAGGGAGCCGAGAGGAAGAAGCGTTTGAAGGCGCAATGAACAGTGAGCAGGAAAAACAGAGAGGATGTGGGGTAGGGAGCCGAGAGGAAGAAGCGTCTGAAGGCGCAATGAACAGTGAGCAGGAAAACCAGAGAGGATGTGGGGTAGGGAGCCGAGAGGAAGAAGCGTTTGAAGGCGCAATGAACAGTGAGCAGGAAAAACAGAGAGGATATGGGGTAGGGAGCCGAGAGGAAGAAGCGTTTGAAGGCGCAATGAACAGTGAGCAGGAAAACTAGAGAGGATGTGGGTTAGGGAGGCGAGAGGAAGAAGCGTTTGAAGGCGCAATGAACAGTGAGCAGGAAAAACAGAGAGGATGTGGGGTAGGGAGCCGAGAGGAAGAAGCGTTTGAAGGCGCAATGAACAGTGAGCAGGAAAACTAGAGAGGATGTGGGTTAGGGAGGCGAGAGGAAGAAGCGTTTGAAGGCGCAATGAACAGTGAGCAGGAAAACTAGAGAGGATGTGGGGTAGGGAGCCGAGAGGAAGAAGCGTTTGAAGGCGCAATGAACAGTGAGCAGGAAAAACAGAGAGGATGTGGGGTAGGGAGCCGAGAGGAAGAAGCGTTTGAAGGCGCAATGAACAGTGAGCAGGAAAAACAGAGAGGATGTGGGGTAGGGAGCCGAGAGGAAGAAGCGTTTGAAGGCGCAATGAACAGTGAGCAGGAAAAACAGAGAGGATGTGGGGTAGGGAGCCGAGAGGAAGAAGCGTCTGAAGGCGCAATGAACAGTGAGCAGGAAAAACAGAGAGGATGTGGGTTAGGGAGGCGAGAGGAAGAAGCGTTTGAAGGCGCAATGAACAGTGAGCAGGAAAAACAGAGAGGATGTGGGGTAGGGAGCCGAGAGGAAGAAGCGTTTGAAGGCGCAATGAACAGTGAGCAGGAAAACTAGAGAGGATGTGGGTTAGGGAGGCGAGAGGAAGAAGCGTTTGAAGGCGCAATGAACAGTGAGCAGGAAAAACAGAGAGGATATGGGGTAGGGAGCCGAGAGGAAGAAGCGTTTGAAGGCGCAATGAACAGTGAGCAGGAAAAACAGAGAGGATGTGGGTTAGGGAGGCGAGAGGAAGAAGCGTTTGAAGGCGCAATGGACAGTGAGCAGGAAAAACAGAGAGGATGTGGGGTAGGGAGCCGAGAGGAAGAAGCGTTTGAAGGCGCAATGAACAGTGAGCAGGAAAACCAGAGAGGATGTGGGGTAGGGAGCCGAGAGGAAGAAGCGTTCTCTTTGATTTCTCCTTCTTTTCCTTCGCTCTCCATTTCGCGCAGTAAAACGCCGCGAAGAAGAACCTAGGATTTAAGAACCTGCTGGCAGAAATTTGTCATTTTAATACTCCAAAATATAAGGACCAGTTTAGCCAAGAAAAATCAACAGGTTCTTATATGTGGGGTTAGACTACATTTTCAGAAACATTTTGACCAAAAGTCTGGCTTTAATATGGGAATTTTATATTACATTATCAGTGTTCTCCCTAAATTTTAGCTCAGCAGGTACGGGACGATTCATGGCCGGTAAGGCACAGGATATGTGCCAGAGGCGCACTTTCCTGGGGGGGAGGGGCGATAGTAGAGTGCGGAACATGGCTCGGCCCTTGTTGCGAAATTTTGGAGCTACGTTTTCTAAAACGTCATTTCCCATATTTTAAGCAAATTGGCTGTTGTTGTCTTTAGACAACAATTTAAAATGTTTCATTCCAATAATTTTACTCTGTCTTCAATGCACTCTTTCCCAAATGCGCGGCCATAAAAAGAAAAGCTGTGTATACTTTAGTGCTTTTCGATATATTCATTTATTTACTTGTGAGAATCGGATCGGATCACAACTCGCTTGCGTATTTTTAACGCTTCTTTTTAAATCTGAGTAAACCTGCAGGCGGTAAGAGGTATTACTTCAGGCGGTAAATTTTACCGGTTACCGCCTGATAAGGAGAACACTGCATTATATAATAAATGTATAATGTATACAACCATTGTTGAAAACTGCATATCTTCTAGCTGTTAACTTAGTTTTGTAAGATTTTTGGTAAATAAATGAAGGACAAATGCCATTTATAGCAATTTCTTGTAATCAAAAACAGTATCCTTCTTCATAAAAATTAAGAACCTACTTAGCCTAAGCTTCTAATAAGTACTCCAAACTATAAGAATCTATTTTGCCAAACTTCAAAAAATCTAGGTTCTTCTTCGCGGCGTTTTTACTCTACCCATCCTCTCCCATAAAAAGGTGTTGTACGGAAATCTATTTGATCCATTATTCCACTTAAGACTTTAAAGACGCATCAAGGCTACCCCGAAATGTAGGCGTATTGCCGTCTACGTCATCTTTGATTTTATAACATATCAAGATTGGGGAGACAGCATAAATCGATCGGCCGCAAACGCGAGTCAGGAAACGCCTGGGGATTGATCATTTTGCAACACAGTAAGAGATTAATAAACCAAAAGTACTTACTTTCTTGGACGGAGGAAATGTGGCATTCAGCTCCGCAGTTCCCTTGAAACAATGATAAAGTAGGTTTAGTTTTAAGGCAACAATGCAATTAGAGCCACTGTCAAGTATAATTCAGGAAAAATGCTAAACGAAATATTTAACTATCCTTTCGATTCAAGTTTAGGAATACAGGAAGCGTTGAGATTCCAGGGGCACAAAAGTAAAAGTAGTTCTAAATTTTTAGAGAAAGTAGAAGGAACCAAAGGTTCTAACGATTTCAATGAAATTTCTTCTGAAGTACACTAACGATACTACTTGTTTTGCAGTATTTGACAAAAACAAGAAATGGTTTGCGATCCCTGTCAGAGTTTGCCTTGGGATTTTCTTTGGAATGTAAGGTGTAAACAGTTTCACAAAGCGTTTGATTCTTACTAGCTGAGGTTGAAGTGTCAGTTGTCGTCCACTGTGACAACCTAGATAAAACCTACAAAAGAAACAAAAATTCAGTAATAAAAGAAGCCAACAAAGTATGCAAGATCATTTCAGGAAAAAATATTCAGGCCCAGGTTGTTCAGAGGTTAGATAGCGCTATCCACCGGATAAATCACTATCCAGCAAATAAGTATTAGAGAGACTAAGAGATTTATCAGTGGATGGCGTTATCCACCGTTTGAACATCTGGGGCCTGATTGACACGCCATACAGTGTTTGTTCAGGAGCAGAAAAATAACATATTAACCATTTTCCGAAAAACGTGGGTGCTGATTAGTGGGCGCTGAAGGTCAGGTTCGCGTAAGCACAAAAAATAAATATAATTGGGCTCCTGTAAGTACCACTGACTTACATTAGTATAATTACATTAATGATTATTTTAAATAGAGCGCTGTGATTGGCTAGGAGCTTTGCTTTATCCCGCTATAATCACCGCGCGGTGATTATAACATTGAAGGCTAGCAGTTTTCAAATTGGCAGCCAGATTTTTTGATGTTTCGGAGTCGGAAATTGATCAATACTTTTAATACTAAAACAATTAGGCGCCTCAGGCGACGTGAATATCGGCAAACAATCGCCCAGACTTCGTCTCAGTGACTATTCGCCGATATTCACGTCGCCTGAGGCGACTAATTGTTAAATAGAAACCTGTGCAGAAGGCGCTTGAGTGCTTGGAAACAACAAAAATCAGACGACACGTTCGAATATCCTGAGGAAACAGTCCACGTTAAACGACACCACCACCGGTTTCCCCGCAAAATGACGCCTGAGGATTCCATACTGATGACGTATCACTTCTCAGATATAGGTAGTGCTTCTGATTGGTCGTGCCGAAAGGTATACTTGCTTCAACCAATCAGAAACACTACCCAGATCTGGGTAGTGATGCGTCATCAGTACGGAATTTCTGCACCCATTACTCAGAAGTTAATTTGCGCGGAAACCAGTGCTAGCGTCTCAGGTTGACGTACATTTGTATGAACTGAGAAGCAGTATTGTACCTTTTGAAGCAGTCAAATGCATGATGGGCCTGGGACGGAATTGAGCACTTCGGCGAGGAGGACTGGGTTGGCCAGAAACCTGTTGTCAAAACTCTCACTACGAGATCCACGCCCATAAGATTGATCTGAAAAGTGAAGAAAATTCAATATTAATTCCATGAAGTATAAAGCCCTTTAGCAAGAAACAAAAGCAACAACAGCACAAGACTGGAAATTCACGTTGCAAAGAGATGTACCTGATTATTGGAGATATGTTGTCTAAACTCGTCATTTGTTGATTGTGATAGCGACATATCTTTGAACATTCCTTCTAGTTTTGAGGTGAATTGGCAACCGCATTCAGTCTGTTAACGGAAAAAGAGTTTTAAACGGCTTACAAAATCATGCTAACCGAACTCCAGGAAAAACTGTATGAACAAATTAAAGTAAATAGCACTTTTTAACAAATGCAAAGAGCGAGGAGTGACCTATGAGCAAAATAACGGTAAACGAATCCCAGGTGTAACCTGTTTCTTGAATCAACACCCACATCATCGAACCAAAACTAAATAGGCGTTCTTCTGATACAGCATGAATATCACAACAAGGAAACCCTTTTCCTGTTTCAGCTTGTATTATTAATTAGCTTCCGACTGACAACATCTTTGATCAACAACCAACCTTCAGTTTGGAGATCATATTTTTCTCTGAGTCATCCGAGATGCTTTTTCCCAGTAGAAGTCTCTTAGCCAAATGTTGCTTGTAGTACCGCTCAAATACATCCTGACAAAAAAAAGAGATTTTGTTTTGACTGAGACAGAGTTGTACAAGTTTGTTACTGCTGGTCTTTGGGTGCCCAGTACGGTTTCCCTTTGACTGTAGAGCATGCATGGGAGGAGGCCTTGAAAACAGCGTACACAAGGCCACCGTGTAGAGCTGAAAACCAACAAGGTACTAGATGTACAGTAATCCAGATTACCAGACACTTAATTAACATACCTTTTCTTGAAGAAATCTGAAAAGTACCATACACTTGTCTAACACAGTTTCTACTTCTTGTTCAGACAGCTGAAACAAATATTAATAAAATTTCAAGTTAGAAGACTAAGAAGATTGTTGACTTACATGCATGTAGGGTGCTTGCCATTTGTCAGAACTGGCTGCAAAAACCAGCTCAGTTGTAAGGAGAATTCCACTTATCATCAGGACTGGGTTTTAGTAAAATTTATAGAAAACACTAATAATTTCATTTTCAAAATGACCCATCTGGCCAGCCAGTTCTGACTTTAGAAGTTTTGGAAAGCGCCATTAGATAATGGATAAAAGATATAAAAAATAAAGAAAATTGATACTTATTTTACTATGATGTACATGCCATTAACCCTTTAAGCCCCATTATCAACAAACAAATTCTCCAAACTGATCTCCATACATTTCCTTAAAGAATTAGTTGAGAGAATTTGTTCAAAGATCAAAGTATTTTCTCTTGGGTGATCATTTTATTGATTCTCATAACTCATCTCTTTACAGTGTATGGATAATTGTAAGGAGAAAATTGATCTTGGACACTATTGGGACTTAAAGGGTTAAGTCTCTCAAAACCTACCCCTTTTACACCTTTCTTGAGTTTGTCATCAATAAACAGTGACAAAAATTCAGGTGATTTGCTATTGAGGTTCAGAAAATGTTCAAATTCCTGTAAGGAAAAACATCAATACACAAAATTAATAAATAATAAATCCAGAGTTCATAGAAAAAACTGCAACCATTTTTTAAGGATTTTTCCAGGACTTTTCAAAGAAATAAGATTTTCAAGGACTACCTACAAGGAATGAGATTGTACAAAAATGCACATTCTTAATCCATTCTAACAGGACTTTAAGGATTGCTTCACCAACTTCTCTACATTTTTCAGTTCACTTGTCTTAAATTGATAGTTAATTCTTTCATAAACAAAAAGCGCTTTATGTAGATCCCCTGTAACTTCTCTGAGCTATGATTATTTAACAATTATTCCTCGAGCCCGAATGGGCTCTGACTCAATAGCCCATGAGGCCGAAGGCCGAATGGGCTATTGACTCAGAGGCCATGAGGGCGAGAGGAATAATTGTTTTAGTAAAATCCAACTAGTTGGCCAAAAATATCGAGATTAAAAACCATTTAGCTAGTTAAAGCTAGACTTTAAATCCTTTTTTGCCGCCAAAAAGCCCGCGCTTTTCGCTACTAGTGGGCTATAACATATATCCTAGTAGTAGCTCAACCAATCAGAACGCAGCATTGATGATAGACCACTAGTTGGATTTTACTAATAAATTATTTTATATTGTCTTGGACAACCAGAAAGCATTAAGAAACACTTTCCCAACCATTACATTCAAAGTTGAAGAAAACTCAAGGACTTTTCAAGGACTTGCAATGAAATTTAAGAACTTTTCAAGGAAAAGTGGAATTCATATCTGTAATATCATAGGTGACGAATTACTCCTTAATTTTGGCGCAAAAATTTCAGCAATAATTTGTAATTTCACATGTGAAATTACAAAATTGCCATGGCAACTTTCGTATGTCTTAGTGTCAAGATGGCGACGAAGTTTTAAAATGACATGAATGGAGATCCCAGGGCATAAAAAGACGCTTTAGAAAACCTGAATACACGAAAGAGCACATCAAGAAGGATTCTAACATTTTGATTCTTTGTAATTACAAATTATCGGTGAAATTTCGCACCAAAATTAAGGAGTAATTCGTCACCTACATGTATGACATTATAGTATTAGTATAGGTAATAGCATGATTAGTAGTGATATTTGGCATAAATACCACGAGTGATATTTGAAAATTGTTATACGTAATTTCACGAGCCGTTAGGCGAGTGAAATTTGAGACAATTTTGAAATATCACGAGTGGTATTTATGCCAAATATCACGTACAAATCATGCTATTATTTGTTTATACTACTAGCCGCAAAAGGTTGTAATTTTCACATGTAGGTATTTCAAATTAAGCTGAATTACCACTGCTCTAAGCCAATCAAATTGCAGAAATTTCTCATGTAGTAGTATAATATCAAGCATGAGATGCAGTGTTTCATCACCGAGAAGAGAGTTGAAAATATGACGCAGAGGAGTTGTTTTGACAAACTTTGAGGTGTTGGTGATGAAACACTGCGTTGAAAGCTTGATATTACTTCTCAAACAAAATTATTTTTCATAAAAGGAGAAATTAAGGATGCAAAAATGAGCAGTTTTTCATCTGATTTCCAAACACTCATTAAACTTTATTTTCCTTTGTATTTTCTTCAAGAACTATTAATGTGTTTGAGAAGAACTTTTCAAGAACTTCCCCTAAAATTTAAGGACTTCTCAAGACTGTGCAAACCCTGAAATCACACCAACAACAGAGTCTGAATAACAGTAGTTTTCAAGTTGCCCTTATTTGCAGGGGCGAGTAGTAAAAGTAAGGAGGAAAAAAGAGGTTTGAAAGATGACTGACTGGCCTGTTATAAGCACTTTTAGCAATTGCAAATATATGTGAAGTAATAACTTCTTGACCTACCCAAGAAATTGCTTGCTTGAATAATCTGTCATTGCTGAAGGAATTATTCAAAAAGTGATCAAATCGATCCTTAAGGTCAAGAAGACTCTGCAGTAAAAAGACATGACTCAAGTGAGAAATCAACAGCAGACAAAATCAATAATACCAGTATTATAAGGAGGCTACCTTTTTTCATTGATTATAATTAAGTAATGTATATATATATATAATTAAGTTTTTATCTATTGAAATGGGCATCCTGTTCAAACATGTTATTATTAATATTATTATTATTAATTATCATTTATTTACTTATTTCCTTTGCCTTAGGAAACAAAATCCTTTGGTGTCACCATTCGAATGAAATTTTTTCAGCAAGACAAGTACTCACCTGAATGTAAGTGATAGGATTTTTACAACTCTCTCCTTCTTCCTCTACAACAAGAGCTTTTCCTTGTTCACGTAGGTACCCCCTCATACAGTCACACACTGTCTTTAGCCCATCTTTAACTCTGGTGAAGAGACGGTGCATTCTGGCCAAATCTACACAAGAAGAACAAGAGGTATGTTGATACAAAGTTTCAAATTTACAATAAAAGAAGTTCTGCATTTATACATGTATCTGACCAACAATGCTGCCAAGGGATAATGCAACAAGTTTTAAAGTGAGGGACGGGGGATTGGCATCCTCCCCTGTCCTCCCCTCTCCCCCTCCTCCAAATTTCTTACCCGCTTCTAAACAATGTTACTTTTATTTGCCAGAAAAAAAAAAATTAATTTTTATAAAAGAGCACAGGCTTCATCATTCCTGCTGTTACCCCGGTCAATGTGAATAAAAAGCCTTTAAATACACCTTCTATTTTATTGTGCTTGAGCATGTGAATAACACCAGAATTCTCCATTTCAACCACTGTTTTCATGTGCTTGCGGATTAATTCCTCTTCAACAACCTGCGAAAACAAACTTACTTACAGCACTGTACTACAATCCTGCCAAAATTAATAATTATCTCATTAGAGGTAAATTCTCTTGAAGTTGGTGGTTTGACAGACTATTTTTTTTTCTATTTTGTGAAATATTGACAAAAATGGTCAGATGACTACCTCATTTGAAATATCGCCTTTGTATCCATTAAGTGGCTACAAGCGACTTTACAGTAAGTTTGTTACTAATTTAATTATTGTTACACACAACTGTAGCCTTACTCTACTACAGTCTCAGTCAAAATTGTTGGCACCCTTAACTTTCTTCTTACCCTTCCGATGTTGGTGCAGAAGATTTGGTGAGTTAACTGTGACAAACAACATTGGAAGGACAAGGAGACGGGCCAGAAGTAAAACAAAAAAACATTGTTAGGTGGAAGTGTCCCAACTAGTTTAGTCTGAGACTGTAGCTATGTTCCACATACTAAATAGTCTACAGGAGTCTTCAGCAATATGCAGCGGAGAACATTATTGTCATGAAATGCAATATTTTAGATAACAATCTTTCACATAACAGTTGATCAACAGAAGTGCCACTGGCACTAGGAAAGGCAATATTTCACTCTGTCCAGAAACAAATTCTTTTTACCTTAACAATGGGCTCCTCAGTTGAAGGATCAAGATAATGCTTTGCCCTCTCTGACTCCTCATTAATTCTAGTTTCCACCTGATGGATAGTTATTGAAAGTTCAAACATAATTCTTGGTTTTCAGATGACATCACTAAAATTAAAACTAAGGAAAAATTTTACTCGGAGCAATAAAATTATCATTCCGAGTTTCTACTTTCATGAGGTATTACAGCAGCTAAACAAATTCATTTATACAAATCTTCAGTTTGAAGGGGTTCTTTGTTTTGCAATAGAGGACGCTTGAACTTCCAGGCTTCTGTGTGACATAGCATTTAGCTCACGGCCAGGAACACTCTTATGAGGCTTAAAAACATTACCATTTTTTTTTCGATTTTGCAATCTAAACATTCTTTGTCTCAAAATAAATATAACTTTCATCTTTATGAGTTCCTCAAGCTTAAGTAGGAAAACTCAAAGACACGTTTCTATTGATTTCCTGCCACCATATTTGTGCCCCTTCAAGGAACACCAACATGGCGTCTCCATAATGCTTTATAAATTTGGGTAAAATATTTTTGCGAATATCTTGCATATGAAATATCGCACAGACCTGATTCTTGGTGAGGCTTTTTGATTATTTATCTTCTTTCATTTCCCAGATTTTTTACTTTCTGTATTTAATGGTTTGCACTTTTTATTTTTGATTGTGTGTCAGTGAGAACAGAGAATAAATTGTTTAAATTAAAACTGCCGCTAAGATAAACAGGTCTTACATATCTAATTATTGTTGATTCAAACACTTGAGACTAACAAACCTTCTGTATATATACTGATGCACTGTTTTCTGCAAGAAACTTTTGACCCTCTAACTGTTAAAACAAACAAACCCAGTGAAGTCAATAAATGACAATTGTAACAACAACTACAAGAAAACCATCTGAAAAAAAGGACCATGAATGTGTTCATCAACAAACTTCCTGTCACTTTGGCGAGCATAGGTTTCGATAAAGCAACGCAACATGCACACTACAGTGTTTACATCCAATTTTGTTTGTTTGTATGGTAATGAATGATAATGAGTTTAAAACAAAGTAAAATAGAAGTTAAACCAATGATAATATTGATCTGCTCTAGAACTCTAAGAATGTGTGGCGGGAAATTTAATTTGAACAAAACATAATGCCTATATTGTACACAATTTATCAAACTGCTGACCTACTGCATTAAAAAAATACTAAAGATACATGGACATGATTGAAAGGAGAACGGTTAAATGTTGTCACATTCTATTCACACATTTTTAGCATTCTTACATGGTAAAATTCAGCTGATTCTTCCAAGAAAGGTTTCTCAAAGTCCTCTTCATAAACATTTCTTGTGTCAATTCCCAAGACCATCAACATCTGACAAGCATTCCTTATTGCCATCCTGAAGGGGAAGAAAACAAATAAGTTCGACAAAATGAAAAACTGCATGAAAAAAAGAGATGCAAGCAGTGAAATTTAAATGGCTGACACCATCAGTTACCAAAGGTTGTGTACATTGTATTTTGTAACCTAATTCTCACTTTAAATCTTTCTTCAACTCTTTATTATGATACAGGAAAAAATACATACCAAAATTTACAAGAAATAAATGAAATACAACATTTTAAAAGCTAAAGAACACTTAAAATACAGTCTATTAACTGGCATTGAAATGCTCTGCATTAATACAGGGTAACTACAATGAGGGACAAAAGTGTCGAGACACTTCTGTAAAATGGCCCCTTTTGCATAGTATGCGTACCTATCACCTTCCCCTGTCTACCCCAACCCCTTCCCCCCAAAATCAATGTTGTATTTGGACCCTCAAGTCTTTCTTTTACTTCAGACAACATTGATTTGGGGGGAGGGGGGTGGGGTGAGGGGATTTAAGTTGTTTAAAAGGAATGAAATAAGAAATGAATTAAATGTTTCATAAAAGCACCCATTTTAAACAAATGTGTCAACTACTTTTGCCCCTGATTGTGGCTTGTTTGGGTTCTCAAACTTGACATTTTTACCATAAACTGCTACTCATAAGTCCCCGAGTTATAGGCTCATTGACAAAAAAATACAGCTCACTTTAGCACCCCCACCACCCCTCCCCCCAAATAGTTTATAAGCCCCTCTTTGCTTCTGTTCCAAATGTATTCAAATGAATTCAATTAATTACAACATTTTGAATCTTGTTAAAAACCAGCTATAGCATGTCCTGTTCAGGCTATACATAAGCCCCCTCAGATATAAGCCCCACCATTTATGGGTCCTATCAGATACAAGCCCCACCATTTATAGGCCCCCTCAGATATAAGCCCCTCCATTTATAGGCCCCCTCAGATATAAGCCCCTCCATTTATAGGCCCTCACAGATATAAGCCCCACCATTTAAAGGCCTTCCTAAACCCCTTACAAAGGTGCATAAGCCCACAGCATTTTTGTATAAGGCTACCATACACTAGTAATATATAGTGTAGACTGTACCTATCCACAACTTCTCCTTTACGCTCTCTTCTCACTAGCGTAAGCAGTGTTTGACAAAGATGATCTCTTATATTACCATACCGTACAACCTTTAATAGGAAACAAGCAAGCAATAAAATAATACTTTTTCAAGCAGCCAATTAAAAAGGAAACAGAAACCACCATGAACTGACAAAATATTTTAAAAATCTGTCAGGAATTAGATCAACATAAAACTAACCAGGTCCCTGAAGAGGATTAAGCCTAAGTTGTAAACATTATCAACACCATTTTGTTGAACATACACTCTATCCTGAAAAAAACGGAGGTAATACGTAAATAAGTCATAAGTGGGGAGATCAGCTCTTACACATTAAATAAAGTAACATTTTTACTCCCAAAGCTATTTAGAAGACCAGAAACATTTTTGTAACTTGTGAGTTTGCAGGTACACTGTACATTAATATAAATCCTATGGTGTCACCATTCAAACAAGAGAACTTCAGCATTACAAAGGCCATTCTCTAAGACAAACTTGATGAAGTCCACTGTTCTGGACCCATGAAATCTAGGGCGCACAGCATGGGATGAATGCAAAAGCTAAGATATCCTAGTTGCCCAAGGACAAGAGTAAGTTGCCAGTGGCCACCATGCTAAGTGCCGCTAGAGTACTTTAACATGGTAGAACCTGGTAAAGGATTTTCTTAATCGTTTGTCTCACTATAGTCCCTTAGGTGGTTGTTAGTGAGTGGTGTATCATGAACCTCACTCGTGGTTGGTGGGTTTGATCTGCAGCATTGTTGGCATTATTAGAGGAAAGAGTAAAAATAATATCATGGTGGTACTAATAGTTTCACTCAATAAATGAAGACAATCGCCTAATGAAGACCTGCACTACATAGTTGAAACATCATGATCAATAACTAAGTGACTATCACTAGACAAATGATGAACAAAACCCTTTGGAATAAAGTTTCTCTAACACTGCAGAGTCAACAATTGCAATGATCTGTTTGCAATATTTTCTTACGAGCAGTGACCTACCATGTACATAAGAATATCTCTGATCATCACCATAGATGTCTGGTGATCATTCCAAGCTGCATTCAATGTATCCAAGAAATTGTTATTGAGTGAAGCTACGACATCTTTGCGAATCTTAAAAGAGTAAAGCAAAAAGGAGAAAACATGACCAAAGAGAGAAATACCAAAATACAACACGTACATTATCACAAACTGAATCCCATTTGTCTGCCACACAACCACGCAACAGCACTTTATTCACAAGAAAAAAGGTTCCATTCGGAGAAAAATTCATTTCATGCGTCTTTCACAAGCTCAGCTGGCAAGAAAAACATTAACTACAGAAGGAAGACACCATACATGTACCTTTTCTATGAGATGATCTGTAACAACCTGCTTGAGCCCAGAATATAATCTTTCTCCATGCTTATGTAGAACCATAGTGTAAGCATTCCTACCAAAAAAGTCAATAAAAGGTGATAAGAAAAGCCTGTCTTTAATTAGAGCTTACATATTCTAGTCACCCAGGAGCAAACGTTACATGTAAGTGCCAGGGACCACTGGGTTCTGCTAGAGCACAGACTTGGTGTAAAGAAGCAAACTTGACATACATGTAGAATGTATTGTATAAATTTTGAACACTTTCAAGTTGATGTATGTGTAATTATGGTAAGATTTCTGCACAGACCCATACAGCTATTAATACATACAGAAACCTCATTAGGGTGCAAAGAAAATCACTTTTACAGCTTGCCATTCAGGCAGCTGAGGCTAGCATTTACTAGCCCAGATGTCAATTCAACTAGCCCCAAAAGCTTTTTGACGAGCAGAATTGATTTTTTCACAGTTCTTCCTTTATTTGAATTGCTCAAAAAACATCACTTGCCCATCGGGCAAGTTAAAAACAGAATTCACTAGCCCGATCACAAAATCCACTACCCCTGGGCTATTGAACACTACTTTCTTTGCACGCTGCTCATACTATTTCACACAAACAGTTTATGTGAATACATGTAGATTCGAAACGTGCACAACTGTATGCATAATAGTGTATTGATGTATGGGGCTTGCAAAAAAATCTTAATGTATTATTGCAACCTCCTTTCGGCCTTGGTACCAGTATTAATGAGTGATGATGATGAATAAACATTATTGCAGTCACCGGTAATTAACAAGTATTATAAAATTAGCTGATTAAATAATATTGTTAATTAATGATTATTATTACTAAAATTACTTATTATATTATTTACTATTAAGCTAAGCTGCTGTTCTATCTGAAAGTGATTTAAAGAAAGGCTGACAGAAAACACAATGCTTACTGTACACATGTGTAAGTACAGGTTAAGTTGAGATAATTGTTTTACCTATACAGTTCTTCAAAACTCAGGCCACTGTTGTTCTTTTTCTGGATTTCCTGAATTGCATTCTTCAATAAATTCCAAATATCTTCCACATACTTGTCATCCATAGTCATCTGATTAAAAACAGAGAACAATGAAATGATTAAACCTTTATTACCTTCTGCAGTGTTTTAGCACAAAAGCTTGTGGGGCAATGCAAATCACTTTAAAAAATTCAAATTCAAAGTAAAAACATAAGGAATTCCAAGTGGCATGAGGCAAACCATTTGGCTTTGATGGAATCTCAATTTTTCATACCCTCTTAGGAACAGAAATAGATTCAAATGTGGCGTCAAAAGAAGAAAATAGAGAAGGAACATGATGATGCCACACAAACTAAATTTGTGAAATTATGGGATTGATTGGCATATCCAGAAAGAAAAGAAGAAAATGTTCACTTGCCAAAAATCAGCCTGTTGGTGCAAATTGGCAAGAAGATATAAGCAAGTTTTCCTTTGATGACCCCATGTAAACTCTTCTAAAATAGACCTAGAAAGGATTTGTATGGAGTCATCAAAGCAAACTGGGGCTTATATCTATCCACCAATTTGCACTAACAGTCTAATTTTTGGCAATGGAACTTTTTTTGTTTTTGAATAATACTGCTAACCAATCCCATAATTTCACAAATAATTATGATTTTTTATGACATCGCACTTTTCTACTCTATTTGCCTGATTAGGGAACAAACGTCAGTTACTGAGAGGTTTGATAAACTGAGGTTGCAAAAAACTGGGATTCGATTGCATTTACAAATGTGGCCATAGAGTTGAACTTTGTGCTACTGTAAAGCAAATCCAGCCAGAGGAAGCAGCAAGATTAGAATTTGAGACTGCCAGATTGCAGGTCCAACACTCTGATGACTGGGCTACACTTCCTCCCTTGATATATTTTCCTTTGGCAACATGATTAATGAATAAAATCTTGTGCCTTTATGTCTTATTGTCTTGACTGCGTAGTGAGAAATTAGATGAGTTGCTGGTCACCACTGGAATAACTCTTCTAGCCAAAAAAATAAATTCTCCAGACTGGTATCTACAAATTTCCATGAAGAATAAGTTGAGAGAATTTGATAAAAGATCAAAGCACTTTCCATTTGGTGATTATTTCATTAATTCTCATAACCTTTTCTCTTGTTGTTGGGAAAAAATTGATGTTGGTCACTCTTGGGACTTTAGGGGCTAACGGAGGTTGAACCCTGCTTAATCAAACATAAATATCAGGGAATAAAGGAAATGATCGCCGAGGATAAAATGGCAAGATTGTTACATAAATTCTCCTCTCAATACAGCCAGTGTTTCAAACCCTAGCAAGCATCTTCATATTTTTGGAACTACAATGTACTAATGGGGCAAAATTCAGGGATCCATATTCATTTTTTCTCAGAGTCGTCAGCCAGGCAAGTAAGTCTGATAGCATACACGTACTTGCCCGTATACAATTTGGGTTGCCCGGGCAAAAGCGCAGAATTATATAAACTTAAAAGAATGGTGAAAAAATTGTGTGCAACTTGAACATTTCTGATTAGCATTTATTACAGTTTAGTTACCACGACATCCTCGGAGACCCAGGGGCAGATAAAGGGGGCGAGGGAAAGTCTAAACAGGCCGAAAAATATATATGGAACGAAGAAAAGTAAAGAACGGCGAGAAGAGCCCCTGGGGACAATGTCTTACCAGACCAGTTCCAAACGGTCACCGCCGTTCTGGCTTCTGATTGGTGCCAGACAAACAGAAGTTTTCTGGCACCAATCAGAAGGCAGAACGGCGGCGACCGTTTGGAACTGGTCTGGTAAGACATTGTCCCCAGGGGCTCATCTCGCCGTCCCTTACTTTTCTTCGTGCCATATATTTTCCCGCCCGTTTAGACTTTTCCTCGTCCCCACTATCTGCCCCTGGGTCTCCGAGGATGTTACCACGAAAGGGTTTCAATTAAACTGTTAAGTGCAACAGGCTAAAGTTGTAGGCTAAACATAGCTTATTTACGTTTTACAAGTAGCCACCATGGTCGGTCAGTTTGCCATGAAGACAAGACGGTAAGCTTCCTTTTCCCCCATATAAGGCAGCAGCTCCTGTGTCACATTTTTGCGAAACATCTTCTAAAAAAGGCCACATTTTTTCCCTTTAAAGGCATCGAAACCACTCTAAAAAATGGCAGATCTTTATGATTGCTGACACATTTTCTACGAATGGTCTCTGAATGCAGTACTTCACAAAAAACTGAGCCTTCTATCGTTTCGTAGAAAAAGCTGCACCATCAAAGACAGCACCCAAAACTTACGATTTCATTGCAGACAAAAGCTGCTTGTTATTCTCCATTATTCTAAAAGTTTTAAGTGGATCAGAGAAGTAATCAGAACACAGGGAAAATGTATAAAATCATATAAGAATTTTTGGGGAGATTGTGGTTGAGAAAAACCTCACTCATCCGAAGGGTGACTTTTGAAGTTATCTTAATCATTCATGCGGGATTGCAGTCGCCTGAGACGACTGGATGACTGGGAATATGGATCGCTGCAAAATTCAAGGAAACTTACAATTTCATTTTCTAAAATACTGAAAAAATACAGTGCTGTGTTAAGGAGCTGCTGACTCAGAAGTTGGGAAACTGTTGTGATTAAAGAGTTCCAACGACACATTTTTGATTTATGGTAAATGGCAGTAGTAAAGCAAAGTTCTCTCACATTTGGTCATGAACCTAAAAGCTACACCTGTAGCCACGAATGTAATCATAATAGTAAAATAGACTGTAAAATGTCTGTTTCTTCATGACTGAAAAAATAAATAAATAAATAAAAATCACTTTGATCAGTTTTCTGACGCCAAGAAAGGAATGAAAAAAGCACCAAAAAATTTAGGATAAACCATGAAACATACCTTCATTAAAGAAAAACAAACACACAAGGCTTACTTCAGTTTCAAATATCAAACTCCTTGCAGCTTATTAGAATAGCAACATTGCATACATTAACACTGGATACAAAGCTAATAAATTATTAATACAAAACTGCTAAAAATAGCTTCTCAGAATCTTAAAGGAAACTCTTCATGAATAATTTAGAGATATGATTTCTAAAAATAGCATGATTTAAGAATTTGTTTTCTTTCTTCCTGACTGAAATTTAATGGACTTTTTCTCAGTTACATTTTGTTTAATTTAAAAGGCTGATAGCAAACAAACAGAGGACAACAAAATCTTTAAGTTCACGATAACTATAGTTTAAATCCTATCACAGTTTCTAACACACAGTAGTACATTGTAATTCAGAAAAAAAGGTATTTGCAAACAGTTAAGAATAAATTATTGTTGGAAGAAATTATTTTTTTTGGAAATAGTGAGTTATGAAAAGAAAAGATAAAGATCAAAAGCAAAAATATGTCACTTTCCAAACTAGAATTTTGAATAAACTATTCAATCACACCACTTAATTTATGCAGTAAAACCAAAAAGATTTCTTAAAACACGTTCCAACAAACACACAAACAAAAAGCTATAATTTACAGTAATTTCATGTATACTTTTGCAGATTGGTAACTGGGAATTTTTTTAATCTGGTATGTGCTTGGGTTTTTTCATCAAGGTTTTAATAAATTATTCCCCCCAAGGTCTATGAAACTAAAAATTCCTACTAAATACAATGTATAATCATGAACTCAGCTGACCTTGAAGTCTATACCATTAATTCAAAATATACCACAACAACTGTCTTAACTGCAACACTTCATGTTTTTACCTATCATGCAACAGTATAAATAATTTTTCCTTTTTCCTTCTTTCCAAAAAAAACCTAACTGGAGCCACAACACATACACCCTTGAATGAGGACATTTGGCCTCACAAATTTATTGCAAGTTTAAAATAAGATGGCCACTGCCCATTTAGTGGGTCACTCTTGCTCAAAAGTGGTGTCATTAAATGACTGAAAATTAATTTTGGTAACATTAACCATTCTACCCCAGGGTAAGTAGCTCTTTCCTATGGGGAAGGAATTATTTGTGAGGGTAACCTTTCCAGAATAACAAAGTCCTTGGATATGCATTTTACATAGGGACGAAAAGACGTTAAAATTTTACTTTTAAAAAGGTGTTAAAGAATTTTTCTGCAATTTCATGCATACCTCTAAAGTGTCATCTTCACCTTTCTTAAAAAAATGATATGAATCATTTTGACAAAAGTGCAGTGTGACCATTCAAAGGAAATCTGTTTAGCATAATGTAATATGAACAGTGGAATTTTTGAAATATGACCACCATTTTCTGCTCACAGCAAAAGTCCAGTAATTTCCTTATTCTACAACCTTGACAATTTGACTTTATTGCTTTATAGTTTTGTTTCCCATAAGTTGTACAAAGCAAAAGAAAAGAAATGATTTAAGCTCTCATGGCAAGGAAGCCCAAGAGAAGCCACCGGGCTTATAAGGAATGGGCTCCCTCAGTTAAATAATTAGAACAAAATATTTTCATAATTACACATGGGAAAATCAATGGCAGAGCTACAGTACATCTTATAATATATATATTAGATAGTCATACTAATCATAGTTCTAGGCTAAAAAAGGGAAAGTGACCACCCACTTAAAGGCCATTTTTCCCATAAAAACGATAGTAGGTATGTTTTCACAGGCCAATGAAAAGACAGGTTTTTGAGAGATTTGAAGCTTCAGAAAGACCTTTCCAGAGGAGCTAGGGTGTAGTCCATGATCTTGTATTTTGACTATTAAAAAGTCACAAGATACCTTATGAGTAAGATCCAGGTAGCCTTGACACCTACCCATGTCACCAGAGACAAATCATTACCAATGACACTTTATTAACCTCCCTTAAACAGATACTTTTTTCCAGTCCTAATCAGGGATGTCATTGACAGCTGGTGGCCAGGTACTTCCCCCAGCTACTTTCAAAGGAAAATAGAAAAATAGAACCTAGGTGGGGAATCAACTAGCTAGGGACTTCTTTACTTGCTGTATTTACCTATCAAGGTGAAGTCTCAGTGAGAGCCCTGCCCAAGGGTGTCTGAGAACAGAAGGTTACACTTAAGTATGTTTGACAGCCAGTAACCTATATGATATTTGGTACTTTAGAGTTTGCTCATGTGTTCCATAAATTTGGCTAACATCTTATACACCTCTCAAATTCACACTGCTTCTAAAGGTGTCTCTGAACACAGTTTTGGCAGTTTGTGATTATATGTCATTTGCCAAATCATGGCAAAAGGAAGGTTGCTGCTCACAAGCTGAAACTTGGCAAGCAAAAAATGCACTGATGAAAGATTTGATTGACAGGTAAAAATTGACGTTTTCCATAGTTTCCATGGCAACATGAACGATTGAATACAACCTTAAAATTTCACTTTTCCTCAGTTTACATAAAATTCACTCATTAGATTTCCTATAAACTTACACACAGCTTACCATAATTAATCATTACCATTTGAAACTTATTTGACCAAATTTTAACAGACGGGTTTTTAGATAATCAATAATTAAATTGTACTGTAATTAATAAATGTCTGACAAAATTCGTCTGGTCAACTTCCATTTTAAAGTTCTCATTACTTAAAATACAAAAAAAGGAAAAATTCTGCCAAATATCACGAAATTCTAATGAGTAGATTTTGAGAAATCGTCTTCTGTGTACCATTGCTTTTTCGCCGCCATGTTTGTTTGTCTAATTTAAAACACGCGCCGCTACGCAATTTACCGCTGACTTCCCACAAAACTGTGTTCAGCCACCTTAAAGCGTTAAATAAATTCTTCCAACATTCTCGTGCAATATTTATGAGTATCACAAAAACTACATGAATTCAGATTAACAGTCCAGGGTTGAAAAAAATGTCTTATCCTTTATTACTTTTTTTGTTTGTCACCTCCAGTTCCATTACACAGTGCCAAATGCAGCTACTTACACTAACTGGCTTATGTAATGGGTGTGTATTCAAATTTGTGTGTGTGTGTGTGTGTGCTTTTATTGTTTTGTTGACATGTTCACCTAATTTGCACTCAGATGGATTGCATTGTCCCGTTTAAATGGAAACCAAGGACCTGTTCCTCAAAAGTTTCAAGGTTTCAAAAGTTATCCAATACGTCTCCAAGAACTTATTGGGTGTTTCGACAACTCCCAACTTACATGGTAATTTATGGCAAGAGTGATGTTACAGACAAATTGCCAACTAGGCAAAATAGCCAATGGAGGCAGAATTCTCGGCTTAGCAAGTTAATTACTTTAGAAGTCAAACTGTACAAAAGCCACATGTATCATTATCATTATCATTATTATTACTAGACTTCTGCTGATTAACATTTTGACTTAGAGTACAACTGGAAGTATCCATGCATCTTGTGCCACAAGATGCATGATCATAATCAAACTCTTGCCCATATTTGTCCCTAGCCTGTTTACATCAAGCAAGGAAGCACAGAATGTTTTAAAATTAAAAACTTATATACATTTGTATAGCATTAACATATCAATTAATATAAACGCTGATCATAACAATCATGTTTGGATTACGTAGCTTCCGTTAAGGTATTTGCAATCTCGTATTATAATTGAACAAAATTTTCCCTTAAAATTAAAAAAACAAGCGTTTTTGGATAAATGGAACTTCCTCAGCGCAAATAGACAAATCTGGGTGCAAATCGCGCCAAATTTGACTTCCTCGCCATGGCCCTAATCAACTGCATTTTTCCACTCTGTGATCCTCCAAAACGATTAGACAATAAATTTTAACTAATTTAACATTTAAACTAACAAAGGCACGCTTCAGCCTGCTTAAGATATTCATTCTTACCGGAAAAGCCCGAATTCTCATTTTTGTGTCTTTCTTCCCTGTTCGCAGGCTCGACATGTCGACGAATTCTTCAAGCAACTCCCAACCGATCAAATCCTTTGATTACGGCAGCAAATCGGCCAAAACGTCGAAGAGGCTGGTTGATTTAGTAAAGCGTATTCCCATGCATCGAAACTCAGAACCATCAGCGCATCACCGCCGCTTATCAATCGCAAACAGCTACAAGAATAGCCTCCATTTTTCCGATTGAACCGCGAAACAAACTCTGGAGCCATTAATATATCCCATAATGCATTTAGAACTGACGTCATATATTCAATTGCGCAAGCGCAATGAAAGGCCTGGCTGCCCATGAAAACAAGGCTTGGACACTAAGCGTTAAATTGCCAAGTGAAAACGGATGGTTTGATTGTTGGTTATAGTGCCCTTCTTCTGCTGCTCTTGGATCTAGGGTATAGCTCTAGTCGTAGATAATGTGGGCGCTTCAGTAACTATTTCAAATTTCCCAAACCACATCAGAATGCAAGAGCTTAGCAGATGGCCAATATTCAGCCTTCTGGACGAAGATTTTTTAACCTCTCTCAAAATTGCGTACGTGTTTGGAAATGCAGGGAACGAAGCCATCGTCATTACAAGAGACGATGACGTTTACGCTTTAGGATCAAACGGGAGCAGTTGTCTAGGTGTAGGTGATGCCCAAAGTTGTCTTCACCCAAGGAAGGTGGAGGCATTGTGTAAGAAAAATATAGTGTCCTTGGCTTGCGGCAGTGGTCCTCATGTGCTTGCAGTTTCAGGTAGGTATGATCCAGATGACTTTTCCTGACCATCTATAAAGGACAAGTAGCAAGACTTCCAGGTGATCTGTGACGTCACTGCAGGGGCCTGGGGAAAGAAATTTTAATGCCGTATCCCATAAACCAAAGCTGACGGGAACAGATTGAATTGAATTGAATTGGTGCACGCGTTGGTTTATGGGATACGGCATTAAAATTTCTTTCCCCAGGCCCCCGTAATGATGTCACAGATCACCTGGTTCTGCCCATCCTTACACATTTATTATGCAATCATACATGCTTCAACTATTTGTGTCAGTGACAAAAGCTTAAGATAATGTATGCATAATATTGCTGGTTTGTGCATGACGGCAGCCATGTTGGTGGTCAAGAACAAAAGCATTTCTTTCCTCTGGGAACTCTACTTTCATGTAAATTATTCGAGAAAAAATTCTATTGTTTTGACCAGCAGCGTGATCGCCTTGTCACATGCTTGCAAGCCAAGAATATGCATGAGGCTGTACAGACCTACAGTGTACCCTTATTTTGCTCTCGTCAGTTAGAGATCAAAAGCTAGGCGAAAATGTAACACAATAGCTGGATGCAAACAGTTATCTCCTGTGCAGCCATTATTTAGCCCGCCACTTCTCACTGAAATAAGTCAAATCATATGATTGGTACTTGCCTTTGTCATATCACAGAGGAGTGTAATGTGACCTGATCTCCTTTGCAGCCACTCAGGTCAGAGTCATGCAATGCTTTCCCTTCCAAAACAATGGGAAAGGAATGTTTGTTGGTTCAAAGCAGCTGTGTGGGGATAAGGAGCATTGGGTGACTCCAACCCAAGTGACTGCAAAGGAGACTAGATGTAACCCAGCTTACAGATGATGGCTACGCTAACAAGATCTTGCATCTGCAGAGGTTTTCTTTAGAGAGATGTGGCTATGTAACTGAATCTGCTGACCTGCAACTAATAGAATCTCAATGTAATTCTTATCAGTTAAAAAGGTGTACAACCTTGTACAAATATAATACAGAGATTCTGGCCTGCTGAAAAGACGTGTTCTCACTTGCCCTGCCCTACAGCCTCGTTTTTTGGGATTATATTTAGTGAAAAGAAACTACTCAATTTAGCAAAATTAAATGGAAATATCGCAGGTCAAATTTGATTTCAGGGTAACCTAGGTCGATTCTCAATGTCCTTTGTATCCTAGCCCTAATTCATGAATAATTAGGGCTAGGAGACAAAGGAAATAGAGAACCAAGACTTAGGTTTAAAATTTTAACCTGAGTATATTAGTAATTTTGACCTGTAACATAGACAGCAAAATGTATTTATTATTGACTACAGAGATCTGATAAACTTTATAGGGGGAGCATAGTAACTCCTCCTTATATTATAAGATTTAACTAAGGGCACTTTCCCTTTATCAGAACTGGCTGGTCAGACCAGTCAGTTAGCAAATGCAGTCCGCTTTCTCCAAGGGTTTTTCCTGAAAAACCATCTCCTTCCTGCACACTATTTAGGATTTGACTGATCTGGCTGGATACCAGTAATTTTCATTAATAGTGACATTCTCATTACGACGGGAAGGGTGACGGCCAGTCAGTTCTGACAAAATTTAATGTAATGTGCCCACAATACTTTTTTTGTGTTTTAAAGGATCAGGTGAAGTGTACACATGGGGTCACAACGGCTACAGTCAGCTTGGAAATGGGAATTCAAATCAAGGATTAATACCCTTACCTCTAACATCAGCATTACAAATGAAGAAGGTTGTTCAAGTGGCTTGTGGCAGTCATCACTCATTATCCCTGACAGATGATGGTGAGGTAATTGCATTTTTTTATGGTAATCATAAAATATTCCACTTCAGCAGGATTAGATAACCAGAGCAGGATCATTAACCACGCCAGGACTTGCTCAGTCAGTAGAGCACTTGACTGCAGAGCGGTAGGTCGCAGGTTCGATTCCTGGGTACTCAGGGTCTTACAGTTACTAAGAAATAAAGGTGCTGTCTTTGCACTGCATGTATTTGGCCACTGACAAAAATTAATGCTGTTATCATCATTACAATGATGAATGCGAATTTTGATTGTATGTAATTCATGTAAGATTTCATATAATCAGGGTTGTCAGAAAGTTTTGAAGTAGATGGCTGAGTTGTCAAAGTAAGGGGCCAGTCCAGGGATACCTTGAAATTCCGAAAATAAGCCCCTCCATGTATAAGCCCCCCAAACCGGTAACACAAAAAACCCTCCGTTAAATCGCCCCTCCAAATATAACCCCCCCAGGGGCTTGTACTTGAACAACGCAAAAATGGTAAATTTACTTCCAAATATAAGGCTAGCTCAATTGATTTTGAAACACAAATTTCCCTCCCTAGATAAGCCTCTCTGAATATAAGCCCCTCCAAAAATAAGCCCCTCAAAAAGGGCCTTTGAAAAGTATAAGCCCCGTGGCTTATTTTTGGAATTTTACAGTATTTCATTTAAACAACACCATCCGTAAAGAAATGCCAAGCAGAGTAGCTGGCCGATACTAACCATGTACGAGTCGATTTTCGCCAGCAGCCGGATACTTTTGACAAACCTGTATAATGTCCTAAGCCATTCCCGTGACTGTCATAACTTGAGGGCTGGGTCAATTTGTGGGGAGGGCTGGGGTGGAGGTTTGTTGACATTTGCGGTGGGGGAGGGGGGTATTGCAAGAGATAGAGTCTCCAGATTTAAGATCTCCAGAGGTTGGCATCTCTGCTACTTTACCCCCAAATATTTCTCTGTTTCTGACCGTGTCAAATATTCTGGCTGTTTCACACACTATTAGGGAATTTTTGATCTCTTTTTTATGAATGTTTTCATAGGTTTATGCTTGGGGTTACAACAACTGTGGACAAATTGGTCTTGCAAATACCAATAATCAGACTGTGCCCAGAAAAATCAACTCAGCAATAATAGGTGCAATGAAAGACAGTACAATGTTTACAAGTTCACAAGTTTAAAGGAGCTGTGTCATGAAATTCAGCCAAATTAGGTAATAACAAGATGCCCATTAAATTACGACAAACATAAAAATAACTGTTTAAAACATTAGGAAGGTTAAAATAACACAACAGATACAACAGATGCCACAGATGGGCAAAACTGAAGAAGATTGAAACGGATTGAAATTAAGGTTTTTGAAAACTGTTCAGCCTAACAGTTTTTCAAAGTTGATCTCTTTTGTTTGCAACTTCAAAAATGATGCTCAGGAGACATATTTGTTTGTCTCAAATCTCTGATTTTGTCATTTACCCAGTAGATGTAATTTCTTTGCTTACTTTAAGTTCCATAGCGATTGAGGGCGAAAATTGGCAAAATCAAACAAAATGAACTGGACTGCCATGACACAGCCCCTTTAAATGTTTATTCTCAAGATCAAGTATTTACAAATTAATTAACATGAAAAATTTGCACTACGTGTACATTAAGTAGTGATCATCAATAGTCAAGCCTTTTGTAGGTCAATAAAGATGCCACATTCTTGAGAAAAGATTTTTATTCATATATCAGTTTATTTAGTTAATGGAGAGTTGGTAACATTGAGTATTAAACCATCTTATTTCAACAAAAATTTAACACTGTTCTTGATAATTATACAAGCATGTGAAAAACAAATACAAATATACTGGTAGTTTAAGTGTCGTTCTCCTGATGACCACCAGTTTATAGGTATATTTATTTTCTTCTTTTTTGGATCATTTGATTTTAATGCGAAACTGCCACATTGATGTTTTCCTGTGAGCAGTTCAATAAGTTATCTGCTAATTAAATCTTGTATTATTATTATTATTATTTTAAAGGAAGCAAAAAGATAAGCATGATTGCTTGTGGTCAGACATCGTCCATGGCTTTGTCAGATGCAGGGGAGGTAAGAACTGCAAACAAAAATACAGTTAACCTCCATATCTGACCAGCTCCTGTAAGTGAACATCTATTCAAAACACCTAAATTTTTCCATTCAAAGTCCCATGATTAAAACCTCTTGTTTAAACAATCACCTCTCATAAGCGACTGGGACTACATTTTGGTAGACTGCAAGTACTCCGCCTTTTCTGTTAAGATCCGTCAGGTTCTCAGGCAAAATGAGCATCTTGGCACTGAAAACGCTTTACCCCAGTGACTTTGAAGAAAATAAAAATTCTTTCCTTGCCAGCTTATGCCCTCATTTCTCATGGTTCACGGCTTCGCTGCTTGCGCATCCTACCTGGCAGCAACTTTGAAGAAAATAAGAGACTGCTCAAGTCTACATTTTGGACTGATCATCATGGTTTTATAAAATTTCCATTGCTTTTAACCTCTCGTAAGCGACCCATTGATGTATGGTGTGATCTCTTTGTTCACTGTAGTATGTTTTATGCCACTCAGAGTATATGAAGAGCTTTCCATGAAAAAAAGTAGATGTGTCAGAACCTCTTGTTGGAAGAGACCACCTGTGGGTCGATTCTTCTAAGCAACCACCTCCTGTAAGCAGCCACTAAATCTTTGCAATTTGTGCAGTCGCTTATGAGAGGTTCAACTGTATACACCTATTTCAATTAAGGTTGCTCCTGTGAACCATGTTTCATAGCCTGCAGTGCACTATGGTAAACCCTTTTGTAGCGGGAAGTTTAATCTTGTTCACGTTCATTGAAATAATGGAGACCATTTGTGAAAAGGCGTTCAAGAGAGCTTTCAAGTCAAATGGCTGCTAAAATCCTTAAACATGAGCGAGCTGAAAAATTTCAGTTTTAAAATCTCATTAATAAAAAATTAGAAGCCTCTTCTGTTAACAACATTAAATGAATAGGCCCGCCTGATTAGGCTGCATTTTTGCATGGGCCAGAAAGCTGGTTATTTCAATAATGCAAATCAACGCTATTTTTTTTATTCATTTTTAAAAACATTGCCTCAAAAATAGATGAACACGTAATGTTAAGTTATTTCTTGTTATTCAACAAACGCCTTGATTTGATTATTATTTAACTCCATCCAAAATTCCCACGTGCACGAGCCAAGCAAACTCGTTGAAAATTTGCAGTATTTGCATATTACCACAGAGAAAAACCTAACCTCAAATCACTGTCTTAAATTAAAAAGCCTAGGATTCATTGTTTTGAAATACATTGTCTTAACGTTCTGCTGACATAGCATAGAAGCGTCAGCAGCGTTTGCCTTCTAGGTTTCTAGGCTCGTTGTGGGCACATAGTTTACTAGACTTGCTACAATAATGCACCACGGGCTATGAAACATGGATCATGCATCATTCTTCTCAGAAGCAACCTTAATTGAAATAGGTGTATCTCACTATGAATGAGTAATTATGTATATGTACATTTTTGTGGATCACAAGTTGGAGTAACGGGCTATGAATTAAACTTTTACAGGGTGACAACAACTCCTAATGCAAAAGTATTTTTGTAACACTTGTTAAATGAGGTGGGAAAAGTATGTCTTTGTAAGTTATTCTGAAAACCTAAAGTGCAAGAAAATTGGGGGCAACTATGTACATGTAACTATTGTTTGGAAATGGTGTGGTTATAACTCTCGGCTTAAATCTCATTTTTGTTCTTTGTTTCTAGGTATGGTAATATATTCTAATGATTGTGGCCCCTCGGACCGTAAGAACTTTGTAGTATGAGGCAATTAGTATTAATGCCACCCCACCCCTCCCTGCCCAGACCGGGTTAGTGGTATTTCTGCTCTAGTTCCTCAGACATCATATTGCAAGAAAACCAGAGTTATCGTGAAATGTTGGGTGTTTTCTGAGGCTGACTGCGACCTAAAAAAAATTCTTAACTTGCTAAGATTAGCAACGATAGTGGTTTTTGTTTTTCAGCTTTTTGCGTGGGGCTACAATGGAAATGGACAGTTAGGTGTTGGGAACAATGCAAATCAGCTGACACCCTGTAAAGTCATTGGACTTGTTGGAACAATCACCACACAAGTAAGAACATCTTAAAAAATATTCGTGCAAGGGAAAATGAAATGGAAAAAATTCATACACGTCAAGTAACCCTTAAAAATATTCATGCACTGGCCTAAAAAATTCATAAAAGGGAAATGTTAACGAAAAAAATTCATGCGGCTAGAAAATTCCTCACCCTCATAACTTTTCTTTTTGAAACAACGTTAAGATTAGCTAAAAACAAATTTACAGGTGCGTCACGCTTTTTTATACATTTCTTTACCGACTGTGACGTGCAACGTTTAATTTCACGGTTTACGGAGGACGTGAACACAAGACGACTTTCTTGTTTTTTTCTAAACCTACAGTCCTTTAGAATTTATCTCCAGAGAAATTCGCCAAAAATTTGACATCTTGAACGAGTTGGAACAAGATTGATAAGTTTGAAACGAGCAGTTTTTTTCACAGCTTTTAAGTAACGTTTTCGGCGCCGCCTACTTCGCCGTCCCTCTTGCTTAATCTGCCTACTGAGTCTCAATTCGACCATTATATTATCTTAAAGTTCCAGAAGTAACGACCCTCGTTTCTGCTATCGCTATTTTCGGGACATGGGGGGAGGGGTGGTCGTCACTTTGGGATGGCTACAACGTATACTCCACTTGGGCACTTCAAAAAGTAAAATCGCAAAATTTGTTAACTTTAAATTTATGTAGCGTATTGTTTTCCAACGCAATGTAACGTATACTGTACATTGTAACAGGCACGTTTTATCAGCTGTAAAGTTTCATAACCGTCACACTGACCATAACTGATGTACAGTTGAAACATGTTTGTTAAAATTTAAAAAAATGACACTATTTTTGAAAAAAATCGCAAAAAATGTGAAAGGAAGTCTTTTTGTAAAAAAGGTAATGTATACCCTGTACTTAAAAGAGTTATGGATAAGAATGTCAAAATAATCATTTTTAGTAAACCTCGGACAGTGTTCTCCCTAAGTTTTACCTCACCAGGTAAGGGACCCTTCATGGCCGGTAAGTCAAAAGTATGCCCCAGAGGAGCACTTTCCTGATGGGGGAGGGGGAAGTGGAGTGAGTGGCATTGCCCCGCCTTAGGAGGAGCTATTCTTTGAAACATAATTTATTTTAAGGCCTATTTTCACGCAAATCTTTAGATAACAATTTAAAACGTTTGATCCCAATAATTTTACTTTGTCTTCAATGTTCTCTTTCCAAAATGCGAAGGCCCATAAAAAAGGCTGTGTATACTTTAGTACTTTTCAATAATATACCCATTCATTTCCTTGATTGGATCGGATCACAAGTTGCGTATTTTTTAAAACTACGTATTTATCTTTAGTAAACTCTGAAGCGGTTGCAGGCGGTAAGAAGTGTGATTCAGGCGATAAATTTTACCGGTTACCGCCTGATAAGGAGAACACTGCTCGGATCAGTGTTCAGGGTATCTATCATACCCGTTATTTTTTACAAAAAGGAAAATTAATTTTGAGGTCTCTTCTTTCGGAGGGTCATTATTTTCGGGCGGATCGCTACTTTAGGAATTTGCTAACACCCGTAATATTTTATGGCGCTTAACTTTCGACGGGTCGTTACTTTCAGAACTCTACGGTATAAAGGTCAACCTTTTTCCCATTAATGTCTGTAGATTGTTTGTGGTTATGCACACTCTTTGGCGTTATCAGATGCAGGGTGTCTCTATGCTTGGGGCGCAAACTCATATGGACAGTTAGGGACTGGAAACAAGGCACATCTGGTGACACCTACTAAAATTGGTCTGGATAAAGGGAGGTAAGAAAATTGCTGTTCTCAGTGGTGGCATGTACTTGCTTTTTAACTCTATGAAGACCCAATCTCGTTGCTCATATGAAAAGAAATCGATAAATCTGTTTCATTAGATTGGTCTCAGTTGAAAATTTCCCTAAACCACCGACTCATTCAAGTCTTAGAAGTATGTACTAAATAAGAAATTAGAAGCATCAACTGAAAATATCGCAAAGAGGTTTCATTATTATTTTGAATGATCATAACATAGGATGACGTTCACAGACTCCAAAGTTAGAACTATATACTAAATGAATAGTACCATTTGAAAGTACTGCTGAAAAGTTTCATTTCAATGGTCACACCATACTGATAGACATGAAAGTTAGAACTACATACTAAGCAAATGGTACCATGTGAAAGTACTGCTGAAGAAGTTTCATTTGAATTGTCACACAATAAGATTTCATCCATAGACTCAAAAGTTAGAACTACATACTAAGTAAATAGTACCATTTGAAAGTACTACTGAAGAGGTTTCATTTGAATAGTCACACCGTAGGATTTCATCCATAGACTCAAAAGTTAGAATTACATACTAAATAAATAGAACCACGTGAAGGTACTGCTGAACAACGTGACAACAGCGCGTGGCCCTCAAATAAAAAAAGAGATTCTCCAAATAAACAAGTTTTTAAACTACTAAGGAGTATCTCCAAAAGATCATTAAACGAATCAGTTCGAAGTACAGAAGTAGGTTGAATTCGGAGAGCATATGAACGGATCCTTTTTTATTATTTGTTGTTGTTGTTGTTGTTGATTTCGTTGTTTCTGAAGTGCACTAGTGCACCATATCCAGCCAGTGCATGTGCTAGTGTTAACTATCATTATTTTGGGGTGAAAAGCAAATCCTTGCAATACCTCTTTTTTTCTTGTTGGCTGTTCTAGAGTGCATTCCTTTCCTCAACAGAGGAGCAATAGCACAAGAATATTGGCACATTCAGCTCAAATGTACATTTATTTTCCAGATTTGTTGAAATTGCTGCCTGTCATTACAGTCATTTGTCAGCCGCTATGACTGGTACTGGAAAGGTCTGTATTCAGTGAGAAAATCAAATTAGAGGGTGAAAATGTCAGGTAACTTTGTATAGTGCCAGTCTGTTTTTTAACCCGGGAACGCTTTATGCTATCGTCTGCGTAAGAATGAATGAATGAATGAATGAATGAGAATGATGGTAAGATCATTTCTACTGTTCTCGTACGTGGAGTAACGCGTAACCCTCGGAGCCAAAGGGACTGGGTTGGACACCTGTTGTACCCCATTTTTCTTTAATCTGTATTATAAAGCGCAGTTTTGACAAGGAGGAATTTGATGAGGTTAAATAGTATATTATGCACCGTTATTATAAAAACGTATTGTGTTTGCGTTCGTGAAAAAATAGCGGTTTTCTCAATTACATGTAGTACTTTCGTGCTAAACCAACTTCAACTTTTTTTTATCAACTTCAACTTTATTCAAATTATTTACAACGAAAGATACATTGGGACTGGCCTGCAGTTAGCGAGGCTATTCGAGGGAGGCCAGGCTACATAATTTACTACAAACTACAAAGAAATTAGACGTTAAATAAGTTTATATATTTTACAGTAAATAAAAACTATTTTATTTTACAAGGACAATATTAAATTGAAAATTTTAAAAATAAAATGAGAATACAGGACAAGAGGATTACTTTTTCATTTTCACAATAATCGTATCCACATCAATATAGGAGTCTTCAGTTTGAAGGATATCGAGTAGCTAAATAGATTGGCACTCAAATAAAGTATTTTTTTTTTTTTTTTTACATACGCTCTCTTTTGCTTGTTTAAGTAAAAAATGTTATTATCGTAGGTTTTTTTACCGTCCTGTAGGTTTTCATGTGGGGCCAGTGTCGTGGTCAAGCCGTAACAAGTCCAATGGAAACAAAGTTCACCAAAGTTGATAGCATATTCGCTTGTTTTGCCTCTCCTCCGTCAATGTTCAGACCTCTTATAGTAGGTTAGTAGAATTGTCCTGATTTCAGCACTGATAGGACAGTGTAATAATTAATAGGAAGATGCGCGTCATGGCTAAGTAGTTAGGGACCTTATAAGATCCGACAAGGGCGACGTCCATGAAAACGTCGCTGAAAAACAGACTTCGCATCACTTTCAACTTTTTCGCGATTATCCCAATACGCCCTGTTACTTAAAAGAAGGGGATTTTGACGGAGCTGAAGAGAGGGGAACGCGCTCAAGTTCGAACAGGGATGTTACAATTTATCGCCTTGCCTGTTCCCGTTCCCAAGTAAACTTAAAATTTGGTCATTTCACGTCGCAGTTGTGCAGTGAAGGCAAAGAAATGTACAAAAAAGCGTGATGCACATGCAGAGCTGTTGTTTTGCTCATTAAACCTATTGCTTTTTGACATTCCCGTTGCCGTCGTCGTAGTGGTTTCGTAAGTTCCTTATTAGAGAGCTTTAACAATGACGACGGCGACGGTAGCGAGAACGTCAAAAAAGCTATAGATTTGATTAACAAAACAACAACTTTGCACGTGCAGCACACTTTTTTGTACATTTCTTTGCCATCACCGCACGACTGCGGCGTGAAAATCCCTATTTTCACATTTTATGGAGGACGTAAACAAGCGACAACGAATTTTTCTTTCTCTTTCCGGCAAAACTTGAGTGTGAAAAATTCGCCTACATTTGACATTTTCAGCGAACTGGAATAAGCGCGACAAAGTTCAAAAAAACGCCGGCGAATTCATTTTAAAAGTGACGTTTTCACTGCCGTTGCCTTCCTCGATGCTAAAACTCCACCCGCGCGTTTTCACTGCTAGGAAAAAGCTCTCGAAATTTCTTGTGTTTTAATTAGAAAAAACCTAAAATATCAGAAATTTTGTTATAGTTATGATTAATTGGTAACAGAACTTCATGTCGTCCAATCCGGTCAGTAATCGTACTCGTGATTAACGAATCAGACTCCCGCTATGACTCTCCATCATCTCCTCCATCATTGTTCAGACCTCTCATAGTGGATTAGTTACAGACCGCCTTTCTAGCGTTCTTTCGCGGGGCGAGGCTAGTCTGTCTCCTCCTCCTCAGGCGCTGCGTTTTTTGCACTTTGATCGAGAACAAAGTAACCTGCGTCTCAGACGTAATTTATCCTCGGTTAGTAACGTCTGCGAAGCAGCACCGCAATTCTTGTTCCATGCCCCCAACGGACTCAAGGAATTACCGGAAGAGCATTTTGAATTTTCTTTTCATACTGATTGGCAGAACAACAATGGCTTTTTTAACAGGCCAATCATTTTGCGTACTCAAATCCTGGTACACAGGTGAGACCCCAGAACAAGGATTTTGGTGCTGTTTCGCAGACGGACTTAACCAGAGTTTAGTTTCGTGTGCGGCGCAGGCTAAGAACAAAGGCGAGCGCCAAGCTATTGAAATTGAAATTGTAATTTTAAGTAACAACAGGGCAGTGCCTTGCATGATGGGTCTAGGGTCCCGTTTGCACTTGCCCTTTTGGGGATCAG
>JBBMOI010000010.1:14395000-14445000 GCA_038088405.1 Porites divaricata | reverse complement strand
GAGTAAGGGGTGAGCTTAAGAACAAAAGAAAACATTTAACATTTTTGGGACAAGCCACACGCGCTTTAGTAGCATTTCTGATAGTTGCCCTGCCGACCGGCTGACTCTTATTACACGCCTCTTGCTTAGTCTCTAGGCCTCGTTATTCCGCGCGACCAATTCGTTTCGGGTCACGTGGTCCGAGCGAAGAAGTGAGTGTTTCCCGCCCGTTCGCCTCGGGTATGTCACCGCAGTAAATTGACCGGAAGGCCTGGGAAAACGCCGTACAGAAACTAGGCAAACACGCCGCGTAGTAAACGCACTTTTCTCCAACCTTGTTCCCAGTGTTTTTTCCTTAAAACATGGGTGAGGGGAGGGGCGCCTCTTTTCTCACCCCACCCATTTTCTAAGGGAAAAGCCCTGAGGACCAGTTTGACTTTGCTTTGCTGGTTGAGCTTCACTTGGTCCGTGCAATCTGTCGATGTCGCGTTTTTCCCACATCGTCGAGGCAAGAGAGAGTGCTGAAGGCAAAAATGATTAAAGAGGCCTGCATGTCTTGTACATGCACAGCTCCTAGGAAAAAGTAATAATGAAAACGCGCTTTTGTATGTGCTTTGAACTAGTGGATTTTTTTAGAAAAATTCTTTCTGCTACTTCATTTTCTTGCAGGTCTACTTGACTTGGCTAATTCCTACTGTGAGACACAGCTCAAACGCCTCTGCGAACGAATTATAAAACAAGGCATCACCGTGGACAATGCCGCCATGTTGCTTGCGGCAGCGCTCAAATACGAGGCTGTGGTAAGAAGTGAACCAAGGATCCGCCTTTGCTGAAGCTGTGTTGAGCCCGGGTTTAGGGGTGGGGGTGGACGGGCGTTACTCAACCAATTGTATACGGGATGGCTCCGCCCCGAGGTCCAACCCCCTATCCTGTTATATACCATTTTTGACAGAAACGTTAGCCCCGCTCGCTGATTCCGCCGTAGCTAAGCGTTTAGGCTATTTCTATTTATTTTCTTTCTAGGATCTGGAAGAATTCTGCTTCAAGTTCTGTGTCAATCACCTGACGGCAGTCACGCAAACTGAAGCTTTTAATCAACTGGATGAGACAACAGTCAAGGAATTCATTCAAAAAGCTGCTAAGTGGGGTGCCTTTAAATACTAAACCTGAACAACCAACTGTACCTTTAAAGTGGACTTTCTAAAAGTCCTTTATTTGAAAGGGGACAGTTCGAGACTATAAGAGATTCATCAGTTTATTTGGCATTTATAAATCTGATTTGCGGGGTTTTAATGAAAAACACTCTGATGATCTGAGAGGTTTTTTTTTTAACAACCATAATATCCGTAAAATTCAGTTGAACATAAGCACCGGGGCTTATAATATTCAAGGCCCTTCTTCGACGGGCTTAATTTCGAAGGGGCTTATTATGAGGGAAACCTGGCTGAGCTCATCACAGGTACCCCAAGGTCGAAATATTATCGGAAGAAAGGATTGCTTACCGTAAATGATCTAATTGCTGCCCCCTCTCAAATATACGCCTCGTGTCTAATAAATGACCCCCTATATGACGAAAAGTTTGATTTAGACGCCCCTCTCTTATTAACGCCTCCTGTCTAATAGACGCTTCCTCCAATGACAGTTTCCAGTGGCGGATCCAGACCTTCGGGGGAGGTGGGGGGGGGTCATCCAGACCCAGAGGTAAGGGGGAAGCCCGGTTTCAGAATAATTTTTCCCTGCCCTCCGGGCCTTATTTTGGTCTAAAAATAGGGTGGCATACCCCTCCCCAGGATCCGCCACTGGTTTCTCTAAAACACTAGGAATTGGCAGAAGGGAGCAAATTCGATCATTCAATTTGTTCAGTTTTCTTGCTTGATTATGGAGGGCACTATTTTTTTGGAATTTTTCGGTTAAGTAATATTTTGAGGTAATTAAGTTTCAATAGGAACGTACTGAACAGGATGTCTTTGGAAATATGTAATATATTATTATGATTTTTAGTTCAAAACCAGCCATGTAATATATTACTAATTTATTGTCATAGTTCTAAAGTAACTGAATTAATTAGCCTGTTCCAGGCTCCGAGATAGTGGTGAAAAGTCGTTCGGTAAAAAGAAATGCGAAAACGCGCGGGACTGGGGAGAGAGTCTCGCGCCGCCACCGTCCCCTTTCCTCCCCTCTCTCAAGTCGCGAGCGTCTTATTTTCGCTTTGGTCGTTTTAATACGTCCCTAGTATCTGAGAGCCTACTGAAATAATTTGCTGTAAGCTTAATTTCAATGAAAATTTTTCTGTCATATCTATTTATCTGTTCGTAAACATTAAATTAATTAATATAATATGGTCCAAAAATAATTCAAAATAGCGACTTGAGCTTGTACATATAAAAGAGGTTAGTTGAATTTCTGTAGAAACTGTTCTATTTATAGTGAAACAAGTTTTCCGCAATAAAAGGTCAAACTAGGGACAGATTTACCACAATTGATAATCATGTCGGTCATGGCTTTCGTCTGGTTGGTTGCAAGACCGAAATTTCCTTGAAAAACGGCCAACAGGCTCTGAAGGCTGGGCTGCAGGCAAATCTGGAAAAATCCTATATCAGCTCTTCTTAGGCATGGTTCAGACGCCGTACTTTTCATGTGCCAAGTTCGACTTTGAGCGACACTAGCGCGACATCTGATTCAGACGGCGCACCGTCTGTAGAGCCTAAGTTAAGTTGGACAAAAGTTAGACAGACTCTGTCAAACTTCTGCGGCACCAAACGCTTTTGCCGCACCTAACTAAAACTGCCCTACCAAATTGCTTCAAACGCCTCTCTTTTGCCGTACTTAATTCATCAGTAGGTTCAGCACATGTGAGTGGAGCGGGGCCTGAACCGGGCCTTACACAGGGAATTTGCAGTGGGTCTTATCCGCAGTGCACTGGTCAATGTGTGAATGTACCCTGTCCCCTGATCGTTAGATAGAATGGACCCAATAAATAAGAACTTGAGTTGACGGGTCCTAGCAGGCGTAAAGATGACTGAAACAGACATGGTCCCAGACTCTCCTCAAAAGAGAGCAATTAACCAAATTATTACGGGGGAGGAACTATTCCACTAATAAGCTTTATGGAAGTCCAGCCTAAATTAGCCCCCGTTCCCACGCCCCAACGATGTCAACTACAGGTTTTGAAGACTTACTTCTTTTAAGGAAAAAAACGACCCCCTGTCGTCCCATGCTAGTGCTGATCACTCGCCTTACGTTTTCACAAGAGAGTTCTTGTGATACATCAAACGCTCCGTTCTCGCCAGAAGTCTTATTTTTATCCAAGATTGCTTTAGCTATGCGTTTTACTTTTGTCCGTCTTTGCCACTGAAGTTAGCTTGCGTATACGTAGCAGCCTTTCCTGTTTCGTTTTATCCAAGCGGGTCAGGCGCTGGAAATTTTTTTCCCCTCCCCTCCCCCGCTAATATTTTTTCATCTCGCCCTTGCACCTCTAGCCACAAATTGCGATATTTTCCGCCGAAGAATACACAACTTTTACGGATAATTGGCCGAATCCTTCTAAGACCACGAGCCTTGACAAAGTAAGTATTGCCTTCGTTGTGCGCTAAACTTTGCCTCTGTATAGACCGTAGCATCCGGGGAAACTGAAAGGGGTATTATGGTTAGTTGGCCCTTGCTCGTTAAAAATCGAGCGATCGATACTTGATTGGCGTTATTAAGTCTAATCAACCGGGAGGGTACTCGATATATCCTTGGGTGGGAAGATACGGCCCGGCCCCTCACATCCTGACCCTGTTTAAGACAATCGCTGATTTTCCTACCCTGTTTAAGACAGAATTCCGATTTTTCATACCCTGTTTAAGACATTCGTAGAACATACGCGCAGGCTGTTTATCGTCCAAGAAAAGATACCCTGATTAAGACAAAAATTGATAAAATCGATACCCTGTTTAAGACAAAAAATGATAAAATCGATACCCGGCCTGCTTAAGACAAAAATCCCGAAAACATACCCTGGCTGGCCGCACGTCCCCATTAAGCCCTTATAAGGGAGTACCCCCCCGGTAGAAAAGGAAATCAAGCTCCGACTACGTTACAGAAATGATATGTACGTTAAGGTTATTGTAATGTGCCTATAATTTATTGTATTTTGTGCTTAAAGTACATTTCCTTTGCAAAACTGATGATAGTGCACAAAACCAGAAGTGAATCGCTTAATGAATCTTTTGTAGTGCATACAAAAGGCAATTTTCGTGTAAAGATGACATGGCGATGAAAATTTTCATAGGGCCATTCCATTTAAAAGCCTCCCCACCCCCACCCCTACGGATGAGATTTCCTGAGAGGTTCTTCAATCCGTAAGACAAAAAAGCAAGGCTGATTTTACAGTCGGGAATATATTGTAAGCTGGTCCTTGCTTAAAAAATTGAATTTCTTCAATCCGTGTCGGCACCTTTGATCTTTGGGATATTTCTGAGGGGTACAAGAAAAAATGAGTTATTTCTGAGGGGCTGGGGCGGGGGAATGTGTCGGCACTTTTGATCTCTTTTTTTTCGTCGGGGTATAGTCAACTCACCTCGTCCATAGGGGGGTGTGTCTATTAGGTGGAATGGTCCATAGTAACAGTAAGAATTGGGCTGTGAGAGGAAAGGCTTTGTGGCCGACTTGTTTTGCTAGAACATGTTCTCATCCTAACAGTTCTTGCTTAGCTTCCCTGCAGTCATTTGGCATTTAGACAAAGGTTAACAAGGGGCTCAGGGGTTGTTTATAGTGAACAGTTAACAATTAAAGAAGCAACTGTTCCACAGTTTTTCTTGATAAATAATTAGCCAGGTTATTTATCTGACCAGTACATAAGATAGCCCAATGTTGTCAACATTTTGGTTTAAGAGTCCTATAACACAAGAAAACATAACTGTTTAAAATTAGGCATATATTAGATGAAAGCTGGTCTAGATTTATTAATAGTGAGGTGTTGATAAATGAAATAATATTAATAAATGAACTAGAGCCTTGAGTAGTAGATATTTTGCATCATACTCTGGCAAGTGGCTGTTGAAGATAACTACTAGATTTTGCAGTGTATGTCACCTTTGATAGGGTAGATAGCATAAAAGAAAGTTAGTTTACCAGCAAACCCTAGCCACCCCTGCTCTCCACCCCCATCTGGATGCCGATCTTGCATGCAGCCTTAGTTTACTGAAGCATAGGGCTTCTTAGTTTACTTAGTTATTGACATAATAAATTTGCTTCCACTGGTCATTGATTCAGTTCTGGTCAGTCTTTTCATGTTAGAAACCCTCATATTATAACACAAAATAATTAATCTTATGGGAACTAAACAATTATTCATTATCAAAAGCTGTGAGCAGACATTAAATATTTACTGCAACCCTATAAACCACTTTCAGAGGTGGGGGTGGGGCACAACCCCAAAAATATTCATATGCTTCTTGTCTTGCCAAATTTTGACCAAACTATGTGATATTTCCTATACTATTTCAGGCCTGATCCAAATTTCTATCTCCAATAGACCTGTTCGGCTAACTCAGTGTTGTACCTAATTCAAATCTCCTGGGGTTAAGATTCTTTGTGTATTGATTTGCATTATAATGTGGCATTCACATTTAAATGACATGGAAGTTCCTGAAACAAAACGTTTTATTTCCAAAGGGTTTGAATTGGGTACAATACTGAATTATTGGAATAGGTCTATTTCAAACCAGGCCTTGTACTCCACTCATGATGAGATGAGCGCAGCTACCCAAGAATATGCTTTTGAACTTTTTCCTGTGCGTTACTCAAAGTGTACTTCGTAAGGGGGTCTTCTAAAGCATGCAGTCTATATACAGTGTATATGACTCTAGATTTCACTATTCCAGATTAGAAAGTACAGCTGTATAACTTGTGATAACCTGTTCTAGGCATTGAGATAGTGAGAAGTAGAGCATTAAAAAATGTACATTTTTTTACTCATTTTGTTCTCTTTGTTCCTTCCCCAGGAGCTGCATGTCTGGAACAGGTTACCATATACTGCTGCTTTTAAGCCTCCCCCCCCCCCCCCCCACAACTTATAAGCCCCCCCAGTTATTGGTCAATCCTCCTGGTTATAAGCCCTCCCCTAAGCTCCCACTATTTAACAATTAGTCGCCGAAGGCGACGTGAATATCGGCGAATAGTCACCGAGACGAAGTCGAGGTGACTATTCGCCAATATTCACGTCGCCTGAGGCGACTAATTGTTTTAGTATAATTACATTGATGATTATTCGAGAAAATAAAATTATTGATCAATTTCCGACCCCGAAACATCAAAAAATCTGGCTGTCATTTTGAAAACTGCTAGCCTTCAATGCTATAATCACCGCGCGGTGATTATAGCGGGATAGTGCGAAGCTCCTAGCCAATCACAGCGCTCTATTTTCGATATTCATCGATGTAATTATACTAATACATTTTGAAGCTTGATTAAAAAACAGTAAATGCAAAAAGTGTTTGTTTTGAAGCGCTTTTTCTGTTCCAGTTATGAGCCCCTTGGATGTAAGTCCCTCCTTTTCTTTAAAACACCTTACAACCCCTTACAAAGATGTATACCCCCAGGGGCTCATAAGCGGTACTTATACAAATTTCTCTCTTTATGCATTTGCATGATTACCATCACTACCTAGCAGACTGGTATCGTGGGAAAAATAATTATTTTAATTATCCGTAACCAAAACTACATACAACAGACGTGACTACAGCACGCTATATTCAGGACAGTCCCTTTCGCGTTCACTTAATGGGGAACTTAAGCAAAGACGTTTTTGAGCGACGAACGTCAACCGGAAGTGAGGCTTTCTTCCTTTTTATCTGCCTTGACACTATCAAATTTTCATTGCTAACTTTCTTTTCTCTTTTAAAGACGATTTACCCGAGAGTTTTAAACAAACCACTGCCCAATGATGCAAAAAGTCCACTTCCGGTTGACGTCCGTCGCTCAAAAACGCTGTTGCTTAAGTTCCCTAATAAGAGAAGGAGAAATGGGACCACAGTCGAGTGAGTTGGAAGTGGAAAAGGACAGTGAAGGGAGGGAGAGAAAGTGAAAGGGAGAGACAACAATTCATGGCTGCCAGCAGTCAAAGGATTCTTACGTGAACTGGGCCAAAATGAAATACAGACTTACGTTGCCAGCGACTGGTGCGAATAGCTCACCTATGTATCCATGTGTTAAAGTTACAAAACTATGAACAACACAAATATTAAGGAATTAATCGTGTTGCAAAGAAAAAGCCAACAGGGGAGGAGAAAACAAAATCACAAACAGCAACGGTAGTTAGTTTGTGGCTTTGAGGTTTGCTTATGTGTCCTGAACTTTATGGTCATAGGTCACTACACAATCAACATTCCTGAACTTTTTCCGGTGTTCACGATTTTTCTGAGTTTGACAGCAAAATAATTATTGTAAACTCTCCCTTTGAGATACTGATGATGGCATTCATAAAGGATAAAGGAGATGATAACTGAAATCTTTAGGTGAGGATAAACCTCTAACAGATAAAATTCCCCCTTTTAAACACTGAGTGGTTGCCATAAACACCTAATGACCTAGAAGTTTAATGATTAGGGATAGAAAACTGAGTGAATCAAGTTTTTGTTAGGGTTGTTATACAGAAAGGAGTGAACTGGAATTTCATTCACTCAGTTTTCTAACCCTAGCCCATGGAAGTCTAATAAACTTTCTCAAAAACCGTGAACTGCAGGGCTGTCAACCACCTACGTCTTCAAATATTGAGAATTGATTGGACAGGTATGATAGATTATGTCATAATGTACGAAACATGACGTCATTTGTGAAAAACGTGCGAAAAAGATGTTGTTGGAATTGTAACATTCGACCTACAATCATCGCCAAAAATGTTGGGAAGGTTGCCCTTTTTACCTCTTCTTTTCCTTCCTCCCCCCGCCCCTGGCCCAATGTTGATCAAAACGTTAATGTTTGTGCGCGTGATTATTCTGTTATATCCCAACATTGAATTGGGGGGACGGGGGATATTTAGCAAAAGAGAAAACTCTCTTTTTTCAGGGTTAAAATGGACTACTGTTAAGTTGCAAACCTTCCCAACAACGTTTGTCTGTGATTGTAGTTGGTTTACAACAGTAAAATAGCTCAAACAACGCAAAATACTTGAAATTTTATTGTCAGAAAGTCGAATCTACAAGAAATGGCAAACTTCGGCGATTATTTGGGAGATTTCAGACTGTAATCTGGAGCCTGGGAGAAACGGTTCAAAATCTGGAGTCTCGAGGATTATCCGGGGGAGTTAAAAGCCCTGGAACTGTGAATTGCTTGTTTTATTCCCGTGAATTGTGAAATCACCTTTCTATTCCTCGTGAAACGTGTTTTTGGTGATCGCCGTGAGCCGTGATTTTTGATAATAACTTGTATCTGTGATAGGAGAATCGGGTGTTTAATTCACCGTGAACTGTGATTTTCTTTCATGTTATTTTTAATTTTTCGAGAGAAATTATAACTTCAATTGTTTGATTGAATTTATTGTCGGTGAAATGTGAAACGGCCATTTTATTTTCCATGAAACGTGATCAATACCCCCCTCCCCCCTTTACCACCCTCGACAGACTTTGTACTGCATGTTTTTTACCCTGTTTGGGTCGGTAAATTGATTAATTCATCGCGTTAATTTGTTTTGACATAAACCTTCGATTGTCTTGACTCACGTTGTCATGATCAACTGATGTTGTACACAAAAAAGCTCTTGGGGCAAATGAAAACTTCGACCCCTCAAAAGAAATAAAACATAGGAAAAACACAAGTGTATGTCGATGAAAACGAATATACTTTGCTTTCCCGTCCATTATAGTAACACACTGGTAACACAACACAAGACTAGCTTCGTTTTAAAAACCGTTTTGAAACAAGATAGCATTTGCAGGACATGGATACGACGATCCTCTCATTCTGCCAATTAATTGTCTCAGTTCTGTACACCAACAGTGTGTTCAGCTGGTTTTTGTTAATGTGTTCTCCTTTCAGCCCTGCATTAACAGTGAATCCAATTTCAAAACGTCCCAAAGAAGACACGCTTTGGGGATAGCTTAGGGTTACAAATTAAGCCGAGCGGCTCTGGGGACGAGAATGGTCTCGTTTCAAAAGTACTTGACCAAGAAACGACGGGCTCTGGGGACGAGAATGAACGAACCCCGACTGTAATGACACGTGATCTCTTTCCGAGAAAATGCAATGTTATCCAATGACGAACTGCTTTTGTGTTTACCGAAAGTTGATCACGTGATCAACTAACGCAAAAGGACTATTCCCCATTTGTGGTCTACTTCGCCATCAGTTCATAGTCTTCATAAGTCGCTGCGAAGGGAGAGAATCTTGAAATGGGGGTGAGTCTACCAAAACTTACTTTTCAAGTACGTTTAAACAGTATAAGTTCATAACCTCAGCTACTTCCCAAATACCAGACTAACATGTACATGAGACAATTTCATTGGTGTCTGCTGTTACAAGTGTAAATTAGCTGTTACTTCTCCGGTGACTCATAAACTCACAGGAAGAATTTTTCAGTATTGTTTAGCCCTCTGAATGGTTTCTTTTCAGCTTCATGAACTTCTCTAAGTACGAGTCGCCGATACTGTCGGTATTTATTTCTGTTTGCACTTTAATACCATCGCAAAACCATATCGACTCATTTGAAACGGAACAGGCTGCAAGGACTCGTAGCGGAGTCAATGCAAAAACGCAGTCGAAAGTAAGCAAGTTCTTTCCATACTCAGCTCACTGGTTTCATACTGGATTGGATTTAGTCCTGGATGAGTTCTACGGTGGCTCAAAAGTGTCACGGCAATTTCAATTTACTCACAGCAATTTCGTATTACTTACGGCATCAGTCAATTTACTTACGGCAATTTCAATTTACTCACGGCAGTTTCAATTTTACTCACGGCTGTTTGAAAAAAGAGTGTATACCAACCATAATTCCATTTTATGTGCCCAAGTCGGTTTTTAATTCAAGGGGGCATCCTCCGTTAGGACGCGTGACATACCGCCAAAGAACTTTCCTGTTCATACCCAACTGTACAACCACGTATGGGAAATCCGAACGGCTTTCTCTTATAATTATAACCGTGTGCATGCCAAACCTTTTTTGGGCCTGGACAGGTATACTGCCGCCTGTGTGTTACTTTTGTCTTTTTCTCGCCTCAACGCCATCGAGGTCTAGTTCAAGAAAATTTTCTTCCACTTAATGCTTCTGGGTACTCTTATTCCCTTCTGCTGGTGAGCATGCCAACTAGGCTCCAACTAGCGCTGTTGTAGCCAACAGAACTTCCAGGGCCATCTATTATTTCCACAATGATGATTCCTAAAATTTGGGGATCAAAGTCCACCTTATTTCGATGTAACTTGTACTGTTTCAGCTTTCTCTTGAGTGTACTAAGGCCTATTGTTATTGTCATGTAGAGAATTTCCTGATACTCATTGAAATTGCCGTGAGTATAAAATTGAAATTGCCGTAAGTAAATTCAAATTGCCGTGAGTAAATTGAAATTGCCGTGACACTTTGAAATTGCCGTGATACTTTTGGGCCATTTGAAGTTCCATCAGACACCAAGTGTTCCATATTTTCCAAGAAAGTAGGCCTTACAAGCGCACGAGTTTAGTTCGTTGCTGTTTTCTCTTTTCTTTCATTTTAACAGGTTTTTGCTCAATGTAAGAATTTAAATAGAAAGATACGTAGATGATGAATTCGAGTAGTTTTTCTTTGCTGAGTACCCGGGGGGAGGTACTCCCATACATTACCTATACGGGTATGTGCCGCCCAACGGGATTGTGATTTTGAAGCTCCTGATTTAGAAGGGGATATCCATTTCAGAGGCGTTTTCTAGAACGGGGTATAATATTTAATAAGATGGAAAAATTGTGGATCATGGCTTTATCTTCTGCTTAAAATTGTTGCTGATTATGAAGAAGCATTTATTTTATGTATAAGTCGAACAAATAAAGAAATATATTTTTAAAAAAACAGGGCTATTTCAATTTACAAACTGTCTAGAACGGAGTATAAAAAATTGGCCCATTTCTAGAACGGGGTATCAGTTTTAAGCGAAATGTTTTTTAGAACGGAGTGCCGATTTGGAGTCCCGGGCGGCACATACCCACCCAAAAAATACCCAAGTGCCCCCCCGGGGGGCTGAGTATCTCGATAGTACTCGACGGCAGGGAAATTATTGACCGGCTCCCTTCCAGCTTTCACTTTCAAATCTACTTGGAGAGGGTTGAGGATCAGTTTTGCCTCAATGAAAACACCTTCCGGCTTTACTTTCACTTTCGAATGAAAGTAGCAGGGGAGGGGCTGGGGTCCTGCTGTTATCTTTTAATAACTTTGAACACCTTTAAAAATGAGTCAAATATTGAGGATCAAAGAAGGTCGTTACTGGTCATGCCAATATCTGTTATCCAATTCCGGACTTTTCTTTCATTTTTGAGCGTGAAATTAAGAGGATTAGGGTTAAGGGATGACTGCTCACTACGTTGTTTTTCTTAAAGGGTAATGGAAGTTTCGTAGAAAAATATAAAACGGCAAACTGATCCTTACGGCAAGGCGATGAAGAAGTAAACAAAAGGATGAAACAAAACAATATATATTTAAACAAATTGCCCAATATTTCGGTTTGAAGACAAACCTTCTTCAGGGGCTGAAAAAATGGAAATAAAAATAAAAATAGAAAAAAAGTTTCGAACCCTGCAATTGTGGGGTTATCAAAAAAGACCGCGCAAATACTTCCGGTCACTTCCGGGCTTGCTTAATTTCAGTTTCATAGCCTGTTCCAGGCTCTCAGATAGTGGGAAGACGCGAAAGAGAAAGGTACGCGTTTTATTTTCGTATTTACGCTTGCTCAATTCAGTGGACCCGACTATCTCGGAACCTGGAACAGGCTATCAGTTTCATGACTCAGCTTTACAGTATAAAAATCCCTATTTTGTAACGGCGACAGCAGAAGCAGAAGTGGTGCGGTCGTATTAAAAAGGTTTTGAGAAAGGATGATAAGGAATTTTTTTTACGTTTGGTTAAAGTTATCACGGCGGGGAGTGATGATCGATAAACTATTCCCGGACTTCAGCGGGCACCAGACAGGGGAATTAGGATTGCATTGTAGCTCATTGTCCTACTCAAAATCAACGAATTATAACTCAGTCAAGAAGCTGACGAGGCATTGACTTAATAATAAAATCTCACGCCCACAACCTAAATGGTAAAATGATTTACTGATACGCTCTAATTGTTGCGAGCGTCAGAAGCAGTGTAAAACAGAGAATAGTAAAAACTTTTCGTTTGAGTTATAGAAGCGTCCTCGATCGTCATACTTTTTGTAAAATGTTTCCAACTAGAAAAGTATCTTTCACCACTATCTTTTTTCCAGCTTATTTAAACACTCGTTCAAACTTGCTTGATGCAGGTTAAAAACTTGAAAAAAAGATTTTCTTTTTTTTTTAATTTTAATTCAGGGTGGTCAAAGCCATGAAACACAGTATACTTACGAGGACAACACTGAGAGTAAAAGAGAAGAAGCGAAGCAGTTGAAACAGAGAAGGCTGGAAAATGAACGGAGACAAAGGGAGGCTGAAGAAAGGCTGCGCATACTGCAAGAAAAAAGACGAGAAGAAGAGAGAAGGCAAGTGAAGTATAAACAACAGGGGCAACGAGAGATAAAACAAGAAGAAGCGAGGAAGAGAGAAGAGGAAGAAAGGCGCTTGCGTTTGGAGATCGAACTGTGCCTCCGTCGAGCTGAGCTGTTTGACTACAAATTTGGTAACAAGATCAAACTGGATAGTTTCAAAGGTCTGGCAATAGATGATGTGACACAACTCAGAATCGGTGTGTTCGGACCTACTGGATCGGGTAAGAGCTGCTTTATCAACACCTGTGAACGAGCTGTGAGGCAGTCGGATAAGGGCACAGCTCCTGACAGCACTGCAGGGCAAGAAGGGACCATCACTCTTCGAGATTATCTCCCTGAGTTATTCTTCCACTTGGTTGATACACGTGGTTTCTTCAACTACTGCGCTAACGAAACCGTGGAATTTAAGAACATCTTGGAAGGAAAAATACAGCCCGGAGATAATGTGGTCTGTTCTGAAGACGACCATGAAGATGCTACGGGCCTTCACCCATGTCCACCATTTGCCAATCGACTGCATGGTATCATCATTGTTGCCATGGCGAATGACCCTCGACTGAGGGAGGGTGCTTTGAAGGATTACCTAAAACCAGTTCGAGACATTCTGCGTAGAACTGGTAAAGTGTTTGCTTAGTAATGATAATCAATAGAACACCTATGCAGACAGAAACCGACAATCAAACCGACGGGGACTTTTCAGTTCTCAACACGGAGTTACAAAGAATTGGTTTCCAATAAAGCCGTGCATGCAATAAAATATCAAAATATATAATATGACAAAAATTACATATTCAATTACAGATATACAACACTAAGAAAGGGCCCTGGAGATCGAGGTTGCCCAAAGATTTCATAATAAACCTCGAGAAATGGTTTAGCTTTATTTATAGTAACTGTTGGGAGAGTATTCCATAGCTTAGCACCGCGATAAAAAAGAAATTTTTCTTGAAGTATTTATGGTTTTGGAAATATGGTCAGACATGTAGGGCGCATCACGTGCTACAGCAATCAGATTGCACTCTTTGGTAGATCAGATCAACTCCCTCTCCAGCACAGGGTAACTTGAAACTTAAGCTTCAATGTTCTGTTACAGTACTGTCAGTAGTACCTCTCGATTTAAGAAAAATTAGGCTCTAGTCAACTCTATCACATTATGAGACTCGAAAACACAACGTGACCGTGACACAAGGGGCTCTGCATTAACGTTAGCGTTTTTTCATGTAATTAATTTCGCCCAAATTAGAAAAGAATTATCAGCTAGAGTTAACAATTTATCATACAAAACGGTCCTGTTGCTGACCTCAGCTTACAAAATGTTATTTGATATTAAACGGTGGCGTTTTGTTAATGCGAGGCATAGGAATGGTTGGGAGAATGACATTCAGTTTCATATTGCGCTTGAGATCGTTTCAGTTATTTCTAAAATGTGTGACCAAGAGGTAAGCACAGGGGATCTAAAGCATAGAAAAGAAACTCTTCCAATTAAAAAAAACTGTTAGACTTGGAAGACTGATAGACCCGCAAAAATCATTTCAGTGTATGTTTTGAGAGACCAGTTTTATTGTTTAATCCGTTTTTAGTTCTGTTTTGTCTCCTTTCACAATCCTTTACCAATCTATTCATTTCTTTTTGCTCCCACAAAAGGCATCGCACCCATAACTGTTGTTACGCACCGTGACAAACTGAGGACAGAAGAGGATTATGAAAACGTCCTTTACGAAGCTTCAGCGGCTACTGGCAGTTCACCCAGTCACACTTTCTTTGCGTCTAACTACTGTATAGATAACTACACTCGCAATCCAGAAACAGAGCGCGTGATCTTCGACATTCTGCACTACGCGCTGTTGACGGCTGAGACTGCAGTGAAGATCATGAAACAGAAACAGAGAAACGAAGAAAAAGATGAGAAGATGCGCGCGCTTGAAGGAATTAGTGTCAGCGGACAAGTTGCGCTAGACTCCGCGGAAGGTGAGATTAGGTTAGACGAAGCTTTACCTGTAAAAGCTTCCAAACCAAACTTCGTTGCCTTCCTCGTGTATTTCCGGGAAAGCTTTTTCGATTATTTGTGAAGTTTCTTCGTTTGTTACAACCTCGTTCCCAGGGTTCTCTCCTACCCGTCCCTACGGAGCGAGAGAGAGAGAGACCCTGGTTGGGTCTGGTCACGTGGTCCCAGAACAAAATTAATTCCGAGGGAGGAGTCCTTTGTCTCTCAATTTTTTGTCTGGTTCGTTTTCACCGTTCACGCAATGATCGAAAGGGCAAGACAGATTTGCTAAACCTCCAACTATAACTGAAATTCGGGAAATTTCTGCCTAAACAGAGCTATCACCAGATAGACAAGCGAATTACCAGCGGAGAAATAAAAAAACTCGTGTTATCGCAGTTAAACCGATGACAACAATTAGATACTAAAATCTACGATCCTGAGTAAGACACAAGGGCGTGTTTATCCGCATTAAAGGAAAAATCCCTGTTCGTTGAACTTGCATTGAAAATATCAATGTTTGTCGTTGACAGCGGCTGGTAATCGGCCCGAATAAGTACATGAAAAACCTAAACCATTAGCGGTGACAAAACAAAGCAGTTACGTTGAGAGCAGAGGATTCATTTTACATTCACGGTCAAAATAATATTTTAGCTCTAATGACTCAACGGAAAGCTGTAGTCTGAAATGTCAGCTTTCTCCTACCCCTAACCTTTTAAAATGCGGCAACAGAAAAAACGTATCGCTTTAAGTGGTAAGTAGAGGTAACAAAAATATAATATAGTACGTGCATAAGCAAAGGTGACCAAAACGCGACACTGAGGAAAACAGGAAATAGTATAAACAGAGACAAAACAGACAACATAACTCAGTGACAACCTTCCAAAGCGAAAGGATTTCTTGTATATGGTCCAAATGAAAGCTTTATTAAAAAAACAAATGTAGCTCAGTGATTTTTTTGAATCCTCTAAAGCATATACCTAACCCTCTAGAAAATTAAACAAAGAACAATAAACGGTTGGCAGTCGTGCAAGCCATATTTTTTAACAAAGAAACTTATCCGGCTATTCTGTTGATTTTAAACGACGACAAAAACACAACACAGAGCCGTTGGATAAAAATATACTCTTCTAAGATTCTGTTTACCTCTTTTCATTTGAATAATCAAACTGAGTCCGAGCGGCGTATTCTCTCTTCCTGTTGCTTCTGTTTGATTTTAATATTTTTGAGGTCGGGACGGCAACGCTTGATACATCTTTTCGGCCCCACTTCGAACTGCATAATCATAGTCTTGAAAATACATACGTTTGCTTTCTAAAGGTGGCCTCCATAACATAGAAATGGCAATTTAAGCCCACTGCGTTTCGGTATGAATACAACCGCCTAAAATATTTTTAACTGCACAAGGACCACAAGTGGTGAATCCGTGATTTCCTTTGCAACATCCGACAAACATCCAAATATTCTGCAGGAAGTTACGCTTTCGCTGTCAAAGGATTCGGTGTTCGAGGTTTTGTCTTGACTAGTCCGGGAACTATAAAAAACGGGACCATTCAGACAAAGTCGGATACGCAGTTTCCACTGATCTCGACGGTCTACGCTTTGTAGAGACAAATCTCACACTGATCCGCCCCTCCCCCAAGTCGTTTGTTTGTAATCTCCCAGATTCTGGGAGACACGTGACCAGACCCAACCAGGGTCTCTCGACGAGTAGGAGAGAGAACCTGGGAACGAGGTTGCGTTTGTTACAGCAGCAAACCTGGAAGCCATTTTGCTCGTAACCTACGCGATTTTGGCGCCGCTGTAAACTGAATACCACTGGATATCCCGAGTTTAAGCAGCCAATCAGAGCGCACGAAAACCACTATCCAGTGTTTTAGTATATACTAAATATAAATATATCATATGAACACATATTCAAGATTCATAGTATATTAAGACTGATTTACTGTAACATCTTGAAATTTCAAGAAAAACCTAGCCTACGAACCCGGCAAAAATCAGCGTTACAACATTGGCCGTTTTTATACTAAGGACGCATTATCCGTCTGGACGAACTTGGGCAAACATTTGTAGCTGGTCTGGTCATGCGTCTCAAGTATAAACGTCTTATTTAGCACCAGAACGGGAACGTCATTTGACGACGGGAAAGCGCGCGGAAAGGACTAAACTCGACTTCCGGTGCCCAATTTGCCGCTCTGTCGTTGGTCAAGCCAGTTGTTTTATTAGCGCGCGCCGTCGTCAATTGACGTTCCCGTTCCTTTGCTAAATCAGCCTAATCACTTTATTTCCTCTCCGTCATCTCCTCCTTCAGTAATGTTCAGACCTCTCATTGTAGGTTAGTACCAGACTGCCTTTCAAGCGTTTTTTCGCAAGGCGCGGCTAGTCTGTCTCCTCCTCCTCAGGAGCTGCGTTTTTGCACTTTGGTCGAGAACAAAAGTAGCCTGCGTCTCAGGCGTAATTTACCCTGGGTTAGTAACGTCTGCGAAGCAGCGCCGAGATCCTTGTTCCATGCCCCCAATGGAGTCAACGAATTACCGAAAGAGCATTTTAAATTTCCTTTCATACTGATTGGCGAAACAACAATGGGTTTTTTAACAGACCAATCATGGCGGGTACTCAAATCCTGGTGCACATCGGAGGGCCCAGAACAAATATTCGACGCTGTTTCGTAGATGGACTTAACCATAGTTTAGTTTCGTCTGTGGCGCAGGCTAAGGACAATGGCGAGCGCGAAACGCGAGACTGATGACGAAGCTAAGGGATTAAGAGAAGAAGAAAGAGGCAAGGCCACCTTCCTTTGCTCGCAAATTTACATCGAGAGAGAGAGAGAGAGAGAGACGTCTGGCAACAAGTCATGGAGGCTAGTAATGTTGCAAGGGTCATTATTAGGTTAGTTGTGCCTTTTAAAGTGAGTAGAGCTGTGTAGCGCTTACGAGTGTTTATTAACCCTTTAATCCTTAAGAGTGATTAGCATCAAATTTTCTCCTTGTAATATCAATGCTTTGTAAAACAGAGTGGTCATATGAGAATTAAGGACATGATCACACAAGATGAATTTGCGTCATATTTTATCAACTTCTCCCCACTACTTCTAAAGGAAATGAATAGGGGCAAACAAATGAGAATTCAAATTTTGATCTTAGGGTTTAAAGGGTTAAGCCCAATAAACCGAAATGGCTAAAAGAGCTAAAAGAATGCATCGCCTCAAATGACAGACTAGCCTGTTTCAAGTTCCAAGATAGCTTGGAGAGCAGCGAATAGAGAAACCTAGCGCAAAAAAGTTGTGCGGGCTGGAGAGAGCTAAAGCAAGCGAGGATTAGGGTTTTTCTCAAGTTATCCACGTCTTAGTTTCTCGCATTTTCGTTTCTTTATTTCGTGAAGTTCGTAGTGACTCTCTTCTACCTGAGAACCTGGAACATACCAAGGTTCTCTAAGCACTGCATTCCATGCGATTCTACACGTGTAAAAGGTGTCCAACAAATCCTTCTAAATTTGGCCTAACCTTAAGTTGGTGTAAGGGTCAGTTTATTGGAGGATAACTACGAATACTAGATTTTCTCAATACTGAGTATTGCTCACGCTTGCTCACGCGTGAACCAGCGTCATTTTGGCGGGAAAACGTGGTAGCGGTCGTCACTCTACTACGAGCTTTAGCGAGAATGTCGTAGTGGCGGGAACAAGTTATCAACTGTAAGAGTTTTATCATTTTGCTAATTGAGAGACCTTTAGATTCTTAGAGGAAGTCCCTCGTCGGCAAGAACGATTGCGAGGACGAGATTTTCTTAATAGGGAACTTAAGAACCACGACGACGGCTTTGTCGACGACGACCGGAAGTTAGTTACAGTGTACTGCGCAAGCGCGACTAGTAAATTTCGTCGTCGTGGTGTCGTCGACGACGCCAAACATAGTAGAATCACGTCGTCCTGCAATCCACAAGCTTCGGCAGGTTAAAATCCACTGTTTTAAGCGATTTTTGAAGTCCTTTGCATTTCTTTATTCTCGTAAATCCAGGTATCGTTCGTTTTTTCTCCTAAGAAGCGATGTTGATTGAACATTCGACTAATGAATTGTTTTTACTTCGAAGAATGACAACAGCTGTGGAGGCAGAGCGAGCGAACTCGTAAGTGATAAATTTATTTGTACGTTTAGGTAAGGCAAATCTAATGTGTTTAATATAGAGGAAATAAACTTTATATGGAAAACAGCTATCACATCAGCATGTCTCTTTTTCCAAATCTAACTCTGACAGATACTCGGACTCGGTCATCTCATTCAATTGAAAGCTGAATAATCTTCGTGCGGAAAGCAGCTTTCTCCACTCGAAAAGGTCAGACAACACAAAAAATTCTTCATCGTCAATGAAATTAGACGTACGGCTTAAAAAATAAGATCTTGCGTTGTTTTAAAAGACGCCAATGCGGAAAAGTTTGTTGAGAACGGACATTACAGTTTTACATTTGTGTTTACATTCAGTGTCAGTGTTGTCGTCGTCGACATACCTACCGACTGCATCTTAAGTTTCCTTTTTCCCGCCGAAACTGACGTTCTCGTTCCAGTCTTTTCCCAGTCAACAGACGTCGTCGTCGTGAACTTCGTCGTGGTTCTTAAGTTCCCTAATACTGAATAGAGCTCACCCATGAACCAGCGTCATTCTGGCGGGAAAACGTGGTAGCCGTCGTCATTCTACCACGAGTTTAAGCGAGAATGTTATAGTGGCGGGAACAAGTTATCAAATGTAAGAAGTTTATCATTATTTTGCTATCGGGAGAGGGCTTAACCCCGTCCAGTATAAGTAACCGAACTAACGTTTTTGGTGAAAAAAAGTAAAATGAAACTTTCAGGGTTATCTTTTTTTTTTTAGAACACACGCAAAAACTTTAAGTTAAGTCTCGTACTCGTACTGGTCCTCGTTCTCAAATCTAAAGCTCTCTCATGCATTTATGCAAATTTATGGCCTTCCCGGCCACTCACTCACCTCTCACCTGTTTTTAGATGAGGTGCAGGAAAAAGGAGTGGAACAAAGTGTTAAAGATGCATTTAATGACCAGGTACTGGTGTAAATGTCTAGCATTCCTAACCCCGGTTGTTCTAAAGCTACAGTGAGGTACAAAAGTGTTGAGACACTTCTATAAAATGGTCCCTTTTTGAACAGTGGAGGTACCTATCCCCTCCCCCTGTGTACCCCCACCTCCTCCTCCCAAAATTTAGACCCTCAAGTCTTTCTTTTACTCAAACAACATTGATTCGGGGGTGGAGGGATTTACGGCGTTTCAATAGAATGAGATATAAATGAATGAAATTGTTGATAAAAGCACCCGTTTAAGTGTGTCAACTACTTTTGTCCCTGATTGTAGATGAAAGCGCTACCTAATGGAAATATTGCCATAATTGACGTTACCCTCCCGTCATGGGGCTTTTCCGGGATAATGAAACAAAAAATGATTTAAATGAAACACAACGAGGTTGAATAATCCCACATGGTCGGAGGTGAACTAGTCTGGCTATTTTGCAAGCGTGGCCGAGGATTTGAACACGGGATTATCTAGTACAAATCCAGAAAGCGGTCAAGGCAGGACTTGAACTCAGGGCTCTAACCGCTCGGCCACTCTGCCTCTTACTAAGAGGATATGTATTTAAGAAACCATTCGCTAGAGACTTATCCGCAGATGGTCTTATTCACCTTTTGAACAATTGTAGACTGAAAGTACGCCGGCAGTTGCCTAAACGTTGGAAACCTTCTGCTTAACCCACTTTTGTGCGTACAAATTTAACGCGGCACTCAGTGAATTTCACCCATGAGAGCCATGAAATCATGGAAAATTAGATCTTTGACTGAATAGAAGGAAATGCAGCTTCAAAAAAATGGACTCACAGGTATCTCCTCTTGGTGATAGCGGAGCTCTCGCGCGCGAAGCACGCAGCGGAGCACCATGGGTAAAAAAATGCGGAAACTACCCATCCGAGAAAATTTGGTAATCACGTGTCCGTACACCGACCGCCCGTCCGCCCGTCCGTCCGCCCGCACCACAGACATACCAATGTAAAATAATTCAATTAACAGGTATGGCAACCCAAATGCAACTCAAGGTTTTATTTGGAAAGAAATCGCATGGCCGCCCGAACTTTTAGAAAGAAAAAACAACAACAAAGTCGTGTCTTTTTCAACGTTATTTTTGATGTTTACACTCACGTGGATAACAGAGAAACTGAGCTAGAGCTAGTTTCTGAGAACAAAAGAGAAGAATTTTGTAGGAAGAAAAACATGAAAATTCAAAGCGGCTGTAAGACAATGAGAAATGCTAGTGGCCAGCAAGGTGAAAATGAGCGGCAGTGAAAAATAACAGCGAACATCAACACAGGGGACAAAATATTGGGTAACCAATTCCTCCATAAAAATAAAGTGCAACTAGGAAGTTTGACGTTTTAGTCCTACAAAACAGCGTTGTAGTTGTGCAAAACAACGGCAAAGAAAGACGAAAAGCGTGTTGCACGTGCAAATTGTTTTTTTGCTGATTAAATCTATTGATGCCATTTTAATTGGCCTCCCCGTTTAGCATTAGACGATTTAATTGTTTTTGTTTACAAGTTTTCTTAACCAGAGCTTCGCTTTTAGCCCTGGCTAAATCTATATATTATTTTCTTGTCGACCAGTTGTCAAAATTTGATTTTCCATGATTGGTATATTTGGTAGAAACGCAGATGGGTTTTTAGTCATGGCTTCTCTCCACCCGAAAAATATGTCTTCACTCCCGAGCGACCAAACGATTTCTGTGACGGAGAGAAGCTATCCACCACCCTTAAATACGTCAGTGTTTGCGGGCTAAGAACTTGATTTGGTTTGCCGTAATTTTAAATTGTCATTGAAAGGTGATAAAATTTTGGGATGGAAAAGGTGGGCGAACGCTGTCAATGGTCAAGCAGTCTCTTTTTCTTTCCTTCTTTCACTTTTTTTCTTCAGGAAACAAGTGATTTAACATTTATGATTGAAGGAAAACCTGTGTACGTACACAAGGCCATATTGAAAATAAGGTATTAGCAGCTTGCCAGCTTTATTAATTTATGTATTCCATAATAAAGCGTTATTTTTTAAATATTTAAAAGTAACTATTGAGCTCTTTTAAGCCCCTCCTCCCCCCCCCCCCCCCCCCCCCCTTGGTGGGGGCGTATTTATGTCAAGCCCATTTGAGGGTAGGGCTTTCGGTAATTCGTTGAGTCTGTTAGGGGTCCAGAACAAGGATCTCTGCGCTGCTTCGCAGACGTTACTAATGAGAATTTAGTTATCGTCTGCACGCAGGCTAATTGACATAGTGAACTTTGCTCAATCCCATTACCCAGTCGTCAAACATCCATCCATGAATGTCGTCTCTCAGAATCTTTTGATATGCGAAGCAGGCGGTGAGTGACAGATGTCTTCACAGTCGTGCTCTTCTAATTCCATTCTAGCGGAACGAACCCACTAGGCTTTCTGTAGGGAACCACCTCCCTACCCCCGTCCGATCCATACTGGTCGTTAGAATACTATGGTCTCAATAAGTGACAGTAATTTGTACTGATTACATGGCGAAATAACTGTCTTAAATTTACATAATATTTAAAGCTTTCTTCCTGTCTTCATTTTTTGAGAAACCTAAAGATGCGGGCTTACAACATCGTGCATTTGTAAGGATGCATAGCTAGCCCGAGGTCGAACCCTGAACAGGGTGGGGAAGCGGACGAGCGTAGGGATAAATTCTCCGCCTAAATGTTCTCAAGTTGTGTAATTTGTCACATATCATTGAAACAACCCATTCTCAACAGGTCTGAACACTTCCGGAGCATGTTCCAGGCACATTGGGGTAAAGATGACAAGGAGTAAGTCTGACTATTCAGGGTTTAGAAATTAAAAAGCTCTCTAAATTAATTTCTTGTCATTCATCCTGCCTGGTAGACCTTTTCTGTATTCCTGTACATAAAGGCATCAACTCGAGGCTTGCGTTGACAAAATACAGTGATTTGTATGAAATTATCCACGTGAGCCTCAACCTCATTTCTTTGTGTTTGCTTTCTGGAGCTAAATGCGGAAAAAAACCTATATGGGTTATGTGGACCACCATGGATAATTAGGCCCTTACCTGCCTCGTCCGTGTACGGCGTTTTCCAGTCCTTCTCGATGAATTCACTTAGGTGACGTATTCAGAGCGGAAAAACGTTCTGCGCAAGCTTCTGCGCATCCCTTATCGCAGGCTCACGGCGGGCTTTTCTGTGAGTGTACAGAGTCACTGACTAAGACGAAATTTTTCGTCACTTGAAAATTACTTTGGACTCGGAACAACCAATGTTAAAGGAAAAACAGATCATCCCGTCAATCTGAAGTCAGGAATAAAAAGTTTTGAACATTTCCCAAGAGGCGAGTATTTTGATTGTGCATTCGATTTACTTGTGAGATGTTTTCGCCGTCTTTCGCCGGGCTGAATTAAAACCCGCTTGTATTCTGTTGTTAGTAAATACTTTTTCACATGCCCAGATTTATTCCCTTTGCAGAACCAGCTTTATCCATCTCTTCAGTCAAAGAACCATTTGTGCGCCGTAAAACTTTCTCGGAAATAGAAGGCCAGTAGGCTTACTCGAGAAGAAAAGACTACTTCGATCATTTTTCTGTTTCTCAAGTAATAGCAGTCAGAGTTTTCTTCACTTTTAATTACGCAGTTTCGTTTTCCAGTGCACTGTGAAAGTTTCTGTTCTTTATCAGAAATAACTTTCTGTACGCAAATTTTCCTTTTCACTCGCTGCGAAGTTGAGAACGTGACAACTGCCGACAGTTATTACTTTAAAACAATTGATTCTACCCGTAAACAATTGCTGGAGCTGGATTTGTATTAGGCAAGCAAAACAAATACCCTTATGTGCAGTTTTCTGTATTTTCTAACGATTGGCTGAGTTTAATTTGCTTGAATGAAGACCCTCACATGGACCAGCTATTCACTGAGTTATGAAAAATAGCTACATGGTGAATCAAGGTTTAGCTGCGAAGCTCACTGAAACTGATCTTTTGCTTTTAAGATCTTTAGGTAGGTTGTTTTCGTACAAAAAAAATCATTTCTTCATTGTCAGCAAGAAGTTTTTGCAATGTAATTTTAACTTTGTTTGAAGGAGATCCTACTTACACGTAGGTTTTTGACAGATGTTATGCATGTTCAACTTGACAACACAAAGCATAATTTATAGTTATCTCTTAGTATACGCGAAACAATCAAGTTTAAAAACAAGCTACAAGTTGCTTTGAAACCGAATTTTGGGAAGATTTTACTAGATAAAGATTGACCTTTTTTCTGCCCACATATCAACGCAATAACTTTTACATTGACGATTTTGTTTATATTTTAGTGATCTACAAAGCCACGAGTGTCCGATCGAGCGTGTTTTAAAATATCAGCTCACAGTGCGACAAAGTTCAGTGACTTAAAACACATCGTGGGCAAGCGTTAATTTTTTTGGGCAAATCACTGTACAAAGATATGTTGATTTTGTGTCCACAGTGGAGCTCCCGACCTTATATATCCAGGAACTTCCTTATATGAACACATTTTGTGAGTGCATATTGAAAAAAATAGGACTTACGCATGCACATTTCCAGTACAGCGCAAGGAAATTAATGTCGTTAAAGTCTGTTTTACTATGAGGTATTCTTCGAGAAAATTGAGTAATGATAAGGTTATAACCATAGCTTGCAACTTTTGAAGACAAATTGCTTGTTCTTTCCAGGTTATGAGTGGAAACATTATATTTTTAGGCAAAAAAATATTTGAAATCCCGCCATTTTTTCAGACCCGGCCAGGGGATCTGGGCAAAAAAGTTCACGCATGCTCATTACGTTTTTCCGCCCTGAAGGTGACGTATGGCATTCAGGTGATATTTTAAAACACGCAGCTAGATCAGACACTCGTGGCTTTGTAGATCACTGAAATATAAAAAAGTCCTCAATGTAAAAGTTATTGCGTTGATATGTGGGCAGAAAAAAGGTCAATCTTTATCTAGTAAAATCTTCCCAAAATTCGGTTTCAAATCAATTGTAGCTTATTTTTAAACTTGATCGTTTCGCGTACTAAGAGATAAATATGCTTTGTGTTGTCACGTTGGACACACATAACATCTGTCAAAAACCTACGTGTAAGTAGGATTCCTTCAAACAAGTTAAAATTACATTGCAAAACCTTCTTGCTGAAAAAATGATTTTTTTGTACAAAAACAACCCACCTAAAGATCTTAAAAGCAAAAGATCAGTTTCAGTGAGCTTCGCAGCTAAACCATGATTCACCATGTAGCTATTTTTCATAACTCAGTGAATAACTGGTCCATGTGAGGGTCTTCATTCAAGCAAATTTAACTCAGCCAATCGTTAGAAAATACAGAAAACTGCACATAAGGGTATTTGTTGTGCTCGCCTCAAACAAATCCAACTCCAGTATTTGTTTACGGGCAGAGTCAATTGTTTTAAAGTAACTGCCGGCAGTTGTCACGTTCTCTTCTTCGCAGCGAGTGAAAAGGAAAATTTGCGTACAGAAAGTTATTTCTAATAAAGAACAGAAACTTTCACAATGCACTGGAAAACAAAACTGTGTAAATAAAGGAAAGAAAACTCTGACTGCTATTACTTGAGCAACAGAAAAATGATCGAAGTAGTCTTTCCGAGAAAGTTTTACGGCGCACAAATGGTTCTTTGACTGAAGAGATGGATAAAGCTGGTTCTGCAAAGGGAATAAATCTGGGCATGTGAAAAAGTATTTACTAACAACAGAATACAAGCGGGTTTTAATTCAGCCCGGCGAAAGACTTCGAAACAACTCACAAATAAATCGAATGCACAATCAAAGTACTCGCCTCTTTGGAAATGTTCAAAACTTTTTATTCCTGACATCCGGACTGACGGGCCGTGATCCGTTTTTCCTTTACATTGGTTGTTCCGAGTCTAAAGTAATTTTCAAGTGACGAAAACAAAAACCACACAAAAGTATAAAAGCTTTTCGAGAAGCAGACGTTTACACCTTGTGCATTTCATTCAGTCTCTCAGTGACAAACAAACAAATAGTCGAACACAGACTGGCAGTAGAAAAGCCCGCCTTGAGCCTGCGATAAGGGATGCGCAGAAGCTTGCGCAGAACGTTTTTCCGCCCTGAACGTATGGCAAGGCCCTTACCATGGAGCGAGAGGGACTGGTGAAAGAAGAGAGACCTTTCCTAGTCAAAACCTAAGAAAGAAGATAGATTATTGTTTGAGGGGTTCTATGTGCAGACTGAAGAGATTTTTAGATGTCTTAAGGAAAAAGAATGTCTCTCTACAAACATTCCGGAAAGTCATTGTCGTTGCCCAGGAGACCTTTTTATTTAAGCTTCTTTGCGAAGAGAGAAGAAAAATGGCGATGGAAGCTTTTCCTAGTATCAGTCGGTGCATGGCCTGAGCGGAATTAGGGGTGGACCGAGGGGGCCGCGGTCCCCCCTTTCATTCCTTTGAAATTTTGTATTGTTTTTATAGAATCCCGTCTCAGAAAAGTATCTAGAGCTCAACAGAGCTGTTAAGTGTCCCGGCCACCCCTTTCTCAATTTTCTGGATCATCCCCTGCAGTGGCTTATTGTTGAAAGAGATGTTTGTGTGTTCTAAGTATATTTTGCATAATTTTCTTTTCACGTTCTTTCAGTGCGATAGAAGTCACTCAGTTCAGTTACCCCGTGTACCGTGCTTTCCTGCAGTATCTATATACTGATCATGTACATCTTCAACCGGAGGACGCCATTGGTAAGTTGGATTAAACATTTATATAACGTTACAAATCATGCTCACTGTTGTGAAGCGACAGTTTTTTTAAAAAAATAGCATCTACAATCGTAGCTACAAAACAAAAGGCAAAAGATCGGAAATGTAAAAAAGTACCCGTTATCTCTGTAATGCGAAAAAATTAACAACCACTGGTTGAACTTACCAAGCACAAGGAAAAAAAGGCACATTACGTAAAACTGCTGAAAAGGCTGTCTATATCCAAATTTTTACAATGAGGTGACGAAATTATCTTTGATGGGGTGAGCTTAAGAACAAAAGAAAACATTAAACATTTTTGGGACAAGCCACACGCTCTTTAGTATAATTTCTGATAGTTGCCCTGCCGACCGGCTGACTCTTATTACACGCCTCTTGCCTAGTCTCTAGGCCTCATTACCCCACACGGCCAATTCGTTTCGAGTTACGTGGTCCGGGGGAAGACGTGAGTGTTTCCCGCCCGTTCGCCTGGGAAAACGCCATAGAGGAACTAGGCAAACACGCCGCGTTGTAAAAGCACTTCTCTACAACCTCGTTCCCTGTGCTTTTCCTTTAAAACATGGAGGAGGGGAGGGGCGGGGCGCCTCTTTTCCCACCCCTCCCATGTTCTAAGGGAAAATCCCTGAGGACAAGTTTGACTTTGCTTTGCTGGTTGAGCTTCCCTTGGTCCTTGCAATCTGTCGATGTCGCGTTTTTCCACATCGCCGAGGCAAGAGAGAGTGCTGAGCGTCTTGTACATGGTGAACCTCCGAGAGAAGAGTAATAATGAAACGCGCTTTTGTATATGCTTTGAACTGTTGGAAGTTTTTTAAAGATTCGTCCTGCTACTTTATTTTCTTGCAGGTCTACTCGACTTGGCTAATTCCTACTGTGAGACACAGCTTAAACGCCTCTGCGAACGAATTATAAAACAAGGCATCACCGTGGACAATGCCGCCATGTTGCTTGCGGCGGCGCTCAAATACAAGGCTGTGGTAAGAAGTGAACTAAGGATCCGCTTTCACGAAGGACATGTTAATCTCCGTTAGTACTGAAGCTGTGCTGAACCCGGGTCTGGTGGTGGGGGTGGACGGACGTTACTCAACCAATTGTATACGGGGTGGCTCCGCCCCGAGGTCCAACCCCCTATCCTGTTATATAATATATAGATTTAGCCAGGGCTAAAAGCGAAGCTCCTATTAACTCGAATTTATGATTTAAATCAAACAATAAACTTGTATTCCACAATTCAGTTAACTTTAGACCACATTCATGTGACTTTTGAGGGAAAGGTTAAGTGATTTTAGAGAACAGTAATTTGGAAACAGTCCAAGCTAAGAGTGAACTTAATCTTACATCGAGTTGATAGCCTTATACGTACACCCAAAAAATAGCAATCATCTTCGATCACATTTAAGAGCACGGGCTCTTGATCACAGTAGATTAGGCCTGGAAAACAAATCAGGCGGCGTTTTTTGCGTTCGACAAGTTTACTTTACAAAATCTTGCCAACACGTCTGGGGACGGGTAAACCAACCTTTTATACTTTTTATACATCACATCTGAGGTGAAACAGTACCACGAGGCGCTGTTTTTATCATACAGACCTCGGACAGAATTTAGTATTTCACAATTTTGCAATACAAATTGCACTCACTCAATATTCATGACGATCGAAGCACGTGTAGGCTTTTAGCGAAACCGTTAAGAAAATTTCCAAAATCACCTATGCGGCTAGCCGGTTTTCACTTTTGACAAGCGCCAAAGTCGACTGTTTAAATTATGATTAATAGAGTTATACGCTTCAACATAATAAAGAATTTATTATGTTTATTTTTTATTTAACCCATTCGCCCCTGAACCGCCCGTAACCCTCGTGACGTCATCAGTTTTAACGGTCAAGGTCAACTTTGTCCGCTAACTTGTGCAGAGTGAAGAGATCTTTCAAACCATACAAGAATGACCACAATTTAGTCAAGGACACCGGAGAAAACGGCAAAAACCCATGCAAGATTGACCTGTAAATCTTCATGAAAATCTCGTTCCATTACCCACCTACCTTTCCTTTCACCTAATCCTAAGATCCTAAAAGCTTTCCTAAAAACAATTCCCATCAAAATGAAGCCTACTAAATGCCTAGCAAGAGAAAAAAAATGAGCAAGAAAAGCGAAGAAAGAGGGGAGGAGGGAAAGGGAAAAGTCGAAATTTTGCTTTCTGCGCATGCCCGAACTTCGCAAGCTGATATTTTGCATCTGGATCAGAAGGCCGTCAAGTGTACGACCAGTAAACGGGTTTGTGGTGAGTTTTAGCTCTTTATAGCATGACAGTGACCAGAAAACCACCCGACTAGCTTCAAAACGCGTTTTTCGGCAAATTCTCCAGGAGCGAATGGGTTAATGGTTTTATAACGATGTGTAATCTTCAAAAGTGTTTGATACGCGCGGCATTTTGCCGGACTACTCCTGCAAACGATGTTCATGAGCGACTGAAAACAAACGGCACAGCGATAAAAATTGCAAAAGAGACTACCAGCAATCAATAAAAGGACAATAATTCGGTGAAACATATACAGAGACAACAATTTTCATTCACGAAGACAGGTATTAAAGTGTCTCTGAAATTCCTTGTTTATGTTTTTCATTTTGTAAGCCGGCTTCCCGGTGTTTTCTTTTTCAAAGATGAACTCGAGGCAAGAAAATCGCTCAAAGCTTTCTTTTACAGAGCTTCCTTTTCTGTTTTCTTTTACATTTTCGCGGTACGAAAATGGCTAAAGGCTTTTTAAAGTTTTAGAAGCTTATAATCAAACCTGATACTCGGACAGATCATTGTCTCATATCTTACAATTAAAAATGTGCATAAACTAAATAGTCGCATAAACTACGCTCGACTTCATTAAATTAGATATAAAAAACAAACGTCAAATACAATAATTACTCAGGCTTACCATTCGAGATGCACTGAAAACTATCAAGTAAGGCCAGAATCGCTTCAGACTTTTCAACCCTCTCACGCATCAAGCAAAGTGGAAAACGAAAACGATGCCACCCAAAATCGGATTGCCGACTTTAACAAGCGACGTATCTCTCAACCAAAAACCCAATAAACAAACTAGCCATGAATAACAGAAGACTCTTGATAGCAGCTGAATTTCATTTTGTACATTCAGTCAAAAAAGACGGTTAAGAACATCACAAGTGGAAACAAAACTCTGTCAGCTTCAGTTGTCAAAGTAAACAGGTTTCAAGGTGCTGCACAAATTTTCCACACTAACTCACCTGTCTAATTTTGACCAATCACAGCATAAAAATTGGACGTAGAGCGTGACCAACGCGTGACCTTGGTGAGAAAAGTCAAAAGCAACTGGCATGTCTTCCCTGCCTGTAAAAACTTGCTCAATTTTAGCTTTCGAGGTCAGTTTGAAATAAAAATTTTAATTGTGCGGCACATAAAAAACACAGCATATTTCATATGAATTAAGAAATGTTAAACTTGAGCCTGCGATCATTTGAAAACTAGTAACTTGTCAGCGGATAACTTCAAAAAAGACTCGACCTCGATGGGTCGACACCTGAGCCCGCGATACGGTCAGGTGATACTGGTCAGTGGATACCCTGTTTTGACAGCTGTCAATTGATCACAACATTGATGTGCAATATATGTGTGCAATATCAGTCTTCCTGTGCTTCCAAACTAGGTAGAAAGTGTGAGGATTGAACACTGGTTTCCCTGTGGTGCGGACGGACGGGCAGGCGGTGTACGGTCACGTGATTACCAAATTTTCTGGGATGGGTAGATTTACTTACCCATGGTGCTCCGCAGGCGCGCTTCGCGCGCCAGAGCTCCGCTATCATTTTTGACAGAAAAGTTAGCCCCGCTCACTGATTCCGCAGTAGCTAAGCGTTTAGTCTATTTTTATTTATTTTCTTTCTAGGATCTGGAAGAATTCTGCTTCAAGTTCTGTGTCAATCACCTGACGGCAGTCACGCAAACTGAAGCTTTTAATCAACTGGATGAGACAACAGTCAAGGAATTTGTTAAAAAAGCTGCTAAGTGGGGTGCCTTTAAATACTAAACCTGAACAACTCTCAACCAACTGTACCTTAAAAGTAGACTTTCTAAAAGTCCTTTATGTTGTTTCCTGGTTCGGTTCGCTCACTTTTAAGAACTTATGAGAGGTCGCCTTGTAGCAAGTCTATTTTAAAAGCAATAGATTTTACTGAATTGAAAGGGGACAGTTCTAGACTATAACAGATTGTAACAGTTATCAGTTTATTTGGCATTTATAAATCTGATTTGCGGGGTTTTAATGAAAAACACTCTGATGATGTGAGAGGTTTTTTTTAACAACCATAATATCCGTAAAATTCAGTTGAACATAATTACCGGGGCTTATAATATTCAAGGCCCCTCTTCGACGGGCTTAATTTGGAAGGGGCTTATTATGAGGGAAACCTGGCTGACCTCATCACAGGTAGCCCAGGCTCAAAATACTATCGGAAAAAGGATTGCTTACCGTAAATGACCTAATTCCTGCCCCTCTCAAATATACGCCTCGTATCTAATAAATGACCCCCTATATGAGGAAAAGTTTGATTTAGACGCCCCTCTCTTATTAACGCCTCCTGTCTAATAGACGCTTCCTCCCATGGCAGTTTCCCGTTATGACTCTCCATCATCTCCTCCATCAGTGTTCAGACCTCTCATAGCCAGGTGATCTGTGACGTCACTGCGGGGGCCTGGGGAAAGAAATTTTAATGCCGTATCCCATAAACCAAAGCTGACGGGAACAGATTGAATTGAATTGAATTGGTGCGCGCGTTGGTTTATGGGATACGGCATTAAAATTTCTTTTCCCAGGCCCCCGCAATGACGTCACAGATCACCTGGAGTAGATTTGTTACAGACTGCCTTTCTAGCGTTCTTTCACAGGGCGAGGCTAGTCTGTCTCCTCCTCCTCCTCAGGCGCTGCGTTTTTTGCACTTTGGTCGAGAACAAAGTAACCTGCGTCTCAGGCGTAATTTATCCTCGGTTAGTAACGTCTGCGAAGCAGCGCCACAATCCTTGTTCTGAGCCCCCAATGGACTCAATGAATTACCGGAAGGGCATTTTGAATTTTCTTTTCATACTGAATGGCAAAACAACAATGGCTTCTTGAACAGGCCAATCATGGCGCGAACTCAAATCCTGGTACACAGGTGGGGCCCCAGAACAAGGATTTTGTTGCTGTTTCGCAGACGGACTTAACCAGAGTTTAGTTTCGTGTGCAGCGCAGGCTAAGAACAAAGGCGAGCGCGAAGCTATTGAAATTGAAATTGTAATTTTAAGTAACAACAGGGCGGTGCCTTGCATGATGGGTCTAGGGTCCCGTTTGCACTTGCCCTTTTGGGGATCAGCAATTGTTTCTTAATTATTCTTGTAACTGTAATTAATTACTTTTATTTCTTTAATTATATGTCTTCTTGTAAATTCTATCATGATTTCATTCTTGCCCCAATAAAGTGTTAAAAAAAAGTTTCTCTAAACCCTGCATTCCATGCGATTCTACAAGTGTGTAAGGTGTCCAACAAATCCTTCTAAATTTGGCAATACTCCTTTAGTTGGTTTAAATGTCAATTTATTGGGCCATTTCATTGAAAGGGATTTCTTGCCTCTTTTTGCTAATATAGGGACCTTTAGATTCTGAGACGAGGATAGCTACGAATACGAGATTTTCTCAACAGGGAGCTTTAGCATCGACGTCGGCAACTGCAGCGAAAACGTCACTTTTAAAATGATTTCCCTTTTTTTCAATCTTTGTCGCGTTTATTCCAATTTGCTGAAAATTGCAAGTGTAGGCGAATTTCCCTGGAGTTGATTTCTTGACGACCGCACTCAAGTTTAGAGAGAGAAAAAGAGATTCGTAGTCGCTTGTTTACGTCCTCCATAAAGTTGCAATTAGGCATTTTCACGTCGTAGTCGTGCAAAAAAGCGTGATGCACGTGCAAATTTGTTGTTTTGCGTAATAAAGCTATTGCTTTTCTGACGTCCTATTTTCCGTCGCCGTCGTCATTGCTAAAGCTCCCTATTGCTAAGTAGTGCACGCGCGTGAACCAGCGTCATTTTGGCGGGAAAACATGATAACCGTCGTCATTCTACTACGAGTTTTAGTGAGAACGTCGTTGTGGCGGAAACGAGTTATCAAACGTAAAAGTTTTATCATTTTGCTATCTGGAGAGGGCTTAACCTCAGTATAAATAACCCTGCTAACTTTCTTGGTGAAAAAAAGTAAAATGAAGCTTTCGGGGGTGTATTTTTTTGAGAACACTCGCAAAAACTTTAAGTTAAATCTCGTACTCGTTCTCGTCTTCAGATCTAAAGCTGTCTAATGCATTTATGGCCTTCACAGCCACTCACTCCCCTCTCACTTGTTTTTAGATCAGGTGCAAGAAAAGAGAGTGGAAAAAAGTGTTAAAGATGCGTTTAATGACCAGGTACCGGTGTAAATGTCTAGCATCCCTAACCCCTGTTGTTCTAAAGCTACAATGAGGTACAAAAGTGTTGAGACACTTCTATTTCTATAAAATGGCCCCTTCCCCCTGTGTACCCCCACCCCCTCCCCCCAAAATCAATGTTGTACTTTAGACCCTCAAGACTTTCTTTTACTACAAACAACATTGATTCAGGGGTGGAGGGATTTACGGCGTTTAAATAGAATGATCAATGAAATTGTTGATAAAAGCACCCGTTTTAGACAAGTGCGTCAACTACATTTTTCCCTGATTGTAGATAACGCTACCCAATGGAAATATCGCATAATTGACCTTACCCTCTCCCCTGGGGCTTATCTGGGATAATGAAACAAATGATTTATAATGGTAATTGAACTGAGTGGAGTGCAATTTGGTCTGAAGTCATACGCGTGATTTCAAAATCGAACGAGCTCGCAGCGCGAGTTCGATTTGAAATCACAAGTATGATTTCAGACCAAAATTGCACGACACGAAGTTCAATTACCACTATATTACATCCATTTTGAAATCGCAGAATTTAGTCAGTTCAAGTAGCTGGTTTGTTAAAAAACCGAAACAAAAAGGCTTTTACATCTCCTTTTGTATTCGAAACAAAAATGATGCGATATAGAACAAAAATGGTGCGATTTAAAACAGAACACAGGAAAAAATAACGGATTCCCATTTTTGGATATTATAGGGTATTTAAAGAATACCCATAAAAATCCCAAATTTGGCAAAGTGAGACAAGTCCCAACCAGGGAATTCCCAACTAAGTTCCCAGATTGGGACTTGTCTCACTCTTCCAAATTTGGGATTTTTATGGGTATTCTTTAAATACCCTAAAATATCCAAAAATGGGAATCCGTTATTTTTTCCTGTGGAAATGATGCGATTTAGAACATGAATGACGCGATTTGGAACAGATGCGATTTAGAGCAAAAAATGGTGCGATTTGGGAATAAATCACACTGCTGAGAGCCAATCAGATTGCACGGATCGCCGGTGATTTCAAAGTGGATGTAATAAAAAATGAACATAACGAGGTTGAATAATCCCACCTGGTCGGAGGTGAACTAGTTGGCTATTTTGCAAGCGTGATCGAGAATTTGGACTCGGGACTACCGAGTACAAATCCAGATAAAGGTCAAGGCGGGCCTTGAACTCAGGGCTCTAACCGCTCGGCCTCTTACTAAGTGGACAAGTATTTCAGAAACCAATCGCGCTATCCAATGGATGGAAATTTATCCGACGGATAGTGTTGTTTACCTTTGAACAATTAGAGACTGAAAGTAGGCCGGCAGTTGCCTAAATGTTGGAAATCTTGTGCGCAACCTATATTTGTGCATACAATCTAGTGTCATCGAATTTAACGCGCCACTAAGTGAATTTCACCCATGAGAGCCATGAAATCATGGAAAATTGGATCTTTGACCTAATAAAGTGAAATGCTCTGTCGAAAAAATTGACTTACAATTATCTCCTCTCGCTGATATTTGCTTGTGAAATTTTAATTTTTAGTTTTTCATGATCTGTGTATTCGGTAGAAACGCAGACGGTTTTTTACTCGTGGCTTCTCTCCACCCGAAAAGTAAGACTTCACGCCCGAGCCACCAAACGATTTCTGTGACGGAGAGAAGCCAAAACCCTTATGCCTGAGCGTTTGTAGGCTGAGAACTTGATTTGGTGTGCCGTAATAGGCCATTTCCGAGTTCCCCCGGGCCTCTGTCTCATAACGAGGGTAGGTGCTCAGCCTTTGATATGGAAATCATTTTTCATTCTCATGCAAATAAAACTCATTTTCACAAGAAAGGTTGTGTACCTAGCCTCATTTTGAAAGTAAGAGTTTGTGGAAGTGGCCTATTGTGATTTGTCGTTGAAAGGTGTTTAAAAAATTTGGCGATGCAAAAGGTGGACGAGCGCTGTCAAACAATCCCTTTTTCTTTCCAACTTTTGAAATTTTTTCTTCAGGAAACAAGTGATTTAACATTTATGATTGAAGGAAAACCTGCGTACGTACACAAGGCCATGTTGAAAATAAGGTCATAATAGCACCTTACCAGCTTTATTAATTTGTGTATTCCAGAGTAAAGCGTTATTAAATACAATTCCACTTGCGTGTACTTTCTGTCAACAATTCAATTTTTCATATGCCTTCGACACGACAGATGTTTCGCCCGGAACTTGCAAGCAAGCTTAGCACTGCTTTGTGGGAACAAAGTGCTTTTTGATAAAGTTAAGATGATGAATTTTGAGCCTGGTGAATACATGAGCTGTTAGATGATTTTTCAGTCCGTGACACAGGTGGCGTGGAAGAAAAAATCCATGTACTCCACGTAGGAGTCGAACCCATTGTCCTTTTGGTTACTAGTCCAGATGCTCTACCACTAAGCCACAGAAGACTCGTGGGAGCTGAGGCTACTTACCGTAAATCCTCTATTAAGCCCCCCTCCGGTTGTGTATTTATTTCAAGTCATTTGGGGTGGTGGTGTATTTGAGAGGGGGGACTTATTTAATTTAGAAAAGACGATGGTATCAGTTCTCCATAAGGAACTAGAATACAAAGTTGAGAAGCTCAAGTACAAGAAGTTTGGAGGTCATGCAGCCGAGGATCAGAATCAAATCCGAAATTCCAGTTGGTAAATAAACTATCCTGGATTAGTCCGCAAGAGGTTTTACAGTCATGATTGATTAATACAGACTCTCATTTATTAGGGAAGAATAATTAGGAGAGGGGAGGGGGAGGCTTATTTAAAACTTTCTTCCCCTGAAAAGAGGGGGGGGGGAGCTTATCAGAGGGAGGGGGCTTGGTAAAGGATTTACGGTAACTAAGTTCATATGACAAACATCCTGCATGTCTGCATACTGCGAGGACTACTGCTTTTTATACGTCAATAGGCTATTTACGAGTTGCCCCAAGCCTCTGTTTCAAAGCGAGGCCAAGTGCGAAGCCATTAATATGAAAATGATATTTTATTCTCATGCAAATAAACCTCATTTTTGCAAGGAAGGTTTTGCACCTAGCCTCGTTTTGAAAACTCGGAGATGGCCTAGTGACATAGTGATCTTTCCTCAAACCCATTACCCAGTCGTCAAACATCCATCCATGAAGGTCGTTTCTTAGAATTTTTCGATATGCGAAGCAGGCGGTGCGTGACAGATGTCTTCACTGTCGTGTTCTTCTAACTCCATTCCACTTATCGTATGTTAATATTCTCAGCTGAACGAACCCATTCTGCTTTCGGTAGGGTACCACCACCCCAGCCCCGTCCGATCCATACTGATCGATAGAATACTATGGCGTCAATAAGTGACAGTAATTTGTGCTGATTACATGGTGCAATAACTCTCTTAACATTACATAGTATAGAGAGGAGAAGTGTGACGTCACTTTATCATGGTAGCAAAATTTCTGGATCACAAAGCTTAAGCAATGATGACGGCGACGGCAACGAGAACGGCAAAAAAGCAACAGGTTTAGATTGGCAAAACAACAACAACTTTGCACGTGCATCATGTTTTTTTGTATATTTCTTAGCCGTCGTTTCACAACTGCGACATGAAACTTCCTAATTTCACGTGCCTGCTTTATGGAGTAGGTGAACACGGCACAAAAACTTTTTATTTTTCTAAACTTAGATACGGTCCTTTCGGATTCAATTCCAGAAAAGATCGCCAATATTTGACAAATTAGATGGAACAGAATAAGATCGAAAAAATTGGAAGCGGTGCATATTCAGTCTTCAAGCGACTTTTTCGGTTTGTTGTCATCCAGAAATTTTGCTACCATGGCAACGTGACGTAACGACTTCTCCTCTCTACTTGGAGCTTTTTTCCTGTCTTCATTTTTCAGAGACCAGAGATACAGCCTTACAACTGCACATCGTGCATTTGTAAGCATGGCTAGCCCGTGGTCGAATCCTTAACAGAGTGGGGAAGCGGACTTGTGTAGGGTTAATTCTGCACCCACATCATGCTCTCAAGTTGTATAATTTGTTACATATCTTTGAAACAACTCATTTTCAACAGGTGTGAACACTTCCGTAGCATGTTCCAGTCACACTGGGGTGAAGACGACAAGGAGTAAGTCTGACTATTTTGGGTTAAGAAAATCAAAAGCTCTTTAATTTCTGGTAATTTATCCTCGCTGATAGACCTTTTCTTCTTTCCTGTAAATAAAGGCATCAACTCGAGGTTTGTGTTGACAAAATACAGTGATTTGTACAAAATTATCCAGTCGAACCTCAACGTCATTACTTTGTGTTTGCTCACTGGAGCTAATGCGGGAAAGACCTATATGGATTATACGGATCACTTAAGCCCTCGCCATGGAGCGAGAGGGACTGGGGAAAGAAGAGAGACCTTTCCTAGTCAAAACCTAAGAAAGAAGAGAGATTAATGTTTGAGGGGTTCTATGTGCAGGCTGAAAAGATTTCTAGATGTCTTAAAGAAACAGAATGTCTCTCTACTAACATTCTGCAAAGTCATTGTCGTTTCCCAGGAGAACTTTTTGCGAAGAGAGAAGAGAAATGACGATCAAAGCCTATCTTTTCAGTGGCTGTTGAAAAAGATATTTCTGTGTTCTAATTATATTTTGTATAATTTTCTTTTCACCTTCTTTCAGTGTGATGGAAGTCACTCAGTTCAGTTACCCCGTGTATCGTGCTTTCCTGCAGTATCTATATACTGATCATGTTCATCTTCAACCAGAGGACGCTATTGGTGAGTTGGATGAAAAATCTTGCTTACTGTCGTGAAGCGATAGTTTAAAAAAAATAGCATCTATAATAATTGTTGTAGCTGCAAAACAAAAGGCATGTCATGCGAAAAAATAAACAACCACTTGTTGAGCTTGTACAAGGAAAAAAAGGCACATAACTAAAATTGCTAAAAAGCCTGTCTATATCCAAATTTTTACATGAAGGTGACGAAATTATCTATGAGTAAGGGGTGAGCTTAAGAACAAAAGAAAACATTTAACATTTTTGGGACAAGCCACACGCCCTTTAGTAGCATTTCTGATAGTTGCCCTGCCGACCGGCTGACTCTTATTACACGCCTCTTGCTTAGTCTCTAGGCCTCGTTATTCCGCGCGACCAATTCGTTTCGGGTCACGTGGTCCGAGCGAAGAAGTCAGTGTTTCCCGCCCGTTCGCCTTGGGTATGTCACCGCAGTAAATTGACCGGAAGGCCTGGGAAAACGCCATACAGAAACTAGGCAAACACGCCGCGTAGTAAATGCACTTTTCTCCAACCTCGTTCCCAGTGTTTTTTCCTTAAAACATGGGTAAGGGGAGGGGCGCCCCTTTTCTCACCCCACCCATTTTCTAAGGGAAAAGCCCTGAGAACCAGTTTGACTTTGCTTTGCTGGTTGAGCTTCACTTGGTCCGTGCAATCTGTCGATGTCGCGTTTTTTCCACATCGTCGAGGCAAGGGAGAGTGCTGAAGGCAAAAACGATTTAAGAGGCCTGCATGTCTTGTACATGCACAGCTCCTAGGAAAGAGTAATACTCCGAATTAATGAATTAAAAACTTATCTCCTCGCAAGAGGATATCATAACACTTTCCTTGACTCACAATTCCTACGAGCTGCTAATATTTCTCGCATCGACGCTCTGCAAACTAACCGTCACGACTCCATTAACCGCATACCTTTTGTCGTTACATATAACCCAGCACTTCCTCACTTTTCTAATATATTACGCAAACATTTTAATATATTACTTTCCTCTGATCGTTGCAGGGACGTTTTTAAACAACCACCTATCGTTGCTTACAGACGCACTTCTAACCTTCGCGACATTTTAGTTAAAGCGTAACTACCCGCTGTCACAGCTCCTAACAGCACTAATTTACCACCAGGCTCATTCCGCTGTGGACAAGATTGCGCCACTTGTCCTTACATTACTAACGGTCTTAAACACTATACATTTTCTTCCACAGGCGAAACGCGTAACATCACTTCACACATAACATGTAACACCAAAAACTTAATCTACATGGTACAATGTAACCGCTGTAATCTACAATACATAGGTGAAACTAAGCGACGTCTCAAAGACAGATTTAACGAACATAGACGCTCAGTTGACAAAACTGAAATTAAATCCAAACCTACCACTGTTTCTGAACATTTTCTTTTTCAACCTAACCACTGCCACACTGACATGCAGCTAATCCCACTTGAACTCATCCACTCCTCGCGTGATTCAATCAGGAAAGCCAGAGAGTCGACTCTTATAGATTTAGCAGGGACATTAGAGCCCCACGGTTTAAATAGACGTGATGAATTGTAATTTTTTTTTTTTTAAATTAAATTTAATTTTTATTTATTTATTTATTTTATTATTTTTTTACTTATTATCTTTTTGAAATACCTTGTATACGTCATTTCCGCCCCTCCTATGTATTGCGACATTTTCCATAATATAATATTGTAAAATCATTTACATAATTTAGTAACATCTAAACCTGAAGAAGGCTGGTTTGGCCAGCCGAAATATTGTTGTTCAAATATATTACGTTGTGTCAGCCTTGCAGTAGTCTTTGGACTTCTCGTCGTCTAATAATGAAAACGCGCTTTTGTATGTGCTTTGAACTAGTGGATTTTTTTAGAAAAATTCTTTCTGCTACTTCATTTTCTTGCAGGTCTACTTGACTTGGCTAATTCCTACTGTGAGACACAGCTCAAACGCCTCTGCGAACGAATTATAAAACAAGGCATCACCGTGGACAATGCCGCCATGTTGCTTGCGGCGGCACTCAAATACGAGGGTGTGGTAAGAAGTGAACCAAGGATCCGCCTTTGCTGAAGCTGTGTTGAGCCCGGGTTTAGGGTGGGGGTGGACGGGCGTTACTCAACCAATTGTATACGGGATGGCTCCGCCCCGAGGTCCAACCCCCTATCCTGTTATATACCATTTTTGACAGAAACGTTAGCCCCGCTCGCTGATTCCGCCGTAGCTAAGCGTTTAGGCTATTTCTATTTATTTTCTTTCTAGGATCTGGAAGAATTCTGCTTCAAGTTCTGTGTCAATCACCTGACGGCAGTCACGCAAACTGAAGCTTTTAATCAACTGGATGAGATAACAGTCAAGGAATTTATTCAAAAAGCTGCTAAGTGGGGTGCCTTTAAATATTAAACCTGAACCACTCTCAACCAAATGTACCTTAAAAGTAGACTTTCTAAAATCCTTTCTTGGAAAGGGGACAGTTCCAGACTATAAGAGATTGTAACAGTTCATCAGTTTATTTGGCATTCATAAATCTGATTTGCGGGGTTTTAATGAAAAACACTCTGATGATGTGAGAGGTTTTTTTTTTAACAACCATAATATCCGTAAAATTCATAATAATAATATAATAATATACAATATTTATAGAGCGCTAATTCCCAATGGTCCAAAAGCGCTTCAGTTAAACATAAGCACCGGGGCTTATAATATTCAAGGCCCTTCTTCGACGGGCTTAATTTCGAAGGGGCTTATTATGAGGGAAACCTGGCTGACCTCATCACAGGTAGCCCAAGCTCGAAATATTATCGGAAAAAAGGATTGCTTACCGTAAATGATCTAATTGCTGCCCCCTCTCAAATATACGCCTCGTGTCTAATAAATGACCCCCTATATGACGAAAAGTTTGATTTAGACGCCCCTCTCTTATAAACGCCCCCTGTCTAATAGACGCTTCCTCCAATGACAGTTCCAGTGGCGGATCCAGACCTTCCGATTGGGGGGGGGGGGGGGGGGGGGTCATCCAGACCCAGAGGTAAGGGGGAAGCCCGGTTTTCAGAATAATTTTTCCCTGCTCTCCGGGCCTTAGTTTGGTCTAAAAATAGGGTGGCATACCCCTCCCGCGGATCCGCCACTGGTTTCTCTAAAACACTATGAATTGGCAGAAAGGAGCAAATTCGATCATTCAATTTGTTCAGTTTTCTTGCTTGATTATGGAGGGCGCTATTTTTTTGGAATTTTTCGGTTAAGTGATATTTTGAGGTAATTAAGTTTCAATAGGAACGTACTGAACAGGATGTCTTTGGAAATATGTAATATGTTATTATGATTTTTAGTTCAAAACCAGCCATGTAATATATTACTAATTTATTGTCATAGTTCTAAAGTAACTGAAATAATTAGCCTGTTCCAGGCTCCGAGATAGTGGTGAAAAGTCGTTCGGTAAAAAGAAATGCGAAAACGCGCGGGGGCTGGGGAGAGAGTCTCGCGCCGCCACCGTCCCCTTTCCTCCCCTCTCCCAAGTCGCAAGCGTCTTATTTTCGCTTTTGGTCGTTTTAATACGTCTCTAGTATCTGAGAGCCTACTGAAATAATTTGCTGTAAGCTTAATTTCAATGAAAGTTTTTCTGTCATATATATTTATCTGTTCGTAAACATGGTCAAAAAATAATTCAAAATAACGACTTGAGCTTGTACATATAAAAGAGGTTAGTTGAATTTCTGTAGAAACTGTTCTATTTATAGTGAAACAAGTTTTCCGCAATAAAAGGTCAAACTAGGGACAGATTTGCCACAATTGATAATCATGTCGGTCATGGCTTTCGTCTGGGTGGTTGCAAGACCGAAATTTCCTTGAAAAACGGCCAACAGGCTCTGAAGGCTGGGCTGCAGGCAAATCTGGAAAAGTCCTATATCAGCTCTCCTTAGGCATGGTTCAGACGCCGTACTTTTCATGTGCCAAGTTCGACTTTGAGCGACACTAGCGCGACATCTGATTCAGACGGCGCACCGTCTGTAGAGCCTAAGTTAAGTTGGACAAAAGTTAGACAGACTCTGTCAAACTTCTGCGGCACCAAACGCTTTTGCCGCACCTAACTAAAACTGCCCTACCAAATTGATTCAAACGCCGCTCTTTTGCCGTACTTAATGCATCAGTAGGTTCAGCACATGTGAGTGGAGCGGGGCCTGAACCGGGCCTTACACAGGGAAATTGCAGTGGGTCTTATCCGCAGTGCACAGGTCAATGTGTGAATGTACCCTGTCCCCTGATCGTTAGATAGAATGGACCCAATAAATAAGAACTTGAGTTGACGGGTCCTAGCAGGCGTGAAGATGGCTGAAACAGACATGGTCCCAGACTCTCCTCAAAAGAGAGCAATTAACCAAATTATTACGGGGGAGGAACTCTTCCACTAATAGGCTTTATGGAACTCCAGCCTAAATTAGCCCCCCCTTCCCACGCCCCCTTATTGTCCCATGCTAGTGCTGATCACTCGTCTTACGTTCTCAGAAGAGAGCTCTTGTGAAAATACATCAAACGCTCCGTTCTCGCCACAAGTCATATTTTTATCCAAGATTGCTCTAGCTATGCGTTTTATTTTTCGTCCGTCTTTACCACTGAAGTTAGCTTGCGTAAATGTAGCAGCCGTTCCCGTTTCGTTTCATCCAAATTTTGTTCCCCTCTCAGCTCCTTTCCCGTCACTAATTTTCCTTGTCTCCCTTGCACCTCCAGCCACAAATTGCGATATTTTCGGCCGAAGAATCGAATACACAACTTTTTGCTGTTAAAATTGTTCCCAACACTAACCTTAAAAATCCCAACTGGTGAAAAAATCCTGAAGTTATACACAGACCCGCAAATATGGGCCGCATCCCTCTAACCTATGTCGGTATTTAACAATTATTCCTCGAGCCCATTCAATGACCAACTAGTTGGTCATGCAGTTCACACTTTCCACATTTTTCTAGAGATGCAATATTTAACAATTAGTAAAATCCAGCTAGTGGTCTGTTAACAATGCTGCGTTCTGATTGGTTGAGCTACTACTGGGCTATATGTTGTAGCCCACTACTAGTAGCGAAAAGGGCGAGCTTTTTGGCGGTAAAAATGGATTAAAGTCTAGCTTTAACTAGCTACAATTTTTTCATTCTCGATATTTTTGACCAACTAGTTTGGGCCCCCAGAGGCCATGAGGGCGAGAGGAATAATTGTTTTAGTAAAATCCAACTAGTTGGTCAAAAATATCGAGAATGAAAAAATTGTAGCTAGTTAAAGCTAGACTTTAATCCATTTTAACGCCAAAAAGCTCGCGCTTTTCGCTACTAGTAGTGGGCTATAACATGGCAAACTGATCCTTACGGCCAGGCGATGAAGAAGTGAACAAAAGGATAAAACAAAAGAATATAAAAACAAATTGCCCAATATTTCGGTTTTAAGACAAACCTTCTTCAGGGGCTGAAAAAATGGAAATAAAAATAAAAGTTCGTTACAAATAAGAATTTGAAAATGTGATTTTTGTTCACTTCTTCATCGCCTGGCCGTAAGGATCAGTTTGCCGTTTTATATTTTTCTACAAGTTTAATTGTGATCCTTTCCGGCCATTTTGGATTTTTATGGAGCACCACTCATTGGTTTGTTGCTGCGGTTTTGCTGACATTTAAAATATCTTGGAAGCTATACCTAATAGCCCAGTAGTAGCTCAACCAATCAGAACGCAGCATTGTTAATAGACCACTAGTTGGATTTTACTAAATGTTAAATATTCCATCTCTAGAAAAATGTGGAAAGTGTGAACTGCATGACCCTGGTTTTAACACGACTTTTCTATAAAAACCATGAGATAAAAAAGGCGTTAAACGTTCCCACTTGATGTGTTTTTACAAAGACCAACAAGTAACAGGATTTCAATTGTATATGATCATGTTTCAAATAATAAATTAACGGCAAAGAATGCGAGTTACCCGAGACTCTTGACAAATCGGAACCAGTCTATGCAGTGCAGAGATTGTCAGCGAAGGTGAGTTGTTTTGGTAGCCCAAATGCCCCTAGAAATCAACTTCTCAATCTGGAACACTTGAAGGTTTATTTGTTTTCTGCAAGAAAATAATTTAATCTCTCTTGTCAAAAAGCCTTATCTGGCATTATCGATTGACCTAATTTAGAGTGTGTTAACAGCGACCGGGTAGGATCCAATATCTCTGAACGAAGAATGAAAATACTTCTGACCCTTTGTTTGTTGTGGAGTTTGGTTTGTCTTGCAGTTACAATCGATTCGGTGAGTTTGTATTTGTTTCCTTATGCCCATGAAAGGTTTTTCATCCCATTGTGCAAGAGAACCAGTAGAGTCTATTAAAAGATTCAGATCATCATAGATGTAGTTTCGCGTAATCGCAAAAATTTGGAAGCGTTGCGTTGTTTTCAGAATTTCACCGTCTACGTAGCGAATTTGCTTTTGCTTACTCTTTACACTACATATTCTTTAACTTTCACACCGTTTGCAGCCTTATGAAGCTGGCGACACCAAAATTTTCCGTGATTTGTTTTGTGTTCCATATACAGTAAAACAAAGGTCCAATAAATATATTGTTTTCGGCAAAACCAGAGGCCAAGATGATAGCGACATTACATACATGTATATTCATTGTACAGTAATACCTTTCACAATGAATGCTGTTGAGCAATATAATTCTTAAGCATATAAAATTAATGCCCCTCACCCCCAACAAGCTTTAAGTATTTCAAGTATTCAATGAGTATTCGAGTAATTTTGAATTCCCTTTTATTCTCCGGTTGACGCATCTAGCCTCGGCCTGCTGAAGATGATGAACTGCTTCAAACTCAAAACAAAGGTTTGTTGGCGATTATTCTCACTTCTCTCCAGTGACGCCAGTGGCTGAATGCACCTATACTACAAAGCACTTATAAAGCTGGGTTGGGAGGTAGTTTCCCTGGGAAATAGAAAGAGAAGTACTGGTATAGTGGTCATATGTAGGATTTTGACATCACTTATTGCCTTAGTTAATTGATTGCCTCAAGCATCTTCTCAGGGGCCCATGATAAAAGAAAACACTTGAAATGCATTAGTGTTACTGCTTTGGTAATAATAAGGATAAGTTAGCACTATCATGATTGTCAGATGGTTCCAGTGTCTCAGCCTTGGACCATGCAGGCTCTGCAGTGGGGGAAAAAGGCAAAAAACGGGGTCAAATAGGAAAGATATCGGTGAGCGAAGCGAGCTGAGCAGTGGACCCTTTCTTCTCCCCAGACTAACTCACAGCTTGCCTTGCTTACTGAGTTTTTCTCCTTTTCCACCAATGAAGAGCCTGCATGATCCCAGGTCAGGTGTCTCAAGGCTATCCTTTTAACTGCAACCCTTTGTCAAGAATTAATTTCTAAATTTTAAAAATTCCCAGATAAAGGGGGAACTGTGCACTCACCACCCATCACAGCCACACCTTGATCTGCATCCACTACTGAAACAAATGGTCCATGCACAGCAGCCAGGGCCCTTTTATGTACAGTGGAGCCTCGATTTAGCGGAGGGCCAAGGGGCACTATATCAAGGTTCTTTTTCATATATCTTACTATGACTGCAGGGGAAAAGAAAATCGTTTGTTATGCTTCAAGGACTTTGTTATGTAGAGGTTTGTTATATCGAGGTTCCACTGTAGGTTTTTTTATGCCCGAAGTATTGTCCACATGGAAGAAATGGAGCAATTTGGAGTGTATGCATCAGTTCATTAGCCACCTGTCTGTGAAAAACTTAAATAAATAAATTGAGCCAAAGAAAAATTATGATATTTCAACATGACCAAAGAAGTTCAGGCTTCTTGATAGTAAACCATACATAGATTTTTCTTACATGCAGGGTACTTGTTATTTCTATGGGCCATTGTTATCACATATATATTATTTATATCCCCTTTCACTCACACCCTAACAAAATGATAGCCTCTTCCACAGTTTTTCAGCTTTTGAAATGGACCCGAGTGTAATATGAAAATGATATGTTTGTATTGAGGCAATATTGTAGGGGGCAAGTTTGTACCCCACACTGTACTTGCGCGGCTGTAAACGTTTGTGACTTTTAGGAGCTATATCTTTGTCACTTTTTAACAAGTCTCTTTCAAACTTGGAATTTTGCCAAGTTAAAGGTGCTCTTTCCAGCAGAGATGAGAGATTTTCCCTTACTTGTCCATGTCAAAAGTTGAAGAAAACTTTGGAAAGGTCTATTTTGAGCATTTTTCTTGCTGGCATTTTAAGTAATAATAATTATAATTTACTCAAATTCTGATTTTAGATCCATGTACCAATATTCTGTGTCATGCTGGCCAGGAGTGTGCTATTGTAGGGAGAAATGCTGCCTGTATTTGCAAGAAATCATGTCCTGAGCGTGAAAATACAGTGTGTGGATCCAATGGGATGACTTTTCCCAACCACTGTGAGCTGCACAGGACTGCCTGCTTAGAGGGAAAAAAGATATCCATAAAGCATGATGGGAGATGCAAAGGTGTTTACAATACCATCAGTCTGCTTTTTAGGCGAGGGGCCGAACTCTGGAGTTTGGGACGCACAAAGTTTTTTGGGGGGTGTGAAATTTTTCATTCTGCAATTTCATTGGGTAGGAATTTAAATAATTCTCAAGTATTTTTTTTGTGGCTTGATTTCATTAGGAACTTTTTTGGGAGTATTCAAAACTAATTTAAACATTCATAATACTGCCCACCTTTCCTTTAATCAGTAATAGATCTCCTCCTTAGTAGGATGTGTAGAGGACTTCTAACAGTGCTTAATGTGCAGTCAAACCTTTGCCAATACCACCTCCCTACAGTGGCCTTCTCTTCACAGTGGTCCCTGTTTTTTTCCCCTGTGGAAACTCTCTTTTTTTTATCCTCTCTACATTGACCAGTTTGCTCTTTCCTAAAGGTGGTTGTTGTGTAAGAGAATATGGTGTTCCAAAGAACTAACAAAACAAAGCCACCTGATTTGAAGGGTAATAATTAAGTGCTTAGGCCCTTTTGTGCTAAGCAAAATTTTGTTTGTTATGCAATAAAAAAATCTGTCATCAAAAGCCATTTCTAGTGTGAACAAGTTTTTTCCGCAACCAAAGTTTTCTCAACTGTCATGAAAGTTCAGAGATGCCATTGAGAAGATTGGGAGGCCTACAATTTTTTGTCAGGTGACAAACTTATTTGTTCCTTGACAGCTGTCCTACTTTGTTGGGTCATCTTATTTCGTGAATGTGACCAATTAAAGTTCCTTCAATTGACATTTCTGTTTAGACAAAAACTTTCGAGTGTCTCAGATGCGACTAAGGTTGCAAAAACCAAAAATTGGTGAGTACAAAATTTTTAAATTCTTTGCAGATGCCAGACTCTATTTTTTGTCATAGTGTGAACAGAGCCTTACTTAACTTACAGCTGAACATTATGCTAATAGCATTCTCTTGACAACAACAACTTTTTTCTCCTGATGGGTTCATTCTTATTATTTTTGTCTTTGTAAAGGCCAATTTGCTATTTCCCCAACATGGCTGTTCTGGAGAGGCTGCAGCCTGCATCACAGACACTGGCTGAGGTGTATCAATTAAAAATGAAACTAACAATTTACCTGACTGATATTTTTTTAGCAACAGGACAACCAAACCAGCGTCCTCCTCCTCCTCCAAAGGTTAAGAAGTCAAAACCAGGTAAGTTGTTTTTTCCAAGGATAGCTTGAAAGGGTGTGAAATGATGCACCCTAACACTCATCTACACTTGTTCGTGATTACAATCCTGATATATTTCTTGAACCTTTGGTTCTCCAAACTGCAATATTAATTATTCTCTTATCAAAAGCGTCTTCCCTTCCCCAGTCAACCACTAATGATAATTTTACCCCAATATTTCAAATGACCCAATTATCTGAACCAATTTAATCATGTTTCTACTGTATGTGTCAAAAGTCAAAATTAAATGTTATTAGACAGTTAACAAGTTCTCTACTAAAGCTAGTAAGTTCTGGAGGTTCAGTACCTAGGTTCATAAGGCCATCATAAGTGTAATGTTTGTGTAATAATATTTTGTGAACCTGCCCTTGTATTCGGTAATTCCAGTGATGTTTACATCCTTAAATTCATATGCCATCTGGAAAACGTCATTGTCTTATTGATCTTTTAGTTGTCTGTTATGAGCATGACCGTGATGAAATACGCAGCCGTCTAATTGGATGGTTGCAAAACCAAGATACATCTCTGAGAGGAGTTGAAGGGTACACGAATCTCCTCAAGTCTTACTTTGACTTGGTTGATGAAAACAAGGATGGAACACTTGATGCTACTGAGTTCAGAGAATTTGTTGCAGCAAATCAATCAACTGATGAGGTACTACCCTTATTTATATATGTCTGACTTGGCTTAACTGATAGGCATTGATGTGGCAATCATCATTATCAAATCTTTGATATCTTATTTCAATATGCCCATCCTCTACAATTTTCTGAATCTCAGTCTGATCCCAAAAGGTGGTATATTTAGATGTTGTTAGTGAGTTTCCTGGGCTTTAGTTGGGTTTGGTGGCTTCATTTACACCTTCCTAGATAAATTCAGATTATGACAGTTTTCACATGTTTAAAATGTAGGTTGCCAGCTTGGAAGAGTACACTAACCCCATCCTGCAGAAACTGTGTGCCGATGCTCTGATTTCAATTAGTGATGATGATTCAGACAGGGAACTAAGTTTTCATGAGTTCATGAAATGTTTGAATCCAGGTGTGTATCAGGAGTCACCATAAATCCCAAATGGTAAATTTTAGGAGGTTCATTTTTTTGAAGCAAATTTGATCAGGGTGGGGGGCCTACTAGAGAGAAGGGTTCTATTTAATGTAGCAACACAGTGGTATTAGAGAAAGATAAAGAACCAGACTGGAGTTATGGTTATACTCTAATTCCTGTTTTGGGTAATGGGAATGTTTGTTTAACAGAGATTTATAGGTGACATAAATTGCTTCTTACTCTGAGCGAGGCAAGCTTAGTTTTATTTGTAATCAACATTAATTTGTGTATGTTGAAAGAAAGTGCTGGGGAGAGGGGAGGGAGTGGCTTTGACAAGGAGCAGTGCAGTGAAACTGCATGCAGTATTATGCACCTATCAATGTTAAGCCCTAGGGTGGGCAGACCCAGGGGAATTTGACATTTTAATGGCAGCCAGAGTCAAATTCCCCACCCCCAGGCACCTACTAAATGTCAATTTCCCGCCTCTGGGGTAACTTTTTCTAACAGAGTCAGGACTTAATAATTGCCAGGTTGGAAAGGATATGTCTTTTACAACCTCACATAGAAACAGAAACAGAAGGAACAAAGACTCTTCTATTTATAAACATTAGATCATACAATGAAAGAAGTGATGGTTCATATATACCGAAAAATAAAACAGATTCCTCACCTTTCTTTCACTCATGTTGTCTTGTTACTTTCAAGAAAAGCAGAGGTCATTTACCTCTGGTGACTTCTGGGTATTACCAAGATGGCAGGTCACTCATTTCCAGTTTCTCTCGGTCTTCCAAGATGGCGGCCATGTCAAATTCCCGACCCTTGGGCAACGCTTAAATGTCAAAATCCCCACCCAGGGGAAGGCACGCTCAGTCAATTTCCCGTGGGTAGCCCCCCCCCCCCCCCCACCCTGGGGCTTAACATTGATAGGTGCATTAATGCTTTTATGCCTACATATGTCAAGGAATGCTTGAATTTATCACCAGAGGAGATATATGATTTTTATTTTATTTTATCACTAGTGAGAACTTATCAATTAATTCATTGTCAAAGCATTAGAAATTTAGAGTTAGCGGTTCATAACAAGGCAAAGAAAACACCCACACATTTCTTTATTGATGCTAATATTATTAACAAACCTTTTATCTTACAGAATTCGAACCACCAAAGAGAGGTAGTGTAGTTGCTATATTTTTAATCTAGTACACATGATTCTCTCTCTTCCCTTAAAGGTTTTACTGAGTTTTCTTTTTTAACTTTGTCACTTAAATGCACTAAAAACAATATAAACTTGCCATGCAATAATATGCAAGAAAGTGCACTTTCCTTAAGCAGGTATTTTTGTTGCCTGAGTGACTGATTTATGTCATTTTAACCATTTTAGATTGTGAACTGGACAATGAGGCTTATGAAGATGGCTCAGAGATTCCAGCAATTGATTGTAACACCTGGTAAGACCAACACTGGGAATTTCAATTTGGTATTGAACAGTCATCTAATAAAATTGTATAATCATTTCTTAATAAGTTATAAATCATTATTGAGCTATTTTGAAAAAATAGCTCATATGTCAGTGGTGTAAGCGTATGTATCTTTGTGGCTCTGTGGCTTTGTATGTTGGGATGTTTG
>JBBMOI010000010.1:14365000-14390000 GCA_038088405.1 Porites divaricata | reverse complement strand
AGCGCAAATAGGGTGATAACTTTGTTTTGTTCAGGAATTCTAAACTGTCTTTGATCCCCGTAAATTGGAGATAAGCACAAGCAACTCCATTGCCACTATACTAGAAATTCACATACTATTTTGGCTCCCACTTTGTAAGACAAATGTCAGGCAATCGTTCCGTTTTACATCAAAATCCAAATTAAGGTGGCTGTCGGGGTGACCGTATAAAATCTCTCTACTTGGGAACGTGATCAACAAGGGGATAAATTTTATAACTATTTGAACCGGATGCGGTCCCTCGTTTTAGTAATTTCTTAATATGTTTTACGTCAGTTTTGTACTGATGCTTTTATCGACGTCGCCCTTGTCGAATCGTAATGTGCTCGAAAATAAGTGGCTTTGTCATTTCATTTTTCCTGAATTTTCAAATCCAACTTTGAAATTTCTATCGAACGTTGCCTTTTGGCCCTCGAAGGAGTGTTAAGGTATAGCGCTGCGGAACGCATTCAAAGACGTAACAGTACAGGGTCAAAAAATGCACAGTCACATAACTACTACTGGCAATAGCGAGACTCATCTGTTGCTATCGTTTGCTTCTTTTACTGCTCGGTTGCATGGAGAAGGGGTCGTCTGAATCCTCACTTTCGTCCTGCAGGTCATAAAAGAAATGTGGAAATAAAGCGGGAAAAATTCCTTAGATTGGCTCCTTCGGTTTTCTTGGGCGCCTAAGTTCAAATCACAGGGTTTGGAAAGGGGGTCCCCGATCCAATATTCCCGCTCCTTTTTCATCACAATCCCACATCCCCAACTTTTGTCGTCTCTACCCCTAATATGGTTTTCTTTCCTAATATAGTATCCCGTGTCAAGATTTCGGCGAATCCCGCTTACTGGCTAAGCGGCTAAATCCCTTATCCCTTCAAGAAATTTGGTTTTCCTGAACGCCGCACGGTATATAGGTCAAATCGCGGATCCAAGTATACCCTTCTCCACCCTGATATGCCGCATTTGACTGGACATGCGTTTTAAGACACAAGTCTTGCACACAGGTCTCTGTGCGAGTTCATTCTTAGAGCCATTGTTGGTATTAAGGATAAGGATAAGGATAAACTGATAAACTCTGTCACCCTTCTGCAGTTCAGAACGTAAAAGCCAGCCCTAATGAGTATGTTCAGGCATTATAACGTTGGAATAACACAAAGGCCCTAAAAGTTCTAGCAGATCCTCGGAGAGGTTATAGCAAGGAAACATTTAATCAACAAACTACATTAATGGCCCGTCAACAAAATATTGGGGGTGAATGCTTTGTGCTACAGAAGCTAATAAAGTTGACACTAAAACTGACTGGACGCCAACTTGAACTGTCATTCCGAAAAACTGTGCTTTGGTTGTTTGATAGTGGACGCAATGCCGAAACGCGTTACAATGTGGGCCCTTTCAAACGAAAATACATATTAAATGAATAAGGGGACTTTGCGTATCACACACTATATTTACAAGGGTTCCTTGCTAGCGAGAAATAACATAATAACTTGGTATAAAAGAACGAATAGAAACTTAAGCTTACATCATCAACAGCAAAACTGCTGAAAAGGCTGTCTATATCCAAATTTTTACAATGAGGTGACGAAATTATCTTTGATGGGGTGAGCTTAAGAACAAAAGAAAACATTAAACATTTTTGGGACAAGCCACACGCTCTTTAGTATAATTTCTGATAGTTGCCCTGCCGACCGGCTGACTCTTATTACACGCCTCTTGCCTAGTCTCTAGGCCTCATTACCCCACACGGCCAATTCGTTTCGAGTTACGTGGTCCGGGGGAAGACGTGAGTGTTTCCCGCCCGTTCGCCTGGGAAAACGCCATAGAGGAACTAGGCAAACACGCCGCGTTGTAAAAGCACTTCTCTACAACCTCGTTCCCTGTGCTTTTCCTTTAAAACATGGAGGAGGGGAGGGGCGGGGCGCCTCTTTTCCCACCCCTCCCATGTTCTAAGGGAAAATCCCTGAGGACAAGTTTGACTTTGCTTTGCTGGTTGAGCTTCCCTTGGTCCTTGCAATCTGTCGATGTCGCGTTTTTCCACATCGCCGAGGCAAGAGAGAGTGCTGAGCGTCTTGTACATGGTGAACCTCCGAGAGAAGAGTAATAATGAAACGCGCTTTTGTATATGCTTTGAACTGTTGGAAGTTTTTTAAAGATTCGTCCTGCTACTTTATTTTCTTGCAGGTCTACTCGACTTGGCTAATTCCTACTGTGAGACACAGCTTAAACGCCTCTGCGAACGAATTATAAAACAAGGCATCACCGTGGACAATGCCGCCATGTTGCTTGCGGCGGCGCTCAAATACAAGGCTGTGGTAAGAAGTGAACTAAGGATCCGCTTTCACGAAGGACATGTTAATCTCCGTTAGTACTGAAGCTGTGCTGAACCCGGGTCTGGTGGTGGGGGTGGACGGACGTTACTCAACCAATTGTATACGGGGTGGCTCCGCCCCGAGGTCCAACCCCCTATCCTGTTATATAATATATAGATTTAGCCAGGGCTAAAAGCGAAGCTCCTATTAACTCGAATTTATGATTTAAATCAAACAATAAACTTGTATTCCACAATTCAGTTAACTTTAGACCACATTCATGTGACTTTTGAGGGAAAGGTTAAGTGATTTTAGAGAACAGTAATTTGGAAACAGTCCAAGCTAAGAGTGAACTTAATCTTACATCGAGTTGATAGCCTTATACGTACACCCAAAAAATAGCAATCATCTTCGATCACATTTAAGAGCACGGGCTCTTGATCACAGTAGATTAGGCCTGGAAAACAAATCAGGCGGCGTTTTTTGCGTTCGACAAGTTTACTTTACAAAATCTTGCCAACACGTCTGGGGACGGGTAAACCAACCTTTTATACTTTTTATACATCACATCTGAGGTGAAACAGTACCACGAGGCGCTGTTTTTATCATACAGACCTCGGACAGAATTTAGTATTTCACAATTTTGCAATACAAATTGCACTCACTCAATATTCATGACGATCGAAGCACGTGTAGGCTTTTAGCGAAACCGTTAAGAAAATTTCCAAAATCACCTATGCGGCTAGCCGGTTTTCACTTTTGACAAGCGCCAAAGTCGACTGTTTAAATTATGATTAATAGAGTTATACGCTTCAACATAATAAAGAATTTATTATGTTTATTTTTTATTTAACCCATTCGCCCCTGAACCGCCCGTAACCCTCGTGACGTCATCAGTTTTAACGGTCAAGGTCAACTTTGTCCGCTAACTTGTGCAGAGTGAAGAGATCTTTCAAACCATACAAGAATGACCACAATTTAGTCAAGGACACCGGAGAAAACGGCAAAAACCCATGCAAGATTGACCTGTAAATCTTCATGAAAATCTCGTTCCATTACCCACCTACCTTTCCTTTCACCTAATCCTAAGATCCTAAAAGCTTTCCTAAAAACAATTCCCATCAAAATGAAGCCTACTAAATGCCTAGCAAGAGAAAAAAAATGAGCAAGAAAAGCGAAGAAAGAGGGGAGGAGGGAAAGGGAAAAGTCGAAATTTTGCTTTCTGCGCATGCCCGAACTTCGCAAGCTGATATTTTGCATCTGGATCAGAAGGCCGTCAAGTGTACGACCAGTAAACGGGTTTGTGGTGAGTTTTAGCTCTTTATAGCATGACAGTGACCAGAAAACCACCCGACTAGCTTCAAAACGCGTTTTTCGGCAAATTCTCCAGGAGCGAATGGGTTAATGGTTTTATAACGATGTGTAATCTTCAAAAGTGTTTGATACGCGCGGCATTTTGCCGGACTACTCCTGCAAACGATGTTCATGAGCGACTGAAAACAAACGGCACAGCGATAAAAATTGCAAAAGAGACTACCAGCAATCAATAAAAGGACAATAATTCGGTGAAACATATACAGAGACAACAATTTTCATTCACGAAGACAGGTATTAAAGTGTCTCTGAAATTCCTTGTTTATGTTTTTCATTTTGTAAGCCGGCTTCCCGGTGTTTTCTTTTTCAAAGATGAACTCGAGGCAAGAAAATCGCTCAAAGCTTTCTTTTACAGAGCTTCCTTTTCTGTTTTCTTTTACATTTTCGCGGTATGAAAATGGCTAAAGGCTTTTTAAAGTTTTAGAAGCTTATAATCAAACCTGATACTCGGATAGATCATTGTCTCATATCTTACAATTAAAAATGTGCATAAACTAAATAGTCGCATAAACTACGCTCGACTTCATTAAATTAGATATAAAAAACAAACGTCAAATACAATAATTACTCAGGCTTACCATTCGAGATGCACTGAAAACTATCAAGTAAGGCCAGAATCGCTTCAGACTTTTCAACCCTCTCACGCATCAAGCAAAGTGGAAAACGAAAACGATGCCACCCAAAATCGGATTGCCGACTTTAACAAGCGACGTATCTCTCAACCAAAAACCCAATAAACAAACTAGCCATGAATAACAGAAGACTCTTGATAGCAGCTGAATTTCATTTTGTACATTCAGTCAAAAAAGACGGTTAAGAACATCACAAGTGGAAACAAAACTCTGTCAGCTTCAGTTGTCAAAGTAAACAGGTTTCAAGGTGCTGCACAAATTTTCCACACTAACTCACCTGTCTAATTTTGACCAATCACAGCATAAAAATTGGACGTAGAGCGTGACCAACGCGTGACCTTGGTGAGAAAAGTCAAAAGCAACTGGCATGTCTTCCCTGCCTGTAAAAACTTGCTCAATTTTAGCTTTCGAGGTCAGTTTGAAATAAAAATTTTAATTGTGCGGCACATAAAAAACACAGCATATTTCATATGAATTAAGAAATGTTAAACTTGAGCCTGCGATCATTTGAAAACTAGTAACTTGTCAGCGGATAACTTCAAAAAAGACTCGACCTCGATGGGTCGACACCTGAGCCCGCGATACGGTCAGGTGATACTGGTCAGTGGATACCCTGTTTTGACAGCTGTCAATTGATCACAACATTGATGTGCAATATATGTGTGCAATATCAGTCTTCCTGTGCTTTCAAACTAGGTAGAAAGTGTGAGGATTGAACACTGGTTTCCCTGTGGTGCGGACGGACGGGCAGGCGGTGTACGGTCACGTGATTACCAAATTTTCTGGGATGGGTAGATTTACTTACCCATGGTGCTCCGCAGGCGCGCTTCGCGCGCCAGAGCTCCGCTATCATTTTTGACAGAAAAGTTAGCCCCGCTCACTGATTCCGCAGTAGCTAAGCGTTTAGTCTATTTTTATTTATTTTCTTTCTAGGATCTGGAAGAATTCTGCTTCAAGTTCTGTGTCAATCACCTGACGGCAGTCACGCAAACTGAAGCTTTTAATCAACTGGATGAGACAACAGTCAAGGAATTTGTTAAAAAAGCTGCTAAGTGGGGTGCCTTTAAATACTAAACCTGAACAACTCTCAACCAACTGTACCTTAAAAGTAGACTTTCTAAAAGTCCTTTATGTTTTTTCCTGGTTCGGTTCGCTCACTTTTAAGAACTTATGAGAGGTCGCCTTGTAGCAAGTCTATTTTAAAAGCAATAGATTTTACTGAATTGAAAGGGGACAGTTCTAGACTATAACAGATTGTAACAGTTATCAGTTTATTTGGCATTTATAAATCTGATTTGCGGGGTTTTAATGAAAAACACTCTGATGATGTGAGAGGTTTTTTTTAACAACCATAATATCCGTAAAATTCAGTTGAACATAATTACCGGGGCTTATAATATTCAAGGCCCCTCTTCGACGGGCTTAATTTCGAAGGGGCTTATTATGAGGGAAACCTGGCTGACCTCATCACAGGTAGCCCAGGCTCAAAATACTATCGGAAAAAGGATTGCTTACCGTAAATGACCTAATTCCTGCCCCTCTCAAATATACGCCTCGTGTCTAATAAATGACCCCCTATATGAGGAAAAGTTTGATTTAGACGCCCCTCTCTTATTAACGCCTCCTGTCTAATAGACGCTTCCTCCCATGGCAGTTTCCCGTTATGACTCTCCATCATCTCCTCCATCAGTGTTCAGACCTCTCATAGCCAGGTGATCTGTGACGTCACTGCGGGGGCCTGGGGAAAGAAATTTTAATGCCGTATCCCATAAACCAAAGCTGACGGGAACAGATTGAATTGAATTGAATTGGTGCGCGCGTTGGTTTATGGGATACGGCATTAAAATTTCTTTTCCCAGGCCTCCGCAATGACGTCACAGATCACCTGGAGTAGATTTGTTACAGACTGCCTTTCTAGCGTTCTTTCACAGGGCGAGGCTAGTCTGTCTCCTCCTCCTCCTCAGGCGCTGCGTTTTTTGCACTTTGGTCGAGAACAAAGTAACCTGCGTCTCAGGCGTAATTTATCCTCGGTTAGTAACGTCTGCGAAGCAGCGCCACAATCCTTGTTCTGAGCCCCCAATGGACTCAATGAATTACCGGAAGGGCATTTTGAATTTTCTTTTCATACTGAATGGCAAAACAACAATGGCTTCTTGAACAGGCCAATCATGGCGCGAACTCAAATCCTGGTACACAGGTGGGGCCCCAGAACAAGGATTTTGTTGCTGTTTCGCAGACGGACTTAACCAGAGTTTAGTTTCGTGTGCAGCGCAGGCTAAGAACAAAGGCGAGCGCGAAGCTATTGAAATTGAAATTGTAATTTTAAGTAACAACAGGGCGGTGCCTTGCATGATGGGTCTAGGGTCCCGTTTGCACTTGCCCTTTTGGGGATCAGCAATTGTTTCTTAATTATTCTTGTAACTGTAATTAATTACTTTTATTTCTTTAATTATATGTCTTCTTGTAAATTCTATCATGATTTCATTCTTGCCCCAATAAAGTGTTAAAAAAAAGTTTCTCTAAACCCTGCATTCCATGCGATTCTACAAGTGTGTAAGGTGTCCAACAAATCCTTCTAAATTTGGCAATACTCCTTTAGTTGGTTTAAATGTCAATTTATTGGGCCATTTCATTGAAAGGGATTTCTTGCCTCTTTTTGCTAATATAGGGACCTTTAGATTCTGAGACGAGGATAGCTACGAATACGAGATTTTCTCAACAGGGAGCTTTAGCATCGACGTCGGCAACTGCAGCGAAAACGTCACTTTTAAAATGATTTCCCTTTTTTTCAATCTTTGTCGCGTTTATTCCAATTTGCTGAAAATTGCAAGTGTAGGCGAATTTCCCTGGAGTTGATTTCTTGACGACCGCACTCAAGTTTAGAGAGAGAAAAAGAGATTCGTAGTCGCTTGTTTACGTCCTCCATAAAGTTGCAATTAGGCATTTTCACGTCGTAGTCGTGCAAAAAAGTGTGATGCACGTGCAAATTTGTTGTTTTGCGTAATAAAGCTATTGCTTTTCTGACGTCCTATTTTCCGTCGCCGTCGTCATTGCTAAAGCTCCCTATTGCTAAGTAGTGCACGCGCGTGAACCAGCGTCATTTTGGCGGGAAAACATGATAACCGTCGTCATTCTACTACGAGTTTTAGTGAGAACGTCGTTGTGGCGGAAACGAGTTATCAAACGTAAAAGTTTTATCATTTTGCTATCTGGAGAGGGCTTAACCTCAGTATAAATAACCCTGCTAACTTTCTTGGTGAAAAAAAGTAAAATGAAGCTTTCGGGGGTGTATTTTTTTGAGAACACTCGCAAAAACTTTAAGTTAAATCTCGTACTCGTTCTCGTCTTCAGATCTAAAGCTGTCTAATGCATTTATGGCCTTCACAGCCACTCACTCCCCTCTCACTTGTTTTTAGATCAGGTGCAAGAAAAGAGAGTGGAAAAAAGTGTTAAAGATGCGTTTAATGACCAGGTACCGGTGTAAATGTCTAGCATCCCTAACCCCTGTTGTTCTAAAGCTACAATGAGGTACAAAAGTGTTGAGACACTTCTATTTCTATAAAATGGCCCCTTCCCCCTGTGTACCCCCACCCCCTCCCCCCAAAATCAATGTTGTACTTTAGACCCTCAAGACTTTCTTTTACTACAAACAACATTGATTCAGGGGTGGAGGGATTTACGGCGTTTAAATAGAATGATCAATGAAATTGTTGATAAAAGCACCCGTTTTAGACAAGTGCGTCAACTACATTTTTCCCTGATTGTAGATAACGCTACCCAATGGAAATATCGCATAATTGACCTTACCCTCTCCCCTGGGGCTTATCTGGGATAATGAAACAAATGATTTATAATGGTAATTGAACTGAGTGGAGTGCAATTTGGTCTGAAGTCATACGCGTGATTTCAAAATCGAACGAGCTCGCAGCGCGAGTTCGATTTGAAATCACAAGTATGATTTCAGACCAAAATTGCACGACACGAAGTTCAATTACCACTATATTACATCCATTTTGAAATCGCAGAATTTAGTCAGTTCAAGTAGCTGGTTTGTTAAAAAACCGAAACAAAAAGGCTTTTACATCTCCTTTTGTATTCGAAACAAAAATGATGCGATATAGAACAAAAATGGTGCGATTTAAAACAGAACACAGGAAAAAATAACGGATTCCCATTTTTGGATATTATAGGGTATTTAAAGAATACCCATAAAAATCCCAAATTTGGCAAAGTGAGACAAGTCCCAACCAGGGAATTCCCAACTAAGTTCCCAGATTGGGACTTGTCTCACTCTTCCAAATTTGGGATTTTTATGGGTATTCTTTAAATACCCTAAAATATCCAAAAATGGGAATCCGTTATTTTTTCCTGTGGAAATGATGCGATTTAGAACATGAATGACGCGATTTGGAACAGATGCGATTTAGAGCAAAAAATGGTGCGATTTGGGAATAAATCACACTGCTGAGAGCCAATCAGATTGCACGGATCGCCGGTGATTTCAAAGTGGATGTAATAAAAAATGAACATAACGAGGTTGAATAATCCCACCTGGTCGGAGGTGAACTAGTTGGCTATTTTGCAAGCGTGATCGAGAATTTGGACTCGGGACTACCGAGTACAAATCCAGATAAAGGTCAAGGCGGGCCTTGAACTCAGGGCTCTAACCGCTCGGCCTCTTACTAAGTGGACAAGTATTTCAGAAACCAATCGCGCTATCCAATGGATGGAAATTTATCCGACGGATAGTGTTGTTTACCTTTGAACAATTAGAGACTGAAAGTAGGCCGGCAGTTGCCTAAATGTTGGAAATCTTGTGCGCAACCTATATTTGTGCATACAATCTAGTGTCATCGAATTTAACGCGCCACTAAGTGAATTTCACCCATGAGAGCCATGAAATCATGGAAAATTGGATCTTTGACCTAATAAAGTGAAATGCTCTGTCGAAAAAATTGACTTACAATTATCTCCTCTCGCTGATATTTGCTTGTGAAATTTTAATTTTTAGTTTTTCATGATCTGTGTATTCGGTAGAAACGCAGACGGTTTTTTACTCGTGGCTTCTCTCCACCCGAAAAGTAAGACTTCACGCCCGAGCCACCAAACGATTTCTGTGACGGAGAGAAGCCAAAACCCTTATGCCTGAGCGTTTGTAGGCTGAGAACTTGATTTGGTGTGCCGTAATAGGCCATTTCCGAGTTCCCCCGGGCCTCTGTCTCATAACGAGGGTAGGTGCTCAGCCTTTGATATGGAAATCATTTTTCATTCTCATGCAAATAAAACTCATTTTCACAAGAAAGGTTGTGTACCTAGCCTCATTTTGAAAGTAAGAGTTTGTGGAAGTGGCCTATTGTGATTTGTCGTTGAAAGGTGTTTAAAAAATTTGGCGATGCAAAAGGTGGACGAGCGCTGTCAAACAATCCCTTTTTCTTTCCAACTTTTGAAATTTTTTCTTCAGGAAACAAGTGATTTAACATTTATGATTGAAGGAAAACCTGCGTACGTACACAAGGCCATGTTGAAAATAAGGTCATAATAGCACCTTACCAGCTTTATTAATTTGTGTATTCCAGAGTAAAGCGTTATTAAATACAATTCCACTTGCGTGTACTTTCTGTCAACAGTTCAATTTTTCATATGCCTTCGACACGACAGATGTTTCGCCCGGAACTTGCAAGCAAGCTTAGCACTGCTTTGTGGGAACAAAGTGCTTTTTGATAAAGTTAAGATGATGAATTTTGAGCCTGGTGAATACATGAGCTGTTAGATGATTTTTCAGTCCGTGACACAGGTGGCGTGGAAGAAAAAATCCATGTACTCCACGTAGGAGTCGAACCCATTGTCCTTTTGGTTACTAGTCCAGATGCTCTACCACTAAGCCACAGAAGACTCGTGGGAGCTGAGGCTACTTACCGTAAATCCTCTATTAAGCCCCCCTCCGGTTGTGTATTTATTTCAAGTCATTTGGGGTGGTGGTGTATTTGAGAGGGGGGACTTATTTAATTTAGAAAAGACGATGGTATCAGTTCTCCATAAGGAACTAGAATACAAAGTTGAGAAGCTCAAGTACAAGAAGTTTGGAGGTCATGCAGCCGAGGATCAGAATCAAATCCGAAATTCCAGTTGGTAAATAAACTATCCTGGATTAGTCCGCAAGAGGTTTTACAGTCATGATTGATTAATACAGACTCTCATTTATTAGGGAAGAATAATTAGAAGAGGGGAGGGGGAGGCTTATTTAAAACTTTCTTCCCCTGAAAAGAGGGGGGGGGGAGCTTATCAGAGGGAGGGGGCTTGGTAAAGGATTTACGGTAACTAAGTTCATATGACAAACATCCTGCATGTCTGCATACTGCGAGGACTAATGCTTTTTATACGTCAATAGGCTATTTACGAGTTGCCCCAAGCCTCTGTTTCAAAGCGAGGCCAAGTGCGAAGCCATTAATATGAAAATGATATTTTATTCTCATGCAAATAAACCTCATTTTTGCAAGGAAGGTTTTGCACCTAGCCTCGTTTTGAAAACTCGGAGATGGCCTAGTGACATAGTGATCTTTCCTCAAACCCATTACCCAGTCGTCAAACATCCATCCATGAAGGTCGTTTCTTAGAATTTTTCGATATGCGAAGCAGGCGGTGCGTGACAGACGTCTTCACTGTCGTGTTCTTCTAACTCCATTCCACTTATCGTATGTTAATATTCTCAGCTGAACGAACCCATTCTGCTTTCGGTAGGGTACCACCACCCCAGCCCCGTCCGATCCATACTGATCGATAGAATACTATGGCGTCAATAAGTGACAGTAATTTGTGCTGATTACATGGTGCAATAACTCTCTTAACATTACATAGTATAGAGAGGAGAAGTGTGACGTCACTTTATCATGGTAGCAAAATTTCTGGATCACAAAGCTTAAGCAATGATGACGGCGACGGCAACGAGAACGGCAAAAAAGCAACAGGTTTAGATTGGCAAAACAACAACAACTTTGCACGTGCATCATGTTTTTTTGTATATTTCTTAGCCGTCGTTTCACAACTGCGACATGAAACTTCCTAATTTCACGTGCCTGCTTTATGGAGTAGGTGAACACGGCACAAAAACTTTTTATTTTTCTAAACTTAGATACGGTCCTTTCGGATTCAATTCCAGAAAAGATCGCCAATATTTGACAAATTAGATGGAACAGAATAAGATCGAAAAAATTGGAAGCGGTGCATATTCAGTCTTCAAGCGACTTTTTCGGTTTGTTGTCATCCAGAAATTTTGCTACCATGGCAACGTGACGTAACGACTTCTCCTCTCTACTTGGAGCTTTTTTCCTGTCTTCATTTTTCAGAGACCAGAGATACAGCCTTACAACTGCACATCGTGCATTTGTAAGCATGGCTAGCCCGTGGTCGAATCCTTAACAGAGTGGGGAAGCGGACTTGTGTAGGGTTAATTCTGCACCCACATCATGCTCTCAAGTTGTATAATTTGTTACATATCTTTGAAACAACTCATTTTCAACAGGTGTGAACACTTCCGTAGCATGTTCCAGTCACACTGGGGTGAAGACGACAAGGAGTAAGTCTGACTATTTTGGGTTAAGAAAATCAAAAGCTCCTTAATTTCTGGTAATTTATCCTCGCTGATAGACCTTTTCTTCTTTCCTGTAAATAAAGGCATCAACTCGAGGTTTGTGTTGACAAAATACAGTGATTTGTACAAAATTATCCAGTCGAACCTCAACGTCATTACTTTGTGTTTGCTCACTGGAGCTAATGCGGGAAAGACCTATATGGATTATACGGATCACTTAAGCCCTCGCCATGGAGCGAGAGGGACTGGGGAAAGAAGAGAGACCTTTCCTAGTCAAAACCTAAGAAAGAAGAGAGATTAATGTTTGAGGGGTTCTATGTGCAGGCTGAAAAGATTTCTAGATGTCTTAAAGAAACAGAATGTCTCTCTACTAACATTCTGCAAAGTCATTGTCGTTTCCCAGGAGAACTTTTTGCGAAGAGAGAAGAGAAATGACGATCAAAGCCTATCTTTTCAGTGGCTGTTGAAAAAGATATTTCTGTGTTCTAATTATATTTTGTATAATTTTCTTTTCACCTTCTTTCAGTGTGATGGAAGTCACTCAGTTCAGTTACCCCGTGTATCGTGCTTTCCTGCAGTATCTATATACTGATCATGTTCATCTTCAACCAGAGGACGCTATTAGTGAGTTGGATGAAAAATCTTGCTTACTGTCGTGAAGCGATAGTTTAAAAAAAATAGCATCTATAATAATTGTTGTAGCTGCAAAACAAAAGGCATGTCATGCGAAAAAATAAACAACCACTTGTTGAGCTTGTACAAGGAAAAAAAGGCACATAACTAAAATTGCTAAAAAGCCTGTCTATATCCAAATTTTTACATGAAGGTGACGAAATTATCTATGAGTAAGGGGTGAGCTTAAGAACAAAAGAAAACATTTAACATTTTTGGGACAAGCCACACGCCCTTTAGTAGCATTTCTGATAGTTGCCCTGCCGACCGGCTGACTCTTATTACACGCCTCTTGCTTAGTCTCTAGGCCTCGTTATTCCGCGCGACCAATTCGTTTCGGGTCACGTGGTCCGAGCGAAGAAGTCAGTGTTTCCCGCCCGTTCGCCTTGGGTATGTCACCGCAGTAAATTGACCGGAAGGCCTGGGAAAACGCCATACAGAAACTAGGCAAACACGCCGCGTAGTAAATGCACTTTTCTCCAACCTCGTTCCCAGTGTTTTTTCCTTAAAACATGGGTAAGGGGAGGGGCGCCCCTTTTCTCACCCCACCCATTTTCTAAGGGAAAAGCCCTGAGAACCAGTTTGACTTTGCTTTGCTGGTTGAGCTTCACTTGGTCCGTGCAATCTGTCGATGTCGCGTTTTTTCCACATCGTCGAGGCAAGGGAGAGTGCTGAAGGCAAAAACGATTTAAGAGGCCTGCATGTCTTGTACATGCACAGCTCCTAGGAAAGAGTAATACTCCGAATTAATGAATTAAAAACTTATCTCCTCGCAAGAGGATATCATAACACTTTCCTTGACTCACAATTCCTACGAGCTGCTAATATTTCTCGCATCGACGCTCTGCAAACTAACCGTCACGACTCCATTAACCGCATACCTTTTGTCGTTACATATAACCCAGCACTTCCTCACTTTTCTAATATATTACGCAAACATTTTAATATATTACTTTCCTCTGATCGTTGCAGGGACGTTTTTAAACAACCACCTATCGTTGCTTACAGACGCACTTCTAACCTTCGCGACATTTTAGTTAAAGCGTAACTACCCGCTGTCACAGCTCCTAACAGCACTAATTTACCACCAGGCTCATTCCGCTGTGGACAAGATTGCGCCACTTGTCCTTACATTACTAACGGTCTTAAACACTATACATTTTCTTCCACAGGCGAAACGCGTAACATCACTTCACACATAACATGTAACACCAAAAACTTAATCTACATGGTACAATGTAACCGCTGTAATCTACAATACATAGGTGAAACTAAGCGACGTCTCAAAGACAGATTTAACGAACATAGACGCTCAGTTGACAAAACTGAAATTAAATCCAAACCTACCACTGTTTCTGAACATTTTCTTTTTCAACCTAACCACTGCCACACTGACATGCAGCTAATCCCACTTGAACTCATCCACTCCTCGCGTGATTCAATCAGGAAAGCCAGAGAGTCGACTCTTATAGATTTAGCAGGGACATTAGAGCCCCACGGTTTAAATAGACGTGATGAATTGTAATTTTTTTTTTTTTAAATTAAATTTAATTTTTATTTATTTATTTATTTTATTATTTTTTTACTTATTATCTTTTTGAAATACCTTGTATACGTCATTTCCGCCCCTCCTATGTATTGCGACATTTTCCATAATATAATATTGTAAAATCATTTACATAATTTAGTAACATCTAAACCTGAAGAAGGCTGGTTTGGCCAGCCGAAATATTGTTGTTCAAATATATTACGTTGTGTCAGCCTTGCAGTAGTCTTTGGACTTCTCGTCGTCTAATAATGAAAACGCGCTTTTGTATGTGCTTTGAACTAGTGGATTTTTTTAGAAAAATTCTTTCTGCTACTTCATTTTCTTGCAGGTCTACTTGACTTGGCTAATTCCTACTGTGAGACACAGCTCAAACGCCTCTGCGAACGAATTATAAAACAAGGCATCACCGTGGACAATGCCGCCATGTTGCTTGCGGCGGCACTCAAATACGAGGGTGTGGTAAGAAGTGAACCAAGGATCCGCCTTTGCTGAAGCTGTGTTGAGCCCGGGTTTAGGGTGGGGGTGGACGGGCGTTACTCAACCAATTGTATACGGGATGGCTCCGCCCCGAGGTCCAACCCCCTATCCTGTTATATACCATTTTTGACAGAAACGTTAGCCCCGCTCGCTGATTCCGCCGTAGCTAAGCGTTTAGGCTATTTCTATTTATTTTCTTTCTAGGATCTGGAAGAATTCTGCTTCAAGTTCTGTGTCAATCACCTGACGGCAGTCACGCAAACTGAAGCTTTTAATCAACTGGATGAGATAACAGTCAAGGAATTTATTCAAAAAGCTGCTAAGTGGGGTGCCTTTAAATATTAAACCTGAACCACTCTCAACCAAATGTACCTTAAAAGTAGACTTTCTAAAATCCTTTCTTGGAAAGGGGACAGTTCCAGACTATAAGAGATTGTAACAGTTCATCAGTTTATTTGGCATTCATAAATCTGATTTGCGGGGTTTTAATGAAAAACACTCTGATGATGTGAGAGGTTTTTTTTTTAACAACCATAATATCCGTAAAATTCATAATAATAATATAATAATATACAATATTTATAGAGCGCTAATTCCCAATGGTCCAAAAGCGCTTCAGTTAAACATAAGCACCGGGGCTTATAATATTCAAGGCCCTTCTTCGACGGGCTTAATTTCGAAGGGGCTTATTATGAGGGAAACCTGGCTGACCTCATCACAGGTAGCCCAAGCTCGAAATATTATCGGAAAAAAGGATTGCTTACCGTAAATGATCTAATTGCTGCCCCCTCTCAAATATACGCCTCGTGTCTAATAAATGACCCCCTATATGACGAAAAGTTTGATTTAGACGCCCCTCTCTTATAAACGCCCCCTGTCTAATAGACGCTTCCTCCAATGACAGTTCCAGTGGCGGATCCAGACCTTCCGATTGGGGGGGGGGGGGGGGGGGGGTCATCCAGACCCAGAGGTAAGGGGGAAGCCCGGTTTTCAGAATAATTTTTCCCTGCTCTCCGGGCCTTAGTTTGGTCTAAAAATAGGGTGGCATACCCCTCCCGCGGATCCGCCACTGGTTTCTCTAAAACACTATGAATTGGCAGAAAGGAGCAAATTCGATCATTCAATTTGTTCAGTTTTCTTGCTTGATTATGGAGGGCGCTATTTTTTTGGAATTTTTCGGTTAAGTGATATTTTGAGGTAATTAAGTTTCAATAGGAACGTACTGAACAGGATGTCTTTGGAAATATGTAATATGTTATTATGATTTTTAGTTCAAAACCAGCCATGTAATATATTACTAATTTATTGTCATAGTTCTAAAGTAACTGAAATAATTAGCCTGTTCCAGGCTCCGAGATAGTGGTGAAAAGTCGTTCGGTAAAAAGAAATGCGAAAACGCGCGGGGGCTGGGGAGAGAGTCTCGCGCCGCCACCGTCCCCTTTCCTCCCCTCTCCCAAGTCGCAAGCGTCTTATTTTCGCTTTTGGTCGTTTTAATACGTCTCTAGTATCTGAGAGCCTACTGAAATAATTTGCTGTAAGCTTAATTTCAATGAAAGTTTTTCTGTCATATATATTTATCTGTTCGTAAACATGGTCAAAAAATAATTCAAAATAACGACTTGAGCTTGTACATATAAAAGAGGTTAGTTGAATTTCTGTAGAAACTGTTCTATTTATAGTGAAACAAGTTTTCCGCAATAAAAGGTCAAACTAGGGACAGATTTGCCACAATTGATAATCATGTCGGTCATGGCTTTCGTCTGGGTGGTTGCAAGACCGAAATTTCCTTGAAAAACGGCCAACAGGCTCTGAAGGCTGGGCTGCAGGCAAATCTGGAAAAGTCCTATATCAGCTCTCCTTAGGCATGGTTCAGACGCCGTACTTTTCATGTGCCAAGTTCGACTTTGAGCGACACTAGCGCGACATCTGATTCAGACGGCGCACCGTCTGTAGAGCCTAAGTTAAGTTGGACAAAAGTTAGACAGACTCTGTCAAACTTCTGCGGCACCAAACGCTTTTGCCGCACCTAACTAAAACTGCCCTACCAAATTGATTCAAACGCCGCTCTTTTGCCGTACTTAATGCATCAGTAGGTTCAGCACATGTGAGTGGAGCGGGGCCTGAACCGGGCCTTACACAGGGAAATTGCAGTGGGTCTTATCCGCAGTGCACAGGTCAATGTGTGAATGTACCCTGTCCCCTGATCGTTAGATAGAATGGACCCAATAAATAAGAACTTGAGTTGACGGGTCCTAGCAGGCGTGAAGATGGCTGAAACAGACATGGTCCCAGACTCTCCTCAAAAGAGAGCAATTAACCAAATTATTACGGGGGAGGAACTCTTCCACTAATAGGCTTTATGGAACTCCAGCCTAAATTAGCCCCCCCTTCCCACGCCCCCTTATTGTCCCATGCTAGTGCTGATCACTCGTCTTACGTTCTCAGAAGAGAGCTCTTGTGAAAATACATCAAACGCTCCGTTCTCGCCACAAGTCATATTTTTATCCAAGATTGCTCTAGCTATGCGTTTTATTTTTCGTCCGTCTTTACCACTGAAGTTAGCTTGCGTAAATGTAGCAGCCGTTCCCGTTTCGTTTCATCCAAATTTTGTTCCCCTCTCAGCTCCTTTCCCGTCACTAATTTTCCTTGTCTCCCTTGCACCTCCAGCCACAAATTGCGATATTTTCGGCCGAAGAATCGAATACACAACTTTTTGCTGTTAAAATTGTTCCCAACACTAACCTTAAAAATCCCAACTGGTGAAAAAATCCTGAAGTTATACACAGACCCGCAAATATGGGCCGCATCCCTCTAACCTATGTCGGTATTTAACAATTATTCCTCGAGCCCATTCAATGACCAACTAGTTGGTCATGCAGTTCACACTTTCCACATTTTTCTAGAGATGCAATATTTAACAATTAGTAAAATCCAGCTAGTGGTCTGTTAACAATGCTGCGTTCTGATTGGTTGAGCTACTACTGGGCTATATGTTGTAGCCCACTACTAGTAGCGAAAAGGGCGAGCTTTTTGGCGGTAAAAATGGATTAAAGTCTAGCTTTAACTAGCTACAATTTTTTCATTCTCGATATTTTTGACCAACTAGTTTGGGCCCCCAGAGGCCATGAGGGCGAGAGGAATAATTGTTTTAGTAAAATCCAACTAGTTGGTCAAAAATATCGAGAATGAAAAAATTGTAGCTAGTTAAAGCTAGACTTTAATCCATTTTAACGCCAAAAAGCTCGCGCTTTTCGCTACTAGTAGTGGGCTATAACATGGCAAACTGATCCTTACGGCCAGGCGATGAAGAAGTGAACAAAAGGATAAAACAAAAGAATATAAAAACAAATTGCCCAATATTTCGGTTTTAAGACAAACCTTCTTCAGGGGCTGAAAAAATGGAAATAAAAATAAAAGTTCGTTACAAATAAGAATTTGAAAATGTGATTTTTGTTCACTTCTTCATCGCCTGGCCGTAAGGATCAGTTTGCCGTTTTATATTTTTCTACAAGTTTAATTGTGATCCTTTCCGGCCATTTTGGATTTTTATGGAGCACCACTCATTGGTTTGTTGCTGCGGTTTTGCTGACATTTAAAATATCTTGGAAGCTATACCTAATAGCCCAGTAGTAGCTCAACCAATCAGAACGCAGCATTGTTAATAGACCACTAGTTGGATTTTACTAAATGTTAAATATTCCATCTCTAGAAAAATGTGGAAAGTGTGAACTGCATGACCCTGGTTTTAACACGACTTTTCTATAAAAACCATGAGATAAAAAAGGCGTTAAACGTTCCCACTTGATGTGTTTTTACAAAGACCAACAAGTAACAGGATTTCAATTGTATATGATCATGTTTCAAATAATAAATTAACGGCAAAGAATGCGAGTTACCCGAGACTCTTGACAAATCGGAACCAGTCTATGCAGTGCAGAGATTGTCAGCGAAGGTGAGTTGTTTTGGTAGCCCAAATGCCCCTAGAAATCAACTTCTCAATCTGGAACACTTGAAGGTTTATTTGTTTTCTGCAAGAAAATAATTTAATCTCTCTTGTCAAAAAGCCTTATCTGGCATTATCGATTGACCTAATTTAGAGTGTGTTAACAGCGACCGGGTAGGATCCAATATCTCTGAACGAAGAATGAAAATACTTCTGACCCTTTGTTTGTTGTGGAGTTTGGTTTGTCTTGCAGTTACAATCGATTCGGTGAGTTTGTATTTGTTTCCTTATGCCCATGAAAGGTTTTTCATCCCATTGTGCAAGAGAACCAGTAGAGTCTATTAAAAGATTCAGATCATCATAGATGTAGTTTCGCGTAATCGCAAAAATTTGGAAGCGTTGCGTTGTTTTCAGAATTTCACCGTCTACGTAGCGAATTTGCTTTTGCTTACTCTTTACACTACATATTCTTTAACTTTCACACCGTTTGCAGCCTTATGAAGCTGGCGACACCAAAATTTTCCGTGATTTGTTTTGTGTTCCATATACAGTAAAACAAAGGTCCAATAAATATATTGTTTTCGGCAAAACCAGAGGCCAAGATGATAGCGACATTACATACATGTATATTCATTGTACAGTAATACCTTTCACAATGAATGCTGTTGAGCAATATAATTCTTAAGCATATAAAATTAATGCCCCTCACCCCCAACAAGCTTTAAGTATTTCAAGTATTCAATGAGTATTCGAGTAATTTTGAATTCCCTTTTATTCTCCGGTTGACGCATCTAGCCTCGGCCTGCTGAAGATGATGAACTGCTTCAAACTCAAAACAAAGGTTTGTTGGCGATTATTCTCACTTCTCTCCAGTGACGCCAGTGGCTGAATGCACCTATACTACAAAGCACTTATAAAGCTGGGTTGGGAGGTAGTTTCCCTGGGAAATAGAAAGAGAAGTACTGGTATAGTGGTCATATGTAGGATTTTGACATCACTTATTGCCTTAGTTAATTGATTGCCTCAAGCATCTTCTCAGGGGCCCATGATAAAAGAAAACACTTGAAATGCATTAGTGTTACTGCTTTGGTAATAATAAGGATAAGTTAGCACTATCATGATTGTCAGATGGTTCCAGTGTCTCAGCCTTGGACCATGCAGGCTCTGCAGTGGGGGAAAAAGGCAAAAAACGGGGTCAAATAGGAAAGATATCGGTGAGCGAAGCGAGCTGAGCAGTGGACCCTTTCTTCTCCCCAGACTAACTCACAGCTTGCCTTGCTTACTGAGTTTTTCTCCTTTTCCACCAATGAAGAGCCTGCATGATCCCAGGTCAGGTGTCTCAAGGCTATCCTTTTAACTGCAACCCTTTGTCAAGAATTAATTTCTAAATTTTAAAAATTCCCAGATAAAGGGGGAACTGTGCACTCACCACCCATCACAGCCACACCTTGATCTGCATCCACTACTGAAACAAATGGTCCATGCACAGCAGCCAGGGCCCTTTTATGTACAGTGGAGCCTCGATTTAGCGGAGGGCCAAGGGGCACTATATCAAGGTTCTTTTTCATATATCTTACTATGACTGCAGGGGAAAAGAAAATCGTTTGTTATGCTTCAAGGACTTTGTTATGTAGAGGTTTGTTATATCGAGGTTCCACTGTAGGTTTTTTTATGCCCGAAGTATTGTCCACATGGAAGAAATGGAGCAATTTGGAGTGTATGCATCAGTTCATTAGCCACCTGTCTGTGAAAAACTTAAATAAATAAATTGAGCCAAAGAAAAATTATGATATTTCAACATGACCAAAGAAGTTCAGGCTTCTTGATAGTAAACCATACATAGATTTTTCTTACATGCAGGGTACTTGTTATTTCTATGGGCCATTGTTATCACATATATATTATTTATATCCCCTTTCACTCACACCCTAACAAAATGATAGCCTCTTCCACAGTTTTTCAGCTTTTGAAATGGACCCGAGTGTAATATGAAAATGATATGTTTGTATTGAGGCAATATTGTAGGGGGCAAGTTTGTACCCCACACTGTACTTGCGCGGCTGTAAACGTTTGTGACTTTTAGGAGCTATATCTTTGTCACTTTTTAACAAGTCTCTTTCAAACTTGGAATTTTGCCAAGTTAAAGGTGCTCTTTCCAGCAGAGATGAGAGATTTTCCCTTACTTGTCCATGTCAAAAGTTGAAGAAAACTTTGGAAAGGTCTATTTTGAGCATTTTTCTTGCTGGCATTTTAAGTAATAATAATTATAATTTACTCAAATTCTGATTTTAGATCCATGTACCAATATTCTGTGTCATGCTGGCCAGGAGTGTGCTATTGTAGGGAGAAATGCTGCCTGTATTTGCAAGAAATCATGTCCTGAGCGTGAAAATACAGTGTGTGGATCCAATGGGATGACTTTTCCCAACCACTGTGAGCTGCACAGGACTGCCTGCTTAGAGGGAAAAAAGATATCCATAAAGCATGATGGGAGATGCAAAGGTGTTTACAATACCATCAGTCTGCTTTTTAGGCGAGGGGCCGAACTCTGGAGTTTGGGACGCACAAAGTTTTTTGGGGGGTGTGAAATTTTTCATTCTGCAATTTCATTGGGTAGGAATTTAAATAATTCTCAAGTATTTTTTTTGTGGCTTGATTTCATTAGGAACTTTTTTGGGAGTATTCAAAACTAATTTAAACATTCATAATACTGCCCACCTTTCCTTTAATCAGTAATAGATCTCCTCCTTAGTAGGATGTGTAGAGGACTTCTAACAGTGCTTAATGTGCAGTCAAACCTTTGCCAATACCACCTCCCTACAGTGGCCTTCTCTTCACAGTGGTCCCTGTTTTTTTCCCCTGTGGAAACTCTCTTTTTTTTATCCTCTCTACATTGACCAGTTTGCTCTTTCCTAAAGGTGGTTGTTGTGTAAGAGAATATGGTGTTCCAAAGAACTAACAAAACAAAGCCACCTGATTTGAAGGGTAATAATTAAGTGCTTAGGCCCTTTTGTGCTAAGCAAAATTTTGTTTGTTATGCAATAAAAAAATCTGTCATCAAAAGCCATTTCTAGTGTGAACAAGTTTTTTCCGCAACCAAAGTTTTCTCAACTGTCATGAAAGTTCAGAGATGCCATTGAGAAGATTGGGAGGCCTACAATTTTTTGTCAGGTGACAAACTTATTTGTTCCTTGACAGCTGTCCTACTTTGTTGGGTCATCTTATTTCGTGAATGTGACCAATTAAAGTTCCTTCAATTGACATTTCTGTTTAGACAAAAACTTTCGAGTGTCTCAGATGCGACTAAGGTTGCAAAAACCAAAAATTGGTGAGTACAAAATTTTTAAATTCTTTGCAGATGCCAGACTCTATTTTTTGTCATAGTGTGAACAGAGCCTTACTTAACTTACAGCTGAACATTATGCTAATAGCATTCTCTTGACAACAACAACTTTTTTCTCCTGATGGGTTCATTCTTATTATTTTTGTCTTTGTAAAGGCCAATTTGCTATTTCCCCAACATGGCTGTTCTGGAGAGGCTGCAGCCTGCATCACAGACACTGGCTGAGGTGTATCAATTAAAAATGAAACTAACAATTTACCTGACTGATATTTTTTTAGCAACAGGACAACCAAACCAGCGTCCTCCTCCTCCTCCAAAGGTTAAGAAGTCAAAACCAGGTAAGTTGTTTTTTCCAAGGATAGCTTGAAAGGGTGTGAAATGATGCACCCTAACACTCATCTACACTTGTTCGTGATTACAATCCTGATATATTTCTTGAACCTTTGGTTCTCCAAACTGCAATATTAATTATTCTCTTATCAAAAGCGTCTTCCCTTCCCCAGTCAACCACTAATGATAATTTTACCCCAATATTTCAAATGACCCAATTATCTGAACCAATTTAATCATGTTTCTACTGTATGTGTCAAAAGTCAAAATTAAATGTTATTAGACAGTTAACAAGTTCTCTACTAAAGCTAGTAAGTTCTGGAGGTTCAGTACCTAGGTTCATAAGGCCATCATAAGTGTAATGTTTGTGTAATAATATTTTGTGAACCTGCCCTTGTATTCGGTAATTCCAGTGATGTTTACATCCTTAAATTCATATGCCATCTGGAAAACGTCATTGTCTTATTGATCTTTTAGTTGTCTGTTATGAGCATGACCGTGATGAAATACGCAGCCGTCTAATTGGATGGTTGCAAAACCAAGATACATCTCTGAGAGGAGTTGAAGGGTACACGAATCTCCTCAAGTCTTACTTTGACTTGGTTGATGAAAACAAGGATGGAACACTTGATGCTACTGAGTTCAGAGAATTTGTTGCAGCAAATCAATCAACTGATGAGGTACTACCCTTATTTATATATGTCTGACTTGGCTTAACTGATAGGCATTGATGTGGCAATCATCATTATCAAATCTTTGATATCTTATTTCAATATGCCCATCCTCTACAATTTTCTGAATCTCAGTCTGATCCCAAAAGGTGGTATATTTAGATGTTGTTAGTGAGTTTCCTGGGCTTTAGTTGGGTTTGGTGGCTTCATTTACACCTTCCTAGATAAATTCAGATTATGACAGTTTTCACATGTTTAAAATGTAGGTTGCCAGCTTGGAAGAGTACACTAACCCCATCCTGCAGAAACTGTGTGCCGATGCTCTGATTTCAATTAGTGATGATGATTCAGACAGGGAACTAAGTTTTCATGAGTTCATGAAATGTTTGAATCCAGGTGTGTATCAGGAGTCACCATAAATCCCAAATGGTAAATTTTAGGAGGTTCATTTTTTTGAAGCAAATTTGATCAGGGTGGGGGGCCTACTAGAGAGAAGGGTTCTATTTAATGTAGCAACACAGTGGTATTAGAGAAAGATAAAGAACCAGACTGGAGTTATGGTTATACTCTAATTCCTGTTTTGGGTAATGGGAATGTTTGTTTAACAGAGATTTATAGGTGACATAAATTGCTTCTTACTCTGAGCGAGGCAAGCTTAGTTTTATTTGTAATCAACATTAATTTGTGTATGTTGAAAGAAAGTGCTGGGGAGAGGGGAGGGAGTGGCTTTGACAAGGAGCAGTGCAGTGAAACTGCATGCAGTATTATGCACCTATCAATGTTAAGCCCTAGGGTGGGCAGACCCAGGGGAATTTGACATTTTAATGGCAGCCAGAGTCAAATTCCCCACCCCCAGGCACCTACTAAATGTCAATTTCCCGCCTCTGGGGTAACTTTTTCTAACAGAGTCAGGACTTAATAATTGCCAGGTTGGAAAGGATATGTCTTTTACAACCTCACATAGAAACAGAAACAGAAGGAACAAAGACTCTTCTATTTATAAACATTAGATCATACAATGAAAGAAGTGATGGTTCATATATACCGAAAAATAAAACAGATTCCTCACCTTTCTTTCACTCATGTTGTCTTGTTACTTTCAAGAAAAGCAGAGGTCATTTACCTCTGGTGACTTCTGGGTATTACCAAGATGGCAGGTCACTCATTTCCAGTTTCTCTCGGTCTTCCAAGATGGCGGCCATGTCAAATTCCCGACCCTTGGGCAACGCTTAAATGTCAAAATCCCCACCCAGGGGAAGGCACGCTCAGTCAATTTCCCGTGGGTAGCCCCCCCCCCCCCCCCACCCTGGGGCTTAACATTGATAGGTGCATTAATGCTTTTATGCCTACATATGTCAAGGAATGCTTGAATTTATCACCAGAGGAGATATATGATTTTTATTTTATTTTATCACTAGTGAGAACTTATCAATTAATTCATTGTCAAAGCATTAGAAATTTAGAGTTAGCGGTTCATAACAAGGCAAAGAAAACACCCACACATTTCTTTATTGATGCTAATATTATTAACAAACCTTTTATCTTACAGAATTCGAACCACCAAAGAGAGGTAGTGTAGTTGCTATATTTTTAATCTAGTACACATGATTCTCTCTCTTCCCTTAAAGGTTTTACTGAGTTTTCTTTTTTAACTTTGTCACTTAAATGCACTAAAAACAATATAAACTTGCCATGCAATAATATGCAAGAAAGTGCACTTTCCTTAAGCAGGTATTTTTGTTGCCTGAGTGACTGATTTATGTCATTTTAACCATTTTAGATTGTGAACTGGACAATGAGGCTTATGAAGATGGCTCAGAGATTCCAGCAATTGATTGTAACACCTGGTAAGACCAACACTGGGAATTTCAATTTGGTATTGAACAGTCATCTAATAAAATTGTATAATCATTTCTTAATAAGTTATAAATCATTATTGAGCTATTTTGAAAAAATAGCTCATATGTCAGTGGTGTAAGCGTATGTATCTTTGTGGCTCTGTGGCTTTGTATGTTGGGATGTTTGTTGCAAGAGCCAATAAGGTTGAAGGTACTATGAGTTGATGCTTAGGAACCAATGAGATCTTGG
>JBBMOI010000010.1:14335000-14360000 GCA_038088405.1 Porites divaricata | reverse complement strand
ATTGGAGATAAGCACAAGCAACTCCATTGCCACTATACTAGAAATTCACATACTATTTTGGCTCCCACTTTGTAAGACAAATGTCAGGCAATCGTTCCGTTTTACATCAAAATCCAAATTAAGGTGGCTGTCGGGGTGACCGTATAAAATCTCTCTACTTGGGAACGTGATCAACAAGGGGATAAATTTTATAACTATTTGAACCGGATGCGGTCCCTCGTTTTAGTAATTTCTTAATATGTTTTACGTCAGTTTTGTACTGATGCTTTTATCGACGTCGCCCTTGTCGAATCGTAATGTGCTCGAAAATAAGTGGCTTTGTCATTTCATTTTTCCTGAATTTTCAAATCCAACTTTGAAATTTCTATCGAACGTTGCCTTTTGGCCCTCGAAGGAGTGTTAAGGTATAGCGCTGCGGAACGCATTCAAAGACGTAACAGTACAGGGTCAAAAAATGCACAGTCACATAACTACTACTGGCAATAGCGAGACTCATCTGTTGCTATCGTTTGCTTCTTTTACTGCTCGGTTGCATGGAGAAGGGGTCGTCTGAATCCTCACTTTCGTCCTGCAGGTCATAAAAGAAATGTGGAAATAAAGCGGGAAAAATTCCTTAGATTGGCTCCTTCGGTTTTCTTGGGCGCCTAAGTTCAAATCACAGGGTTTGGAAAGGGGGTCCCCGATCCAATATTCCCGCTCCTTTTTCATCACAATCCCACATCCCCAACTTTTGTCGTCTCTACCCCTAATATGGTTTTCTTTCCTAATATAGTATCCCGTGTCAAGATTTCGGCGAATCCCGCTTACTGGCTAAGCGGCTAAATCCCTTATCCCTTCAAGAAATTTGGTTTTCCTGAACGCCGCACGGTATATAGGTCAAATCGCGGATCCAAGTATACCCTTCTCCACCCTGATATGCCGCATTTGACTGGACATGCGTTTTAAGACACAAGTCTTGCACACAGGTCTCTGTGCGAGTTCATTCTTAGAGCCATTGTTGGTATTAAGGATAAGGATAAGGATAAACTGATAAACTCTGTCACCCTTCTGCAGTTCAGAACGTAAAAGCCAGCCCTAATGAGTATGTTCAGGCATTATAACGTTGGAATAACACAAAGGCCCTAAAAGTTCTAGCAGATCCTCGGAGAGGTTATAGCAAGGAAACATTTAATCAACAAACTACATTAATGGCCCGTCAACAAAATATTGGGGGTGAATGCTTTGTGCTACAGAAGCTAATAAAGTTGACACTAAAACTGACTGGACGCCAACTTGAACTGTCATTCCGAAAAACTGTGCTTTGGTTGTTTGATAGTGGACGCAATGCCGAAACGCGTTACAATGTGGGCCCTTTCAAACGAAAATACATATTAAATGAATAAGGGGACTTTGCGTATCACACACTATATTTACAAGGGTTCCTTGCTAGCGAGAAATAACATAATAACTTGGTATAAAAGAACGAATAGAAACTTAAGCTTACATCATCAACAGCAAAACTGCTGAAAAGGCTGTCTATATCCAAATTTTTACAATGAGGTGACGAAATTATCTTTGATGGGGTGAGCTTAAGAACAAAAGAAAACATTAAACATTTTTGGGACAAGCCACACGCTCTTTAGTATAATTTCTGATAGTTGCCCTGCCGACCGGCTGACTCTTATTACACGCCTCTTGCCTAGTCTCTAGGCCTCATTACCCCACACGGCCAATTCGTTTCGAGTTACGTGGTCCGGGGGAAGACGTGAGTGTTTCCCGCCCGTTCGCCTGGGAAAACGCCATAGAGGAACTAGGCAAACACGCCGCGTTGTAAAAGCACTTCTCTACAACCTCGTTCCCTGTGCTTTTCCTTTAAAACATGGAGGAGGGGAGGGGCGGGGCGCCTCTTTTCCCACCCCTCCCATGTTCTAAGGGAAAATCCCTGAGGACAAGTTTGACTTTGCTTTGCTGGTTGAGCTTCCCTTGGTCCTTGCAATCTGTCGATGTCGCGTTTTTCCACATCGCCGAGGCAAGAGAGAGTGCTGAGCGTCTTGTACATGGTGAACCTCCGAGAGAAGAGTAATAATGAAACGCGCTTTTGTATATGCTTTGAACTGTTGGAAGTTTTTTAAAGATTCGTCCTGCTACTTTATTTTCTTGCAGGTCTACTCGACTTGGCTAATTCCTACTGTGAGACACAGCTTAAACGCCTCTGCGAACGAATTATAAAACAAGGCATCACCGTGGACAATGCCGCCATGTTGCTTGCGGCGGCGCTCAAATACAAGGCTGTGGTAAGAAGTGAACTAAGGATCCGCTTTCACGAAGGACATGTTAATCTCCGTTAGTACTGAAGCTGTGCTGAACCCGGGTCTGGTGGTGGGGGTGGACGGACGTTACTCAACCAATTGTATACGGGGTGGCTCCGCCCCGAGGTCCAACCCCCTATCCTGTTATATAATATATAGATTTAGCCAGGGCTAAAAGCGAAGCTCCTATTAACTCGAATTTATGATTTAAATCAAACAATAAACTTGTATTCCACAATTCAGTTAACTTTAGACCACATTCATGTGACTTTTGAGGGAAAGGTTAAGTGATTTTAGAGAACAGTAATTTGGAAACAGTCCAAGCTAAGAGTGAACTTAATCTTACATCGAGTTGATAGCCTTATACGTACACCCAAAAAATAGCAATCATCTTCGATCACATTTAAGAGCACGGGCTCTTGATCACAGTAGATTAGGCCTGGAAAACAAATCAGGCGGCGTTTTTTGCGTTCGACAAGTTTACTTTACAAAATCTTGCCAACACGTCTGGGGACGGGTAAACCAACCTTTTATACTTTTTATACATCACATCTGAGGTGAAACAGTACCACGAGGCGCTGTTTTTATCATACAGACCTCGGACAGAATTTAGTATTTCACAATTTTGCAATACAAATTGCACTCACTCAATATTCATGACGATCGAAGCACGTGTAGGCTTTTAGCGAAACCGTTAAGAAAATTTCCAAAATCACCTATGCGGCTAGCCGGTTTTCACTTTTGACAAGCGCCAAAGTCGACTGTTTAAATTATGATTAATAGAGTTATACGCTTCAACATAATAAAGAATTTATTATGTTTATTTTTTATTTAACCCATTCGCCCCTGAACCGCCCGTAACCCTCGTGACGTCATCAGTTTTAACGGTCAAGGTCAACTTTGTCCGCTAACTTGTGCAGAGTGAAGAGATCTTTCAAACCATACAAGAATGACCACAATTTAGTCAAGGACACCGGAGAAAACGGCAAAAACCCATGCAAGATTGACCTGTAAATCTTCATGAAAATCTCGTTCCATTACCCACCTACCTTTCCTTTCACCTAATCCTAAGATCCTAAAAGCTTTCCTAAAAACAATTCCCATCAAAATGAAGCCTACTAAATGCCTAGCAAGAGAAAAAAAATGAGCAAGAAAAGCGAAGAAAGAGGGGAGGAGGGAAAGGGAAAAGTCGAAATTTTGCTTTCTGCGCATGCCCGAACTTCGCAAGCTGATATTTTGCATCTGGATCAGAAGGCCGTCAAGTGTACGACCAGTAAACGGGTTTGTGGTGAGTTTTAGCTCTTTATAGCATGACAGTGACCAGAAAACCACCCGACTAGCTTCAAAACGCGTTTTTCGGCAAATTCTCCAGGAGCGAATGGGTTAATGGTTTTATAACGATGTGTAATCTTCAAAAGTGTTTGATACGCGCGGCATTTTGCCGGACTACTCCTGCAAACGATGTTCATGAGCGACTGAAAACAAACGGCACAGCGATAAAAATTGCAAAAGAGACTACCAGCAATCAATAAAAGGACAATAATTCGGTGAAACATATACAGAGACAACAATTTTCATTCACGAAGACAGGTATTAAAGTGTCTCTGAAATTCCTTGTTTATGTTTTTCATTTTGTAAGCCGGCTTCCCGGTGTTTTCTTTTTCAAAGATGAACTCGAGGCAAGAAAATCGCTCAAAGCTTTCTTTTACAGAGCTTCCTTTTCTGTTTTCTTTTACATTTTCGCGGTATGAAAATGGCTAAAGGCTTTTTAAAGTTTTAGAAGCTTATAATCAAACCTGATACTCGGATAGATCATTGTCTCATATCTTACAATTAAAAATGTGCATAAACTAAATAGTCGCATAAACTACGCTCGACTTCATTAAATTAGATATAAAAAACAAACGTCAAATACAATAATTACTCAGGCTTACCATTCGAGATGCACTGAAAACTATCAAGTAAGGCCAGAATCGCTTCAGACTTTTCAACCCTCTCACGCATCAAGCAAAGTGGAAAACGAAAACGATGCCACCCAAAATCGGATTGCCGACTTTAACAAGCGACGTATCTCTCAACCAAAAACCCAATAAACAAACTAGCCATGAATAACAGAAGACTCTTGATAGCAGCTGAATTTCATTTTGTACATTCAGTCAAAAAAGACGGTTAAGAACATCACAAGTGGAAACAAAACTCTGTCAGCTTCAGTTGTCAAAGTAAACAGGTTTCAAGGTGCTGCACAAATTTTCCACACTAACTCACCTGTCTAATTTTGACCAATCACAGCATAAAAATTGGACGTAGAGCGTGACCAACGCGTGACCTTGGTGAGAAAAGTCAAAAGCAACTGGCATGTCTTCCCTGCCTGTAAAAACTTGCTCAATTTTAGCTTTCGAGGTCAGTTTGAAATAAAAATTTTAATTGTGCGGCACATAAAAAACACAGCATATTTCATATGAATTAAGAAATGTTAAACTTGAGCCTGCGATCATTTGAAAACTAGTAACTTGTCAGCGGATAACTTCAAAAAAGACTCGACCTCGATGGGTCGACACCTGAGCCCGCGATACGGTCAGGTGATACTGGTCAGTGGATACCCTGTTTTGACAGCTGTCAATTGATCACAACATTGATGTGCAATATATGTGTGCAATATCAGTCTTCCTGTGCTTTCAAACTAGGTAGAAAGTGTGAGGATTGAACACTGGTTTCCCTGTGGTGCGGACGGACGGGCAGGCGGTGTACGGTCACGTGATTACCAAATTTTCTGGGATGGGTAGATTTACTTACCCATGGTGCTCCGCAGGCGCGCTTCGCGCGCCAGAGCTCCGCTATCATTTTTGACAGAAAAGTTAGCCCCGCTCACTGATTCCGCAGTAGCTAAGCGTTTAGTCTATTTTTATTTATTTTCTTTCTAGGATCTGGAAGAATTCTGCTTCAAGTTCTGTGTCAATCACCTGACGGCAGTCACGCAAACTGAAGCTTTTAATCAACTGGATGAGACAACAGTCAAGGAATTTGTTAAAAAAGCTGCTAAGTGGGGTGCCTTTAAATACTAAACCTGAACAACTCTCAACCAACTGTACCTTAAAAGTAGACTTTCTAAAAGTCCTTTATGTTTTTTCCTGGTTCGGTTCGCTCACTTTTAAGAACTTATGAGAGGTCGCCTTGTAGCAAGTCTATTTTAAAAGCAATAGATTTTACTGAATTGAAAGGGGACAGTTCTAGACTATAACAGATTGTAACAGTTATCAGTTTATTTGGCATTTATAAATCTGATTTGCGGGGTTTTAATGAAAAACACTCTGATGATGTGAGAGGTTTTTTTTAACAACCATAATATCCGTAAAATTCAGTTGAACATAATTACCGGGGCTTATAATATTCAAGGCCCCTCTTCGACGGGCTTAATTTCGAAGGGGCTTATTATGAGGGAAACCTGGCTGACCTCATCACAGGTAGCCCAGGCTCAAAATACTATCGGAAAAAGGATTGCTTACCGTAAATGACCTAATTCCTGCCCCTCTCAAATATACGCCTCGTGTCTAATAAATGACCCCCTATATGAGGAAAAGTTTGATTTAGACGCCCCTCTCTTATTAACGCCTCCTGTCTAATAGACGCTTCCTCCCATGGCAGTTTCCCGTTATGACTCTCCATCATCTCCTCCATCAGTGTTCAGACCTCTCATAGCCAGGTGATCTGTGACGTCACTGCGGGGGCCTGGGGAAAGAAATTTTAATGCCGTATCCCATAAACCAAAGCTGACGGGAACAGATTGAATTGAATTGAATTGGTGCGCGCGTTGGTTTATGGGATACGGCATTAAAATTTCTTTTCCCAGGCCTCCGCAATGACGTCACAGATCACCTGGAGTAGATTTGTTACAGACTGCCTTTCTAGCGTTCTTTCACAGGGCGAGGCTAGTCTGTCTCCTCCTCCTCCTCAGGCGCTGCGTTTTTTGCACTTTGGTCGAGAACAAAGTAACCTGCGTCTCAGGCGTAATTTATCCTCGGTTAGTAACGTCTGCGAAGCAGCGCCACAATCCTTGTTCTGAGCCCCCAATGGACTCAATGAATTACCGGAAGGGCATTTTGAATTTTCTTTTCATACTGAATGGCAAAACAACAATGGCTTCTTGAACAGGCCAATCATGGCGCGAACTCAAATCCTGGTACACAGGTGGGGCCCCAGAACAAGGATTTTGTTGCTGTTTCGCAGACGGACTTAACCAGAGTTTAGTTTCGTGTGCAGCGCAGGCTAAGAACAAAGGCGAGCGCGAAGCTATTGAAATTGAAATTGTAATTTTAAGTAACAACAGGGCGGTGCCTTGCATGATGGGTCTAGGGTCCCGTTTGCACTTGCCCTTTTGGGGATCAGCAATTGTTTCTTAATTATTCTTGTAACTGTAATTAATTACTTTTATTTCTTTAATTATATGTCTTCTTGTAAATTCTATCATGATTTCATTCTTGCCCCAATAAAGTGTTAAAAAAAAGTTTCTCTAAACCCTGCATTCCATGCGATTCTACAAGTGTGTAAGGTGTCCAACAAATCCTTCTAAATTTGGCAATACTCCTTTAGTTGGTTTAAATGTCAATTTATTGGGCCATTTCATTGAAAGGGATTTCTTGCCTCTTTTTGCTAATATAGGGACCTTTAGATTCTGAGACGAGGATAGCTACGAATACGAGATTTTCTCAACAGGGAGCTTTAGCATCGACGTCGGCAACTGCAGCGAAAACGTCACTTTTAAAATGATTTCCCTTTTTTTCAATCTTTGTCGCGTTTATTCCAATTTGCTGAAAATTGCAAGTGTAGGCGAATTTCCCTGGAGTTGATTTCTTGACGACCGCACTCAAGTTTAGAGAGAGAAAAAGAGATTCGTAGTCGCTTGTTTACGTCCTCCATAAAGTTGCAATTAGGCATTTTCACGTCGTAGTCGTGCAAAAAAGTGTGATGCACGTGCAAATTTGTTGTTTTGCGTAATAAAGCTATTGCTTTTCTGACGTCCTATTTTCCGTCGCCGTCGTCATTGCTAAAGCTCCCTATTGCTAAGTAGTGCACGCGCGTGAACCAGCGTCATTTTGGCGGGAAAACATGATAACCGTCGTCATTCTACTACGAGTTTTAGTGAGAACGTCGTTGTGGCGGAAACGAGTTATCAAACGTAAAAGTTTTATCATTTTGCTATCTGGAGAGGGCTTAACCTCAGTATAAATAACCCTGCTAACTTTCTTGGTGAAAAAAAGTAAAATGAAGCTTTCGGGGGTGTATTTTTTTGAGAACACTCGCAAAAACTTTAAGTTAAATCTCGTACTCGTTCTCGTCTTCAGATCTAAAGCTGTCTAATGCATTTATGGCCTTCACAGCCACTCACTCCCCTCTCACTTGTTTTTAGATCAGGTGCAAGAAAAGAGAGTGGAAAAAAGTGTTAAAGATGCGTTTAATGACCAGGTACCGGTGTAAATGTCTAGCATCCCTAACCCCTGTTGTTCTAAAGCTACAATGAGGTACAAAAGTGTTGAGACACTTCTATTTCTATAAAATGGCCCCTTCCCCCTGTGTACCCCCACCCCCTCCCCCCAAAATCAATGTTGTACTTTAGACCCTCAAGACTTTCTTTTACTACAAACAACATTGATTCAGGGGTGGAGGGATTTACGGCGTTTAAATAGAATGATCAATGAAATTGTTGATAAAAGCACCCGTTTTAGACAAGTGCGTCAACTACATTTTTCCCTGATTGTAGATAACGCTACCCAATGGAAATATCGCATAATTGACCTTACCCTCTCCCCTGGGGCTTATCTGGGATAATGAAACAAATGATTTATAATGGTAATTGAACTGAGTGGAGTGCAATTTGGTCTGAAGTCATACGCGTGATTTCAAAATCGAACGAGCTCGCAGCGCGAGTTCGATTTGAAATCACAAGTATGATTTCAGACCAAAATTGCACGACACGAAGTTCAATTACCACTATATTACATCCATTTTGAAATCGCAGAATTTAGTCAGTTCAAGTAGCTGGTTTGTTAAAAAACCGAAACAAAAAGGCTTTTACATCTCCTTTTGTATTCGAAACAAAAATGATGCGATATAGAACAAAAATGGTGCGATTTAAAACAGAACACAGGAAAAAATAACGGATTCCCATTTTTGGATATTATAGGGTATTTAAAGAATACCCATAAAAATCCCAAATTTGGCAAAGTGAGACAAGTCCCAACCAGGGAATTCCCAACTAAGTTCCCAGATTGGGACTTGTCTCACTCTTCCAAATTTGGGATTTTTATGGGTATTCTTTAAATACCCTAAAATATCCAAAAATGGGAATCCGTTATTTTTTCCTGTGGAAATGATGCGATTTAGAACATGAATGACGCGATTTGGAACAGATGCGATTTAGAGCAAAAAATGGTGCGATTTGGGAATAAATCACACTGCTGAGAGCCAATCAGATTGCACGGATCGCCGGTGATTTCAAAGTGGATGTAATAAAAAATGAACATAACGAGGTTGAATAATCCCACCTGGTCGGAGGTGAACTAGTTGGCTATTTTGCAAGCGTGATCGAGAATTTGGACTCGGGACTACCGAGTACAAATCCAGATAAAGGTCAAGGCGGGCCTTGAACTCAGGGCTCTAACCGCTCGGCCTCTTACTAAGTGGACAAGTATTTCAGAAACCAATCGCGCTATCCAATGGATGGAAATTTATCCGACGGATAGTGTTGTTTACCTTTGAACAATTAGAGACTGAAAGTAGGCCGGCAGTTGCCTAAATGTTGGAAATCTTGTGCGCAACCTATATTTGTGCATACAATCTAGTGTCATCGAATTTAACGCGCCACTAAGTGAATTTCACCCATGAGAGCCATGAAATCATGGAAAATTGGATCTTTGACCTAATAAAGTGAAATGCTCTGTCGAAAAAATTGACTTACAATTATCTCCTCTCGCTGATATTTGCTTGTGAAATTTTAATTTTTAGTTTTTCATGATCTGTGTATTCGGTAGAAACGCAGACGGTTTTTTACTCGTGGCTTCTCTCCACCCGAAAAGTAAGACTTCACGCCCGAGCCACCAAACGATTTCTGTGACGGAGAGAAGCCAAAACCCTTATGCCTGAGCGTTTGTAGGCTGAGAACTTGATTTGGTGTGCCGTAATAGGCCATTTCCGAGTTCCCCCGGGCCTCTGTCTCATAACGAGGGTAGGTGCTCAGCCTTTGATATGGAAATCATTTTTCATTCTCATGCAAATAAAACTCATTTTCACAAGAAAGGTTGTGTACCTAGCCTCATTTTGAAAGTAAGAGTTTGTGGAAGTGGCCTATTGTGATTTGTCGTTGAAAGGTGTTTAAAAAATTTGGCGATGCAAAAGGTGGACGAGCGCTGTCAAACAATCCCTTTTTCTTTCCAACTTTTGAAATTTTTTCTTCAGGAAACAAGTGATTTAACATTTATGATTGAAGGAAAACCTGCGTACGTACACAAGGCCATGTTGAAAATAAGGTCATAATAGCACCTTACCAGCTTTATTAATTTGTGTATTCCAGAGTAAAGCGTTATTAAATACAATTCCACTTGCGTGTACTTTCTGTCAACAGTTCAATTTTTCATATGCCTTCGACACGACAGATGTTTCGCCCGGAACTTGCAAGCAAGCTTAGCACTGCTTTGTGGGAACAAAGTGCTTTTTGATAAAGTTAAGATGATGAATTTTGAGCCTGGTGAATACATGAGCTGTTAGATGATTTTTCAGTCCGTGACACAGGTGGCGTGGAAGAAAAAATCCATGTACTCCACGTAGGAGTCGAACCCATTGTCCTTTTGGTTACTAGTCCAGATGCTCTACCACTAAGCCACAGAAGACTCGTGGGAGCTGAGGCTACTTACCGTAAATCCTCTATTAAGCCCCCCTCCGGTTGTGTATTTATTTCAAGTCATTTGGGGTGGTGGTGTATTTGAGAGGGGGGACTTATTTAATTTAGAAAAGACGATGGTATCAGTTCTCCATAAGGAACTAGAATACAAAGTTGAGAAGCTCAAGTACAAGAAGTTTGGAGGTCATGCAGCCGAGGATCAGAATCAAATCCGAAATTCCAGTTGGTAAATAAACTATCCTGGATTAGTCCGCAAGAGGTTTTACAGTCATGATTGATTAATACAGACTCTCATTTATTAGGGAAGAATAATTAGAAGAGGGGAGGGGGAGGCTTATTTAAAACTTTCTTCCCCTGAAAAGAGGGGGGGGGGAGCTTATCAGAGGGAGGGGGCTTGGTAAAGGATTTACGGTAACTAAGTTCATATGACAAACATCCTGCATGTCTGCATACTGCGAGGACTAATGCTTTTTATACGTCAATAGGCTATTTACGAGTTGCCCCAAGCCTCTGTTTCAAAGCGAGGCCAAGTGCGAAGCCATTAATATGAAAATGATATTTTATTCTCATGCAAATAAACCTCATTTTTGCAAGGAAGGTTTTGCACCTAGCCTCGTTTTGAAAACTCGGAGATGGCCTAGTGACATAGTGATCTTTCCTCAAACCCATTACCCAGTCGTCAAACATCCATCCATGAAGGTCGTTTCTTAGAATTTTTCGATATGCGAAGCAGGCGGTGCGTGACAGACGTCTTCACTGTCGTGTTCTTCTAACTCCATTCCACTTATCGTATGTTAATATTCTCAGCTGAACGAACCCATTCTGCTTTCGGTAGGGTACCACCACCCCAGCCCCGTCCGATCCATACTGATCGATAGAATACTATGGCGTCAATAAGTGACAGTAATTTGTGCTGATTACATGGTGCAATAACTCTCTTAACATTACATAGTATAGAGAGGAGAAGTGTGACGTCACTTTATCATGGTAGCAAAATTTCTGGATCACAAAGCTTAAGCAATGATGACGGCGACGGCAACGAGAACGGCAAAAAAGCAACAGGTTTAGATTGGCAAAACAACAACAACTTTGCACGTGCATCATGTTTTTTTGTATATTTCTTAGCCGTCGTTTCACAACTGCGACATGAAACTTCCTAATTTCACGTGCCTGCTTTATGGAGTAGGTGAACACGGCACAAAAACTTTTTATTTTTCTAAACTTAGATACGGTCCTTTCGGATTCAATTCCAGAAAAGATCGCCAATATTTGACAAATTAGATGGAACAGAATAAGATCGAAAAAATTGGAAGCGGTGCATATTCAGTCTTCAAGCGACTTTTTCGGTTTGTTGTCATCCAGAAATTTTGCTACCATGGCAACGTGACGTAACGACTTCTCCTCTCTACTTGGAGCTTTTTTCCTGTCTTCATTTTTCAGAGACCAGAGATACAGCCTTACAACTGCACATCGTGCATTTGTAAGCATGGCTAGCCCGTGGTCGAATCCTTAACAGAGTGGGGAAGCGGACTTGTGTAGGGTTAATTCTGCACCCACATCATGCTCTCAAGTTGTATAATTTGTTACATATCTTTGAAACAACTCATTTTCAACAGGTGTGAACACTTCCGTAGCATGTTCCAGTCACACTGGGGTGAAGACGACAAGGAGTAAGTCTGACTATTTTGGGTTAAGAAAATCAAAAGCTCCTTAATTTCTGGTAATTTATCCTCGCTGATAGACCTTTTCTTCTTTCCTGTAAATAAAGGCATCAACTCGAGGTTTGTGTTGACAAAATACAGTGATTTGTACAAAATTATCCAGTCGAACCTCAACGTCATTACTTTGTGTTTGCTCACTGGAGCTAATGCGGGAAAGACCTATATGGATTATACGGATCACTTAAGCCCTCGCCATGGAGCGAGAGGGACTGGGGAAAGAAGAGAGACCTTTCCTAGTCAAAACCTAAGAAAGAAGAGAGATTAATGTTTGAGGGGTTCTATGTGCAGGCTGAAAAGATTTCTAGATGTCTTAAAGAAACAGAATGTCTCTCTACTAACATTCTGCAAAGTCATTGTCGTTTCCCAGGAGAACTTTTTGCGAAGAGAGAAGAGAAATGACGATCAAAGCCTATCTTTTCAGTGGCTGTTGAAAAAGATATTTCTGTGTTCTAATTATATTTTGTATAATTTTCTTTTCACCTTCTTTCAGTGTGATGGAAGTCACTCAGTTCAGTTACCCCGTGTATCGTGCTTTCCTGCAGTATCTATATACTGATCATGTTCATCTTCAACCAGAGGACGCTATTAGTGAGTTGGATGAAAAATCTTGCTTACTGTCGTGAAGCGATAGTTTAAAAAAAATAGCATCTATAATAATTGTTGTAGCTGCAAAACAAAAGGCATGTCATGCGAAAAAATAAACAACCACTTGTTGAGCTTGTACAAGGAAAAAAAGGCACATAACTAAAATTGCTAAAAAGCCTGTCTATATCCAAATTTTTACATGAAGGTGACGAAATTATCTATGAGTAAGGGGTGAGCTTAAGAACAAAAGAAAACATTTAACATTTTTGGGACAAGCCACACGCCCTTTAGTAGCATTTCTGATAGTTGCCCTGCCGACCGGCTGACTCTTATTACACGCCTCTTGCTTAGTCTCTAGGCCTCGTTATTCCGCGCGACCAATTCGTTTCGGGTCACGTGGTCCGAGCGAAGAAGTCAGTGTTTCCCGCCCGTTCGCCTTGGGTATGTCACCGCAGTAAATTGACCGGAAGGCCTGGGAAAACGCCATACAGAAACTAGGCAAACACGCCGCGTAGTAAATGCACTTTTCTCCAACCTCGTTCCCAGTGTTTTTTCCTTAAAACATGGGTAAGGGGAGGGGCGCCCCTTTTCTCACCCCACCCATTTTCTAAGGGAAAAGCCCTGAGAACCAGTTTGACTTTGCTTTGCTGGTTGAGCTTCACTTGGTCCGTGCAATCTGTCGATGTCGCGTTTTTTCCACATCGTCGAGGCAAGGGAGAGTGCTGAAGGCAAAAACGATTTAAGAGGCCTGCATGTCTTGTACATGCACAGCTCCTAGGAAAGAGTAATACTCCGAATTAATGAATTAAAAACTTATCTCCTCGCAAGAGGATATCATAACACTTTCCTTGACTCACAATTCCTACGAGCTGCTAATATTTCTCGCATCGACGCTCTGCAAACTAACCGTCACGACTCCATTAACCGCATACCTTTTGTCGTTACATATAACCCAGCACTTCCTCACTTTTCTAATATATTACGCAAACATTTTAATATATTACTTTCCTCTGATCGTTGCAGGGACGTTTTTAAACAACCACCTATCGTTGCTTACAGACGCACTTCTAACCTTCGCGACATTTTAGTTAAAGCGTAACTACCCGCTGTCACAGCTCCTAACAGCACTAATTTACCACCAGGCTCATTCCGCTGTGGACAAGATTGCGCCACTTGTCCTTACATTACTAACGGTCTTAAACACTATACATTTTCTTCCACAGGCGAAACGCGTAACATCACTTCACACATAACATGTAACACCAAAAATTTAATCTACATGGTACAATGTAACCGCTGTAATCTACAATACATAGGTGAAACTAAGCGACGTCTCAAAGACAGATTTAACGAACATAGACGCTCAGTTGACAAAACTGAAATTAAATCCAAACCTACCACTGTTTCTGAACATTTTCTTTTTCAACCTAACCACTGCCACACTGACATGCAGCTAATCCCACTTGAACTCATCCACTCCTCGCGTGATTCAATCAGGAAAGCCAGAGAGTCGACTCTTATAGATTTAGCAGGGACATTAGAGCCCCACGGTTTAAATAGACGTGATGAATTGTAATTTTTTTTTTTTTAAATTAAATTAAATTTTTATTTATTTATTTATTTTATTATTTTTTTACTTATTATCTTTTTGAAATACCTTGTATACGTCATTTCCGCCCCTCCTATGTATTGCGACATTTTCCATAATATAATATTGTAAAATCATTTACATAATTTAGTAACATCTAAACCTGAAGAAGGCTGGTTTGGCCAGCCGAAATATTGTTGTTCAAATATATTACGTTGTGTCAGCCTTGCAGTAGTCTTTGGACTTCTCGTCGTCTAATAATGAAAACGCGCTTTTGTATGTGCTTTGAACTAGTGGATTTTTTTAGAAAAATTCTTTCTGCTACTTCATTTTCTTGCAGGTCTACTTGACTTGGCTAATTCCTACTGTGAGACACAGCTCAAACGCCTCTGCGAACGAATTATAAAACAAGGCATCACCGTGGACAATGCCGCCATGTTGCTTGCGGCGGCACTCAAATACGAGGGTGTGGTAAGAAGTGAACCAAGGATCCGCCTTTGCTGAAGCTGTGTTGAGCCCGGGTTTAGGGTGGGGGTGGACGGGCGTTACTCAACCAATTGTATACGGGATGGCTCCGCTCCGAGGTCCAACCCCCTATCCTGTTATATACCATTTTTGACAGAAACGTTAGCCCCGCTCGCTGATTCCGCCGTAGCTAAGCGTTTAGGCTATTTCTATTTATTTTCTTTCTAGGATCTGGAAGAATTCTGCTTCAAGTTCTGTGTCAATCACCTGACGGCAGTCACGCAAACTGAAGCTTTTAATCAACTGGATGAGATAACAGTCAAGGAATTTATTCAAAAAGCTGCTAAGTGGGGTGCCTTTAAATATTAAACCTGAACCACTCTCAACCAAATGTACCTTAAAAGTAGACTTTCTAAAATCCTTTCTTGGAAAGGGGACAGTTCCAGACTATAAGAGATTGTAACAGTTCATCAGTTTATTTGGCATTCATAAATCTGATTTGCGGGGTTTTAATGAAAAACACTCTGATGATGTGAGAGGTTTTTTTTTTAACAACCATAATATCCGTAAAATTCATAATAATAATATAATAATATACAATATTTATAGAGCGCTAATTCCCAATGGTCCAAAAGCGCTTCAGTTAAACATAAGCACCGGGGCTTATAATATTCAAGGCCCTTCTTCGACGGGCTTAATTTCGAAGGGGCTTATTATGAGGGAAACCTGGCTGACCTCATCACAGGTAGCCCAAGCTCGAAATATTATCGGAAAAAAGGATTGCTTACCGTAAATGATCTAATTGCTGCCCCCTCTCAAATATACGCCTCGTGTCTAATAAATGACCCCCTATATGACGAAAAGTTTGATTTAGACGCCCCTCTCTTATAAACGCCCCCTGTCTAATAGACGCTTCCTCCAATGACAGTTCCAGTGGCGGATCCAGACCTTCCGATTGGGGGGGGGGGGGGGGGGGTCATCCAGACCCAGAGGTAAGGGGGAAGCCCGGTTTTCAGAATAATTTTTCCCTGCTCTCCGGGCCTTAGTTTGGTCTAAAAATAGGGTGGCATACCCCTCCCGCGGATCCGCCACTGGTTTCTCTAAAACACTATGAATTGGCAGAAAGGAGCAAATTCGATCATTCAATTTGTTCAGTTTTCTTGCTTGATTATGGAGGGCGCTATTTTTTTGGAATTTTTCGGTTAAGTGATATTTTGAGGTAATTAAGTTTCAATAGGAACGTACTGAACAGGATGTCTTTGGAAATATGTAATATGTTATTATGATTTTTAGTTCAAAACCAGCCATGTAATATATTACTAATTTATTGTCATAGTTCTAAAGTAACTGAAATAATTAGCCTGTTCCAGGCTCCGAGATAGTGGTGAAAAGTCGTTCGGTAAAAAGAAATGCGAAAACGCGCGGGGGCTGGGGAGAGAGTCTCGCGCCGCCACCGTCCCCTTTCCTCCCCTCTCCCAAGTCGCAAGCGTCTTATTTTCGCTTTTGGTCGTTTTAATACGTCTCTAGTATCTGAGAGCCTACTGAAATAATTTGCTGTAAGCTTAATTTCAATGAAAGTTTTTCTGTCATATATATTTATCTGTTCGTAAACATGGTCAAAAAATAATTCAAAATAACGACTTGAGCTTGTACATATAAAAGAGGTTAGTTGAATTTCTGTAGAAACTGTTCTATTTATAGTGAAACAAGTTTTCCGCAATAAAAGGTCAAACTAGGGACAGATTTGCCACAATTGATAATCATGTCGGTCATGGCTTTCGTCTGGGTGGTTGCAAGACCGAAATTTCCTTGAAAAACGGCCAACAGGCTCTGAAGGCTGGGCTGCAGGCAAATCTGGAAAAGTCCTATATCAGCTCTCCTTAGGCATGGTTCAGACGCCGTACTTTTCATGTGCCAAGTTCGACTTTGAGCGACACTAGCGCGACATCTGATTCAGACGGCGCACCGTCTGTAGAGCCTAAGTTAAGTTGGACAAAAGTTAGACAGACTCTGTCAAACTTCTGCGGCACCAAACGCTTTTGCCGCACCTAACTAAAACTGCCCTACCAAATTGATTCAAACGCCGCTCTTTTGCCGTACTTAATGCATCAGTAGGTTCAGCACATGTGAGTGGAGCGGGGCCTGAACCGGGCCTTACACAGGGAAATTGCAGTGGGTCTTATCCGCAGTGCACAGGTCAATGTGTGAATGTACCCTGTCCCCTGATCGTTAGATAGAATGGACCCAATAAATAAGAACTTGAGTTGACGGGTCCTAGCAGGCGTGAAGATGGCTGAAACAGACATGGTCCCAGACTCTCCTCAAAAGAGAGCAATTAACCAAATTATTACGGGGGAGGAACTCTTCCACTAATAGGCTTTATGGAACTCCAGCCTAAATTAGCCCCCCCTTCCCACGCCCCCTTATTGTCCCATGCTAGTGCTGATCACTCGTCTTACGTTCTCAGAAGAGAGCTCTTGTGAAAATACATCAAACGCTCCGTTCTCGCCACAAGTCATATTTTTATCCAAGATTGCTCTAGCTATGCGTTTTATTTTTCGTCCGTCTTTACCACTGAAGTTAGCTTGCGTAAATGTAGCAGCCGTTCCCGTTTCGTTTCATCCAAATTTTGTTCCCCTCTCAGCTCCTTTCCCGTCACTAATTTTCCTTGTCTCCCTTGCACCTCCAGCCACAAATTGCGATATTTTCGGCCGAAGAATCGAATACACAACTTTTTGCTGTTAAAATTGTTCCCAACACTAACCTTAAAAATCCCAACTGGTGAAAAAATCCTGAAGTTATACACAGACCCGCAAATATGGGCCGCATCCCTCTAACCTATGTCGGTATTTAACAATTATTCCTCGAGCCCATTCAATGACCAACTAGTTGGTCATGCAGTTCACACTTTCCACATTTTTCTAGAGATGCAATATTTAACAATTAGTAAAATCCAGCTAGTGGTCTGTTAACAATGCTGCGTTCTGATTGGTTGAGCTACTACTGGGCTATATGTTGTAGCCCACTACTAGTAGCGAAAAGGGCGAGCTTTTTGGCGGTAAAAATGGATTAAAGTCTAGCTTTAACTAGCTACAATTTTTTCATTCTCGATATTTTTGACCAACTAGTTTGGGCCCCCAGAGGCCATGAGGGCGAGAGGAATAATTGTTTTAGTAAAATCCAACTAGTTGGTCAAAAATATCGAGAATGAAAAAATTGTAGCTAGTTAAAGCTAGACTTTAATCCATTTTAACGCCAAAAAGCTCGCGCTTTTCGCTACTAGTAGTGGGCTATAACATGGCAAACTGATCCTTACGGCCAGGCGATGAAGAAGTGAACAAAAGGATAAAACAAAAGAATATAAAAACAAATTGCCCAATATTTCGGTTTTAAGACAAACCTTCTTCAGGGGCTGAAAAAATGGAAATAAAAATAAAAGTTCGTTACAAATAAGAATTTGAAAATGTGATTTTTGTTCACTTCTTCATCGCCTGGCCGTAAGGATCAGTTTGCCGTTTTATATTTTTCTACAAGTTTAATTGTGATCCTTTCCGGCCATTTTGGATTTTTATGGAGCACCACTCATTGGTTTGTTGCTGCGGTTTTGCTGACATTTAAAATATCTTGGAAGCTATACCTAATAGCCCAGTAGTAGCTCAACCAATCAGAACGCAGCATTGTTAATAGACCACTAGTTGGATTTTACTAAATGTTAAATATTCCATCTCTAGAAAAATGTGGAAAGTGTGAACTGCATGACCCTGGTTTTAACACGACTTTTCTATAAAAACCATGAGATAAAAAAGGCGTTAAACGTTCCCACTTGATGTGTTTTTACAAAGACCAACAAGTAACAGGATTTCAATTGTATATGATCATGTTACAAATAATAAATTAACGGCAAAGAATGCGAGTTACCCGAGACTCTTGACAAATCGGAACCAGTCTATGCAGTGCAGAGATTGTCAGCGAAGGTGAGTTGTTTTGGTAGCCCAAATGCCCCTAGAAATCAACTTCTCAATCTGGAACACTTGAAGGTTTATTTGTTTTCTGCAAGAAAATAATTTAATCTCTCTTGTCAAAAAGCCTTATCTGGCATTATCGATTGACCTAATTTAGAGTGTGTTAACAGCGACCGGGTAGGATCCAATATCTCTGAACGAAGAATGAAAATACTTCTGACCCTTTGTTTGTTGTGGAGTTTGGTTTGTCTTGCAGTTACAATCGATTCGGTGAGTTTGTATTTGTTTCCTTATGCCCATGAAAGGTTTTTCATCCCATTGTGCAAGAGAACCAGTAGAGTCTATTAAAAGATTCAGATCATCATAGATGTAGTTTCGCGTAATCGCAAAAATTTGGAAGCGTTGCGTTGTTTTCAGAATTTCACCGTCTACGTAGCGAATTTGCTTTTGCTTACTCTTTACACTACATATTCTTTAACTTTCACACCGTTTGCAGCCTTATGAAGCTGGCGACACCAAAATTTTCCGTGATTTGTTTTGTGTTCCATATACAGTAAAACAAAGGTCCAATAAATATATTGTTTTCGGCAAAACCAGAGGCCAAGATGATAGCGACATTACATACATGTATATTCATTGTACAGTAATACCTTTCACAATGAATGCTGTTGAGCAATATAATTCTTAAGCATATAAAATTAATGCCCCTCACCCCCAACAAGCTTTAAGTATTTCAAGTATTCAATGAGTATTCGAGTAATTTTGAATTCCCTTTTATTCTCCGGTTGACGCATCTAGCCTCGGCCTGCTGAAGATGATGAACTGCTTCAAACTCAAAACAAAGGTTTGTTGGCGATTATTCTCACTTCTCTCCAGTGACGCCAGTGGCTGAATGCACCTATACTACAAAGCACTTATAAAGCTGGGTTGGGAGGTAGTTTCCCTGGGAAATAGAAAGAGAAGTACTGGTATAGTGGTCATATGTAGGATTTTGACATCACTTATTGCCTTAGTTAATTGATTGCCTCAAGCATCTTCTCAGGGGCCCATGATAAAAGAAAACACTTGAAATGCATTAGTGTTACTGCTTTGGTAATAATAAGGATAAGTTAGCACTATCATGATTGTCAGATGGTTCCAGTGTCTCAGCCTTGGACCATGCAGGCTCTGCAGTGGGAGAAAAAGGCAAAAAACGGGGTCAAATAGGAAAGATATCGGTGAGCGAAGCGAGCTGAGCAGTGGACCCTTTCTTCTCCCCAGACTAACTCACAGCTTGCCTTGCTTACTGAGTTTTTCTCCTTTTCCACCAATGAAGAGCCTGCATGATCCCAGGTCAGGTGTCTCAAGGCTATCCTTTTAACTGCAACCCTTTGTCAAGAATTAATTTCTAAATTTTAAAAATTCCCAGATAAAGGGGGAACTGTGCACTCACCACCCATCACAGCCACACCTTGATCTGCATCCACTACTGAAACAAATGGTCCATGCACAGCAGCCAGGGCCCTTTTATGTACAGTGGAGCCTCGATTTAGCGGAGGGCCAAGGGGCACTATATCAAGGTTCTTTTTCATATATCTTACTATGACTGCAGGGGAAAAGAAAATCGTTTGTTATGCTTCAAGGACTTTGTTATGTAGAGGTTTGTTATATCGAGGTTCCACTGTAGGTTTTTTTATGCCCGAAGTATTGTCCACATGGAAGAAATGGAGCAATTTGGAGTGTATGCATCAGTTCATTAGCCACCTGTCTGTGAAAAACGTAAATAAATAAATTGAGCCAAAGAAAAATTATGATATTTCAACATGACCAAAGAAGTTCAGGCTTTCTTGATAGTAAACCATACATAGATTTTTCTTACATGCAGGGTACTTGTTATTTCTATGGGCCATTGTTATCACATATATATTATTTATATCCCCTTTCACTCACACCCTAACAAAATGATAGCCTCTTCCACAGTTTTTCAGCTTTTGAAATGGACCCGAGTGTAATATGAAAATGATATGTTTGTATTGAGGCAATATTATAGGGGGCAAGTTTGTACCCCACACTGTACTTGCGCGGCTGTAAACGTTTGTGACTTTTAGGAGCTATATCTTTGTCACTTTTTAACAAGTCTCTTTCAAACTTGGAATTTTGCCAAGTTAAAGGTGCTCTTTCCAGCAGAGATGAGAGATTTTCCCTTACTTGTCCATGTCAAAAGTTGAAGAAAACTTTGGAAAGGTCTATTTTGAGCATTTTTCTTGCTGGCATTTTAAGTAATAATAATTATAATTTACTCAAATTCTGATTTTAGATCCATGTACCAATATTCTGTGTCATGCTGGCCAGGAGTGTGCTATTGTAGGGAGAAATGCTGCCTGTATTTGCAAGAAATCATGTCCTGAGCGTGAAAATACAGTGTGTGGATCCAATGGGATGACTTTTCCCGACCACTGTGAGCTGCACAGGACTGCCTGCTTAGAGGGAAAAAAGATATCCATAAAGCATGATGGGAGATGCAAAGGTGTTTACAATACCATCAGTCTGCTTTTTAGGCGAGGGGCCGAACTCTGGAGTTTGGGACGCACAAAGTTTTTTGGGGGGTGTGAAATTTTTCATTCTGCAATTTCATTGGGTAGGAATTTAAATAATTCTCAAGTATTTTTTTTGTGGCTTGATTTCATTAGGAACTTTTTTGGGAGTATTCAAAACTAATTTAAACATTCATAATACTGCCCACCTTTCCTTTAATCAGTAATAGATCTCCTCCTTAGTAGGATGTGTAGAGGACTTCTAACAGTGCTTAATGTGCAGTCAAACCTTTGCCAATACCACCTCCCTACAGTGGCCTTCTCTTCACAGTGGCCCCTGTTTTTTTCCCCTGTGGAAACTCTCTTTTTTTTATCCTCTCTACATTGACCAGTTTGCTCTTTCCTAAAGGTGGTTGTTGTGTAAGAGAATATGGTGTTCCAAAGAACTAACAAAACAAAGCCACCTGATTTGAAGGGTAATAATTAAGTGCTTAGGCCCTTTTGTGCTAAGCAAAATTTTGTTTGTTATGCAATAAAAAAATCTGTCATCAAAAGCCATTTCTAGTGTGAACAAGTTTTTTCCGCAACCAAAGTTTTCTCAACTGTCATGAAAGTTCAGAGATGCCATTGAGAAGATTGGGAGGCCTACAATTTTTTGTCAGGTGACAAACTTATTTGTTCCTTGACAGCTGTCCTACTTTGTTGGGTCATCTTATTTCGTGAATGTGACCAATTAAAGTTCCTTCAATTGACATTTCTGTTTAGACAAAAACTTTCGAGTGTCTCAGATGCGACTAAGGTTGCAAAAACCAAAAATTGGTGAGTACAAAATTTTTAAATTCTTTGCAGACGCCAGACTCTATTTTTTGTCATAGTGTGAACAGAGCCTTACTTAACTTACAGCTGAACATTATGCTAATAGCATTCTCTTGACAACAACAACTTTTTTCTCCTGATGGGTTCATTCTTATTATTTTTGTCTTTGTAAAGGCCAATTTGCTATTTCCCCAACATGGCTGTTCTGGAGAGGCTGCAGCCTGCATCACAGACACTGGCTGAGGTGTATCAATTAAAAATGAAACTAACAATTTACCTGACTGATATTTTTTTAGCAACAGGACAACCAAACCAGCGTCCTCCTCCTCCTCCAAAGGTTAAGAAGTCAAAACCAGGTAAGTTGTTTTTTCCAAGGATAGCTTGAAAGGGTGTGAAATGATGCACCCTAACACTCATCTACACTTGTTCGTGATTACAATCCTGATATATTTCTTGAACCTTTGGTTCTCCAAACTGCAATATTAATTATTCTCTTATCAAAAGCGTCTTCCCTTCCCCAGTCAACCACTAATGATAATTTTACCCCAATATTTCAAATGACCCAATTATCTGAACCAATTTAATCATGTTTCTACTGTATGTGTCAAAAGTCAAAATTAAATGTTATTAGACAGTTAACAAGTTCTCTACTAAAGCTAGTAAGTTCTGGAGGTTCAGTACCTAGGTTCATAAGGCCATCATAAGTGTAATGTTTGTGTAATAATATTTTGTGAACCTGCCCTTGTATTCGGTAATTCCAGTGATGTTTACATCCTTAAATTCATATGCCATCTGGAAAACGTCATTGTCTTATTGATCTTTTAGTTGTCTGTTATGAGCATGACCGTGATGAAATACGCAGCCGTCTAATTGGATGGTTGCAAAACCAAGATACATCTCTGAGAGGAGTTGAAGGGTACACGAATCTCCTCAAGTCTTACTTTGACTTGGTTGATGAAAACAAGGATGGAACACTTGATGCTACTGAGTTCAGAGAATTTGTTGCAGCAAATCAATCAACTGATGAGGTACTACCCTTATTTATATATGTCTGACTTGGCTTAACTGATAGGCATTGATGTGGCAATCATCATTATCAAATCTTTGATATCTTATTTCAATATGCCCATCCTCTACAATTTTCTGAATCTCAGTCTGATCCCAAAAGGTGGTATATTTAGATGTTGTTAGTGAGTTTCCTGGGCTTTAGTTGGGTTTGGTGGCTTCATTTACACCTTCCTAGATAAATTCAGATTATGACAGTTTTCACATGTTTAAAATGTAGGTTGCCAGCTTGGAAGAGTACACTAACCCCATCCTGCAGAAACTGTGTGCCGATGCTCTGATTTCAATTAGTGATGATGATTCAGACAGGGAACTAAGTTTTCATGAGTTCATGAAATGTTTGAATCCAGGTGTGTATCAGGAGTCACCATAAATCCCAAATGGTAAATTTTAGGAGGTTCATTTTTTTGAAGCAAATTTGATCAGGGTGGGGGGCCTACTAGAGAGAAGGGTTCTATTTAATGTAGCAACACAGTGGTATTAGAGAAAGATAAAGAACCAGACTGGAGTTATGGTTATACTCTAATTCCTGTTTTGGGTAATGGGAATGTTTGTTTAACAGAGATTTATAGGTGACATAAATTGCTTCTTACTCTGAGCGAGGCAAGCTTAGTTTTATTTGTAATCAACATTAATTTGTGTATGTTGAAAGAAAGTGCTGGGGAGAGGGGAGGGAGTGGCTTTGACAAGGAGCAGTGCAGTGAAACTGCATGCAGTATTATGCACCTATCAATGTTAAGCCCTAGGGTGGGCAGACCCAGGGGAATTTGACATTTTAATGGCAGCCAGAGTCAAATTCCCCACCCCCAGGCACCTACTAAATGTCAATTTCCCGCCTCTGGGGTAACTTTTTCTAACAGAGTCAGGACTTAATAATTGCCAGGTTGGAAAGGATATGTCTTTTACAACCTCACATAGAAACAGAAACAGAAGGAACAAAGACTCTTCTATTTATAAACATTAGATCATACAATGAAAGAAGTGATGGTTCATATATACCGAAAAATAAAACAGATTCCTCACCTTTCTTTCACTCATGTTGTCTTGTTACTTTCAAGAAAAGCAGAGGTCATTTACCTCTGGTGACTTCTGGGTATTACCAAGATGGCAGGTCACTCATTTCCAGTTTCTCTCGGTCTTCCAAGATGGCGGCCATGTCAAATTCCCGACCCTTGGGCAACGCTTAAATGTCAAAATCCCCACCCAGGGGAAGGCACGCTCAGTCAATTTCCCGTGGGTAGCCCCCCCCCCCCCCCCACCCTGGGGCTTAACATTGATAGGTGCATTAATGCTTTTATGCCTACATATGTCAAGGAATGCTTGAATTTATCACCAGAGGAGATATATGATTTTTATTTTATTTTATCACTAGTGAGAACTTATCAATTAATTCATTGTCAAAGCATTAGAAATTTAGAGTTAGCGGTTCATAACAAGGCAAAGAAAACACCCACACATTTCTTTATTGATGCTAATATTATTAACAAACCTTTTATCTTACAGAATTCGAACCACCAAAGAGAGGTAGTGTAGTTGCTATATTTTTAATCTAGTACACATGATTCTCTCTCTTCCCTTAAAGGTTTTACTGAGTTTTCTTTTTTAACTTTGTCACTTAAATGCACTAAAAACAATATAAACTTGCCATGCAATAATATGCAAGAAAGTGCACTTTCCTTAAGCAGGTATTTTTGTTGCCTGAGTGACTGATTTATGTCATTTTAACCATTTTAGATTGTGAACTGGACAATGAGGCTTATGAAGATGGCTCAGAGATTCCAGCAATTGATTGTAACACCTGGTAAGACCAACACTGGGAATTTCAATTTGGTATTGAACAGTCATCTAATAAAATTGTATAATCATTTCTTAACAAGTTATAAATCATTATTGAGCTATTTTGAAAAAATAGCTCATATGTCAGTGGTGTAAGCGTATGTATCTTTGTGGCTCTGTGGCTTTGTATGTTGGGATGTTTGTTGCAAGAGCCAATAAGGTTGAAGGTACTATGAGTTGATGCTTAGGAACCAATGAGATCTTGGCATCTATTTAAACATGGTATTGGTAAAGGTCGAACAAGGGCACTTTGAGACCGCCATCTTGATC
>JBBMOI010000010.1:14267500-14330000 GCA_038088405.1 Porites divaricata | reverse complement strand
TTTGTAAGACAAATGTCAGGCAATCGTTCCGTTTTACATCAAAATCCAAATTAAGGTGGCTGTCGGGGTGACCGTATAAAATCTCTCTACTTGGGAACGTGATCAACAAGGGGATAAATTTTATAACTATTTGAACCGGATGCGGTCCCTCGTTTTAGTAATTTCTTAATATGTTTTACGTCAGTTTTGTACTGATGCTTTTATCGACGTCGCCCTTGTCGAATCGTAATGTGCTCGAAAATAAGTGGCTTTGTCATTTCATTTTTCCTGAATTTTCAAATCCAACTTTGAAATTTCTATCGAACGTTGCCTTTTGGCCCTCGAAGGAGTGTTAAGGTATAGCGCTGCGGAACGCATTCAAAGACGTAACAGTACAGGGTCAAAAAATGCACAGTCACATAACTACTACTGGCAATAGCGAGACTCATCTGTTGCTATCGTTTGCTTCTTTTACTGCTCGGTTGCATGGAGAAGGGGTCGTCTGAATCCTCACTTTCGTCCTGCAGGTCATAAAAGAAATGTGGAAATAAAGCGGGAAAAATTCCTTAGATTGGCTCCTTCGGTTTTCTTGGGCGCCTAAGTTCAAATCACAGGGTTTGGAAAGGGGGTCCCCGATCCAATATTCCCGCTCCTTTTTCATCACAATCCCACATCCCCAACTTTTGTCGTCTCTACCCCTAATATGGTTTTCTTTCCTAATATAGTATCCCGTGTCAAGATTTCGGCGAATCCCGCTTACTGGCTAAGCGGCTAAATCCCTTATCCCTTCAAGAAATTTGGTTTTCCTGAACGCCGCACAGTATATAGGTCAAATCGCGGATCCAAGTATACCCTTCTCCACCCTGATATGCCGCATTTGACTGGACATGCGTTTTAAGACACAAGTCTTGCACACAGGTCTCTGTGCGAGTTCATTCTTAGAGCCATTGTTGGTATTAAGGATAAGGATAAGGATAAACTGATAAACTCTGTCACCCTTCTGCAGTTCAGAACGTAAAAGCCAGCCCTAATGAGTATGTTCAGGCATTATAACGTTGGAATAACACAAAGGCCCTAAAAGTTCTAGCAGATCCTCGGAGAGGTTATAGCAAGGAAACATTTAATCAACAAACTACATTAATGGCCCGTCAACAAAATATTGGGGGTGAATGCTTTGTGCTACAGAAGCTAATAAAGTTGACACTAAAACTGACTGGACGCCAACTTGAACTGTCATTCCGAAAAACTGTGCTTTGGTTGTTTGATAGTGGACGCAATGCCGAAACGCGTTACAATGTGGGCCCTTTCAAACGAAAATACATATTAAATGAATAAGGGGACTTTGCGTATCACACACTATATTTACAAGGGTTCCTTGCTAGCGAGAAATAACATAATAACTTGGTATAAAAGAACGAATAGAAACTTAAGCTTACATCATCAACAGCAACATTCACAACAGTTTTCCTTTGCCTTCCTCTCGATGACTTCTGAGACTGATTGAGCCTGTAAAAGGGAAAAGCATTAATGCCAGATTTGTAAATTGAACTGCACCTATTTCAACGCTGGGTTTAGCTTTCAGGTACAGGGTAAGTGTCAAATTAAGAATCTCATCAAAAAGCAGAAAGCTTGGGCACTGAATGCGGAGGCCAAAACACCACTTTGTCTTATTGATTTTGGGAGAAAGGGGGAACAGGTCGAAATTTTCCGTCTATTTCGTCCGAGATTGAAGCTTGCCTTGAAGTTTCCCATATTTCAATGGTATACTTGCAGCTTATTCTCATCATGTGCAGCAAAACCAGAAGAATTTACGAATGCAGTGAAACCTGCATAAATAGTGAAACCTGCATAAATAAAGCCGACACCCATGAAACTATTAAAAGAAAAATATGAGAAAAAACGTTTGGGACTCATTGACACTTCTACTCACTAAAGCCTACAGAATGCCCACTTAATATGGAGTATGTTTAATACAGCTTCCATGTACCACAATCGTTAAGTTCATTGGCTATCAGGCTGAAGTACTTACTGGGATGTCTTTGTCTTCTTGACAGAGGATGACAGAGGGACATTAAATTCATCATTGTCATCTTCATCAGAAATTACTTCCTAGATTATTAAAGATGAATTGAATATTATGTTCATTTTAAACCGTCAAGTCTAGACAGGCCATTTGCAGAATTAATGAAAAAATGTTATTTAAGGTTCGTCAAATAATAAGCTAGATGTAGGAGGTAGGAGAGCCTGGTAGTTCGACTCGCTGGATTTTTATGTGGTCTCCCCAGCTCTGGAAGCGTGTGTGGCCATCTCAAACTCCAGATCTGGAGGTCCGGGGTTCAAGCCTCGCCCGTCGCGTTGTTTCCTTAGACAAGGAACTTTACTCCACTTTGTCTCTCTTCACCCAGGTGTATTAATGGGTACCGGCGACATACTGCTGGGGGTAACCCTGTGATGGACTAGCATCCCGCCAGGGGAGGGGAGGGGGGGTTAGCAATACTCCTAGGTACGCTTCTTACTAAAAAAAGCGGAATAAGATCCGGCCGTTTGGGCCTTTGGCTGGTTGGTACCTTTACCGTTTACCTTCCCGGTTGCACGTAAATAACCAACTGTTTTGCCTGCTGTATATTGAGATTTCTTGACTTATTGCGTTTTTTGGGAAAATTTGTTTCATTACAGCGATTTTCGTTTAACCTTGAATTATTATTATGCACAAACAAGACTAAACCAAACAAAAATATAAGCATTAAATTGTTTGGTTTACCGTACAGACTCGAGTGCGTGTGGCATTTTTGGTTTGTTCATGGGACGTATTTGCTGCTGAAAAGTAATTTTCCAAACCTTGGGGTAAGAGGAAAATGGCCGACATTTCGCGACACCACTGGTTTCTTCGCGAAATGACGCTGAGAAACGAGCGATAACGCATCCTTACCAGGATCTGGGTAGTGTGTCTGATTGGTTGAAGCAAATTTCTCACGCGGCAAGACCAATAGGACAATTGCACGATGACGTTATTTTATTACAACAACCAGAATCCTTCAGTTTGTTGTTCTTTTATGCAAATTAGAGCTTTTGTTGTTCTTAAAAAGGAACTACCTTGATCTGGATAACAGGGGTCTTTTCTGCATGAGCATGCGCGACCGCTGAACAAGCGATGTGCATGGAGGCTCACCACAGGGTCTGCATTCATCAAAATGGCGCGTCTCAAAGCCATCGTCGCGATTACTTTTCTCGTTGGTCTTGGCAAATGTGCTCGTGATTTAACAAAATGTGTAGTTTGCGAAAAAAACTGTAACATGGTCTTAACAAAAGCGAAGTAGACCGGCTTTAACATACACGAGCAACCGTGAAATTTCACTTCCCCACTTCACCTGGACAACATTGCGTGTATATGTAGTGCCTGTAGGATTGCGCTAACCTCATCAAAGTCTAAACAAAGTGCCGAAACGTTTGTTGATGCAAGTAAACACTTTCAATTTTCTTCGTTTTGAAATGAGAAAGGAACAGAAATATTAAAAAAAAAAAGCAAATTTCAGCGAGTGGGCTCGAAGTGCGCAAAAGCCGGTGTTGAGTTCAGCAGCGAATTAATATATGTTCTACAATTTTCCCAGCACTTAAAAGCTACACAACTAGCAGCGCACGAGACGTAGATTAGTCACCTGGTGAGATGTTCGTGGCAGTCACACTGTATGTCATGTCTTTGATTCGAACGAACTACATTCTGGAACGGCGCATAAGAGCGCATGCTCAAAGTGTATTGGCCGCTGGCCAAAAATACCACAACTCCTCCCCACTAGCTAGTGCATGCAATATGGTAACTAATAAGGATCTGAAACGTTAAGTCAAACACAACATGCCTATTGAAATAAGCACAGTCTTAATGTCACTTCAAAGTTTATAAATCCAGCCTCGCTGGGGGCTTCCGCTCTCGGACCGGATATCGTCTAACAGGAACAGATTCAGGAATAGGCTCACTCAAACTTGGTGGACTGCTGGCTGCAGGGTCAGCCACTGGACTTGGTGGCCGAACATCAGTCTCCAAGTTGCTGGCTGCTGGCTGCTCACTGGCTACAGACACTGGGTCCTCACGACTCTCAACCTGGATTGGAAGTTCTGAGGTCTGGGTGATAGGGTTGCTGCTTGGTGTGACTAGAATTCTGGTATCCCTCAGCTGGTCTGTGTGTCGACGCCACACTAAGCCAGGTTTGACTTCTACTTCTTAAGAAAGGGGGCCACGTTGTGTTCGGATGATGCCAGGTACCCACTTTGTACTACCAGTGTAATTTAGTGCTATCACTGTCTGACCGATGGAGAATTCTCTGGTTACAGCACCACCCTTCGTGACGGATTGGTCTATCTGACGGTTGCTTATCTTCAAGCGGAGATCTGGTTTCAGCAAGTCCAGTCGAGTGCGTAATCGTCTTCCCAAAAATAGCTGAGATGGCGCTTCTCCAGTGGTTGAATGGGGGGTATTTCTGTAAGCTAGCAAGAACGTTGCCAGCTTAATGCTCAGAGGTTTTACTTCCGCTTCACTTTTCATGGCTCATTTGAAACTCTGCACACAGCGTTCGGCTAGACCATTGCTGGCAGGATGGTATGGAGCAGATGTCAGATGTTTGATTCCATTTCTCTTGAGGAACATCTGAAACTCTTCAGATTTAAACTGTGGCCCATTGTCACTCACTAACTGGGATGGCACACCATATCTAGCAAATAAACTCTGCAGTTTCTCGATGGTTTTGGTTGAGGTCGTGGTGTCCATTTTCTCTATCTCCAACCATCTAGAATGAGCATCCACGACAATCAAAAACATGCAGCCGAGGAAGGGTCCGGCAAAATCAATATGGATTCGCTGCCAGGGTGACGATGGCCATTCCCATGGATGTACAGGTGCGGTACTAGGTTCAGCCTGCATTAGCTGGCAACCTGAGCAAGTCTTCGCGGTTTCCTCAATTTCTTTGTTGATCCCTGGCCACCAGATGTAGCTTCGTGCTAGGGCCTTCATCTTTACCACTCCAAGATGTCCTTGATGGAGTTCTTCAAGCACTTGTGGACGAAGTTTTGGGGGTACTATGACTCTGATCCCCAACATCAAACAGCCTGAGTGTACTGTTATCTCATCCCTGCGAGCGTAGAAGGGGTCCAGTACAGGAACATGGCTGCTTAGCCATCCTTTAGTCACCATCTCATGGACTTGACTCAAGACAGGGGCCCTTTGGGTTTCTCTTTGGACGTTGTCAACTGTGATTGGCAATGGCTCAAACTGCATCATATTGAAAACATTTACTGGATCCACAACTTCTTCTGCTCTCTCTTCGGTTTTAAGTGGCAGGCGGGAAAGGCCATCTGCATTGCTATGCACTTTAGTGTTCTTGTACTCGATTTGGTAGTCATAGCCAGCCAAGAATAATGCATAGCGCTGAAGCCGGGCTGCCGTAACCACTGGCATGCTCTTGTGTGGGTGGAAGATGGATGTTAATGGCTGATGATCAGTGTACAGGGTGAAAGATCGGCCAAACAAATACACATGGAACTTCTTGACTCCCCAGATTATTGCCAAAGCTTCTTTGTCAATTTGTGCGTACCCTTGCTCAGTTTTTGTTAGTGTCCTGGAAGCAAAAGCAATGGGTCGCTCAGTACCATCATTCATCACGTGGGATAGCACGGCAATAATTCCCACAGGGGAGGCATCATAAGCAAGCCTCAGTGGCAGACTGGGATCATAGTGTGTTAATACTTGCTCTGAGGTGATCATTTCTTTCACGTTGTAGAATGCGGTTTCGCATTGTTCCGTCCATTTCCATTGATGGTTGTTCTCTAACAACTGGTTCAAAGGGTGTACCACTGTTGACAGATTGGGCAAGAATCTGTTGTAGTAATTAACTAACCCCAGGAACGACCTCAGTTCAGCTACATTGCTTGGGCGAGGCGCTTTCAAAACTGCTTCCACTTTCTCTGGTGACTTGTGGAGACCATGACGGTCAATATCATGTCCACAGAAGGTTATCTTCTCTTTGAAAAACTCGCACTTGGTCTTGTTTGCTCTTAAACCATGAGCCTGTAAGTGACGTAAAACTTCTTCTAGGTTGGCAAGGTGCTCATCATCATTCTTTCCAGTGATCATCATATCATCAAGGATACAGCTTGTTCCAGACGAACCTTCTAACACTTGATCAATGGTGCGCTGCCAGATAGCAGGTGCAGAGGTGATACCAAACACTAGTCGGTTGTACTGGAACAGACCCATATGGGTATTGATTGTGAGGTATTTCTTTGAATCTTCTTCCATCTCTATTTGGTGATATGCTTGGCGGAGGTCAATCTTTGAGAATTTCTGCCCACCAGCAAGGTTTGCAAAGATGTCTTCAATGCGAGGAAGAGGGTACTGCTCTGCTTGTAGTTCTGGGTTCACTGTGATCTTGTAATCACCACAAAGTCTGACGGAACCATCTTTCTTGGGGACAGGCACAATCGGTGTGGCCCATTCACTCCACTCCACTTTAGTGAGAATACCTTCATTCTGGAGTCTCCGCAGTTCCTCCTCCACCTTCGGCTTTAATGCATATGGCATCGGTCTGGCCTTGAGGAAGCGTGCTTGGCTGTCGTCTTTAAGAGTTAACTTCGCTTTGGCTGATGTAAAGGTGCCCAGTTTATTTTCAAAAACATCTGAGTAGTTGTCTAGCATAACGTCCAAACGCTCTTTAGGACTTGAGGTAGCTGGTGAAGCCTGCAGCGACTTGATAGAACACCAGTCAAGGCGTATGATGCGTAGCCAATCTCTTCCCATTAGAACAGGACCCTTATTCTTGACGACATACAGGTCCAGCACCTCTCTTTGGTTTTGGTAATCCACGGGTACTTTGAGCACTCCTACTGGCATAATGTTTTCCCCGGTGTAGGTTTTCAAGGACAGTCCAGTTTTGTGCAGGGGAAGCATGTTAAATTTCTGCTGGTAGAGGTCAAACGAGATGATAGACACAGCCAAACCTGTGTCCAGTTCCATCGTAAGTGGTTTACCATCAACATCCAAATCAACCCAGATAATATCATTGCCCTGTTTCCTCACATTGTTTACCTCGAAGGTGGTTAATATGTCTTCATATGCATCAACATCAACATCAACAGCATGTACCTCTGGGGTTTTGGTTGCTTGCTTAGGCTTTCCTTGCTGTTTGGAACGACAAACTCACTGGATGTGGCCCTGTTTTCCACAGTGGTGGCAGATCCAGTCCTTGTAAAAACAATTGTGTCATATGTGAGTTCCCACCACAACGGTAGCAAGAGGGGGTAGTCGCCAGTTTCGCTGGTGTTGGTTTGTACTGTTCAGTCAACTTGGCAACGCGAGGGACTGGGTTGGGGTCGAGCTCACTTTGTAACTCTGAAGCATCGCGGATGGCAGTTTCCATTGCTACAGCAATCTCCACAGCTTTGGAATACTTCAGTTTGGCTTCTGACAGTAATCGCTTTTGGATCTGCATATTTCGAAGTCCACAGACCAGTCTATCTCGTAGCGCTTCGTTCAGATTCGCGCCAAAATTGCAGTGTGTCGCAAGCTTCCTTAGCTCGGCCACGTAAGACAAAATACTTTCTCCTTCATTTTGGTTTCTCTTGTAGAAACGAAATCTTTCCGCAATTTCCAAGGGCTTTGGGCTCAAATGCTCCTGGAGAGTGGTAACTATCTGTTGAAAGGACTTTGTAGCTGGCTTCTCCGGTGCAAGAAGATCCCTCAGCAGAGGGTAAGTTTTCCCGCCGATCAAGCTCAACAAGGTTGGAACTTTATGGTCATTATCAATGTCGTTCGCCAAGAAAAACTGTTCTACTCGTTCCACATAGGTTTCCCAGTTCTCTTTTGTGTCATCAAAACTCTCTATCTTCCCAATAGTACTCATAATTTCTTGAATTTTACCTCGTCGCCACTGTCATGTCTTTGATTCGAACGAACTACGTTCCGGAACGGCGCATAAGAGCGCATGCTCAAAGTGTATTGGCCACTGGCCAAAAACACCACACTGTATGTCTCGAAAAATAAAAAAAATGAATATCAATGAGACACAGTCAAAACTGTATTCAATAAGACCAAAATTAAAGTCGCATCTTGTGACCGATTTCGATGAAACAAACGGTTAGGTTTCCCAAGAAGTACAGTAAACGTGATGCCGACTAAAAGTTAAAAATTTTTACAGCACTTAAGTTCTGGCTAAATGAATATTCCTGTTAATAATGTGTTACAATGTTAGTCCACGCAAAAACAAGACGTTCTACAATTTTCCGATAAACAAACTTTGTATCGCTAAAATACTTAAGGGAACAACTTTCTATTCCAACTGATAACGGCGTGGTAGTCGCTCGCTGATCGTTATTAATCCACTCCCGAAATATGGCTAAATCAGCTATGAACAAATTATTGACAGAAATCCTCTACGGTATTGAGAAACTAATTTACATCCGATTTATAGACAAACACTAAATAAAGAACATTTTGCTCAATAACTACGCATCAGCAATGCATTCTATGCCAAACTTTGCGGTTCTTGAACGGGAATCAAGACACGAGTCGAGCGCCAAAGAATAACAAGCAGCCATGTTCGTGTCAGACATCCTTGAGAAACTTGCTCTTTCACCTCGTTCAGCGCATCAGTCTCCACTTTAAATCACCAGATCTTTACTTATCTTGTACAACGAAGGTCTTTCCTAAGTTCCTGCTACCATTTCAATTTCAAGCAAGCTTTCAAAGTGAACAATTTGGCTCCTACGACTATGTACCACGGTCGCTGTCACTGGTCGCGTGCTCTTTGTCAAGTCAGCGGTCGCGCATGCTTATGCAAAAAAGATCCCTGTTGATCTGGATATGATGCGTCATCAGTATGGAAGTTCTGCGCTCGTTTCTCAGACGTCATTTCGCGAGAAAATCAGTAGTGGCGCCGTGAAGAATCAGCTGTTTTCTCAGGCTTAAGACAAGCTGGGCTGCCGACATTTGGACCATCGAGTGATACTTTTTGCACCTTAGGGTTTCTTTGCTGGCAAGATGACAAGTCCAAATTTTGATCTTTCTGGAACTATCAGCTGATAAAACAAATAATAACGAATCCTTAAGGAAACCATTCTTCAAGGTCAAACGAAAACTGCTCAGCTCCTAAAAAAAAACCTTCAAGAGAGTGAATAACGTAATTACTGAAGTTTAAAATGTCTGCATTACCTCCACCACATCATTCGGTTGTCTTTGTCTTTTTGATGTCGAGACAAAGGCTATAGCAGAGGGAACGGGAATACTGATTAGTGCATTCAAGTAGAGGCAAGTAAATATAAGCTTAAGCTTAATTTGCACGTGTTGCGTAGTCCCTGTACGGCATTTTCCCAGTCCCTCTCGGTCAATTCGTTTCGGTGACACACGTTTCACATTTTCGCATGGACCACGTGACCCGAAACCCTTTGGCCGCGCGGAATAATGAGGCCTAGGGACTAGGCAATTGCAGGTGCAGGTTAAGTGCAGGTTTGGGTGTGAATGAAGTCATTAGTTGCAATTACTTTATCTCTCTTAAAAGGACATATGTTCAGCCAAGTCATTATTTGGGTCAGACAAAACAACAGTCAATCAAGAGCGCATCATGCGTCTTTAAAATTTGTGCTAGGAAGACGAGGGATTTTATAACTACCATTTATTATTCATTCAAAATATTTCCCCGATTCTGATTGGCTAAAACCACATGAGTAATTCACCATAACCAGCTACTGATGACCAAATTTGGAAGAATTTTGCGATTAAGCAACCGATGACGTCAAAAGTGCAGCTTCCTTGCAGGTTAATGCATGAGTTGTTTTGGTTGTGAAAACAAAAAGGGCGGACATTTGACTCGTTTCAAGAGTAAGAACTAGGCGAAATAATAGCTAAAAACATTGCAAGAACCGCAGGAAGACAACTCGAAGGGCGTCATCTGCTATTTGGAGATTATTTGCGGAGCTGAACAACCCTAAACGTGCACAATCGAAGATGAACTTAACATCGATGGAGGTAAGCGTGTTTTAGCTATGTTTTTAAACTAGGAATTATTTTGAATGAATAATAAAACAATTATTGAATTCGGCTTTCGTATCTATGAACAATTACGGAGATCTCGGAGTGTGTTATCTGCCTCGGCCAACAGCCTCAACGGATAACACCCTCCTCGATCTCCATAATTCTTCATAAGATACTCAGCCTCATTCATTAATTGTTAAATATTCGCTACAATGACGTTATTTTGTTGGTGCAACGATGCAAAAGGGCTCAAAGGGTAGATTTTCCTTTCTGTTTAGTGCTGAGAGCACTTGCCTCCGACCAATGTGGCCTAGACGCCGACCACATTTATGGGTTGAGTTTGTTGTCAGTTCTTGTCCTTGCTTTGAGAGGTTTTTCTCTGGATACGACTGTTTTCGTCTCTCCTCAAACCAACATTTTCAAATTACAATTCAATCTGGAATGCACGGTTTAACGAGTTCCTGGGTGCCTTCCATTCCACAATTCCAGTTTGAAATTTTGGAAATTTCCCGTGCCCAATAAAACGGCACATTCCGGTTGCACGGACCCGACTCAAGCCACCGCGCGTTTGGTTATTGTTCTTGTAAGCAGGATACAAAAGATCAGTACTGGGGACAACAATTTTGTCAAATGGAAAGGAACACTTCGGTCCGAACGACCGAAATGACCAGACCGGTCAAAGTGGACCACCCTCAAAGCACAAATATTAATGGTCCGTTCAATTTGATGTACCAACTGAAATCTCCGGAATTTTGGGTTGAATGGAAAGCACCCCTTAACAACCCCTAAGTCCTTCGTGAGCGGACATATTTACTTCTTTTACACATTCACTTACAGTCCATAATGGTCCGTGAAGTGTTTGCTCCTGCCTGCGATGCTCCTCTTCCTCTTCCTCGCCCACCACCTCTTCCCCTGCCCCTGCCCCGACCACGCCCTTCAGCTGTACCCCTTGAGGATGTGTTGCCAACATTGCCACGACCCTTTTTTCCTGTTGACACGAAGGGGAATGTCTGCATTAAGCTAAGTTGCCATGACGTGAATAGAGGATATTACACGGCCACTCGGAGATACGAAACTTCGCTTCGAATGTTGAAAAATGTTTCGCGCGTGAGCGCAGTGAAGGATTGAACTGTTGTAGAGGACGAGAGGTGACATTTGTATCTCCAAACAGCCATGTCCAGGGTTTGTACCCGTTTTTGAACAAAAAATCCAAGGACTTTTCAAGGACTTTCAAGGACCCATTTCCCATATTTCAAGGACTCTGTTCAATTCAAAAAGAGCCTTAATTCTATGTCTTTTTTTAGTTTTTCCACAACATAGGTAATTTTATCTCGAAGGTCTTTCTATGTTTGCTCCTTTTCCTTTGGAGTTCTACTTAAATTATAAAGTTAGTACCGAAATTCAAGGACTTTCCAGCACTGACCGCAATTTTCAAGGACTTTTAAGGACTTTCAAGGTGTGTGCGAACCCTGCATTTCATTATATAAGCAAAAAATGAAATACCGAACCACTTAACTTCAATGTCATTTTTTCTGCGAAAGACGTAATTTATTATGTAGCGATAGCAACAGTGATCTTTTCACATGTGAAGATATCATATTTTCATTGGTGGAGGTTGAATGATTAAGGTATTAATTTTGCAAGGCACTTGCTGCTGATGGCTGCCCTGCATGAAAAGCTGTTTCTCATGGCTTGGACCAGCACTGTTCTAAATATAATCAGGAAATTTGACTTATAACCATTAAATCCCTACAAATAAATTTGTTAACATTACATTCTCTTGCTAATTAATGCAACATTACATAAACCTCTCGTAGGTCTCAAGTAAAAATTCTTCCTTCAATCTAAAAAAGGTTCTTTTACCTCCTAGGGGCAGTTAAAAAAATTTCTTACTCTGAGCAATGATAAATCTACTGTATGACTTGCTACATAAAACTAGGTGAAAAAGGACGCGTTCTTGGGAGCAGAGGAAAAGTAAAGTTTCAAGCTGTAATCGCGAAACAGTGTGGATCAAAGACATTAAAAACTTTGGAATCACAAATGCAAGGCGTATTTCTTGAGTGTTACCGTTGGAGGTCTATTGATTACATCAAAGCACACAGTTGTGTTGATACCTTTGCTTGTACTTGGTACAGCAGCTGACCTGTCGTCATCACTACTCCCACTCATATCATCAGCATTATTATTTTCATTTCTTGATTGGCTATTTCGGGATTCTTCCAGGACCTGAAGTTCATTATAAAAACAATTTGGGATATGAGGTCTGAGCTGGAAAACTACTTAATATGGATAGACGTTTAGATCCTAGAATTTTACCTCTACTTAATCCTTGTCACTAAGAAAATCAATTAATCATGTTTCCTATAAATAGTCTTCCGCAAAACTGGATGAAAAGCCTTTATCTACTTGTGAACTTTTACCTTTAAACGGTTTCCACATCATGTACATAAAATCCAAGCAAGTCATCAAATGACCTAGCCAGAGTGAACATCGTTTTTCAATCAAATTTTACCTTTTATCACAACAAATGCAAAACTCGGTGCAAACAGTTTGGAAACAAATCGAATAATTCGTTCTAATCGCCCAAACTTCATCAGCGATATAAGATGTCATTCGGGTACGTAACAGAAAGGTCGTTGTAAACGTAATCCCAAAAGAGAACTATAAATGGCCGGGAAGTCCAGTCCCTGGTCCCTATTTAGAGACAACCTCGTTCCCGGGGCTGTTTCCCTTAAAAAATGGGATGGGCGGGAAAGGGCCGTCGCATCGGCAGGTCGATCCTTCTTTCTGATTGGCCGGTTGAAATTGAATAATTTATGCAATTTTTCTACTTGTCAAGACTTTCAACTGATCTTCTATTATGGCATTTAAAGGGCACATGACGATTATGATATTTCTGGTTTTATCAACGGGAAGAAAGTACGGTAGGAGATGGAACATCTTCAGTGATTTCCCAAAACCTGTAGGTAACACTGCGACGACGTCTTGACCCTTGAAAATGTACTCAAGACATTTAACTTGCAGAGGTTTTAAATTAAAATGAGGAAATTGACCGCTATCAAAAGCAGTTTTAACTAGTCGTAGCACTTCCAGGTAATCTGGAGGCTTGCCCTTCGTCTCGCCATTCATTGCCGCTATCTTGAATTTATCAGTTCATGCTAATTTATTACACCCACAATTTCTGCGCGTTATTTTGTCATGTGACCGGCCGATGCCAGGGCCCTTTCCCGACCCTCCCATTTTTTAAGGGAAAAAGCCCTGGGAACGAAGTTGATTTAGACAAGGTTTTCCTTGTGTGATAGCGATGGCCTCCTTGACGTGGCACTTCAGATCTTGTTATGACCCGTTTACTGGCAGTTTTGAAAAAAGGCAGAATAGGTTTCATTGAATACCTTTCTTATGTTTTCTGCATCCTCCTGAGTATCATTGTCGTCTTCTTTCAGCCTAATCCCTTCTGTGTGTTTACACACTTCAGTCTCAATGTTCTCTTCCCGCACATTTTGCCTCTTCTTCAAGTGTTTCTGTGCTTGATCAAGCTGCCACTTTACAACAGTCGAAATGGCATCTCTTTCGTCTTTTTCAACAAACTCACGAAGTGCCTGTGCCATTCTTCCCTCTGTTAAAATGCGCAGCTCTAATGCCTGAAATACCGAACAAACAATTTTTATCATTCATTTCAGCCTTTCGACATCATCAGAGGGGCTTACCATATTCCTTTGAATAAGCCCTTATTCGAAGGTGTCGCTTACTGGAAGGTGAAGTTTATTTGGACGTTGGACACGACAAACAGTCATTTTAACTACAGTATTATTATAACCCATATTAAACTAAAAAAAAAATAACGTCTTTAGATTTTGATTATAAGCCGTGGCGCTTATTCCAGTAAATACGGTAGGCCTATTTGACACGCCCAACTTCTCACGTGACACACTTAATCCAAATTCAGACCCACAATCCACTTTGGGCCCTACGAGAGATCCTGTTTACACCTGTTGCTGTTCATTACGAGAAAATACGCAATTATTTGTGTGAAACGGCGACCAATAGTGCAAACATACATTCATTAGCGCGAAAATACGAACATTTGCACATAAATCAGATTCAATAACGATTTTTGCATTTTAATCAACAATCAATAACACTTTTGGGCATTCATATGCGTTATTCGGCATACAAAAGACAAAAATATACTTTCATTAACGCCAACATCAAAGTCTTTAACAACATCTTCAAAGTCAATAGGGACAACAGACAAACATTATTCATCAACATTTTTATGACTCTCTTTGCAATTCAAAAGCATTCCTGGACAACTTTAGGATGGATAAGACAAACATTAATGCACTTGTACAATCAATTGCGCGTTCTTTATATTTAATATGCAAAAATCAATTTTCAATTAAATAATACCAATTTCGAAGAAATTGGACTGAATTTTTACGCTACCCCAGTGGTTTAAAAAATCACACTGTACTGCGCCACTGTATCATCGACGACTGCGGCTTTACATTCACCATTTGGACGGCCATAAGACATTGTCGGGAGCGACTGAGAGAGAGGGCGTAGCGCCAAGTGTAAAACTTGACTAAGACCATGGAAATACATATATATATCACCTATCAATGTTTTTCTCAGGAGCTGCAAGCGTAATGAATGCTGTGTCGGTTTTTCGGTGACTTTCTGGCACAGGCGAGGACAAATATGGATCCCAACGAGTGCGTTATCTTAGCGTATGACGGAGTGCCGGCCCACCGAGATCTGCCCATTCCTTCCCCATACGTACCAGATTATGCTGCCCCTCGACATTGTAGCGACAATCAAGGCCGACATTTCGTGTCCGGAAATTCAAAGATGTATGGATAACAGGAATGAGGCCAAGGCCCTAAAAATCTCGTTATGGGGCACTCAACAACTGCTTGAAACTCTGCGCAGAAATATAGACAGTGTGACCACAGCTAAATGTGCTAAGGGCACCATTTCATACAAACCTAGCTGCCAAGATGCTAGATGTTTCCATAGAGAGTTTATTAAGGAATATATCTCACAAAAATAAAGGCCAAATTTGCTTGAATTTTATTTGTTTAATTGAAAATCAATTTTTGTGTCTTAAATGTAAAGGGGGTAACAAGGGTAACAATGGGTAAAAAAGGGTAACCAGGAGTAACAAGAGGTAACAATGGGCAACAGGGACAACAACAGTAAAAAGGGGTAAAAAAGGAGTAACAAGGGGTAACAAGGAGTAACAAGGGTAACAAGAGTAACAAGGGGTAACAAGGGTAACAAGGGGTAACAAGGGTAACAATGGGTAACAAGGGGTAACAAGGGTAAGAAGGGGCAACAAGGTTAACAAGGGTAAAGAGGGGTAACAAGGGGTAACGAGGGTAACAAGGTGTAACAAGGGGTAACAAGGGTAAGAAGGGGTAACAAGGGGTAACAAGGGTAAGAAGGGGTAACAAGAGGTAACAAGGGGTAACAAGGGTAACAAGGGGTAACAAGGGGAACAAGGGTAACAAGGGGTAACAAGGATAACAAGGGGTAACAGGTGTAACAAGGGTAACAAGGGGTAACAAGGGTAACAAGGGGTAACAAGGGTAACAAGGAGTAACAAGGGGTAACAAGGGTAACAAGGGGTAACAAGTGTAACAAGGGGTAACAAGGAGTAACAAGGGGTAACAAGGGTAACAAGGGTAACAAGGGGTAACAAGTGTAACAAGGGTAACTAGGGTTGCAAGGGGTAACAAGGGGTAACAAGGGTAAAAATGGGTAACAAGGGGTAACAAGGGTAACAATGGGTAACAAGGGGTAAGAATGGTAACAAGGGGTAACAAGGGTAGCAAGGGGTAACAAGGGGTAACAAGGGTAACAAGGGGTAACAAGGGGTAACAAGGGGTAACAAGGGTAGCAAGGGGTAAGAAGGGTAACAACGGTAACAAGGGTAACAAGGGGTAACAAGGGTAAAAATGGGTAACAATGCGGAACAAGGGGTAACTACGGTAACAAGGGTAACAATGGGTATCCAGGGTGACAAGGGTAACAAGTGGTAACAAGGGGTAACAAGGGTAAGAAGGGGTAACAAGTGTAACAATGAGTAACAAGGGGAAACAAGGGGAACAAGGGGTAACAAGGGTAACAAGGGGTAACAAGAGGTAACAAGGGTAACAATGGGTAACGAAGGGTAACAAGATGTTACAAGGGTAACAAGGGGTAACAAGGGCAACAAGGGGTAACAATGGTAAAGAGGGGTAACAAGAGGTAACAAGGGTAACAAGGGGTAACAAGGGTAACAAGGGGTAACAAAGGGAACAAGGGTAACAATGGTAACAGGGGGTAACGAGGTAAGAAGGTGTAACAAGGGAAAAAAAGGGTAAGAAGGGGTATCATATTGTTACAAAGGGTAACAAGGTAGCAAGGGGTAACAAGGGTAACAATGGGTAAGGGTAACAAGGGGTAACATGGGGTAACAAAGGTAACAAAGGGTAACAAGTTAACAAGGGTGCTCGGTATTGTGAAAATCAAAATCACTATCGTCACACTGATTACCAGCTACACAAATCTTGCAACTCTCAAAGCTGATACACATTCTTCTGTTTAAAAGTCTATTTTTCACCTAGACTCCTGATATTCCGATTTGTCATTGCGTCTATGAGGTCCATGGTGTTTGAAATTCTTGAAAATTTCCTTAATTTTTCTTTAGTTCGCCGACGAGCCATTATGAAAACACTCGGTGTTATTTTAGTGTGGGCCTACAGTCAACAGTGTGTGCATTTGTAAGTTTAAGCCTCGATAACATACTTCAACAATACGTTCCTCGAAACAACGTCGCCAAATTTCATCTAAACTGCTTCTTTCTGCAGCTTTGAAATTATATCATTGGATTACTTGTCGGTTTTGGCCAATGAAACGTTGTCGGTTAGGCTCCGTCGTGAAATTGACAACAGTTTTTGGCGCCGTACGAACATGTTTTGATCACTTGCTGTCTAATTTTTTAGGTTTTTCGTGGTAACGTATTCTATTTTTAAACTCTGCATGTGTCAACATGGTGATGCAAATTAAAGTTCAAATTGGAGATACTGGAGTATTTTTTTATGAATCCACCAGCGAGTGTTGAGGTTTTAAAAAAACTACATTTTGCGTGAGATTCGGAAGGCACGTTTTACGGATTTTGGTTTACTTTACGAAAACGATAATGGAGAATATGTAGTGTTCAATGACGTTCGCATGGCAGACATTCGCCTCGCTTTGCTTGTTTACTTGCGCTGTTTACATTTGCAGGTGTTGCGTGCCTATTGCACATTTGCGTCAAAACAAGCCGTTTCCATTACTCTATTTGGGCCACGCCCAAATAACAAGTACAGCCGTACAGCTGTGCAAAGAAGTCAAAATGTTAGAATAACTAAAATGAGTTGACCAATATTTTGTAAGTGACGACGTACATTATCTTTCGAAGTTAAGTATTCTTTGATCAAGTCTTCCATTCTGATACTGTCCAGTGCCTCAGGGCGGAACTGAGCAAATCTGCTGTCTTCCTTGCCTTTCTTGTCTACAACAGAAATACAGAAACAGAAACCCTCTTCCTTAATCAAGTCTATGTCAGTTCATCGTTTCTCGGATGATTTTTTACTGCCCAGCATCTGCTCGCAGCATTGTGCTTACAATTTGTAACCTTTAGTATACCCATTAATGAAGAAAAGTTGAAACATTTACTTAACGTTTCTTGCACAAGGAAACTAGATTTTGTTGCATGTTTAGTAAAAACTATTAAACATTGCAACCATGAAGTGACTATGATCTAAAACTAACACTCTGATAAGTAGCTTTGACCTGTGCAGTCATCATCTTCAGAGTCAAAATAGTAACCTGAGATCAGGAGTTATTTTTTTTCTTTTTTTTTGCTTCTTTGCTTCTTTGGCTCGAGCCTGATACATTTATTTAACAAGCCGTCAACCGCCCCCTAATTTACATAATGTAACGTCTGCTTGACCTGTCATGTTATTAGACAATAAGCGTTTACCACAAGGGAATCAAATTTTGACGCGAATAATGTCTCTTTTGAAATCAATTTTAGGGAAAAGAAAATTTTTAAGTTCGCCCATGTTCAGATGGGTCAGCACTCGTTAACATCCGTCGAAGGGCCCTCTTATCTTCGGTCGGATTTCGTAAACGTATGACGTCACGCTCGCCTTGAAGTAAATAAGGTGATATTTTGGTGAGAGATTTTGTCCCACTTTTTCGATCATTCCTCGATTGATTCCTATCAATTCAAACAAGAAGATGCCACTGCCTCCGTTTAAAGGATGTTTTGATGTTTCAAGCCTCTTCTTCCTCCGCGGGGAAAAGGACCTTTCAGTGGATGTTACTGAATAACATCCTTTGAATGGCCCCAGATAACCAGGCTATGTAGGTGACAATTATACATTATCACTTTCCTTATTGAATACATGTACAGTGTAAAAATCGCCATACTTATATTTCACACTTGAGGAGAAGGATCAATATTGTTATTTATTATTCCACTGTCATGTCATTTCACCATAATTATAAGGTCAAGAGAATGCGCAAAATATGAGGTTGTAATAATAATATTATTTAATAATATTTCTGTCTGATTTCGTTAAAATGACTGGTCACTAGGTTTTTGCCTGGCGCCGGGCAAAGCCCAGCACCAGGCCAGTCCAGCGTCCAAAATGGTAGGGGGCTTGCTGTCTTGGTCAGTTTAGCTGGATAGCCAAGAGACTGCCCTAACAGTGGGTGGGTGGATCAGACCTGGGGCCAAAATTAGTGTGGTAGGGGGGGGGGGGGACCGTTTTGACACAACCCCTTCAGTAAGCAGCAGTGTTCACTAGAGGCTTTGACTGGCAAGTACCTTGTTCTTAATTTGCCCTAGCCGTACTGAGCTGAATCGGGCCTCTGCTGAGATTAATAGCCTTTGTCTCTATTTTTATATTTTGCACGCATTGTGCTGCTTCGAATAGCCTTGCTAGCTGCGGCCAATACTTCTTTAAGTTTATTTGTTTATTAATAAAGTTTTGTTGTTGTTGTTGTTGTTGATAATTGCAGTGCTCAGTGGGAGGCACAGACAGTCACCCATTGTCCTGGGTGGGGAGGATCAAAGTCTTGGTATCAAGGACACACTTAACATAGGACCTGTAGACACTCACTGAATCCATGTTTGCATAAATTTTGTCAGATTTATTTATTTATTTAGGCTTACTTATTTTATGCTTTGTAATTAAGGTTGCAAATGAAAATGTGCTTAAACTGTGCATTTTGGTTTGAAGCCATTGATACCATGAAGTCTTCATCTACATGATATTTGCAAGCTATTTCTTGGGAAAGGTTGCCTATCAGGTCAATGGGTTTGTTCAAGATTTTTTTAAATATGTTTCTTTAACAGTACATCAATGAATGAATGGTGGAATTAATATTTTTAATTCAACTTAAGTAATCCCTCAGAGTTTTGACTTGGCTTCTTGTTGTTTTGTCAAAAATATGTCCTGTAAAAACTGAAAGGGGAGGGTCCAAAGAATTTGGAAATGGTATCTTCCCATCTGCATTAGCCCTTCCCTCTCTGTAAATAATCTCACTCCCTCTTTTCTTTGGGGTCTTGCCTGAATATTAGTTTATAAGTGTACCTTAAAGCCTCTTCTGCTGTAATTGTTCCTTCAACTTCTTTCACAGTAAAGGCATGTCGTTGTAGAAAAAAAGAAAATGCTCTGTCATTCGATCAAGTAGAGCAGATGCTATTTAATTTCATGAAGCAAAAACAAACATGGAAAAGTAGTTATTCAACAGTAAGATTGTTTTTCCTTGTTTGATCATCATTAAACTTCCCTTCAGTTTTCTTGTGCATTATTGACCGTGTAATTTGACTGGTTGATCAATTTTTGGTGCGCTCTGGATCCTCCTTTCTCCCTCTATATGTAAATTTGTTTTCTTATTCAGTATCAAAGTGTTGACCAAATTACTCCGGAATTATACTGTTTGTCAAAGGCATCTGTTCAACCAAACTGCCCGGCCATACAGTGGCGGATCCAGACCTTCAGGTAAGGGGGGGGGGGGGGGGGGCGGGGCGGGGTCATCCAGACCCCTGAGATTTTTAGACAAGTTTGGTCTTAAAATAAGGGGGGCCCAGGCCCCCCAGGCACCTCCTCTAGATCTGCCACTGCCATAGAGAGAGGAGTATTTGCTACAGCTATGATCTATCATGTGGGCAACTATTCTCTATGTGGATGTTTGTTACCAAGAAAAGACTCTTTACTTACAATACCAGTAGTTTGGATTAATGCAGATTTTTAACATAGAAATTAATTGCTGTGAACCCAGATTAGAGTCTGTTAGTAAGAGGGGCATGCACGCTCATAGGAGGTGTTGGTTACAGTCATAGCAGGTCAAGCGTACCCCCCAAGATTCTATTAATTAATTGATTACTTGAAAAATGAATCCGTTAGTCGTTCCCGTAACTGGTGTCCAATTCAATGCGGCATTTCTGCATGCGTAATGAGCAGTGAATCTTTTACGAGAACTTCTCTGTATTTGGTCAGATTGAAAATCTTTGAATGGGTTGCGTTTCTTAGAAGACATTTACATCAGATTCAGGAAAACAGAGCTGGTAGAAATTTGATAACTGCCTCTCGTGTGAATTCACAGCTCATTACACATGCAAGAATGCAAGGATCAATCTAAATAGCAATGGATTCAACTTTTGAATAACAAATTCATTAACGGATTCTTGGGGGTAGGCTTGACCGAGGGGGGGGCACTTGGGTATTTTTTGGGTGGGTATGTGCCGCCCGGGACTCCAAATTGGCACCCCGTTCTAAAAAAAATTCCCCTAAAATTGATACCCCATTGTAGAAATGGGCCAATTTTTTATATCCCATTCTAGAAAACGCCTCTGAAATGGATACCCCATTCTAAATCAGGAGCTTCAACGTAACTCTAACCCTACCCCTACCCCTACCCCCCCCTCCCCCCTGGTGCTTGACCTGGTTTGACTGTCACAGATCTAGAGGTTCTGTACAGTACCTGATGGAAATTGGGATTTTTTTCCCTGCTCAAGTTCTGTGCAAACTAAATGTCATACATGTTAATGCTACCATTTAAAACCGGTAGTTTAAGAACATGAGTGATGTTCAGAATACTGAAAGTTTAAAAATATTTCTTTGTCTAACTGCAAAACTGTAAATTATAATAATTATAATCATTACTATTACATTATTATTTTATCAATTACAGTGAAACCTCTAATAAGCGGGCACCTTCGGGACCTTCTCAAGTGACCACTTAATAGAGGGTGTCCACTTATTAGAGGTTTTAAAATTGTGCAATGTTCGTAAATGATCAACATTAAACGTTTACTCTGTACTATGAAAAAGTTGCAAGTTGTTAAAGAAGCTATCCAGAGTTCAAGTTCATTACCTTTCATTACCAACTTTAATTTGCTTGTAAATGAACATTAACTGACTTCAGTACGTATTTCAAGGACGTAATCCAATACTACTATTGTCAATTCAGTCCGGTGTGTGCTTAATAGAGGTTTTTAACAATAGAAAGTAGCCAAATACAACTTATTTTAGTGTCCGCATGCGCTTAATAGAGGTGTCCACTGAATAGGGGTTTATTATAAAGGGAAATATCAGATGTCCGTCTTGGGACCCGGCTTAGTGTCCGCTTAAGAGAGGGTGTCCACTTAATTGGGGGTCCGCTTAATAGAGGTTTCACTGTAAAATGTTCTAGTCATTGCTATTACAAATTGTGGCAATACTATGCAAAATATGCTGATGATGCAAACAAACTCAGCCATGCACAGTCATAGCTGTTTGCTTGAAAGGGAATTGCCTTTAATGTAAATAGCAGGGGGGGATTGTCTCCACCCCCCTTCCCTACCACCATTTCTCAACCCAAAATTGGTCATTGTAGCATCCAGGGTGCACGTTTTCTACCCTCCGACGACTCAAGAAGTACGTTGAAGAAGGATTGTTTTAGCCTTTATGTGAACAACTGCCTACTTATGCATACCCGGCCAACTGTCGATTGTGGATTCTATGGACACTGTTAAGATCTCAAAGAGATTTGCTAGTTCCAACGAACTAAGCAAATGACATTTTGGGAAATTGGAGAAGGGCTATGGTCAACGGCCCACTTTGTATATAACAGTGGTGGATCTACGGGAGGAGCTGGGAAGCCCAGGCCCCCCTCTTATTTTTAGACCAAACTGAGGCCACGCACAAAGGGCTGAAAATTGTTTTTGGGAGACCGCCCTCCCCCCCTTATATCAGGGTCTGGATGACCAGGTGCCCCTCCCCCCTCCCCTTATCTGAAGGTCTGGATCCGCCACTGTATAATATAGCTACTACTCACCTGTGCCTCCAAAGCCTTTACTTGCCTTGTGGTTCTTGTAGAGGGAAAATTTTACGGTATTTCGAGCCTCAAAATCTTCGATTAGCTTTGTGCTTCTTCAGTGGATGAAACAATATAAATTATCAGACGTACAACTTAGTGCAAGAATGGCTTTCCGTTGTTTAATACTGTTAGCTTTCTTTAGCTGTCTTTCTTTTTCTGCTCTTTTTTGTGTGAATGTTTTGTGTAGCTGTGTGTGGTGTGTGGTACCTGACCCTTTAAAATAATCATTTATTAATAACCTAAGTGAGGCTGCTCTATCTTTTTAGCCCTCAATGGTTATTATGGGCAGCCTGTACTCTCTCTATAGATGTAACAAATTTTTTTATATCTTGCAAATCAATGTAGAGTACAGCTGGGTACAGATAAAGTTGTTGTTGCTGCAAGCATTCATTATAGACATTACACACATGGATGATTCTCTATATCTTATATTCCCGCCAATATTTGAAAAAGTTGTTAAATGGAGCAGCGGTTCATTTGAGTTTTATTTGCTTGTTCGTGTAACTCTTCATGAATGCCATTCAATCCGCGGCCATTCAAGGGATGTTAGTCAGCAACATCCGCTGAAAGGACCTTGTTGATGCGCTAAGAGGCTTGATCGAGGCGAAACATTAAAACATCCTTTCCAAACAGATGCAATGGCATCTTCTTGGTTGAATCAATCGAGGGATGATCGAAAAAGCAAAACAAGACCTAGAAACAAACATCAAATCATCAGAAAAATCAGAGTGGACTATCGAAGCAAAGCTTACATGAGTCACAGGAGGAACCACGGGGCGAGCGTGACGTCATACGTTTACGAAATCCGACCGAAGATAGGAGGGCCTTTCGACGGATGTTAACGAGTGCTGACCGTTCAGATGGCGCTTCCTAAAAAAGAAATTTTAAATGTGTTGTTTTTGTGATGAAATACTGCTAGCTGGAGCTGCCGTACCTTTATTTAACAGCTACAAATAATAAAGAATTTACTGGTTAAAGCTCGTTGACTTCGTTCTGTACCGAAAGCAGTGAAAAAAAATTAGGCTGAAGCACCATATTTCACAAAATGACACGGTGGTGTGAAAGCGAAGATCGCTCAGAATAATTCGAAGGTTTCTGAAGGAAGAATTACAGTCAAGCCAGGTCAAGACTCCGTTCATGAATTGATTATTTGAAAAGTGAACCCGTTTGTCGCTTCTGTAACTTGTAGCCAGTATCAAATTGCATTCAAATGATCGGTGAATTTTTAGTATACGATGAGATGGAAAATATTTCAACGGATGAAATTTCTATTTAAGCATTCTTCAAATTCACGAAAACTGAACCGGCAGAAATTTCATAACGAACTCGCGTGTGTATTCACTGCCGCATTACGCAAGCAAAAATGCAGACTGAAATCAATTAACAACAACTAACGGATGGCGGCATTTTGGCCAATCGAAACGGCGCAAATCATTCGCATTGTTTCCTATCCAATCAGAAAAAAGTCCAGAATCCAGCATTTTTACATGTGATCCGTCAAAGAAATGTATCATGCCCTCTTCCCGTGAGAGACATAAAGGGTTAATAGGGAGAGGGCATGATCTCAGGCTATCAAAATAGTGACTTTGAGATCCAACGACGCGACGGCAATGAGAACGTCGCTTAAAAAGTGAATTTGCGTTCTTATTCCTACCCACTTACTTTGTCAAATATAGGCGAACCCTCCTGGAGTTGAATTCCTAGGCACCGTATCCAAGCACAGAAAGACAAATAAAATTTCGTCGTTGCTTGTTTACGTCCTCCATAATTAGGCATGTTCATGTCGTAGTCGTGCAAAAACGGGCAAAGAAATACACAAAAAAGCGTGGCGCACGTGCAAAGTTGTTGTTTTGCTAATAAAACCTATTGTTCTTTTTGACGTTCTCTTTACCGTCCGCGTCATTGGATCTTAAATTTCCTAATGAGTTGTACCGCGTCAGTAGATGGTATTAAACTCTGGTTATTCACCTGATTGGTCAATTTTGTTGCATTGTTATTTATTTAGCCTAGTCATCTGTTAGATAAGACTAGCACTGATAATTAAACTAGCCTGCGAAAACATCCGTTTCTCGTCGCTCTTCGCCGATGGGGACGTTTCGCGTGAAGAAACGTCTGCGACTCAGCGACAGAAACTCCATACTGATGACGTAAAACATGTCCGGAATCCGGTCAGAAGCCCTGAGTGGTCGTCGAAGTGGTTACATTGTTTTAGCTATTGTTTACAAATGACAGACCAAAGGCAACAAAGGTTAAATATAAACGCGATGAATCGTTAACAAAACAGTCAACATTTGTGAGATATAAAGTCTTCTCTAAAATAAGCATTCGAGGTTTGCTAGAGCTCGTACACAACACTTTTCTAAAATCGACTAGGAGAAACAGAAAATTGAACAAACTTGCATTTTGGAACCCCATGACTACTGGATTTATGTAGTAAACATTGATTTACGTCATCATTATGGAATTTCTGTCGCTGAGTCACAGACGTTCCTCCTCGCGAACCGTCCCCAGTGGCGAAGAGCGAAGAGAAACGGATGTTTTCGCAGGCTATAAATTAAACATGCTGGCCGTCAATCATATTTACCATAACAAAGAGGAACCAACTAAACACCAGAAACTATGCCTTACATCTACCCCGGGGAGGAGGGGGGGGGGGTACTCAACAAATGTTTATACGGTGAGGCTCCGCCCCGAGGTCCAACCCCTTACCCTTTTATAAACCATTTTTCACGAACAAGGTATCCCTCCCTTGCCTTCCATTGACAAATGGTACCCCTTTCACATATCTTGGTTAGAACGTTGCATCCCTTTTAACTGCTGTAAATGTAATGTCTTTTAATAAGAATCAATCACAAAAAAAGAACGTTTCTCAAGTTTATAAAGCCATAAAATTCATCTGTTTTTGTTAGCTCTCTTGGGCCCTTTCACATACACAAATGACTGATTTCCCTACCCTTTTATATAATTCAACGAGTAAAATCCCTGCCCTTTCATATACCTGAAGCCTGAAAAAGGTAACCCCTTTCGAGTGGAGCCTCCATGTTGCCGACTGCCCTTTAGCCAGCGGACTCTATTAAAGTAGGACTTAGTCCCCCATGGACTAGAGACTCGGGCATGTGCTCGCTAGATCCGCCATCTTGTTGTGTTATTGTGTAGTTCTCGGATCACTAGTTAAAATCTTTGTTGTTCTCGCTCGTTGCCCAAGTTTTATTTTGTTTGGATAACCTCCGCCACACTCCACGATAGGCCATCATAGGGAGTCCCCCCCGGAATCTACTACCATTCCTTCTTAACTTGTGATCAGTGCATCATAATTGTGGTGAAATTACCTGTTTTAGTCCGTGGTTTTTTTCTCTGATAGAAATGTAAAATATCCTTTGGATTGGCCACTCTGTCAACAAACTGTTGTCCAAATCTTCTAATATTGAAGGACGAAAAACCACCACTATACTCAACCTGTTGACAAAAGGGAAAATGACTAGGAAATGAAATTCTTTCGGCATTTTGCATAACTTTAAGAAATGCATGTAATCTATTAGGGCCGGTTCAGACGCCGAACTTTTCATGAGCCGAGCCTAACTCGAATTAAGGCCGACTCACATTATTTCGACCGGCTAATTTGATTCAGATACAGATCTAAATTCCAGCCGAACTAAATTCAAAACGAGAAAAATATTCATTTTGTTCGAAATGCTTACAAAATACTTTATAAATCATTTACGCATTTGGTTCGGGTACATGAAAAGTTCGGCAAAGCTGTTCCAAAGTCCATCCAAAGTGGAAATTACCGGCCGGGCTAGGCGAAAAGAACAGCTGAGCCGTTCCAGATTGAAGCAGGCGTTCTTAATTGATTCAGACGCTAAACTTTTCATTTACTTAATTTAATATGTTAGGTTCGGCTCATGAAAAGTTCGGTGTCTGAACCAGGCCTTAGAATCAAACTTCCACTTTCTTGATATTTTCAAATTGAAGCCTAGATGGGAAATCTGATTTTTGGCTTAAGACTGTCAACATAAGTTATAAAATGGGTCAGATGCCTAGTTTGCAAAATTTGCAAACGAACATTTACATGACGTCTATAATAAATTTAAAGTTAATCAACATTTTTTGCTAGGAACATAGCTACGGCCGAAAATCTTCCAAAATTCAATTTGAATAATGCAATAGATTCCCATTTATATTCATGAAACTCATTAAGCCAAAGGTCAACAACATCCCGCTAGACCTAGTACATTGCTACGAGTCAACCTAGATAATGAGTAAAAACAAACAAAGTTTGGATCATTACTGGGAACCTTACCACCTACCCTTCCCTAAGCCAACATTTTGGGGAGGGGTAGGTAGGCAGTTATCACTGTTTAGTCTGGATCAGAGATTACAGCTATCATACCCGTATCCTTATCAGAGGTTTGTCAGGTTGTCGTGGATTGCCACTGTGTTCTCTCTCTGCCTTTTCAATCAACTGTTCTACCTGTCATGAAACAGAAACAAGACAGTGAAACATACAGCAGATCTACATTAATTATTAACTGGAGCTATGCTTTTTAGCCCTGGCTAAATCAATATATTATGCTCCTTTCTATTGCTATGGAAGTAGACAGAGGACATACTCATAGGAGCTGGTGGAGATATCTCGCCCCCGAATAATTAGCCCCCTGATAAATGTTAATGTATTTGACAGCATTGTTGTCAAAACGTCACAAAAGTACAAAGTACTTTTAGATTTCTAGAAGTGCATTCTAAGCGGCGCTACAAAATTTTTATCTGTTCAGTCATCCCAGGGGAACTTAAGTCTTTTCGAAATTACAAGGGCTTCAGTATTTATATTTTCCCGAAAAGTTTAGGTGCAATTTAACGTTTTACGAAAGTGAGAATTTTCCTGATTCCCCTCTCCATTAAATTCTAGAATCCAAACACTCTTTCTAAGAAAAATAGTGTAAACTGGGTAGTAAAATATGAAAAATTAAACTTCAGAAAACCGTAGGGAAGTTATTAGATAAGCTTCGAAAATTGTACGTGAATGGAACATTCATCTAAAAATTTTTAGCCGCCCTCAAGTAATAGAATATTCTACGCAATATTTGCTTCTCTGAACAGATATTGTACAGAAAACAGTCGCTGGGAGCTCACTTACTTTGTTGACTAAGTAAGCCATCACCATCTCCTCCTGGGTGGGGTCAATGTCGGTGTTGCTTAAAACCACATCGTCCATGTAGAAAGGGCGCACAGTCTCCAATCTAATCTTCTTTATTCTGAAATTGGTGTTCTCTCTGATCTCCAAAATTCCAACATGTCTGTAATGAGAAAGATCAAGTTAAGAACCTGTTAAGAATCTCACAGTCGTAAATGGAGGTTTAACTGGTATCAAAACGTCCAAGAATTGTTCTCAGTGAAGTGCAGCAATGACAGCATATTCTACCTAAAAAGAGTAAGGTGGAAAAGTTTAAAAGGAACCCCATACATCTCGGCAAAAAGGTAACCTCAAAACTTTGATGAGTAGCTAGGCCAAAAGAGCTACAAATTTCAAATGCTTCAGCCTTGGTATAAAATATTCCGTACGTAGTCATGCATGATTTCATGCATTTTTGAGTGTGCAGGCTTTTTTCACTCATAATTTTAAAGGAGAAGTTCATTCTAATGGTACATTTTTTCATCTGGCCAACAAGAAAAAATACTGCAAACTGACAAGTTTATTCGGCCAAAGTTCAAGATTGTTTACCAATAATATTTTGAAGTAAACAATGCCTTGTGTATTCAAGTTTCCTATTACCACGTTTTTTTAAAAAAAATTAAAAAACTAAATTAAATTAAAATTTGTTGCGATGAAGCATCTTCCATGATGAAAGCATCGATTACTAAAAAATTGATGGGTTTCTTTAGAGAGGAATTTCATTCAGTTTGTAAGCTCTTTGAAAGCTGAAATTTGCCTTTAACTGAGTAACCTTTCTCTGTACTAACACTTTGTTGAAAAATACACCACGTTGTAATAAAGTTCTATTGACACTTTTTGACGGCTATCACATGTCAACTCCACCCATAAAAGCACAGGACACAATATATTTCCTAACATCTCATTTATTGGAAGCACATTATTGTGCATTTTGATTCTACGATACAGAACAAAACAGAAGAGTTATACCGACATTACAGGGCTCAATAATATCTGTATGTCCTAGTCTAAAGGTTTCATTGCATAAATGTTGACTCTGCAAATCAAGGCAAGTTAAACTCTACCTAGCGTTAACTAACTTTGGTTGCACCCCTTTTGACCAATCGAAATCCGGATTTTGCGATCCAAAATTTGATTTTTTGTCCCATTCAGGACTAAACCAATCTAAGATTGCAACCTGAACGATCCACCTACGCACTTGGATCGTTCAGATTGGTATCTCAATCTGGTGTCTAATTTTTATTCCTTTTAACGAAACTGCCTATCGATTGCAAGATCGTGCTCGTTCATCAATAAACACGGCGGGTCAAGGTTAGTTCAGGCACAGGTTATTTACACTCCTCCTTTGCTCTATGCCGCTAAAGGATTGTAGTATATTGAACTCAAGTTCCCCTGTAACTCTAAATCCATACGCAAGCGGAAACCCTTGCATTTTCTCACTGTAAAACTATAGTGTGTGCGTGTGTTTGTGTTTAGAACGCGCTTCTCGGCAATTGAGAATATGTTAACTGTCTTCTGATTTTTCTTGAATCAAATTCCAGATAATTTTAAGTTAACGAGTCCCAGTATAAGCCAACACTAGTTAAAGAGCTATTTTTTTTTTCATTTCTTGAGGAAAAGACGCTTAATTCAGCGGAAAGAACTAAAAAATGATGAGTTGAGGTTGAGAAGAAGATCAGAGCAGCAGGCAGCTACTGTAAAGATCAATCCTATTTCAGATTTTTGTTCCGACTAGCAGGAAAGTCCAAACAATCTGGATTGTCTCAATCCGAAAAAAGTTTGGCTAAAAGGAATGCAACCTTTGTCACACACTCAAGCATTGATAAACTACTGGGATTTCTGATATTCTATTCTGTCTTTGTCAATGGTTACTGGTTTAGACATAGTGGTAAGCACTACCCTCAATATGCGTGGCACTGACTAAATGCAGTTCACTTTGAAATAGAAGCAGCTGAGCAAAAGGTAAAGGTTCTCAGCATTTTTTAACCCTTTAAGCCCCAATATCCACATACAAATTCTCCAAACTGATCTCCATACACTTCCTTAAAGAATTAGTTAAGAGAATTTGTTCAAAGATCAAAGTATTTTCTCTTGGGTGATCATTCTATTGATTCTCATAACTTATCTCTTTACAGTGTATGGATAATTGTAAGGAGAAATTTGATCTTGGACACTATTGGGACTTAAAGGGCTAACACTCCTGCATAAAAACTTAAAATGGATCAATTCTAGAACACTTTAAATTGTGTTTTTTTTTCCCAGAATAAATCTTAATCACTAACAAATGAACATTTCTTTGTCACCATCAGTGTAAAGGAGTAAGTTCAATAGTTTTTTGGTAACACTACAAATTACCATATAGCAATTTATAACCTGTTAAAGTGAAACACCTTTCACTATTTTTTTCAGTGCTTGAAGCACTTAAGGCTAAATTTAACCATTCTACAATATGAAAAAAATTGTCAAGAGGGTCTAGGGCACCTTACCTTTTTAAAAATATTAACAGCACCATAAGTTAATGGTCAGAATAAATACTACTACAATAACTCAGTTACACTAGATGCAACAGTAATGCTACCAAACAAATGCTAAATAATTTGCAAATGAGTTACTGTCTTTTCTGTGACAATACAGGTTACTGAGGCAACAGTCAACAAAACATCCTTACTTTAGGTGCCTAAGAATGTACTACAATTTTTGATAATATTACTTAACAATTAGCAATTATTGGACGAGATTGAGCAAAATAACGCGATTTGTCAGTGGCGAGCAGATCAATTATCTGCTGAGGCAAATAATACGTAATTGATCTGTGAGACACTGACAAATTACAATATTTTGCGATAACCGAGTTCAATAATTGTTTTATCATTCGATCACTGAGATGTTTTTTAATAAATATCTTCGGAAAGCGGTTAGCGCGCACTGCCTTCCAGGAGTAATGACAGAGATCACATTAACGAGCAAGGAGCAAGTGTGGTTTCATTTACACATGAGCAGAATAGTATTTGCAGCCAAAAACAGTTGAATAACTATGCATGAGCACACCATTATTTGTAGGTCACATGGTGGGCTCTCGGCCAATGAAAAAGAAGAAACATTTGCATCGAATGATAATAACATTTCTTGTAATGCCTCCATCTTAGATTTCTGACTATTCTTAAGGTGGCTCTATACATTTTCCCTCAAAAGTCAGTCTACTTGCTACCAAAATGATTTTTTGGTAACGCTTTTAACCTCATGCGATCATAATGCTAAGTTGAATGTCAGAGGTCTGCATGGGTCCCTTTTTATAAGTCCTTTACAGTACTTCAAGGATGTGTGAATTCATCTGTATGGAGGTCAATCAAATAAGGTAGATCCCAAATCTCTCAGGATCAGTAGAGGGGGTTAGGTATTTGATTGGGTTTTTCCTAACTTTGGACACCCTCTTTGCTACATCAATGAGAAAATCGGAAGAAAACTGCTGGAAGAGATTCTGTGCAGGAATGAAATAGTTGGGTAGATATTCTGCCACAAGAAAATGGAGCAAGTCATCCAATAAATCCAGCAGATGTTTCACAAAATTGTCAGCTTTCCATTGCGACAGTGGAAGCCTCTCTGCTGCGAGCAGAATGATTGTCTGCATGTGATATGACTTCAGCAGCTGCGGCCTGTCAAAATGCATCTCACAGAGGAACTTTAACATGCGAAGACAATCAGTCAGCACTGGGTTGTCCTCATTCAGTTTGTTTAGCAGGATGTTCTCAGCCCTTGCAAATGAGTACTGGAAAAACAGGCCATACAGTGGGTATTCTTTGCTGAGAGTAGGTGGTTGTTTGGGTACCAAATGGCAGCCATAACTTATGATGTCATTGACAGTGTCACTATTAGGCCAATACCTTTGCCGACCTCCCCATTCTGCTGCACACAAGGGCCACTGGATGTGACGCAGTGAAAGCACATAGTCAACAGTAAGATACTTGTGTAAGTAATGTGCTGTAACTGCTGGACCATTCTCTTCAATTTTCCTAACAGTGATACCTTCTTGTTTCAGTTTTTCCTCTCCTAAATTCTCCCCTTTTGCCTCAAGAATCCTGTACCTGATGTTCATGTGTACAAATGACAACAAAATGGGATAAAAGAAATTTGCTTTCAGTGTTTCAGCAGATAGATAAAATTGCATCTTTCCTTCAACAAATTGAGTTTTTGGAGCCACAAAGCAGAAATTCCACTCTTCAAGATCTGCTGGGATTTTCTCCACCCAGGGTCCAATTACAGTAAAACCTGGAAAATCCAATTTGCTGCCATGATCTGGTACCATTTGAAAAATAAACTTTTTGAGTACCAAATGATAATCTATTTCAGGTTGAACATGGACAAACGGAGCATTGATTCCACCTTTGTTGTATGCAGGAACAACTCTTAGTTGTCGCTGCATGCTTCCTGTTCTTAGAAATTTGTAATTATAGACACAAGGGACATGATTGAGTATGTCAAAGACACCAGCTTCTCTTAGTTTTGACTCTTCCAGGAGTTCGTTAAGCAGGCCAACCAATTTTGCATCATACATGTTGTGAACACCTAGCTCTATCAGGCTCCAATGTATATCATGCAAGTCTTGTCCTGACACAGGGTCAGTTCCAGCTTGCTGATAGTGGAATGGCTTCTGGGAAGACTGTTGTGTGCTCTCAGGCTCTGATTGCTTGATAAGATCGGGCTGCTGGAAAGGTGTTGGAATTGTTAAGTACTTAATTTCATCTTCTCCAATGCTCTTGATCTGTTCTTTCAGGTAAGAGGATATATCTTCTTGCTCTGGAGAAACTGCCTTGAAGGTTTCACTTTGACTTGTTGCTTCAAGTAAAGGTTGTGCAGGTAATATATGCATTTCCTTTTCCTCTTTGTCCTCAGAATCTGCTGTTGACATGGTTTTTGGTTTTCTGTCTGAATCACAGATTTGCCCTCCATCTTTTTCAAGACTAAAGACATCTTCAGCACTCTTAACCTCACGTTCTGCCATTTTTCCATTCAATTCAAGCATTTCAACTGCAAATTTTTTCCTCTGCTGATCATCACTAATATCGCATTCCTTGCTCTCCTGAGATAATCCCTTGGGCTTCTCTGTTTCTGTCACCCCATTCCCCTCTCTAGCATCACCATTATCTGTAGCTTTAGGCATGGTTTCACCAGCAGCCAAACAAACACAAGTCTTTTTGTCAGTATTTTCTTTGATACCCTCCATATTTTGCTCAAGTGCTTCTGACTTAAACTCCTTGATATCCTCTCCCAAACTTTCATTTGTTAAACTGTCATTTTCTCTCTGTGGACTTTCTGCTAGGATTTCCCTTCCCTCAACATCTACCTCACTTTGTAACTGTTCAGTCACATTGCAGCCCTTGGTCTCCATACTTAGCTGTTGCACTTTCAACGCCAGTGCTTCCTCTTCTGCACTTCTCACTTCTTTTCGATCTCCATTTTTGGGGACAATGTCTTGTTGCTTCAAATTATGACTAAGGAGTTCCAGTCTCTCTGATGATGAATCTATGTCTGATGCTAATCCTTGCAACAAGACTGGAACATTTGTTTCCCCATATGCATAGCACTGAATGAGTGCATTCACAGCACTGGCTGCTGCACTGTCATCAAAAGGATCACCTATCTGAATCATAGTCACAAGGAGCTCCACTACACCATGCCCCAGAAGTGCTTCTTGCAAACCTGCAAATTGGCTCATTTTCTCTATACAGTTGGCAATGTCTACAGCATAAACACCCTGATAATTGAGGTAAGTCTCTCCTGTGCTTACGGACTTTCTGAGAATGTCAACAACGAAATCTATGCAGCTTTCTTCCGCAAGCAAGTACACACTTGTTTCATCATTGGCAACACTGGCCGCAATAAACATGACCAAGGATTTGACTAGTGTAGTCAGCTGTTCAAAGGGTCCTTGATAACTAACAAACACATTAATAAGAATCAACAGGGTATCACTCACGTTGCAAAACAGAGCAGATGTGGTGGGGCTTTTTGACACCTGCCACAAAAACTGAATGTTGGCCAGAAGCATCTTAAAATGGTCTGGCTCAGAACTTGGCAATACCAGCACATTCAGATCTTGTAGAACTAGCTGGAGTATTTTGGTTGAGGACAGACTGCTTGCAAATGTTGGACTTGCGACTAGATGTGTAAGAACTTCCGCTACAGCGACATAAAGAGGGCAAAATATGAGCGTTCCAGAAGGACGATTTACTTTCCCTTTCGTCAAACTGGCCACCATTCCACCGTCTGAGGGCAAAAAGTAATAAGAACTGCATAAAAACCGCTGTAAAACAAAATGAACATCAGAATTAGCCAGAGTGTCAGCTACGCTTTTGACCGACGCTTTGCTTAGACCATCCAAGATGTTCTTTACTTCTAGAAGAGTTGATGCCGATGCTTGCATGCACGACAACTGTAAGGAAAGATCATTCTGAGGAAGTGAGCTCTGTGCTTGTAAAGTATCCTTAAGTTTGCGTATGATGCGTTCCGAAATGAATCTGTCCGCTAAATCGTTTTCCATTGCGATACTGCGCAGTTTTCCCACGGGGATCGCGTTCAATTTTGTGTCGCAGTGACACTTTTCGAGTGCTTATACTCAGCGTAGAGTCGTTGTCCTTTGTCTCAAACTTTAGTTGAAGAAGTGATTAACATCCTTTGAACTCGCTTTCGTCACCTTGTGATATCCTCAGCTAAAGAAAGGAACCGAAAGAGTTTCTTGCCAGTGAGAACCTCCCGAACGAAAACTTGTGTCCAGATCTCCTCATCACTTTGTAAAGACAGGAATGGATAGGATCATAGGATCGCGGATGCGGATAACGGATCAACATCATGCGAATCCTCCTCCCTTCTATCTATATTTCTCGCGGATTTTCCAGAGTCGAAAAGTTATAACTACAGGGAAACGTTTGAAATGTACACAGTTCAAGGCGTTTATCCCCAAAATGTGCAACCTCTTTGGACTCTTTGGCAAGGAAATTCCAGATTTGCCAACACATTGCGTGAAAAAGGTAGCATATTGTTTTTTACAGGATCTTGGCAATTTCCAAAAAGAAAACACACAAGCTAGCTACATTATTGCCCAACTTCCTCTTAAATCAAAGTCTTTGGAATTCAATCCTTATCTCTCCACAAAGGCTTGGAAAACAACAAACCTAAACCCAACCTCTGTTCCCTTTTTAAACAACTATCCCAGTTGTCTTTAATTGCTAGGCAGTGAACAAAATAAGTGAGGAGGCAGTCAACAATCTCGCAAGGCAGAAAAAAATCCCAAATCACATTTTTTACCACTGTAAGAGAAGGCAACACTTGATAGGGCATTTTCATCGGTCTCGTCAAGGAGTCAAAGATCTTTTGGTTCCAAATTGATTTAATTTCAATTTGCAGAGTAAAACTCTATTCAACAACAAGAATGTTGGAAAACACATTCATAAAGAGTTCCAAGTTCCACATGACCTGATGTCATGCTGTAATGCTATGCATGTCCACAACAACCACAATCCTTTGCAAGCCATGTTAATGACAAAGCAACAAGGGTAGGGAGGGAAAAGGAAACAATGCTCATTTTTATGCCAACCATCCCCAGCCTCCTTAGTAGCTGCTTAGTGCTAAAACCATCTGTTCTTTTTTTTGTCTTGTTTTCTAGCTATACTTTAATAAATGTCATATTGTTTTGGTTATAAGGCACACTTGGTTATAAGGCATACCCCAAACTTTTCAACACAATTTTTCTAAGTTAACAAACTAAAAATTAAGCCCAAATACCCGGCTATGAGGTGCAGCCGTGATTTTTGGCGATGTTCACCTTAACTACAACAACATGCTTTCCTTTTCCTTTGCTTTCATTATTGTGATTTTATTTTTTATGCAATGCAAGACATTAGTGCACATCATTGAAACATTATAAGAATTTCAAATACCAAAACTACATCTGAAAAAATAATTTCAAATTATTTCCATAAATCTGCAAGTCGTGTAGCCTATTAATTAACAATATTCAAGAGAGGTGCAACCTGCCATCCATCTATTTTGCTTTTAAAAAGTACAAAAACTGTGACGTTAGCTGAAATGTTCATATAAACCAGAAGTTATTAATACCAGATGTTCACTAGGAACTGTGGGATGTATACCACCTGTGAATCAACATGGCTTACATTTGATCACATGTAGCATGCTTGTCCATAACTGTTCATCAAATCATTATCAATCTCTCACTAAGACATTTTTATTTCAGAAAGCTTTTTGGTGATTTTATGTGCTTTTTAATCTCGCCTTTAGTAGGTTTTATGCAGTTTTTTTACAATTTAAGTAGTCTAGGTAATTTTTATTGTTTTACTCTTTTTGGTTGGTTCATGCACTTTTTGCATGTATACTTTATGCACTTATTATTATTATTATTTTATTTTATTTTTATTTTTATTTTAAATATTTTTATTTTTAAGCGCTGATGAAAATAGCAATTTTGATATCGGCACTATATAAGTATTATTATTATTATTATTAATCTCACACATCCTTTATGGAAATTTAGCAGATGAAACATCACATCAACAATGACAAAAACCCAGGCAGAGCATCAATGGCAAAAGCCCCATGCTGGGAACTCACGGCCTGGCAAAATTAATGCCTGACAAAATGTCCTGGTGGATGTCCCATAAATAAATAAATAATATTTTTATTGTTAATGATATATGAAATGAATCATATGTGAACTGCGGAAATGAAATGAAATGAAATGAAGAAATAATCGTCACAGTTAACGCAATTTATGCAATTGCGTAGAGAAGCCTGAAAAAAATTCATGACTTCAACGGGGTTTGAACCTGTGACCTCGAGATTTACCAGTGTGATTTACCTGCTCCCAACGTCAGTCAGTGGCTTCATAGCTCAGTTGGTAGAGCATCGCACCGGTAAATCGCGAGGTCATGGCTTCAAACCCCGTTGAAGCCTGAATTTTTTTTTCAGCTAGGCTTCTCTACGCAATTGCATAAATTGCATTAACTGCGACGATCATTTCTTCATTTCATTTCACATATGATTCATTTCATATATCATTAACACTCATTTCTTTCATGGGAACATATGAACCCACAATTGACCTGCTCCCAACGTCAGTCAGTGGCTTCATAGCTCAGTTGGTAGAGCATCGCACCGGTAAATCGCAAGGTCACGGGTTCAAAGCCCATTGAAGTCCTTAATTTTTTTTCAGGCTTCTCTACGCAATTGCATAAATTGCGTTAACTGCAATGATTATTTCTTCATTTCAATATTTTTATTGTTCTTAATATACCAGTTCTGATGCTTGTACAGCAGTTACTATCTTAAACATAATCTGGTATCCAACACTTACTTAGTTTTTGCTTCTCCTTCACAAAGTGAAGTTGCCACGCTGGAACCAGGTTGACTGATGTAAAAATCCAGGTCTGGGTCATCTGAATTTTTGGGATCTATAATACACTCGTGCTCATGTCCCCAAATCACAAGGTTAAGGAAGTTGCTGAGGAACTTCTCTGGAATGTATTTTGTTGCACTATGCTTTGCCCTGAAAAGTACAATATAATAATATAATAAATAATTAAAAAGCAATGGACTTTAGAGTGAAACTAATTTAACAGGAGAGATCAAGAAAAAAGCAGACAATTTGGCGCTGCTAGAAGTTTGAAATTCTACCTGACCCTGTTTGAGACTAAAAAGAAACCTAAAATATTTGTCCTGTAAGAAACAAACAAACAAACTTTATTTAGAGAGGGTGACACATGAAATTTTGAAAAACTGTAAAATCTGTGGCCCTCTATCTTAGTGCTTGTGTTATATAGGTGTAGGGGTTACATGTACAATGATCCTCAGATCAAGGATGTCATTAAGAGGCAGGGGCCGGGGATTTCCTCCAGCTACTAAGAATGTGGCTCCCGGCTACTTTCATAGAAAAATAGAAGAAAAATAAAACCAAAAGAAATCCCCAGCTGTTTGATTCCCTGTGTACTTGTTGTATTAATGCAGCAACTTAAAATCTTAGTGACAGCCCTGCTCAGATGGTCCAAGATTGCTCACATACAGGGCCAGAACAACTGTATGTGATACAAACATTGCTCATGATAGAAATTTCCATGCGGAAGGGGTTGGCTGTATGGATGAAGGTTAGCCCAGATCTCTGGAAGCTCCGGAACCTGTAAAAATTGTCATCTAGTTGAGAAGTGCTGCTACTATATTTCATTAATTATATTTTGTTTCTCATTCAACTTGTGTTGTATAAAAACAAACATATGATATAAAAAAGTGAATGTGAGTATATACAGCTGCTATCCTCATGGCTAAAACGTCTTGCCTTAGTTGCTTAATAAATTGTACATTTCTGGAACACCAAATTGCAAAATTTTGCGAGGGAGCTCCCTCCATACCTAATACCCTCACACACAGTTGTGTTGCATGAAGAGACACACCTTTCAATCTAATCAGTTGCTGCCTACTTAATGTTTTTCTCCTTATAATTTTGTAGAGAAGTCTGGTTTACAAATCAGACCTGCATTAGGCAGTCACCCTGTCCCTAGGGGAATTGACTGCTTAATACAGGTTGACCACTAAATACAGGTTTGACAACCTAAGAGTTTACCAAGAAAATAAAGATGATGGACAAAACAAAACATTCATAACATGACAAATTGACCTCAAAGAGATTCTACCTCTCCTCGTGCCAAAAGAAAGAAACTAAAAGACCACTGAATATGCCATGAACACTGTATCTACTGCACTTGTATGACACATAACATGACACAGTGACCATGAAGACAATAAAAAATAACCAGTTGAGACTATTATATGGAAAAGGTGACCACAACTGCTTCATAGATGGAGAGGTGACCACTTAACACAGTTCACTTTTACATTAATAAAAATTACTGGGACCTGTATTATTAAGGGACACACGTTTCTCAACTTAAGAAAGTGACTGCTTAATAGGAGGAGACCGCGTGACTGGTTTTAACCCTTTAAGCCCCAATATTCACATACAAATTCCCCACACTGATATTCATGCATTTCCTTTAACATAAGTTGAGAGAGTTTAATAAAAGATCAAAGCATTTTCCCTTCAGTGATCATTTGATTAATAATTTCTCGTAACCATTTCTCTTGTCAACATATGGAAATTGTTAGGAGAATATTATTGTTGGTCACTATTAGGACTTAAAGGGTTAAAATATTGGGGTTACCTATTTTGATGAAGCACAAATACATTGCACCAGGAATCGGGATTTTCCTTGGGCCTGAGCATTTTCACATTCCCATTCAGAAAGGTTCGGTGGAGACGCTCATCTCTGATAGATCCTAAACCATAAAGGGCCAGCTTTACATGTTCCTTCTGAATCAAGATGGGTGATACTGTGATGTCATCAATAGATGCCGCTCTACCAAAGTAGTTGACAAACCCACAGACGCTAAGTAAGTCCAGTGCACAAAGGTTTCCATCCTAAACAAGACATTTTTAGGACACAGGAATTAAATGTATAGTGCTAGCTTTAGTGACACACAGGCATGCATTATCACTGATATAACAACTCCTGTGCAAGACTATACTTGGGCCCAGAAAATCATGCTCAATCTATTTATCACTGACAAGGATCCTAGGCTTCAACTAGTAACCCTTTTGAGCCTCAATATCAATTCTCCAGACCGATCTCCATACATTTCCTTAAAGAATGTGTTAAGAGAATTTGATAAAAGCAAGTTTCCCTTACATGATCATATTATTAATCTTCAAAACCTTTTCTTTTGATTACGTATTGCTATTGTTAGGAGATTAGAAAATTGGTAATAGTTGCTTTCGGGGCTATTTTACTATACTCCAACAGTAACCCCTAGTTACTTCAAAAACTGTACTGCATCTTTTTCTATAGGTCCTCAATAAGAGGATGATTAAGTAGAAGTTTTTCTTCAAGAATATTTAAAAATCTTTTAGAGTATACTACTAACTCTCACCCCAGCTGGATCATCGTGATTTCCATGAATTGAGAAAACTGGGATGGATATGTTAAGGTTAGGATCCTCATAATTTACCACAGGGAAACTGACAAAAGAAAACGGGATACTAATATTAATATTATTTTAATTGTAAAGTCAAAACAGGAATTGCAAATGGGGAGTTTTGAATTATTAAAATTCATACTTGGTGCCAAGGGTGAGAAGAATAAAACAAACAAAATTGCATCACGATTCAGGGATAAATAATTCATTTCTGTTGTTTTATTCCCCTTAGGCTTGGAGCCAAGTATGAATTTTAATAATTTGAAACTGGCCTATTTAAATGTAAAAAAGTGACAATTCCACAGGCCAGTGCTCTAGCAGTTCCCTGTGATCCCTGGTGCCCTAATTTTGGTCTTGGATGGCTGGAAAATCTCAGATTTTTCATACTCTAGGTAGACTGAATTTCACAGGTTTAGAACAGTGAGCTCCCTTTGATGTTATTTTCTTAAAACACAGCCTTGTTCCAACTTTGTTGACAAATCATACTAACCGAGAATTGGAGAAGTTTAAGGACTGGTCACTTAAAAATTCTAACTGGCAAGGTTTGTCACCCATGCAGTATTTCCTGAGTAAAGCCAATGTGTTGTGTAAGGTTTTGCGCGAAGGTTTGTTTTCATGAAAAAGATCCCCTCCAAGAAGAATAAAATCAACCTGTTGAAAAAGAAAAGCCAAAAATTATAACAAATTGAATAATATTTCTTATTGCTTTGTTGACAGTGCTGATCTCTTGGTTGAGATCAGCCCTCCAACATAACTTCACACATACAAGCTTTTGGTCAAAGCTTTGCCGTAAGGAAAATTGAAGGGAGGTCAATGCTCTGAACCTGTGAAATCTTGGGTGCCCAGCACTTGATTTTAAGGAAAAAGCTAAGATTTCCTAGTTGCCCAAAAGTACAAGTTGGGTACCAGGAGCTACCAGGCGCTGCTAGAGCACTGCCCTATTTTGGCGATCATTTGGGTTGACAAGCATTAGTTATGTTTAGTTAAAGTGCATATCACTTCAAACTTGACAAAATTTTGACAACTTCTACGTGCTTTTAGCTTTGAAACGGGGTGTAATTTGTGAGAATTGGATAAAACTAGTGGTCTCCATGTTTGGTTAAAGAGTACAAAATTTGCGTACTTGAACAGCTTTTGGTCAGAAGGCGGTGTAGATAGTTCCCTTGGTTGGATGAAACAATTATGTATATTTGGGCATTGTTCTTAGCTCCGCCCCATTTTGTTCCAGCTTCTACCTTTAACCCATTCGCCCCTGAACCGCCTGTAACCGCCCGTGTGAATCCACGTCCTTTCTACCCCTCATGACATCATCAGTTTTAGCAGTCAAGGCCAACTTTGTCCGCTAACTTGTGCAGAGTGACGAGATCTTTCAAACCATACCAGAATGAGCACATATTCAGTCAAAGATACCAGAGAAAAAGGCAAAAAACCATGTAAGATTGACTTGCAAATCTCCATGAAAATCTTGTTCCATTGCCCACCTACCTTTCCTTTCACCTAATCCTAAGATCCTAAAAGCTTTCTTAAAAACTCTTTCCACCAAAGTTAAGCCTACTAAATGCCCAGCAAGAGAGAGAAAAAATGAGGCAAGAAGTGCAAAAAGAGAGGGGAGGAGAGAAAGCGAAAAGTAAAAGTCAAAAGTCTCAAAATTTTGCTTTCTGTGCATGCCCGAACTTTGCAAGCAGATATTTTGAATCTGGATCAGAAGGCTGTGAAGTGTATGACCTGTAAACGGGTTTGTGCTAAGTTTTAGCTCTTTATAGCATGACAATGACCAGAAAACCACTCAACTAGCTTCAAAACAGGTTTTTTGACAAAATCTCCAGGAGTGAATGGGTTAATAACTCCTCTTCCATCGGTCTCTTGAATAAACTGTTAACTCACCAAAGGCTCATCCCCATAAGGAATTACATCTTTATACTCAGCCTCTCCACTTGCTTGCATAGTTGGGTCATAATTCTTTGGTTTCTTGGAGGTTTTGCTGGACATTTGATACAAATTTGCTTTTAGACAACTGGGACATCATAGTTTTTCGTGAAAACCATGATGCTGGGCACCCTTACATCAAAGGTAAAGAGCACAGGATCCATTCAATTTTCAATTTCAATTTTTTATCATCCCATGATAAATCTAAAAAAGTTAAATCTAGTCTGAAACAAGTCTAGGCTTATTCTCCAGCCATGGGTGTCTCAATATACCTGCATTTTCACCCTATCAAGACGCCCATGGCAGAAGAATGAGCCTTAGTAGAACAAGTTCTGAGTCTAAGAGAACCAGTAGCACATCCCCTAAGATACTTCAGGGAGTGTCTCTGGGAGGGAATGGCTCTAAAAGCTTCCCAATCACTATTCCACAACATGATCATGACAGGAAAAAGAGAAAGTTGACATATAATTAAGCTCAATTGACTGGAGATATTTAAAAATCTGTAAATACACATTTTTTGCGAAAGAGAACTTACATCTTTGTCCTTTGCTATTTGCAGTATTTCCTCAAATGTTACAAGTGAGTCATTTCCTCGAACTTGATCTTTTTCCATGTACCCAAGATGGCAATCTGTAGCTAAAATGTAAACGCAATGACACAGATAAAATTACAATGAACTTGACTTCTACTTCTACTGGTAATTATGTGGTATTCTCCTTAATGCTTTTGCATCGAAAAGAGATTAATAAAAAATTAAAAAAAATATATAAGATCAACTTAAGGATTAGGGTTAAGGCAATTACAAAAATTAGAATAATTTTCTGCCCTAATAGCAGGGGGTATTAGGTTCCAATTCTTTATGGTCCTTGGAAAGAAGCTAGAGAGGCAATAGCCATCACAAGTGCAGGGTCTGATATACGTCTACTGGCTTCTTGTTACACGCAGTGATTGCTGGTAATTATGAGGGACTGGTAAGGTGATTATGTTGTTGTAAGCGTGGTAGAATGTACAAAGACGATGGATTTTCCTTCTCCCCTTCAATGATTCAAAGGACAGTGAATACAGCATTTGCAATACACTAGAATTCCAGTGGTAATGTTTTTGATGAATCGTGCTGCTCATCTCTGGACCGCTTCAATCTTGTCTATCTGATCTTGTCAGTAGGGATCCCATGCAACAGAGGAAACACTTGGAAAGATTAAAAACCATTTGATAACTTTGTGCCCATGATCCGAGTTTGCCAAGATCATGCTGCAAACCCATGGTGCCACAAGTGATTCTGTGATAAATACTAGAGCATCGCCCACAAATAACCTTAATGAGCATTCCAGATCCTCCTGTATGTCATTAACATACAGAGGGAACATTAGAGGATCAAGTATGGTTCCTTGGGGTACTCCAGACATCAGAGCGACTGGCTTGGAGATTGATCCGTTCACCACAATAGTTTGTGTTCTGTTGGTCAGCCAAGACTTAACTATTCCAATGCGTTGTCCTTGATACCATGAAACTTTAGTTTGACTATTTGAACCTGGTTGAGCCAATACACTGCCGTCTTTATTTGGTATAGATGACAAGTCCTCTCGGGTGAACACTTGTTGAAAGTAGCTACTCAGAATCTCTGCCTTGTTTAAACTGCCAGTCATCGCACTGCTATTTTCATACAAAGGCGGAACTCAAATTTAAACCTGTCTTTTATTTTTAATATAAGACCAGAATCTTTTTGGTTTTTCTTTCAGATCAGAGTTAAGGGTTTTATTCGTCCTGGGCTCTTCTTTGCCTGATCTTGAGAGTTTTTTTGGAAAGGTATTTCCGTTTGTCATCTCAGCCCTTGTGGGACCTCTTGAGGTCCTTTGAAATCCACGGAAGATCAGCCCAAGAGCCAATCCTTTTACATGCAACCCTGTGAGTTGACAGATCACATCAGCTTTGTGGCTGCCAGACTCTCAACCTGCTTAAAATTATGTGTAAAGCCTTCTAACTCTCAAGGGCGGATCGATATAAGCTGTCTTCCAAAAGAAAAAAACACAAAAAACACTCACCGATAAGAATTGACATTGTATTTTCAGCTTCATCGTCTTCTAGCCTGTTAATAAAGAAAAGAAGGATAAATAAATTTACTTGCCTCAAATAACACTCGCAGAAATCAAACGAAACTGTACAAACGAAACTCTACAAACTCACTCGACCGCCATCTTGAATTCCCGCGGTTTTGTGCGAGGAAAGGCCGCTGACCAGGGAAATACGGCATGTTCGGTTAATCGTCGTTTACAAAATTTTGTTAGCCAAATATAAGCTATATTTGATCTTAATAAGCTTTTAACTGGTCCAGTGAAAAACTATGACCACTTGGAAAACTAAATCTGTCTATATAGAGCTTAAAACTATAAACTTTCTGCCTAATACTTTCACCACCAAAATTTAGTTGAGCTTCGGAAGGTGTCGCCGATACTTCGTGATTGTTTCGTCACCGTTACTATTGGCTAACAAATTGAACAAACTTCGTTGGGGGCCCCCAGAAAGGCACATGCCTCCAGTAGCAAGCGCCATTGTGATTTGAGTGTCATTTGCCTTTGGCAGTATTTTCCGTTGCTTAAAACCTCTGTTGTCCCTCTTTGACCGATTTGATCTTTGTTCTGGTATCGTCTACGGAACCTCCGGAAGCAAACTGAATTTGATTTAGCCCTAAATGACCGGAGGAGCGTGCATTTTCACAACCATTCAGGAAAATCACTTGTCGGCGTAAGGTGACTTGAAAGCAACTCTCCATGTTGAATATAAGCTGACGACAGAGATGTAATGGTCCGGTGATCCGTCAGTTTTATCGTACATCAAACATTTTACAACAATGAGCGGTCATAGACCTAGAACGACATCGTTTGCCGAAACAAATAAGTCGCACACACCAAATTTTGGAGGAGTGAAAATAAGTCGTGAGTATATACTTCGCATATAATCTTACATTTCATTACCAGTAGCTAATATTCAAGGTGTTTGGGGTTGGAAAACCGCCGGTACTCTGGGTGTAGAAGCATAGTAGAGGAATGATGATGGGCAAATATGACTGTCCTGTTCGTTTTTTTAGGCGATAAAGATGGAAGCAAAGTAACAACCGTCGTTGCAACTACAGGCTCCTTACCCGATCGGACCCAAGAGATCAGTTATACTGACACGAAAGTTATTGGGAATGGTTCTTTCGGAGTTGTATATCAAGCACGGATGTGTGATTCTTCGGAGCTTGTGGCTATAAAGAAAGTCTTGCAAGACAAGCGTTTTAAGGTATTTGTACTTTTTGTTTTCAGACTGACCACAATATATATATGTATTCCAGTTTCGGTGTGACGTTTTCCTTTTCGTAATGCCGAAATTCGCTTCCATACTGGCAACATTAAACTTTTCTTTCAGAATCGTGAGCTGCAAATCATGAGAAAATTAGACCACTGCAATATCGTCAGGTTACGATGGTTCTTTTATTCCAGTGGCGAAAAGGTTAGTTACTCTGTCTATCTTTTATTGATATTTGAAAAAAGACGTAATGAGATTTTGAGATCGACGCTTGAATATCGCGATGTCGTTTTGCATCAGTTGAATTGAGCCTGCTAAAGGCCGGTTATTTCATTTTGTTTGTTGAACGGCTTTACGTGGGTGTACGAACAGGGATTGTTGTTTTAATTCAGTAAAACTAGCATTCTGTTCGCTGTATAAAATAAGACCAACTGCCTACATGATTGTATTAACGACGTGGAGACAAGGTCGAAGGAAGTGTCGCTCGAAATGTATTATTTTTTGTTGAAATGTACACTCCTTCCGAGGTGAAAACAAATTTTGCTATTTTAAGCATCATAACTTTCACCACAAAGAAACGGATATGCTTTCACTTTTTTCTTTCAGTCACATCTGAGATTTTTAGTTAGCTTCACCTGTAAGGAAATTTTTAAGAGGAATTTTTTTTCCTTTGGAAACCATCGGATTTGTTATTTCAGAATAGCCAAATTTTTTGTTTCGTTTTTTTTTTCTTAGTCCAGTGTGATCTAGAAAGGATTTAAAGTCTTTCTGACATCACATTTGTTGAGTAGGCTGAAGTGGTATCTTTGCCGCTTATGTCTTTGTAACATTATATTTCCCTAAAACAGAAAAACTGATGTATTTCAAGATTCTAAAAAATGCCCTTTGCCTCACGAATCCATGGTCACTTTTTCAGTCTTCATTTGAATTTTTCATCTGCCTGTTCTCTGCAAATTATAGGGAACATTTCTTAATTCTTATGGACAAAATGTCAAATCCAAAGGGAAGGATGTTACATGAATGCTTTGTTTCAAATAAAATTTGAAAAAAACTAGTGGCAAATTTGGTACTGAGGTAAACGTTGCTATTTATATAATGACAGTGATGGGGTTGCTCCCATCATGTTCAATCCTGCCTTTGTACAAAATGCAATTGTAGACTGCGTACGGTAAATAATGTAAGTTTATAACATAAATAATATTGTACTGGTTTTCTCATTTGAAGCAGACGTCAACTGTGGTTTAATAGGAGTCTAAATTTTATGATAGTTTTATTAGAAAATTAGAGAAATCTTAAAAGTGACATTATTTACATTACCAATACTATATGGCTATAGCAGGGACAAAAATTGTTAAACATTTTTAGACTTGACATTTTTAAATTCTCTCAGATGACTTTTTTTCTACATCCCTTTGACCATTAGGTACCACTGTTTTGGAGAATTTTTTTCTCTTTATTGCATCAACATTACACAGTACAGTACTGTGAGTGCTCAGATTATAAGCCCAAGGGTACTTGTTTACTCTTTAAAGTCTAGAGTGAGGCACTCACCTGGTAATTCAGAATTTCACCTCAAGATAACCTGTGTGCAGATGTCTCCTGTTTCCTTGTTGCTCAAGGAAAAGGGGTGTCTGAGCAATGCCTTTGCTAATCATATTACAGCCTCACCCTCAGCGTATTTAATTTTTGGATAAATTTTAAAATATGTACCACGTGTCTACACCTGGGTAGCTCGCATTGCAGACATAATTGAAGCTCAGTTAGTAACACCTGTGAAGCAGCACCAAGATCCTTGTTCTGGGTGCCGAACAGCCTCAACAAATTACTGAAAGTGCTTTTCTAAATTTCCTTTTATCCTGATTGGCTAATCCACAAAGGCTTTTTTGACAGGTTAATCTTAGAGCGTACTCAAATCCTGGTACACAGGTTAGGACCCATAGCAAGGATTTCAGCGCTCTTTCGCAGATGGACTTAACCAGAGTTTATAGTTTCATTTGTGTCTTGGTTAAACAGAGACAACTTGAGTCTTATTTCAACAGGGTTCGCACAATCTTGGAAGGTCTATGATTTCCATTTTTCTTTAAAAAGTGTTTAAATTTCTGTGCAAGTCTTTGAAAAGTCTTTGAATTTTCTTCAACTTTAAATGTAGTGGCCTGGAAAGTGTTTTTTGATGCTTTTTGGTTGTCTAAGACAGAATATCAATCATAGCTTAGAGAATTTAAAGGTTATTTATGTAAAGTGCTCTGTGTATTATGCAAGAATTAAGTATCAGTTTAAGCCAAGTAAACTGAAAAATGTAGAGAATTTGGTGAAGCAAACTGTTCAAGTCTTAAAGTCTTATTAGAATACTGGGAATGTGCATTTTTGTACAATCTGTGAAATTATATTTCTAGAAGGGGGTCCTTGAAAATCTAGTGTGGTCCGTGAAAAGTGGTCGCAATTTTTTTCATGAACCCTGTTCAAGAAGAGCCTGTTATCCCAGAACATTTCTTGAATTGTCTACTCCTGTTTAGAAAGAGATGTTGGATTTTTCAATGCAGCTGTGGCAATCAACATAAATCTTTCCCAAGCTTTCCTAGTAGTTCTTTCAGCATGTTTTCTTTAATCTTCCTCAGCCACTGAAGTGTAACTAGGACCGCAGTTTTACTTTTATTTGTTGATCTTGAAGTGTTGTGCAATGATTGTAAGTCGAACAGGGAAAACTTTGAGATTAAGCTTTCTGTAGGTACGTTTTTGACCACAATGAAGAAAGGAGTGAGCCATGATCATTTGACAAAGAAACTGATTCATCTGATAGAAACAGACTCTACCGCCGTCTCAAGTGCCTGTACCTTTTTGACTTCATAGTGGCAGATAGTCCTGTATTTATTGCTTTGTAACTGGTTTTGCAAAATTCCCTGGTTGAGTTTTCTCAAGTTGGTAGGAAGTCCATTTAATTTCACTTTTGAAGATCAGGGCTCGTAGCTGTACTAGCCCAGTACTTATTTGTAATGTGAGCTAGTCTCAAGATTTATCCACTAAGGATGGATATTTGTGACACGTTTGGCAAGACAAACACCCTTTTCCCTGTGATACCTCCACCCACGACTATTTTGTTTTCCACTGTGGAAGAAACAAAGGTTTTGCTGGGTATCATACTTTTTGTTTTTGGTCTGAATTTCATCTGCAGCAGCTGGCCCATTGGCACTCCACTTATGCTGATCTTCAGCAACACTATCTACTTTCTTTTCCTGTGTGAAGCCAAAGTTCAAGAGGTTCATTGAAAGAAACAAAACAAAATACATTCATGACTTCCCACGTGCTACATGTACGTGCCTCTTTGTACATACATGTCCCAAGCCACCTAAGGACCAAAGTGGTTCCCAGACTTTTCACGTCCACATATAATGTCTTGCAAATATTCTCTTTGCATACTCACTGATGTACTCGCTTTTGACTTCTTTGTGGCATAGGTGGTACTACAGTACTGACTTTTTATGTAACTAATTTCATAAAAAAACATTTTTTTTCTAAATATTTAAATGCAGACCTTGCCAGTTAATTCAACAACTGGGCTGTTGGTTGCCTTTCTAGCCCATTAGGCTAGGAAAGTGCTTTTTCCATTAGCCAAACAAAAACTTTCACTAGCCCCAGGAGTCGGGCTAGTGGATTTTTTTGAGTCTTGAAGACACTTGTTATAAAATAAGATAATATTGGATGTGCGAAGAATATTGTAAGATTTCTGTCATACACATTAAGTTTTACTCTAACGTGCGCGAGGTTTCTGTCATGCGACTCTTCACTTTTTATCAAAACCAACCAGAATCTAGCTGAACAATACCCATTGTGAGGTGGCCAATCACAGTCCTTTACATACATACATACATACATACATACATACATGCTTTATTGATTTTCCTCATAGAGGCTTTTCTTTTCCCAAGATCTTGGGAAAACCTGAACATGATTAGCTACGGTGTTATGCAGACCTCCTATTTCAAGAGGCCTGAGGAGACACCTGCATTCAGGCTAGCCTCAGGATAACATCCTCTTTGTTTCGAAATGAAGAAAAGCTGTATTATATCTTTCTGTAGAAACCCAAATTATATTTTGTGTATATGGTACATATATTGGGCTTTGAATGTCCTCTCACTCCAAAGATTTGTTGAGGAGCTATGCCTTCAATGTAAAACCATATAAAATGGCAGTCCCATCTCCAGTTTGAGACTTGAAAAAACAGTGTCCCCTGTTAGTACTTTTGTGCTTAATACGTTGATACTCAATTCAATCACAAGCCAGCAGGTAAGTATTGCTGAAACCAATTGTGTTATCCATTGAACAGCTGTTTATCCAGTCAATAGCTTTGTCCACCTTTTAATCAACTGAGACCTAGAAAATATCCATACCTACCCCATAGAGGGTAGTTAGAAATTTCTAGGGGGAGGGTTTCTGCCTCTTTTAGTTGTGAAAGGATTAAAATTTATCATTGTCTAATCTTATTCATCCACTATATTTGTAGAAATGGCAAATTATTTTCAACAATAGCATGGTTGTCAAAACTACCCGGCTGCTGGCAAAAATCGCCGCATACTTGGCTAGAATCAGCCGGCTACTCTGCTTGGCATTTCTTTATAGATGGCATTTTTTTAAACAGAATATCCCTGGACTGGCCACTTACTTTGATAACTTAGCTGTCTACTTCAAAACGTTCTGACAACCCTGCCATAGTGTTAGAAAGGCAAAACATAGTATTAACGTTCACATTTTTGACAGCTAACAGTCACCTTTATCTTGGCCATGATCCCAAGGTAAGGGTCATTCCTTGATCCAAATTGATTGTTAGCTTTCAAAAATGTCAGGTTTTTGCCTACCTGATGCTTTTCTTAAAAAGACTTCTAGCCATATTTAATCATTTTGTTATGTTCTCTTTTACAGAAAGAAGAAATCTATTTAAATCTGGTTCTTGACTTTGTCCCAGAGACTGTTTATAGAGTAGCAAGACATTACAGCAAAGCAAAACAGACCATTCCTATACTGTATATTAAGGTAAACTAGTATTGGAAAATAAAACAATGCACAGGAAAAAGCATTCTAATTAGATTACTCATACACTACTGTGTGTGCCTCCAACAATCTGAATTTCACTGGATTTTATGCCAGGATTGTGCTCTAAGGAAAATTGAAGGGAGCCCATGGCCAGTGCTGTGAACTTGAAATATCTAGAGTGCCCAGCATATGATTTGTATAAAAAAAATGGCGATATTCTGGTTACTGCTTCACTTGCATATATGTGACTCCATTTTTAAACACCCTTAGGAGTGACTCTTATTAAGATTAAGACCTTGACACTGTCACTAGTGAAAAATTTGCCTCAAGTGCTATCAGCAAAATTAATATACAGTGTAACCATGGTAATATGGTCACCAATGGGTAAAAAAAAATTGGCTGTACTAATGGGGTGGCCATATTATTGGGACAGGCTCAAATTTCATGACTTGAGGGTCGCTATGACAAATACATCAAACATCACGTTTGCATTTCTTAAAGAACTGTTCTCATTAATTTTACCACAACCAGAAAGTAGATATTGCATACGGAAATTTTTATTGGAAAAAACTACTTAAAATTTTCCTTCAGTAAATAAAACACTTTTAAAATTTGGCTATAAAATCGCAATTAAGTGCACTTTATGTGTACTGTAGTCTAAAAACAGTACAAGAACAGGCTCAGAGTACTAAGTCAATAAAATTGACATGTCTCAGGCATTTTAATTTTCTAAATTTCAAAGAATTGGCCGTATTAACAGGGTGAAATTATAAGAGATTCTACGGTTTGGGATTATGAACTGTGGATGTTGGCTGTATTAACAGGTGACAGCATTGACAGGGGTTTGTTATAAGGAAATGAATAACAAGGTGACCAAATTACCGAGGTGGCTGTTAACCTCATTTGCAGACCCAAAGGGAAGATTTCTGTCAAAAAAATAGCATGCAACTTCGGCTTTAAATTGTCTTTCTGAACTATGGGCATACTTGCTAACTTACAGTTCTATAGCATTATGTACAGGTTCTGTTAAAATGAAAACTGTGGCAAGCAGAACATCTTTTCAAAATGTTTTTTTTTTTATTGCCAATATCTTCATTGAAGTGTCGTAGGTTGTTCATTTGTGGCCAAAGGATGAAAGTCTATTGAAATTTCTTTGATATCTGATGGTTTTCAAATAACTTGATTGACTTCTTTTTCACTAGTTAGTTACCCTGTACATACATGTAGCAGTTTGCTTGTCTAAGGAAGAAAGCCAAGTTCAGATTTCATATTGCAGCAATCTTTTGGTGGACAACATGGCTGCACTGTGTCTAAAAACAACTTGCTGCAACCTATTAATCTCTATTATTTATTTACTTTTTCTTAAATATTTTAAGAGCAGTACAAATCTTCTTTAGGTGGGAACCATGTCCTTGGAAAGTAAGTGGTAGTCCAAAAAAGGTCAACCACAGTGCCTTCAAATGGTCAATGCGCATGGTGAATGTTTTTGCCAAATGTCATGGAGTCACAGGGGTGATAGTCTCCTGTGTGGCCTTGATGTGTGTATTTTTCTTTGTCAGCTTTACATGTACCAAATGTTTCGTTCTCTGGCCTACATTCACTCTGTTGGTATATGCCATCGTGACATCAAACCCCAGAATTTGCTCCTTGATCCAGAGACGGCAGTGTTAAAACTCTGTGACTTTGGCAGGTAAGGGCTTGCTTGGTATAATACATCAGTTTGGTTTGGATATGGAACCAGGGAGATGGGGTGTCTGGAACCGTCAACCTTCAGCAGACCATGTTCACCTGCAATCCTGCTTCTTTATCCTTGGCTAGGCACTGAGTCCCTAACCTATCCCAGACCAACTATTAACAGTAGATGATAATAAAATTTTTAACTAGCAATAACCAAAGGTTACAGAGTGCAGGCGACAACGAAATGCTTTTGCTCCATTGCTGTGCTTTACGTAAGTTTCACATGACAGATAGTCAAAACACGCGTAATCAGATTACGAGTGATAGAAAGTCCAAACACACGTGATCAAATTGTGCATTCCATTCTTTCTTAGTGGAAGTCCAAACAAATGCTGGCTACATACATGCGACACAAGCGCAACAACAACCTGGAAATTAGGATTGCGGGCTCCTATTGTTGCCCGCAATAAACAAGTGAGAAACATGAGTTTACCTAAAGGCTTTGACACCTCACTTGCAATTTTTGTCTAATCGTTTATATTTGGACAACCATTTCAACTGAAATTCACATGAAATTCATGGGAAATTCATTATCACTTAATTCCCAAATCTGCAAGAACCTTTTAGTCAAACTTATAATAACCTCCCCCACTTCATCCAACTTCTGCATTCTTGGACTTCAGCTTTGGATCTAGGATAACAGCTAACCTTATCTTTGCAAAAATACACCTTTCAGATTGCAGAATTAGCAGCATTTGAAAACAGTCACAGCTTCTATTGCCGAGATTCAAGATCAACATTTTGTTTCTTTATTTCAGTGCGAAAGTGTTAGTGAAAGGAGAGCCTAATGTTTCTTACATCTGCTCAAGATATTACCGTGCACCAGAGCTTATATTTGGAGCCACTGACTATACTCCTGATATAGGTAGGTGCATACTTGTCTAAACATATGTTACAGGTCAAAATTAAATTCAGGTTAAAATTTCTTAACATTGGTTTATGTTCTATTTCCTTTGTCTCCAAACCCTAAGTCATGAATAATTAGGGCTAGGAGACAAAGGAAATTGCAAATCAACCTATGTTTTCCCCCCTGGAAAAAAATTTGAAATCTGGGCCCCTTAAAGTGCATTTCCAGCATTATGGAGAAAAAATTAAAGTGTTTGAACAGAACACAGACATCATTAATTTTGGTTTTTTTATTTTTTTTTGGGGGGGGGGGGGGGGGGTAATTTCCAAAGAAAAGTACGCGGCAAATTCACATGAAATAGCCAGTGAATTTTGCTAGCCACCGGCTCTTATTGAGAACCCTGATTACCAGAGGGAAATGTCTTTAGGAAAGTGTATGGAGATCAGTATGGAGAATTTGCAGGTGGATAATGGGGCTTAAAGGGTTAATAGAGTGAGTGTCAGTGTTAATTGTGGTTTGTCTCAGATATCATTGCACCAGGAAATTTTATTTTAGCAGTGTTCAAAAAAAGGTGTATTATGATCAACTTTTCTTACCACCTTTTTTCTTACCTTCAATTGATTTCAATTTTGTGGTCTTTATCAAGACACAAATTGGGAGTAAACAAATAATAATTTTTATCTTTATCAAAACACAAATTACCAGAATAGATTCAGTCTTTTGTTTTAACCCTTTACGGTACGGCTACTCAAACCGTGGCACTTTGAGGAACACTATCCAATCACAGCGTTTTTTTGAAAACATTTAAGATTCTCAAGTTTTTTGCAAATGAACCAATAAAACTCAAGGTTCAACTATGCAACCATTGAAAACTTTGAACCCATTAAACCTACCTGACCTCTCCCAAAATAGCCTTCAAATCTATGAATGTTATTGGACCATTTGCAATTAAAAACTGAGTCTTTTGTTTTCAAAAAACAAGATTGGATAATCTTCTTCCAAGTGGCCTGGTTCGAGTAGTCTCACTCTAAGTCCTAAGAGTGACCCACATCAATTTTCTCCTAAAAATATCAGTATTTAGTATAATTACATCGATGACTATCGAAAATAGAGCGCTGTGATTGGCTAGGAGCTTCGCACTATCCCGCGATAATCACAGTGCGGTGATTATAGCATTGAAGGCTAGCAGTTTTCAAAATGGCAGCCAGATTTTTTGATGTTTCGGGGTCGGAAATTGATCAATAATTTTATTTTCTCGAATAATCATCAATGTAATTATACTAAAACAATTAGTCACCTCAGGCGACGTGAATATTGGCGAATAGTCACCTCGACTTCGTCTCGGTGACTATTCGCCGATATTCACGTCGCCTTCGGCGACTAATTGTTAATTAGTATAATTACATTGATGACTATCGAAAATAGAACGCTGTGATTGGCTAGGAGCTTCGCACTATCCCGCTATAATCACCGCGCGGTGATTATAACATTGAAGTCTAGCAGTTTTCAAAATGGCAGCCAGATTTTTTGATGTTTCGGGGTCGGAAATTGATCAATAATTTTTTTTTCTCGAATAATGTAATGTAATTGTACTAAAACAATTAGTCGCCTCAGGCGACGTGACTATTCGCCGATATTCACGTCACCTTCGGCGACTAATTGTTAAATATAGAGAATGTTTTGTGGCCGCGTGGGGATACGAATATTATCTTTGAGTGCTGAAAGCATCTCTCACGAGTGAGCGAAGCGAACGAGTGAGAGATACTTTCTGCACGAGAAGATAAAATTCGTATCCCCAAGCATCCATGTAATGTTCTGTTTATTGTATAGATACTGATGAAATTCCTACATAAAACAGCTTTTTTTAATTCATTTTCGAAACAGCAAAATAGTGCATTTTAGTGGTCACCTATCGCAAAATGCCTGTCACAGAAATGTTAGTAAACTCAGATATAAAGTTATAAAGGAGAAATAAAGACAATAATACTCATATTTTGTTTCAAAAAGTCAAAATTAATGTTAGTAACCATGGCGACACCAATATCCTCACACATGAAAGATAATAATAGTATCTTCATTGTGCGCGATGAAGATATGATTCTTTAGTAAAAGGAAAAATCCTGGTATTTCATCAGTATCTATATAATAAAATCAAGTAGAATGGTCATGAGAAGTAGTAAAGTGATAACAAAAGGAAATATGCTTTGATCCTTTAACAAATTCTCTCAACAAATTTTTTCAAGAAATGTATGGAGGCCAGTCTAGAGAATTTGTACATTGAACTTAGTGGTTAAATCCAATGAAGCAGAATCCATCTTGAGATTTGTATACAAAAATCATTTCTGAATATCCCCATGGGAAACACCTTTCAGCTTTTATTCTCTTAGCTGGATTTATCTTGTTTCTGTTTCAGATGTCTGGTCTGCTGGTTGTGTGTTGGCAGAGCTTCTTCTGGGACAACCCATCTTCCCTGGTGCCAGCGGAGTAGATCAGCTTGTTGAAATAATTAAAGTGTTAGGAACACCAACTAGGGAACAGATAAAAGAAATGAATCCGCATTACACAGAATTTAAATTCCCACAGATTAAGCCACATCCCTGGAGCAAGGTAAACCAGAGGATTTTCTTACTTGGTATCAGATAACTGGCGGGTCAAAGATGGATTAAGGGATGAAAGAAACACAAAGAGAGTATAAGGAAACCCCTCTGAACACAGGGAAAAACTGTGAAAAACTCCCACTTTCATATATATATGTATGTTTATTATATTGGGAGATATGGCCCAAATTTCCTGGTCTCCCCTATGGGTCACAAATCTTCCATTTAAAAATGAATATTGTACTTCTCAGTGCTTTAGTTTGGAATTTGATATACTTCAATTACCGTACAGTTTCTGTGGCATTTTTGCACATTCTTTCGACTGTTTCATAAAAAAATTTGATGCCCAGTACTTCCTGTAAGGATTCACATAATGTCCTGAGCTACACCAATTTGGGTTTATGAGAGGGGTGGGGTTGATTTTGGGGTTGCTGCAAAAGAAATAGATCTCCAGAGGTTGGCATTTTTGCACTTTATAAAGCTGATGACCTTTCTCTGTTGAAGCCTCATGTGTCTTCTTGCATGAAAACTTCTTAGCAACCGAAATGCGTATCTCACTTGGATTCAATCTGACAAGTACAAATGCAATATGAAAAGAAAAATACTCTTTGTTGATTTAACAGAGTCAAAACCAGCAAGGGATAATATTGATGTTGCTGTTGCAACTGTTCATTGCTATTTCTTTTCTTCCGACCAGGCCCCAAAATTAAAAGAAAAATGCCATTACAATCTTGCCATTGTGTCCATCTTCAGTGTTGAAATTTTACTTAACAATAAATGGATACATGTCACTAGGAAGTAATTGCAAAGTTAACCTTGAGGGGCTGTGTTGATTTACAGAAATTCTCCCAGTTCTTATCAAAGGAAAGTAAAGAAAAAATTGTCAGGGAAACTTAACCAGAGGGGCCCAGTTGTACAAAAGGTGGATAATGGTATCCACAGGATAAATTAATCTCCATCCAGTGGATAGTGCAATAATTATTGGTTTCACTAATATTTTATTCCCTGGTTAGTGTTTTATCCGGCAGATAGCGCTATTCAACATTTGAACAACCGGGCCCTGATGATTAAGGTATTAATTTTGATTTGCAGGTGTTTAGACCCAAGACTCCACCAGAAGCAATAAACCTCTGTAGTAGATTACTAGAGTATACACCATCAACAAGACTCATACCTGTTGAGTCATGTGCTCACTGCTTCTTTGATGAACTGCGTGACTCCAATACCAAACTTCCAAATGGGCGTGAACTACCTCCACTTTTTAATTTTACCCCTCAAGGTACGATAGTGCTTGATAAACATGTTCCGCTAATCAGTCTGGCAGAAAATTTAGGACTGTGCATGTGTCTAAAATGTCTGAAATACCTCAATACTGCATTCTAAAATACTTTGGTACTTGTATATTGCAGTTACCCTAGAGGCTTTGGAAACTGGTTGCTAAGCTTAAGGCTGCTTCTTATAAGATTACGGAACTGGTCACTAGGCATTGTAGTTGCCAAATTAATGTCAATCATAGTCAACAACCCTCCATTATTTTTAGGAAATGGCCAGACAGGCCATCAATACTTCAAACAATGTTGCTTACTTTCACTGTACATACATATATTTCTTGACTTAAAATTCGCAACTTTTGCACATAGAGGATATTACATGGCCACGCAGAGCCCCATTCTAGATGGGGCGAGCCTACAGTTTACCATTTTTTCTTGTCTCCTCTTACAGAGTTATCAGTGAAACCATCTCTGGCCTCTACCCTCATACCCTCTCATGCTCAGAGAAATTCTGCAGCAGCTAGTGCCTCAGGGACATCTTCAAATCCAGGCCCTGCAGTTGTTGATGGAGCTGTGGCGTCTATTTCCACACCAGTCTCCTGAAAGAGAGTCAATGAACATTTGTGTCTTTAGAGGCTGCATTATGAGTTGTCCTTGTACAAAACAAACTGAAGTTCAAATTTGTCTTGTAAATAGTGTCACAAATTGAGTCATCATTGTTTTAGCATGTATTTTGAAAGTGCACCAGTTTGCCATCCTGTTTGAGTCTTAAATTTTACTTTGCCACACCCTGCTATGTACAAATCTTTTCTAATTACAACACAGCAATTCACTGTCTTATCATTGATAGCAGATCAAGTGCGTTATTTCTTATTGCTTAAAGTTAAGATAGCCTGGTGATACCTTCACCCTATTCATGCAAAGAAAGTGTTGAACCATATTTGAAATGCTATTTATTTCATTAAAAATTTTACCTACCCTTTTCTTATATTCAAACAGGTTCTTCTTAGTCTGGCTGACTTTTCTTATTCATCTTTATTACACTGTGCTGTTTTTAGGACTAAAAGGGCAGTTTTATTTTCCAATGTATATGAATTGTTCAGATCAACATTTTTAAGGCTACTAGGTGCATTTCAGCAACATCGATACACTTTTGTACTTAAATAGAAAAGCACTGGCGAGAAATTAGAGACAAAAATCATTTTGATGGGGGTTAAAATTGTATCCTTTAGAACGCATAAAGTGTGGTACTGGATAATGTATTTATACTGACAGTACCAAAATTAATATTTAAATAATGTAATACCAATGTAAAATATGTTCCTCTTAACTTGGAGCCAAAGGTCACCCCCTGCCTGGCTGTAGAAAAAAAACTTGACAGTTAATATTTGAGTCTGTATAGAATTTTATGGGCTTGTAAATTTAAGCAATTTTATTTGTTTCTTCTTTTATGTGTAAAATTTATAGTCTACTCTTGTACACTTCCTGTGAGCATTCTGACGTGATAAAGCATGAAAATGATTGTCATGAGCGTTTATTTTGAATTACACCGGGATTCTTTATCTTTGGCTTGGGCAGAAACACAACTAGTGTAGAGAACAGACAGAACCTCCAGCGAAAAAGGAAATTGGCTGGAAATCTAGGGTAGCCTGCGGGCAAGCTCCCCACACCCCCCACCTCGTACCCCCAGGAGAGCTTGCTAGCAGAGGTTCGATTCTACTCCGGAGGAAAATACTCTAAGGTGGGCTACTTGGAGGTTCCTCTCATCTCGTTTCCAGAGATTTCTTAGCCTGTTCCAGGGGTTGAGCTAATGGGGGACGCGCAAAGAAAAGTGAGCAGGGAAAAAACAGTGAGGAAGGGTGGGAAGAGGAGGGAAGGCTACAGAAAGTTCCCTCCTCTCTCTTGCTGTTTTTTTTTCCTCCACTCTTCTTTTCACTTCACCCTCCAGTACCTGAATGCCTGGAACAAGCAAGAGATTTCGGGATCTCCATTTGTTTGTTTACAGCCCGGTGGTGTAGAATCCCTTGTCAAAGGGTGCGTGGAGGAGCTCGTCGGCCCCCCTCAGGGGGAAATCAAGGCGTGCCCATAGCCTTAGTTGACCTCTAAAAATTCTAAAAGAGACCCGATTGAGAGCTATGGTGATCTTAACTGTAATGCAGGAGATTTCCTACAATGCTTTTTTTTCCCTCTGCTTTTAACTCCTTGAAACACAGCCCTTAGCGATATTTGTACCATGAGACAGGAGGCCTATAATCATCCCTAGGGGTTGACGCCCCCTGTCCACGTTGTTTTGAGGCGTTTATAAGCCCAGCTTAACTTTGCCACAACAGCTCTTTTGTCTTCAAAATGTTGAAGCCGTTTTGCCCGCTCCCTTAATTTTGTTGTACTTGCGCAAGTCAGTGTATCTTCACTTTTTTCTTTCGTGGGCAATACTTAGTCTACGAGTTGTCCCTCAATTTCCTTGAAAATAGTAGAGCAAATGACACACAGTTAAATCGCCACCCGCGAGGAAAGTGCCGATCGCAGGAGATTCCTTCCCCATGTCACCTCGCGCCCCGGGAGACGATTTTCGCGCGCGCCCGCGTAGTCCGCTCGAGAAACTGAGGGACCACTTGTTGTCAGGCCGGCTCCTGTTGTTGTCAAGGCTCTGCATATGCTGTGTCTCGGTATGGTCTGAACAAATGTAGTGACAAAGATGTAATCTTTTAACCGGGGCTTTATCTTATGATGGCGTGGTTGAAGAGAGAAATGCGCTGGGAACGAGTTTTAAGGTTATATAACGTTGAGTAAAACAAGTAGGTGTCGAAACTTTTCTTGCCTACTTGCAATACTTACGTAAAATAAATTGCTTAAAAAATCTAAAATATCCTACAAGGTGTTTTTTTCTCCCTGGCTCATCCTCGGTGTAAAAACCTGTGAAACTCACGAGTGACGTAAAACAATGGATACAAAGAAGCCAATTTTGCACTCCGCAGTCTGCAGTCCGCGTTTTATAGAAAACTTGCGAGACTCTAGGGGGTGACATATGAGGTACTTGTTGGGTTCTGGCTCAAAGAGCGCGGGCTCAAGAAAAATGGCGGATGGCTCAAAGCCAAACTTATATATTGTGTGGGTTTCCTCTCAGTGTTGCGTCTGGTTTCAATAATGAAGACTGCATTGGAATAGAGAAGTGAAGCAAACAACGCTGAATTATAAAGTTATCTGTAAAAATGACATCGGATGTTTCTCCGTTGTGTTGTTGTGAGTTCCAAAACCTCCGTGGCCAAAGGTCCCATATCCTTGCGTTTTGTTGTGAATGTGATGAGCTGGACAACGCCGTCGATCAGTGCCTTAAAGGAAACAGAGTGCCAAGAGAGAAAGTGGTTGCAGTATTCTCGGTTATTTCTGATCGCATTCGCATTCCTTGGTTTAATGGTGCTATCAAAATAGAGCTCGAAATCATTGCTCCAGTTTTAGTTTTAATTATTACTCTTCACTTTGCAAGTTATGGACTTGTTTTCACTGTTCTAGCAATGGTCTACCTACCTGTATTTGTTGTTATATATACTTTCTCTGCGCTGAACCGACGAAAGAGGACTTGGTTCTTTGTAAGCTGGGTTTTATCATCTTTAATTGGTATTTTTTACCTATATCTTCTGAATGTTGCTCCTTTCTATTCTTTTACCACCTCTGCAATTGTTTCTGCCGGTTTTTGTGTTGTATTACTCTTGTACGTGCGTGTCATCTTTTCAAGAAGGCTCCTTGCGTCTCATTCTCTGGTTTCTAAACCATCATCGCAGAATGATCCAAACCACATGTCTTCAAGTTTGAAGGATCTTACTTGCTGTTTATGTAATGAGGGGCCATTCATTAGAGCAAAACACTGCAGGTAGAGTACAAGCAGCACTAACTAACATGGACATTGTAGAGTCCACAAGTTAGTGTCCTTAATAACGAGATCTCATAATAGAGAAGAGAAGTGATGACATTGCAAAAATTATGGGGTTGGTTAGCATATCCAGAAAGAACAAAATGAAAAAATGGTCATGTGGTAAAATCAGCCTCTTAGTGCTATAAATGTGGCAAAATAATGATTGTGTTGAATGGTAGTTATACATTTTATAAAAATTATTAATACTTTAATAACAATGCATAGTGTAATGCAACTCTTGTTTTGAATAGGATTTGTGGCTACTGTGTTCCAAGATCTGATCACCATTGTGTCTGGTAAGTGATATTATGTGATTGAAATATTATACAACTATCCCCCGAAAGGGTGGTGAATAGTGGTGGATATATTTACCAAGATGCAAAGTGCTGTGAACCAACCCTGAGGGGGATTTTTTTAGTCGCTTTAGTATTTACCAAATCACTTGGATAGAAATAAAAAATTAACTTTTTGTAAATAAAAGACGTCACTTAGTTTAGAGTTTGTTTATGTTTCCATTGACAGTGTTTCAGGGATCATTTGTATGATTTTGTTGCAAATTTGGTAAGAATTTTTTTTTCTACAGACCAGTAAACACTGACAAGCCAAATTTTGTGTCTTCCTCGGTATTTGTTGGTGCAGCTGCTTCATTTACCGCTAAAATTTCAATTTTTGAAAGTATCATGAAACGCAAAGCCATTTTGAATCCCGTCCCGAAACAGTGAATATCCAAGGATATTTCAAGTTACGGGAGCCAATCAGAATGCGCAAAAAATTGCTATCCACTGATTTGGTGAATACTACAGTCGAACCTTCACTAACGGACACCTCTCTTAAGCGTACACTTCCCATTAGCAGACACCAAACCGTAGTCCCGGCGATTTCTCCTCTCAAACACTACATTTTTAACTTCCCATAAGCGGACACCTCTCATTCAAGGAAATTTGGTAATGTTATATGTAGCACATTATGTAAGAACTACTCTGAATTAGTAGTCGATGATACTGAAAGTAATTTTTACTTATTACCGGTAAGTCACATTTTGCAAGCATCAATATTAAGTTTTCAAATGTGGGTTTCAATGTATTAGTACATCTAAGAATGTATGAATGAATGCGGTGCATTAATGCAGCTTTGGATCAGATACGCTGACCTCTGTAGATCTAAAATCTGGAGACTCTCTCTGCTGCATTTCCCCTACCTTACAGTATTAGCAACCACCCCCTACCCCCACCCCTGATAAGTATACAAATGCATTAAGTCCCCAAATTGTATCATGGGTGTAGCTTAGGACATTATATGAAGTCTTACTTGAAGTGCAGAACATCAAAGTTCATGTTGATGAAATAATCTTTGTCGGTGACAAATTATGTGCAAAGATGTCCCAGAAACCATTCTATGAATAATTTTTTTGAATTTTGTGAAATACACTCTAAACTCCACAAATAAGTACAGGTTAGCTTAGTTGGATTAGCGCTGGTCTGCTGAGCGGGAGGTCGTGAGTTCAAACCCCGGCCGGACCATCAACCAAGGTCTTTAAAAACTGGTGAGATCATGCTTGCTGTGAGCCATTCTCAGTTCAGATGATCGCGTCATTGGGTGGTGACGTTAAGCCGTTGGCCTTGTCTCCTTCATCCTTGTACTTCGGTTGGAAGGGGACGTAAAAGAACCTGTGACATTGTTCGAAAAGAGTAGGGGACGTAGGCCCCGATGTCATGGTCTAACTGACTTGTGCCGTCATCGGTCTGGGTGGGCGAGGTGTGATCAAAACATGGACTGAAGTGGCAGCAAGAGTGCGCCTTTACATGCTGACGTCCAATCTCACCTCTCTGGTTCCTCCGTAATTCAGCCATTGGCTGCAAGTGAGGAAAGTTGGTACCGTTTATTATTATTATTATTATTATTATTTTAGAAAAGTTCAAAAGTCTATTTTGTCTGGGAAATTTGGTGACTCATTTGTTAGACCAGGGGATTGGCAGTGGTAGATCTAGGAGAGGGGCCCAGACCCCCCTTTTTTGAGACTGTGCCCCCCCTTATCTCTGGGTCTGGTTGACCCTCCCCCCCCCCTTCCCCCATCTGAAGGTCTGGAACCGCTACTGATTGGTAGTATCCAGGAGACTCCCAAAAATCTGGGAGTGTTTTTTGGGATTTTGGGAGTGTTGGGAGAAGAGAAAATGTAAATGAAAAGCAACGAAATGGTAGAAGAGAACTTTTAGCTGTTATTGGGATCTTTGTGATGATATAACATGTGATATCCAAGAGAATCTTTTGAATAGACCTCTTTCATAATGGCGGCCTATTAATATATT
>JBBMOI010000010.1:14227500-14262500 GCA_038088405.1 Porites divaricata | reverse complement strand
CCTCTTTTCTTTGGAGCATAGAGCTCACCTCACCCGTCGCCAGTGTAAGTGGTGGCACCTCACTGTAGTTTAAAGGTAGTTGTGCAATTTTTTTTGACACAGAACTTTTAACTGTTGGATCAAACGTATCAATTGCTCTGTCTTTTCCATGACTCACAGTGGTTGGATGCTGTACTAGAGAAATTGCCGTTCCATGGAAAGAGTCCTTACAAGTTGTGGAGCTTGGGTTATGGTCTATGTTATCAACCGCTGCTGTAGTGAATAGACCCTTTCTCAACTTACTTGGACAAACGACCTGTTCTCTCTCATATCTTTCTAAAACAGTGTTCGTTATGTCTGTTGATATGGAAAGGAGCCTGTCATATGAAATACACATCTCTAACTTGTAGAATGTATCTACCAGGGACTTGTCCCTAGGACTTGTCCCTAGTTGTTCCTGTGAATTTTTAAAGCTGCATAAATAGGCAGGGGCACTCCCTGGATCTGATGTGATGTGTACTGCCAGTTGAATGAGGGCTATTACGATAACGGGAAATACTATTGAAGACAATAAGCTGGGCGATGGTAAGACAAGCCTGACTTTCAGCTGGGTCTGCATTGACGTTTGAACTTTGACGATCATAATGATCAGAGTTTTCAGCGATGCAGGGATAGAATCTTTCTGACATTCTTGAAGAAATGTACCACTGAAGGAATTTTTTACTTGCAGAATGTCCCGCCGTAAGATGGTTGCCGCTCTTGCAAGATGTTGTGCATCAGAATCGTTCTTTGCCTCCCTTAAAACACCACCGATTTCATTTTGAGGGACGAGAAGGATGTCTCTTCCTTCTGTGTGGGCAGTTAGGTCTGGATAAGCAGATAGAATTCTTTCCTTTAGTCGAGTAGTTCACCAAGTAGCATTGATTTTCTCACATCCAAGACCAACTTCCTGTAGCGTAGAGGAAAAAATACTTAACAAGTTCAGAAAGTATAAGCACAGCTGGTTCTTCTACATGAAGTGTTTCATCTATATGGGCAATTAATTCTGCAAACGCTTATTCATCAAGGTTAAGGGTAGGAGTAGTTGTGTCATTTGTTACCGTGAACATCAACATCCTCGCTCGATTATACTAACCAACCAAGCACTTCGCGTGGTACTTTACTTCGATAGCTATCATATCGCCAGCAGAAAGCTTGGCAAGAAGTTTGCTGTCTTTCAGTGCCACGGCACATTTCCTTACTTTCTGATCAACTTCAAATGTAGAAGCAGCGTGGAGATTTCTAAGGTTATCTGTTTGATCACAAAAGAAGCAATTGTTTTCTGATAAACACGTCGGCTGGCTAGATCTCCGACTTTTAACAGGGCTGAAATGTGAGCTTTCTTCTGCTGATGTTTTCCCGTCCTTTTCGTCTCTTTCTGTATCCTCTATTTCATCCAGTTTTCTCTTCTTTGCACGCTCTAGTTCAGTATTGCTAAAAAGGTCTCTCCAGGACTTGTGCCAAGAAGCCTTTCTATCTGACAGAGTCTGCGTTATCCCTTGTCCTTCGTCTAAGCAACTAATCTTTAAAAAAGTAGGAATGATTCCAACCTTTTGGAATTCCACAAGATTTTTAACGAATGAAATGTATCCTGCACCTGCATCCTTTCTTTTAGAAACTGGCGGACATTGCAGGGGTTCGCCTTTACTTTTCTGACAAATGATGCACTTTTCCCAATCCATGAGAATTCGTTAAAAAATATAACTGAAACTAAAAAGAGTTTGGAAAAATATTGAAACTTGTCAAACAACTAGAGAGGGGTTCAAGTCATATTCTTGTGCAGAGATGCATTATCATTATAAAATTAATTATTCAATATTTTCTTATCATCTCAGTTACTGCAAAAGTTTCACCGTATTTTGGTATCCAAATTACAATGATTCTTTGTATTAACATAATCCCTTAAATGATGTAAAAACAATTAATTCCTTACCAGTAATAACTGTAGTACCACATGGGCGGAGTCATCTTGAATACTGCAGGGAGACTGGGCTCTAGGACCCAGCTTTCAAGGGGACGTAGTAGTCAATCAAAATCAAACTACAAGACAATACTATATGTAGACGATTGCGTAATGCAACATTTCATCATTTCAATCTTTCCAAAAATAAAAGGGCCGAGTTTCCATGAAGCATTTTACGTTTTAACGGAAAGGAATCCGGCTCCATGATAAATTTCATGGGGTTAAAAAAGGTTTAAGTTCTTCAGCTTTAGTAATAATGTTCAAGAGCCTAGTTTCCCCCCGGAACATGCTTAAACACACAAACAGACGCTTTGAACATAATAATTCCCATAATGCCTAGCAATATTAGGGAAAATGGTCACGTGACCCTAATGAACAGTTTAAAACAAAGCAAATGACTTCTGTCTTACCTAATTCACATTATCTAGACATTTTGTTGATAAAATCACCTCAAAGAAGGTATTTTAGAGGGTTTTCTATTGCTAGCCTCGCTTTCATGTAGGCCATTTTGGGTCCTGCGCAGTACTCGAGTCCAGTGGTGAATTTGGCTTGGCTCCATATCCAGAAATGTTATTCTTGGGGATGTTAGTAATCTGGCAAAGTTTCATGCTTTTATCACAAAAGTGAACAATTCGCTGTTTTTTTGGTCGATAGCAGCTGGACTATATGTATCTTTGTGGCTCTGTGGCTCTGTGGCTTTGTGGCTTTGTGGCTTTGTATGTTGGGATGTTTGTTGCAAGAGCCAATAAGGTTGAAGGTACTATGAGTTGATGCTTAGGAACCAATGAGATCTTGGCATCTATTTAAACATGGTATTGGTAAAGGTCGAACAAGGGCACTTTGAGACCGCCATCTTGATCCTTCACAATTTTTTCGTCTTTTATTACGGGTACAGGTGTTTGGAAGCATTACATAAAATATCTTCATGATTCAAACGCTATGAACAGTGATGCAGCTGTTGAAGGGTTCATATCATTTCTACCTAATTCGGCTATCGGTACAACGCACGTCAGTATGAGTTCTGTTTCACCTGCTACAACTGGGTAGAGTATAAAAGATCATATATTTTCAAATCTCTTCCAATGAAGCAATAATTGATATTTAGATATAGACTTCAATTCGAAAGCATGCGCCCTATAAAATGTGATTTTAGAAGTTTAAAAGGCAGGGGTTTTTTTTCTGAAAGCTGTATCGAGTATTGTTAATCCCGTAAACAAGCTTTAAAAATATTATTCTCTCGCTTACAAAGTTCAACCGACCTTTTTCGTTCTATTTAGTAAAGATGCATAACTTATGTACAAATAGTAGCGTTAGGGAATAAAATTGGAAGAAGCTAGTTGACACAATAATTAGATACTGTTAAATTCAGTGGAGTAACATGATATAAGTAGAAATATATTTCAGCAGTTTGATAATTTTCTTGGAAGTAAATAAATGATAGGCTATCAACCTTGACGTTGCATGAAACATAATTTAATTGCAGATGTTGTAATAAAGCCGAGGTGATTTCTTAAAATCGTTCAAGAAAATTTTGTAGTAAAACAATTTGCCTCTTCTTACGTACGAATTGTGAAAGGGCCAAAGACCAACATCTTCACATGCAAATTGTGTGCATGAGTTATTTTTATAATTCTGTTTACTAGATTACTGTGTGATAACTCGAATTCCCTCACGTACGAACCACGAAAGGGGGCAAAGTCCAACACTTTCACGTGCCAGCTGTGTGACTGTACATCTCATGCAGATTGGCTTTTCACAATAATAATAGTAACTTGGACGTATGAAGACCTGTTTCGTTTAGTAACCAATGCCTTAAAAAAGGCTCTTGTCTTTTAAGAAGCAATGGCTTTTAAAACATGACGAAATAAGTTATCGGAGTTAAAGACTGTTTCACAAATGTTAATAAATGTTAGGTTATCAACCTTGACGTTGGATGAAACATAATTTAATTGCAGATGTTATAATGAAGCCGAGGTGATTTCTTAAAATCGTTTGAGAAAATTTTGTAGTAAAACAATTTGCCTTTTTTTTTACGTACGAATTGTAAAAGGGCGAAAGACCAACATCTTCACGTGCAAATTGTGTGCGTGAGTTATTTTTAGAATTCTGTTTACTAGTTTACTGTGTGATAACTCGAATTCCCTCACGTACGAACGACGAAAGGGGGCAAAGTCCAACACTTTCACGTGCCAGCTGTGTGACTGTACATCTCATGCAGATTGGCTTTTCACAATGATAAATAGTAACTTGGACGTATGAAGACCTGTTTCCTTTTGAAACCGAATCCTTAAAAAAGGTTCTTGTCTTCTGAGAAGAAGAAATAAGTTGTCGGAGTTAAAGACTGTTTCTCTGAGTAGAATCGCACGTGAAAACCTCGTGAATTATGATGATGCAACCATCTACCGCAATGATAAAAATCCTGGTTTTTCGTAACTATTCAGTATTCGATGAGTCACATTTTGGCTTAAGAAACTCTGAGGAAACCTTAGAGTTCTCCTTCTAATCAACGTTTGGTGAGTAGAAATTTATTTCACTTAAACTATTTGTTTAACTTGCACCAGATGTAACAGGGAAAGACAGAAGAAATTGAATATATGGCTTGAAGATCGATTCAGCTGAGCGTTTCGCGTTTTCATTTATGTACCGCAATACACAATTTCGCACAAAAACCCAATCTACATTTAGGATGAAAGAAGTAGATTCATCACTTTTGGTAAGGTTACACCGAAGCATTAAAGTTACACTGAAGCATTCAAAATAGCTCATGCACGTTTAATGTGCCTATGTTTTGTTTTGTCAGAAAGGCTCTTTGGTTTGTTAAAAGCTTATCTGTCATGAATCAAGTGAAATATTCTACTCTTGTTTCAGCTGAAATCAAGAGTGCCTACAGACAAAAAGCTCTTCAGTGTCACCCTGATAAGGTACTGTGGAATCTTTTTATTTTAAATATTATTTTAAGTGTCATTATTTATCTGCAAGGGGACTATCCATTATCCAACCTCCCTATGGATGAGAAGATTCCTACCAGAACTCACCTTTTTGTCTTAACCCTTCTGCTTCCGACACTCATCCATGTGGAGGGGGGGAATGAATAAAAATTGCTCATCCCAAGGCACTCATCAAATTCCTTTTCTGTATGCTTGGAACAGCCACCCCATTTAAATCCTAGAAGATCCCTTTTAACACCAGAACACTGAGTTCAAATTTACTCCAACCAAAAGGGGATTAAGCATATCTCACCCTCCAATATCAGAGCAGGTGTTGAAACTGTTCTCTCCAGTTACACAATTATTTACTCCATTTCTCTTCCACCTTCCCATCCCTGACATTTTATTGGCTTTCTCCCAAGCCTCGCGAGGTTCTGCGATTCATTTATTTCTAGTGCTAGTAATAAGCGAAGGTCAAAATGTTCTTGCTCCAATGCTCTGCTCTGCGTAAGTTTTACATGATAGATAATCAAAACATGCATGGTCAGATTACAAGGAAATAAGGTCCAAATGTGCATGATCAGATTGTCTTCTGTACATTCCATTCATCCTTAGTAGAAGTCCAATCAATAGCAGCCACATATGTGCTGTGCATGTGTAACAGCAATCTGTAGATTAGGATTGCAGGCTCCTCTTGTCACCCACAAATAGTTTGTTTTTGCACTCCTGTTTTGCAATTTCCTTGGTCTCCAGCAAGAAAATGTAAATGGTTGATGTTGCATTTTCTTCTCTGGTCGTTCTTGTGTCTGCAGAATCCAGATGATCCTTCATCAACACAGAAATTCCAGGAACTGGGACATGCCTACAGGCGATTAATGGGTAAGAGTTCATACTTCATACCGGGGTCACTGCCAAAAACCATGTGTTGGAATGCTTGAAGAACAAGGTACAACACAAACAAGCTTCTCTAATTTAACAAGGTGAAAGTGAAGTGGCCAGGTGCATTGCAGTTAAAGCTGTCAGTGGTGTAATCTACACTGAAAAGAATGTTTGTCCATCCTTTTTATAAAATGGAAAGGTATAGTCATGCACATGTACACAGATATTGTTTATAAGCATTCAAGGCATTGATATACATTCTTTCATACATGGAAACAAAATAATAATTAATTACTGGTATTTATTTGTATTTGCTCCATTACATGCAGCCGTTAGGAGAAAGACTCCTTGCAACCACTTGTTTGGGATGGAATATCTGTTTTGATATGATATTGCACTCATAATTCAGTAATGTATGTGAAGAAAAATGATGATGATGATAGTTCCGCTCGGCAGTGTTTATGGATGTTAGTAGGGTCAAGCAAACAACTGTTAAAACAAATAGTAAGTAACAGGGTTAGAATCTGAACTGGCCATAGGCAAACCATTTGGCCATTATTTTACAAGCATTGCCTTGGGACTACTGAGTACAAAACTTGAGCTCAGGACCAGCATCTAACCACTAGCTCGAGTATTGCAAGCAGCCAACAATTTCAGTTGTAAGCATGTGGTATTCATGCTGCTGTGGGCAATATGGTGTGCATTGCGACACCACAGTGTGTCCTGTATTGGTCCCTATGGAGGATTGTCAAAAGTTGTAAGAATGTTTTTGTTCAATACTTTTTAAGTGATGGCCCTCTTTTTTCTTATAATGTGTCTGCCCATTAATGTGTTGATATTGTAAGTCATTGTTTACTCCTGCATTTGGAACTAAAGATCCAATATTCACTATGAATGACACTTGGTTCTTTTGTTTGCTAAGGTGAAGAAGACAGTGACGAGGAGGATGATTACAATGAAGATGACGATATGGATCTCTGGAGAGATGTATGTAATCAGTGAATTTTTTCCTGTAGTCAAATAACATTTAATCTCACCCATAGCCAAGAATTTAATCATAGAATGAGAAATTTCATAACTCTCTGATGTCCACATTGCACTTTAGTTACCGTACATTTCCAATACATCATGAAAAAAGCTTGGTTCCTGTGTTTTTCAAGGTCTCCTATTAATCACCTATTTGGTAACCTTGAGTCCAGAAAAATAAAATATTGTTTTGGAAAAAGTCTGGAAAGTGTCTTGAATTTTGGATCCAAAAATCTGTACATGTACGAACCCTGTTTACAAAATGTTGAAATTAGAAGATCAGGAGATGTATTTAATGCTTCTACTTAAGTATTTTTAAAATATTTTCCCCATACAAAAAATGCACCATTAAACCTTTTTTGTTGTTGTTGTTTTTCAGTTTTTCTTCTTTTTGTTCAGAGAAGAAATCATGGCTAAAGGTAGACTGTGTCAAAAGTAGTATTATAAAACTATGCAAATTAAACTTGAGTAATGGCATTATTAACTTATAAAGGTTGATGCTATTTTATTTGGATATACAGTGTAATCTCTGCCAAAAGAACCCAATCAATAGAAGGCACTTGGATACATGTACTTAGGCTCTTAGGTACATGATGCAGGGTGTGCCAAAACCTATGTCAGATTGTCTGGGACTAGTAGAAATTTAGTTCGGACATATACACCTTTGACATGACTTGTCTGTGGGACAAGCACATTTTTAATTATAAAAAATAAAGAAACAGCTGAAAATTGTTTTCAAATTACAGTAGAATTAAAATTCATCTCAAAAGTCATAAAAGCAAATCTCATACTTGACAAAATAAGGTTAAATGTTCCTTTTAACTTTGCCATCCCACAGTCATTTCATTTGTTTTCAAGAGCTCTGTTTTAGGTTTAAGTCAAAAACAGTTTACAAGGGTAATAATGTGATTAAAAACTGAAATTCCTGATTGTTTTTGAGTTTTGAGTTTCAAGCTAAACGTTTTGGACAAGAACTCTCTTCGGACAACCAAATTTAATATAGTGCTTGTCCAAAGGATAAGTGGATGGGAAATTTTTATCTTACTCTGTACATGTATGAGTATATCCTCTGTGAATTATTAATATGTTCTTACTTTTGTAACTTTTAGCTGGCTCTATGCTCATATACTCTGTTATATTATATTTTTACACCATACAAGATGGAAAGGAACCTAATGTATTTTTCTCTTATTTATTATCAGCAGTAACTGCATGTATTTTCTTTCTTTTTAATTGTAGTTAGATGCAGATGCAAGAAATGTGGAAAGTATGTGTACCATTAATGTACCAACCTCCAAGTTTAACTTAGTCTCCTTTTGGCAACCTCAAATAATGGTTGCAAGACCTAAAATATTGGTCACCAAAGAAAAAAGACACTTTGTACAATATTACATGAAGAGTTAACAGAAATCCAGTAATAATAATAATATTTATCCAGGGATCCCACTCGCCTTAGTGGTTTTCAGTGGGGCCCTGCAAATCATAAATGACAAGATGACAAAATGACAAAAAAAAATCACTTACTTTAAAAATTAAAAACTAAGAAAAGGGATAAAGATTGATTTACATATAAAACTAATTTTTAAATAATTTAACAGTTAGATAGGGCATTAATTACAAAGTCTTAAGCTATGCCTTAAAGGTCCATGCACGGTTCGGCCAACCCTTTTTTTTAAAATTTCTGTTCCATGTTGAGTAAACAGAAAGATATGAAATTGACATCTTTTTTGGTTAATTCGTTTACAATGTTACAAGTGTCTAAATTGCTTTTGCTTTAAAAGCACCTCTTTATTGAAATTTCATAATATGACGGCGCCAAAGAATATTTGCACTTAAAAATAAAGGTAAAATCTCAAAAAATCGTCAAAAGTCCAGAAGTCGTTATTTCTTTTCTTGAATCCATAAATCTTTTCCCTCCAAAACAAAAAGTAATCAGTATCTTCTTTTTACTGTTTTATGCTGCTTTTTTTTCAAATCAGATTAAACAAAATTTGACTTCCGTTTTATCGTTTTTTCTTTTATGTACAAACAAACGCAAAAAAACGGAAAAACAAAAATCGACTACCGTTTTATCTTTGTTCGTTTTTGTACGAACAAACACCAAAAACGAAAAAAACGACAAATGACTTCCTTTCTATCGTTTTTCCTTTTACGTACCAAAACACACAAATTTTTATATTTTAAACATTTTTTTTCGTTTTCTCCAGCTGTTTAAGTGAACCAAGAGCTGGGACAGAGATGGGGTCGAGGAAGGGGGGGGGGGGCTTTAGTGGGGGTTGGTGGTTCCTTTCGGAAACTCGTCTAGGTGTTGTTGGTCAGCAATTCTTATAACCGTTGGTATGCGTCTTTTTTCACGGGTCCTTCAAAAATGCCGAAGTGGAAAACGTAGTTACTGCTCGCTATACGTGAAGGAGCTTGTTGAAGAGGAAGGCAAACACACAAAAAAGTAGCTGATATTTTAAGACAACAGTATCCAGGGGGGAATAAGGTACCTGAAAGGAGTGTCAGGTGATTTTGTGCTACGAATGGCATACGGCGTTATGATTCTCGTGTGACTGGTGTTCATATTCATAATGTAGTTACATCTGTGTTTGCTGAAAATCGTAGCATACCGTAAAATTCCGAAAATAAGCCCGGGAGCTTATATTTTTCAAAGGTCCTTTTTGAGGGGCTTATTTTTGGACGGGCTTATATTCGGAGGGGCTTATCTAAGGAGGGAAATTTGCTTTTCAAAATCGATTGGGCTAGCCTTATAGCAGGTGGTTGCCAGGAGGCCTGTCGTTCTCTCACTGACGGATCAGTCCGTCCTGCGGAACAGACCTACCGCGGACTCTGGGCCGGTAAGAGTGGCATTCGTTTCACGTAACGCATGTGCAGCTACATAGTCGGCTGCCCTGCCCTAAGTGGCAACGAAAAGTCAATTATCATTTTACCGTTTTTGGTGTTTGGTCATTAAAACGAAAAACGTTAAAATGGAAGTCGCCTTACGTTTTCCTTTTTTGTGTGTCTGTTCTTTCAAAAACCAAGAAACGATAAAAGGGAAGTCGATTTTTGTTTTTCCGTTTTTGTGTTTTCTCGTACATAAAAGAAAAAAACGATAAAACAGAAGTCGAATTTCGTTTTTTGTTTTTTGTGTTTCTTCTTTCGAAAAAACAAAAAACGATAAAATGGAAGTCAAATTTTGTTTAATCTGTTTTGAAAAAAAAAGCAGCATAAAGCAGTAAAAAGAAGATACTGATTACTTTTTGTTTTGGAGGGGAAAGATTTATGGATTCAAGAAAAGAAATAACGACTTCTGGACTTTTGGCGATTTTTTGAGATTTTACCTTTATTTTTAAGTGCAAATATTCTTTGGCGCCGTCATATTATGAAATTTCAATAAAGAGGTGCTTTTAAAGCAAAAGCAATTTAGACACTTGTAACATTGTAAACGAATTAACCGAAAAAGATGTCAATTTCATATCTTTCTGTTTACTCAACAGGGAACAGAAATTTAAAAAAAAGGGTTGGCCGAACTGTGCACGGACCCTTAAAGAACCCCGATAACTTGAACTCGGATAATTCGAGCTCCCTGTTAACTCGCACGACATTGTAAGTCCGCTTTCCCTTGGATTTCACCCCATCACCTATCAGTCATTTTTACTTGGTTAACTCAACTCAAATTCTTGTTGATAACTTTCTACCATCAGAATAATTTAAAATTCAAATATAGTTAATGTAACAATTTTTTGTCTGAATTGTCTCCTTTTTAGTGGAGGTGATGAGGATTATGATTTTCTCGCCTCGCTGGCAAAGGTATGTTTAAGTTCTAATTGACAAAATCACTGTCGTATTGTCTGGGTATTATGGCGAGTTGAGTAAAGATTTGTTTAAAAATATCATTAGAAAGAACTTTAAAATGTTTAATCTAAAAATCATATTATCTTACCGTATTTATTCGGCTATAAGCCGAGACCCCAAACTTTGAACGTGCAGACTCGGCATAACGAGAACCAAAAATAAATCGAAAACACCCGGCTACAAGCTGAGACCCATTCATTATTACAAGACTGAATTGTCAACTATGGGAAAACCTAATAGTCGCCGAAGCAGAAGCTGTTGAAACTAACTCTGAAATTGCCAGAGAATATGGCATCAGTGAGTCCATGGTCCATCGCTGGAGGAAAGATCAAGCGAACCTTTTTAACGGCGAGATTAAATTGTCCGCAAAACGGAAGACGATGGGATGCTTCACGCCGAAGTATCCAGAGCTCGATCAAAGAAAACTGGAATGGTTTACAGAGCAGGGAAGCCAAGGTAAGTTTTCTGTCGAACAGCAGAAACACAATCATGAAATAAATCAATCAGCTGATTGCAGAGTGAATGTGAGTTGAATGTATGACTCTCAAAACTATCGTAGTATCATGTGACAACATATTGTGTATGAAAGATTCTCATTGGCCAGTTTTCACAAGCGTCAAAACAAATTCATCACATCATCAAATTTTTATCCTTTTGATCATTTTGTAACGTTCTCACTTCGTTTCGCATAGGAATAGCTGTTAGTGGATTGATGCTACGTCTAAAGGCAAAAGAATTCAGCGAGGATCCTGAGTTTAAAGGGTCCCTCGGTTGGTACCAGAAATGGAAGCGTCGCCATTCCGTCAGCCTTCACATCAAACAACACTCGCTCAGCATCTCCCAGAACATTTTGAGCAGCAAACAGTCATGTTCCATCGATTTGCAATCACATCCGATGCGGTTCGAACTACCATCCAGTCGCACTCTCGAATTCAGCAACGATTGCATATTGTGTTTCTTTACTTTAGCTCGGCTTATAAGTAAATACATCCTGATTTGGTAGAGTTTCCATGTGCTGGAAAAAATTTTTTTAAAAAAACTTTCGGCTATAAGCCGAGACCCCCTCTACAGCCCAAATTTTAATTCACTTCAGTTTTAATTTGTGTAAGAATTGCTCAGCTTATAGTCAAATAAATACGGTAGTTACCAATACCCCATTCTCCCTATTTCCACCTTGGTTTACAGAGAAAGAGTTGGCCATTGTTCCTCTGTTGAAGAAACCAGCTCATAGACCAGACCATTATTTCAGCTGTACAGGCTAAATGTTGCAACGCACTAAGCAATGAGTTGCTACAACAAGTCACGGCGACATATCACTCTGTGTGTGCAGGTCGGGCTATAAGTTGCTGCAACAAGTTACACAATATGTAGCAGTGACAAATCGCTTTGTCTGTACTTGAGAATTTTTGTGCAAATCACATAACATAATTTTGTCGCTGCAACAAGTCTCACAAATTCAGGCAGATTTGATTTTGTGACTTATTGCAGCAACAAAATTTCTGTTGTGAAGTCAAATATCTTCACAAAAATTCTCCAGTATGCATGAAGCAATTTGTTGCTCCAACACTTGTCACCTAGTGTGTTCTGACCTTAACAGTACAATATGTCCCTCTTCGGCAATTTTTTGGCAATGCAGGTTGCTGATCCTCAAATATTGGTGAAAATTGTTGCTCTGTATTGATTTATCATTGTAGGAGCAAGAAGAGAAATATCAGTTCACAGAAGAAGAGGTATTTAGTCATGCTTACCTAAACATAAGAAAGGAGCATTATTTCTCATGGCAAAGTATTTAGCACAAAGAACTTGTTGCGAGGCAGTCCCCAAGGGTCGAGGACCAGGAATTTCCCCTGGCTAGTGTGAGAATAGTCTCCTGGCTATTTTCATAGGAAACGTAGGGGATGTAAAACCAAAAGAATTTTGAATCTACCTGTTCAAATCTTAGTGACAGTTATCGAGCAAACTGGTTTTACATCCCATCCTGGCCATGGAGAAAAGACGGCCATTTCTATTGGTAACCTGAGCTATGACAAGGTCTAGCCATATGCAAGGCAAAGGCAGTTCGGTTCTTCTTCCTTCCTCATTTTAAGATCTTGGGTATTGGTCCAGCCCAATGCCATTCCAGTCTGCAGAAAACAGTGCTTCTCATTGGCTTTTATTTAGATAGTCACATGTTGGGAAGCATGTCAGTTAATTCTTTCAAGCGGGGGGTCATATAGACCATCTGAGGGGTCACCAAGACCACATGCTAATTTTTTTTGTCATGTTTAAATTAACACTTCCTGACCAGGCTTCCTGACCCGATGGATGACATCCATCGGGTCAGGAAGCCTTCTTTGTCGGGTCATTGACCCCTGATGGAACACTGGCTGGGGCTTATGATAACATTTGTTACCATTTTATTAATTTTATGTATACCATAAGATTGTACCTTTGGATATGGCAATTGTAAATAATATAAGCTGTGTGACTACGCTTCAAAGTTATGTCAGTTTATAATGTATCATTTTTTCCAAGATTGTGTCTCGCACAAAAAATGCAATCATTTGTTGAAGAGTATGCCCTTACCATTTATAATTATTAATTTAATCAAGTATTATCAGATATGTCATCCTTAAAATCCCTGTAAGTTGTAAATTGTGTTCTCTTGCAATCCTAAGGTTTTTGGTGTGGTTTCTTTCTTTTTTCCACAGATGGCCCAGTTCACAAGTTTTGCAAGTCTCAAAGAACAAAGAGAGGCAAACAAACAAAAATTTTGTAATGTGAGTAACAGCAAGTCATCAAAAACTGTTTACTAGTATAAACAAGCACACTTATAACCTCATTTATCATTGCAACATTATATTTGATTTTCTTCACAGAAGAACATATCAAGCCACAAACCTGAACAGAAATCAGATAAGGGGAACAAGGTAAGATTTCTTGCAGGGACGCTTGGAATTTCGATACTTTTATCTTAACAAGCCATTCGGGTTTCTCTTACCGTCTCATGAAGTAGTCTACAGAAATATTTAATCAACTGTCAAGCATATGCAAACTTCAACTCTCAAATCTGTGATTGGGAGCGTTTAACGGTATTTTCTCAGCAGCAACCACAAGAGCCTTGGGTACCTGAAAATTCTTCAAGGCCGTTAACTGAATTTCTCCAGTTCTAATATCGAAGCAGCACAAGAATTTCGCAATGAAGTAGATATAAAGAAGCGAAGTTTGGTTGGATCAAAGAGCATGCGCTGTGGGCCCAAATGGCCAGATTTTGGCTACTCCAGCACAGACCCAGAACTTATGCGCGCATTCCCAAACCTGTAAGCACTGGGGTCGAGAATGAGTGGCAGTGTTGACAGGTCCTGTGAGTTCGGCTTTGGCTGGTTGCCATAACAACCCCTTGGCTGCTGAGGAGATTGTTTCCTTCCTTTGACACTACCTTTATGGTACATTACCTCTAGTTCTTCAGTTGACTTAGAGTTTAATGATGCTGTTTCCTCAAAACATTTTCATTACACTGCAGAAGGATCCCCATTGATACCAGCTTGTTACATAGGGGTTACCAGGTTAGCCACAGATAATTCATTAAAGATAATCTGGCAGCTGGCCTTTTATAGGTTGTGGAGTACACTACTGGTAGGGATGCAACCTTGACTCAACAAACATTATATAAGAAGTTAGTCAGTACCAATTTCAATCCAGGTAATTTCAGGCTCTCAATATTCCCTTTTAGCCAAAGCTAAAGAGCAACAAACAGCTAAAACGTGAACAGTGGAAGAAAGAAAAGGTAAGAGGCATTCTTTTTCTATGTTCCTTATGCTGCTGTTTGAATTTAATGATCCATTATTTAACTTAATTTTTCTGCTTTGTATTCATTTATCATTTTTTTGTATTTTCCTTTTCTTGTCTGTAGGAAATATCTGAAATAGCAGCTCAAATTAATCAAAATCCAAAACGACAAGAGAAAAAGGTATGTTGTGCGGCTTTGACATGAACCATAGGAACTCCTACTCACCGCTGCTGAGTTGTTATTATTATTATTATTATTATTATTATTAAATTTGTCAAATTCACCATTTTTGTTGTTGTGTGCATTTCTGGACATAGGTACTGTGATCAGATGGCCATGTAAATTATTTGTTTCTTGAACAAGCTCTCCTCATTCTGTTGAACCCTATTAGCAGAGACTTTCAAGACACAAGAGCCTTGCAAGATTGTCTTCTTTCTGTGATTTACAGAGGTGTATCTGAAGTGTTATGTGTGGCCCCCAGTTAATTGTAAAACAATTTTGGAGAAAAAATTGACCAAACATTAAAACCATTAACAGATGAAAAGCATTTTATTTTATTTGATGAATTAACTAGGTCTTTGTTCAAACTCTTTCAATAATTCATTCTTTCACCACAGGCATTCAAGAAGAAAGACCTTTATTTAAATAAAAGGTAAATAATCCAGTCAACATAAAACCACTTTCAAAACAAATTTGCTTTTGAACAGTTATCCTTGTTTTGAACAAGAAGCTTGGGAGAAAGGGCCTGTTGCTCAATTTCAAAGTATTTATTTATTTATTCATTCATTTATTTGTTTAATTTTACATTTGATTTTGCTGAAGTGTTACTTTATTTCGCAGCCCCGATCAACCTGTGACTTTGGAGACAGACACTACTAAAGAACAGACTGATCATGCTTCTTACAATAAGAGGAATACAAGGAAGAAAAGGAACCGAAAAGTAAGATTGCTTCAGTAATAAAGTTCTACAGGTTGTTACCTTTCTTACCGTAGGGTTGTGTTACCCATAATTTATTCTTCAACAACATCGTAGGAATTCAGGGGAAGTTAATGAAAGGGCGTTGTTATGTTGTTTCATGTCTTCCTTCTGAGAAGTTGAACCCACATACATGTCAACATAATGTTACTTTAAATGAGGCTTTTAACTTTTATCCTCTGATTTAGATGTTTGGCAAAAATATCAGGTTATACACTTGTGTTGATCTCTGTTTGCAAGTGTATAACATTGAGGAACCTGCCAAATCCTGGCCATACCTGATATAAGTGCTTGTTTCCAAATTGACATAATGGCAAATTGTGCATTTATAAAAGCAGTTTTCCCATTTTGTCAAAGTTTTGTCTGACAGATTTGCAGCAAATGGAAATATTACCAAGAGACAAACTAGCATATCAATTTATTGCAACATGCATACTGCAGTGTTTTTTTTTTACTTGAAACAGTTTGCTGAAATGCTCCCAATAAGGCAGTCTGAAAAGCTTGACCTGTTTTATATTGCACCTTTTTAACTATCAAAAGTAATTCCTAACTTTTCTCTGAAACATTGTTTCAGGTCAATTTTATTGATATAATACAAAGTTAGAGAGAAATATTGTCAGTACCTGTAATTGAAATTTATGGACAATCATTCTATTCCTACTAACATAACAAAAACAAATTCATAGGCTGTTTACCCTGTGAGCAGAGGCTACATTTTCACTGTCTGAGCTGGCGTGCGAAAAGTAGCCTCTGCCAGCAACCGTTCAATTTTCTATTGTGCGTCCGCGAAATTCGTCAAGTGATTCACAAGCAAAATTAATCTTTAGGTCTGTCGTCAAATGATGCGGGTTTCACAGGAATAAAAAAATTGCTTTAACTCTGATCTGTTATGCAAGACTCATGCAATGCTCTAAACTGGTCAAGAACAGGAAAAAACCCGTTTTTTTAATTGATTCATCCAGATTACTGGACGGATTTGAACAGCTACTTTTTGTACCCCAGCTCACACAGCGAAAATGTAGCCTCTGCTCGCAGGGTATAGGCTGTTAGACCCTGTTTGTCAGGTCATCTCCAATATTGTTTTGGTCAGGTGATATTACTAATCTTAGAGGTATTTTTTTTATTCTGGGTTGGCAAAATAGTTACGATTTTTTCTCTTTAGAAGTCAAGGAAACAGGAGAACCAAGAAAAGGACTCTAGCCAGGAAAGAAGTAACAGTTTCAGAACTGCTTTCCAACAGAAAGTAGCCTCCAGCTCAGTAACCCAAAATGGCATTAAAAAAGTCCCCCTTAAACCAGAGACCACCAAGAGACAAGATGATGTAACACTGCCACTTCACACTAATTATGCTCAACAAAAAATGATACCATCCTGCAGTCAAAGGAATTTACCAGAAATGGGAAATAACTCACCCGTATGCCCCAAGTGGGTAGGTCTTGGCTAACATATTTGATAAACATGAGCCAACTTATAAGTTGCTCGTACTGGGAAGTAAATTTATCCAAACAAGAGTACAAGGAAAAAATCGAGATAAGGCCTCAACTTTTAATTGAGGGTACCATGTATGACCTATTCAAGTATTCTGAAAGTTTTCAGTTGATCAAGCAACCAACCGAATTCCCCACTCATCACTTAATTCTGAGACAGACTATTTTGTAATTTACAAGTTTTATATGGAGAGAAATAACTAAGGATATTTGAAGCTTATTGTCCGGTTTGCCGAAGAGTGAACAAGGGGTAACAAGAAAAAACGGAAAGTGAATATGAAACAGGAATGCTACTGGCTTAAACGAGTTTAGACTTCATATCAGTCATTTTCTTTCTTTGACTTTTCTCATTCAAAGAACTGGGATGCTTGGTTGACAATTGTAATTTGTATTACTTTTTTATTTGCGATAATCTGCTTTTGTATTGCAGCCTGTGAGAGGGTCGTTTCAAAGTCCCAGACTGGTGACTACAGGCTCAAGAGCACCTTGTGCATCAAACATTTGGGAAAAGAGACAGGAAAAACAGCAGCTCCTGGCAGAACTCCAACCAGCTAATCAAACAGATGAGGAACTGCAACTACAAATCGCTTTAGAACTGAGTAAAAAGCAAGCAGAAATTGATGCACAGCAAAGGTACAAAGCAAAATTTCTGGAAAACCCAAATACAGTTAAACCTCCCGTAAGCAACCACACAAAATGCCAAGATTTAGTGGTTGCTTACAGGTGGTGGTTGCAGACGAGAATCAACCCACAGGTGATCTCTTCCAAGAGGAGTTCACGACACATCTACATTTTGGAGGGAAATTGCATACAATTTCTAAGTTAAGATATATGTACTTCCATGTAGTCACTCAATGTTCTTGGTATACCCTGAGTGGTGAAAAAATACTGCGAACAAAGATATCACACCATGCATCAAGTGCTTTCTTACAAGAGGTTAAAAACAATGGAAATTATAAAACCGTCAGCCCAAAGAGAGGTCATGGTGGCTTAGGAGAGGTGACTGTTTATGAGAGTTTTTAATATGATATTGTGGGGCTTTGACTGGGAAAATGTTGGTGCTTTGGATAGATTGTTACTTGTAGGAGGTAGTCTCTTATGGGAGTTGGTCTCACATAAAGGTTCGACTGTGTTGTCAGAAATAAGCAGCAGTGGCTACAATAACTGCAGCATTTCAAATATAACTTTGTAATTGTTCTTACCTTGTAGACTTACTAACAACATAGCAAAGGGATTAGAAAATGCATTGATGCCATACTTTTTTCCCATTGTGTGCCTTATCATACTCTCTGTAGCTATTCCCTCCTCCCTCCTCTCAAGAAAGATTAAAAAAGTTAAAATAGTTGTTTGCATTGAAGGTGGACTGAAATATACGAAAAAAACTTGACTTACCTGTTTCTTCTTTTCTTGGCAGAGAAATCAGCATCTTGGAGAAACAAGTGGAGGAAACAATTCAGATTGGAAAGAGTGCTCAACTGGAGGCTGTGGGCAACAGTGGTTCCAGTGCTCCTGGCAGTTATCCACCTGCAGGGGATTCCCTTGGGAGTGAACAAGAATGTGATGTGGTGGACGCCTTGGAGATCGAGGAAAATTGTGATGCGGAGGAAGAGTGGGTTGTGGCTTCAGCTAGTGAAGAAGAATGGGGTGATACTGATAAGGAAGATAATGAGGCTGGTGAATTTGTGCCAATGACCGATGAGGATGAGTGGGACTACTCTAACTGTGGTCGTGGTGAAGCCGAAGGGGCTAAGGGTCACCAGAACTCTTACAATGACCCTGATGAGAAGCACCGCAATAAATTGCCTGCCAGCAGCTGTGACTTTCGTGGAAGAGACGATGTAATGTTGCATAACTCAGTAATGCAGTTGTCTGGGTATTCTGCGGATGACGGCCCACATGCTTGTCCTTTTGGGAAGAATTGTTGCCTGGGAAAGCGATGCAAGTACTCTCATCCTGTGTCTGTTGACAAGAGGAAGAGAGAAAAATCATTTATTGACGGGTTTGTAACTCAGGATGAGCATGACTCTACCAGAAGAGTGAAAAAGGATAATGATAACAATGACATGCATAAGTTTGAGGAAAAACATGACATTTCGCTTGGTGTGTCTTGTAAAGGGCTACCAGTGCCTACTTTCTCTGATGGGCGTTCACTCAGCATGGCAAAATCTGACCCTGACGATTCCACCCCAAACGACGCTGTGAAAGTTATAGAACCAGAAGTGTCAGCAATGCAACTCCTTGGTAGTGCCAAACAGCCTTTACCAGTTAACTCCAAACTTGAAAACATCAGTCCATCTTTGATGAACAATTTGCCTGGCTTGAAGACCTATGAAGATGGGCCATTACCAACTCAAGAGAAGCCCAAAATGAGTAGTGCTATAAATAGTGACGGTTATGGAAGAGTGGAACGTGTCAAAAATGCTGCAAGCGTCCAGGAAAAAGATGCTACCGTTTCTAGTGCAGATGTTGGGAATTCTCCACCTTCTGCAACCTTCCCATCTGCGGGTGCAGTGAGACAGTCGGCCGCCACTATGCCACAAGTTGGTAATTTATCACTTGATGCGAAAGTTCAAAATTCAGCATATCGCACCAATCAGCCCATTAACTACGTTAAGCCACTCCCAAGCTCCTTGCCAGTTGGCTTCTCTGCTCCTTTCTCTCAAAGTACTGGACAAACTGAATTGCTTTCTGGAAATACACGTGAACCACCAAACTTGGGAACCGGTCATCAGGCGTCCTCTGTGCCTTTAACCCAGCAGCCCATGGCTATGAATAATTACCCAGCAATGTCAGGTTTCCCTTTATTTCCTTTCGGAAATCTTCCATTTCTCAATACTGCAAATGTTGCTTTATTTAATCAGAGCCTACTGGCAATGGCATCTTTAGGTAGAATGCCCCTTCCAATACTTCCTGGACCCTCTAGTGGTGTGCTGAACTCACCACAAGGGAGAGGGGATGCAATGTACCCAGGAATAACATCGTCACATAGTATGAAAACCGTCGATGGCAGTGGTGTATCAACGCAAGTTGGCTCTCTGCCCACTTCTTCACTCACTGGTCATTTAGGAGCACCAGCGGTAGATAATGCATCGGGAACGGGACCTCACCCACTGCAGTCATCCCAAGCAGGACTTGCCACCAGTGGTGGTTCTCAAGCAATGCCACAGCTAGATGGGCTATCAGGGCTTCCGCTTGCAGCAGCCATGCAAGCGTCAGGGTATCCACTGCAGCCTTCACAGTCAAGCCCTCCAAACAGTTCACAGTCCACAGTACAAGCCATGCCACAGGTTGGTGCGTCTGCAGGAATGCCTTTGGAAATACCCATGTCAGGGGCAGCAGTACAGCGCTCGCAATGCGTAACTAACGCCAGTTCGTTATCTTCGACGGGTTCCATGCTACCACTGCAAGTAAATGCTTTTACAGAAATGCCAAACGTGTTCGGTGCAGGCCTTTCTCAAGCAGGCCTTACCGGTATTCCTCAATCCTCTGCGCTAGATATGTCACAGGCGCTTGGATTACCGTTACCTTTGCTCAACTCTCAAGCGCTCCTTAACATGAACGCGCAGATGGCCACTTTGGGGGTGCCATTGTCTAACTCTTTGAATGACAGTCAGACAACACTGAAATTACGATCTGGGCTTGTAGCGTCGCAGATTCAACCCAATGGAGATGCTCACAAAGTGAATACAGTGAAACATCCTGGCTCTGAGGCACAAAAACCAGCGGAGCCAACGATCGAAGAAGGAAGAGAATGTAGTGGTATTAGGCCCAAAGTTCCATCCTTGAGAAGGCCATCTACAGGTAATTCTGAATGATTAACAAAACGTATAGAGCATGTTGTGCTAGTTTTTCACGTGCTATCGTGTATTAGACAGATATAGCAAAGGTAGTGATCCAACATAAACGGCAATAAGACCAACTGCAATTGTTAACGACCCAGTACGAGACCGCGCCGGCTTTTTTGGATTTTTACGTCCTGTTTACGAGGCAGCCTACACTGCATTGTGCAACCTCCCCCCCCCCCCCCCCCCCCCCCTCCCTCTTTATGAAATCTAGCGTTATCATGGCTAAATCTACCTGACATCAGAATTTTTCAAGAAATTGGCTGTCGAGGCCAGGTAGGGCTTAAGGTGCCCCGACTAAAATTTCAGCAAAACTTAATTTTTGAGCTTTTGTCCGTGTTTGCGCTGTAGATAAATTTTGGCGACGAATCCATGCATTGGAATTTCGCCAGCCACAAAGCACTGTTCGTTTTTAAGGTTGCGCGTAAGACTGTGTCAATGTTGTACCGAATTGCACTATGGCAGTATTTAAGGTGCGCCCAAGAAACGGCAGCAGAAGTCCCATATTGCAGTTCGACACGAAAACGACCCAGTCTCAAGAGAAGACCTTAGGTAACAATGACCTCAACCAGGTTGTGTTGTCAAGCGGTTTTTGTGAAAACAAGGGTTTGGGCGGGGTACTTAGTCTCGCGGGCTCATAAAACCTGGTCTCGGTCATTTCTATGTAAGGATTTTCAGTCCCAAGCGCGTTATGAAAAATGGCCTTTTTCTCTTCTGTATCTTTGAGTTAGTTCAGCTTATTGTGCCACGTATTTGAAAGGTCGTTAACTTTATAGAGTGTTTTCACTCACGTGACGAGCATCTATACAAATTTATTGGAGCAAAAGAAAGTGTTTGCATAAGAAAAGAGTTCAACTCCCACAGGACTGGTTTGGGACACCAACATGGCCGCCGTTTTATTGTTTTGGGACACCAATATGGCCGCCATGACGTCACGTGAAAACACTCTATACCTTGGTTGTCTTATACAGCTGTTTCGAGAAAGGTTGTCGGAAAAAGTGCGCGCGACAATCCCAAAAGGCATTGTGGGTGGTTTTGAGTTCTCCGTTCTTCAAAGAAATTTGAAAGAATTGGCACGAAAGGCCATGAAAAAGTGTTTTCTAGTGCTAAAGGAAAGCAACAAAAGTAGTTTCGACAGCTACAGACGTCAGGAACAGTGTATTGATCGTATCCCATATTGCCTTTCGGGATTGTCGCGTGCACATTTTTTCCGACAACCTTTCTCGTAATAGCTGTGTACGGAAGTACTCAATTTTCTCTTTAAATTAGATGAGTAAGTGTGGCATGATATTCCTTGCATGCAGTACTACCAAAACCGACGTTTCACATTTTCAACATTAACAAGTTATCTATGGTATTCAAAAATAGGTTCTTTTTTTGGCAGTACCTAAAGTTATCCAACATCAGACATTGAAGTAAATGAGTCTGCCTACACCAGCTGTACTGTTGCCAAGATGCTGAGATTGGAACCTCGTCAAGTTTGCATTGTTATGAGAAAGGAATATGTTACTGCGTTTGTTTTAAAAGCTGAATAGTTCGCTCGCTTTTTAAAGTTAGTGACGATGCTTTAAACAACCGTCAGAAAACTGCCTGGAAGTGCTCCTTGCCGCGTTTCTCTGAGAAAGGGACGAGCATCACTTTTGCATTTCGACGGAGCTTATCGCGTATTATTAAACAATTTTAAGTGGGAGTAGCCTTTCATCCATTCATCTTGTTAGATTCTATTTAAGCCCTCTTTAAATTTGGACATCTAGAAACTGGAGCACGTCAATGGCTCAGTTCTCAGTTCTTTTCAACATTCATTGATCAACGTTTGTTTTCTTCTGCGCGAAAGATTTAATAACAAAAGAGTTCTCCAAAACTAATCAGTCGTAACGGCTCAGTAAGGTGTTTGCGTACCCATCCCCTTTTTTAAGTTTTGAGTTTCCAATGAATTTGCATTCTCCTTATTTAATTCCGGGTTTTGTGAAGTTTATTTATTTACTTCCATCTAAGGGATCGCGAATATTTTTAATATTATTTTGTGAATTCATTTATTATTATTATTGTTTTTGTTCAAGAAAATAAAGCTTTGGCTTTTTTCCACCTTGGGGCATTTTTGGCAAATCTAGGGAGTAATGGGGTGTTTACATGACACCGGGGCGACTTTCGCCCCGGAGCGAGTTCACTCCGGTTCCCTCTCATGGCTCTATATTTGTTTACATGATGCCACCACAAATTTCATGCTGGCGCGAGTCACCCCGGCGCGAGTTCACCCCGGTTCTTGTACCGGGGCGAGAATTTCACTCCGGTACGAAATCTCGCAACGGTATCATGTAAACACAAAACGACCACCCGTTTCGGTGTGAAATCGGTCTGCCGGTAGACTGGAACGGGTAGCGCATGCGTAATGTTCGCGATTTTGAATCATACGTGCATTTTATCAACATGAAGTGTACCTTCAAATAACGAGATGTGAAATAACCCAGTCATCATGTAAACGCGATACGAAATCAAAAAATCATGTCGGTATGAAACTCGCGCCGGTGCGAGTTTTCTCATGTAAACACCCCCTAAGCGGGATTGGGCATTTTAAGAATTAGTAACTGAGCCGTTATAATGAAGCGCGTTTTGGAATATATTATTTATATTGAAGTCATTGTAAATTTGAAAGTTACGTTTTACGTCTCAAAAATTATCCCGGAAAGTGATTCAAAGTAGCGACTACTAATATTTCAGAGGAGATTTTCCAGATTGAAGTGACCAGAACACGTTCCCAAAATGATGTTACGATATTAAGATATTTATTGCTCATGTTGGAAATTGTTTTGCGAAATAGAGAAAGATATTTATGAAAGTATTTGTATTAAGAATAAGGTAGCCGGCGAATGCAGCTAAGTTCACAGTGATTGTTAAGTACAAGAGTATTGATTCGTGCAACGGTTTAATTTTAAAGTGGTAAAAGTCATATTTTTGCCAGGTTTCAGTTAGATTTAGTTGTTTCATTAGAACTGCGACTTTATTGTAATTAACGACATCTTCGGAGACATATGCCTAGATCATATGTAAACAAGTTGTTCGGAAAGAATATATACATTAACTAAGGAAATTTTCTTGAAGATGAAATAAAATTATTTCAATTTTCTTTCCACAGTGTACGCACAGTCTTGAATTTTAGGGTGAGTCCTTGAAAAGGCCTTGGATTTTCTTCAACTTTGAAAGTAGTGGCCTGGGAAGCGTTTTTTTGAATGCCTTTTGTTTTCCCAGGACAGAATATAAATCACAGCTCAGCCAGGTGATCTGTGACGTCACTGCGGGGGCCTGGGGAAAGAAATTTTAATGCCGTATCCCATAAACCAAAGCTGACGGGAACAGATTGAATTGAATTGAATTGGTGCGCGCGTTGGTTTATGGGATACGGCATTAAAATTTCTTTCCCCAGGCCCCCGCAGTGACGTCACAGATCACCTGGAGAGAAGTTATAGGTGATTTACATAAAGCATTTTGTGGTTTATGCAAGAATTGACTATCAATTTAAGACAAGTGAACTGAAAAATGTAGAGAAACTGTTGGAGCAAACATTTCAAACCTTGAAGTCCTGTTACCATGGACTGGGAATGTGCATTTATGTACAAATCTGTGACTTACATTCAGGGTAGGTTTTCTTTGAAAATCGAATGAAGTTCTTGAATAGTCCTTGAAAATGGTTGCAATTTTTTGTATGAACCCTGTTTTATGTGTAGTTGACCTCGTTTTTACTCCACGAATCGCATAACCTTGAACACTGAGGTAATTTGTGCCTGTGAGTCGTGGTTTACCTGTTTGAGAATATCTGAGTATTGGAATTTGTTGTATTTTCTGACCTAATGGAAATTCGACGGGTGACTGCTTCCTGCTGGCCTGCAGCCTGCGTAGCTGGCGGGTTTTTTGGTGTGTTTTTGTGGTTCGTAAGCGGTTCTGAAAGTAGGGGTTGATTTCCACTGTCGCGTTATTTTTCCGTGCGAACGCAAAGAGGCAATGTATGAAAGGCCACGCGTAAACGTGAAAGTTGAGCGAGGTTCAACTTTGACGTTTACGCGTGACCTGTCTCTATTTTATTTACGCGTCTTAAGTTTACGTGCGTATGCACGTAAAAATTACGCGACATTGGAAATCCATCTTGAGGGATACAGCCGCGCAAAAGCTGAACCGATGTCGAACCTGAAAAGCATGGGGGAGGAAGGGGGGCAATGAAAACTGTATGTTTAGGGCAACCCGCTCACCCGTGACAACTTTGACACAGCCCAGACACAGCCACATTATGAGAAAATTTTCCGCCCTTGAGTTAATGAATCTCTCGTACAGCGCATGTGCGAGCCGGAACCTCGCCCCTTGAGCTCAGTTCTCTACTACGCATGATTACAGACGCGGAATGAGTTTCCCTCTCTCCACTTTAGAATCGAGAAGGAAACTGGTTCGAGTTAGTTTTCGCAAAGACTTCTGGAACGGTTACTGGAAACAGGGGCAACACATTTGCTACCCAGAAGTCTTTGCGAAAACTAACTCGGCCATACATACACATTCTTTATTTAACCTCAAATTTAAAGTAGCTAAAGATAAGCTAGTATCTTCGAGTTACAAGTATGATTTTAAAACTACTAAAACAAGAAATTATAACATTCTAATATTTAAACTATTAAAAAGAGTCATACTGTAGAATGTTGCGCTTGAAATCAGGAAAGTCAGGGCCCAGTTGTTCGAAGGCCTATTAGCGCTAACCTGAGGTTAAATTTGAATCCGGGTTTTTTTTCCTTTAATTCGAAAGCATCTTCTCGGATAATTTTCTCTATTCTTTTAAGATCATCCAATCATCATAATGTACATAAAAAGAATTTAACTGAATGTTCTTTTTAAGCTTTCAAATCTGAATTCAGATTTCGCACTAATCCTGGGTTATCTCAGTAACCCAGCTTTGAACAACTCGGCCCAGAAGTTCTAAACGAATCTGGAAGAGAGTTCCATAGTTTTGAAGCCATATACGAAAAGGAGTACCAAGAGCCATAATGGGATTATAGAGCCATAATGGGATAATCCCATTATGGCTCTTGGTAGTACTTCTTGCAGACGGTAGAGACAAAATATAATTACCGCGTGGGCTATAGGATGTAGACCGGAGACTAAACATATCTCTTAGATAGCTTGGATAGAGGGTGAAAAACAAGCTCTTGTATAACATAATTAGCAAAATCTGAAGGCGTCTTTTATACAGAGATTTGGAGTTTAGTTTATGTAGAGAGTAAGAGTCGGCCCAGTTTTCTTCTCGTTTTTAAAGTGGCAAATGGATGTAAGAACCCTGGACGTATCAGCCTCGTTCCCAGTCGTCCTCGGCGATATCGGATGTGACGTCACTCGTCAAGTTTGTCTGGAAAATTCTATGATCTCGAGACCAGAATTACGATTATCGTAAAATCTTATTTGCCACCACTGTGCCAGCTTACATGACAGACTTAGAAAGAAAGAAAAATAAGAGGGTAGAAACTTGGGCAGGATTCGATCCTGGAGCTCCGCATCTGTAGTAACCTGCCCTAACCACAAGACCACCGAGGATTCGCTGCACGATATCTATTTGATTTAAGTACTAATGCGAAATCCCTAACCCTAAATAGAAGCTAACCATTAACCCTAATCAGTAATCTAAGCGCTTAACCCTAATCAGTATTCTAAGTGCTTAACCCTAATCAGTATTCCGGTTAGCTTCTACTTAGGGTTAGGAATTTCGCTTTAGTACTTAAATCAAACCTCTACCCTTTTGCGAATCCTCGATGGTCTTGTGGTAAGGGCAGGTTACTGTACATCCGGAGTTCCAGGATCGAATCCTGTCCAAATTTCTACGCTTTTATTTTTCTTTCTTTCTAAGTCTGTCATGTAAGCTGGCACAGCAACAAGAATTACGATTATCGTAAATATGGTGGCAAATAAGATTTTACGATAATCGTAATTCTGCTGTAGAGATCAGTGAAAATTCGCTATCGCGCTCGGTTCAAAGCCTCCTCTGGTAACTCGGATAGCACGAACTGGCCTGGGTACAAGGCTATAGACTGGATTTAAGACCCGTGGACCGTGGATGTAAAACCCTTGCCTAGTCCCAGTCCCTCTCGGTCAATTCATTTCGGTGACGTATCCGAGGCGAACGGTCGGACCACGTGACCCAAAACGCTTTGGCCGCGCGGAATAATGAGGCCTAGGGACTAGGCAAGTAAAACCCCTGGATGTATGACCCCTTTACGTAAGACCCCTGGACCTAAAACCCCTAACTGAAAAACCCCTGACTGTAAGACCCCCAGACGTAAGACTCCTAAATGTAGGACCCCTCTACGTAAGACCCCTGGATTTAATATATACCTCTGGATGCAAGACCCCTGAATTTAAGACCCGTGGATATAAGATCCCTGGATTTAAGAACCCTTTGACGTAAGATCTTTAGATCTAAGACCCTTAGATTTACGAACTCCTGTGCAAGACATTAGTCGCTATATAGGCCGGACAATTTACATAAGGGGATATTTTGATTTTTTTACAGTATTTTATATATCTGCTGTTACTATGATAGAACAGTTCCCAGTGTCGAGAAATACGGCAAATGGGTAATAGCGTCATTTCGTTGCTCAGACATGCTTGATGTCATTGTAACCCCGTTCATATCAAATTTTCATCTCTATCCAATACAGATGTGGTGGTAATTTTTCCAAATCTTTGTTTTATGGCGACGTAGGTTATGCTCAAAATTCGGAGGTAGCGACTCTGAAAAACCCTATCGAGCCACCGTAACCAAACTAATTTCCTCCCCCACCCCACCCCACCTGCAACTACTGACCGCGTATTATGGAGAGCTGGGACCTAAAGTGACGATGTTTGTAAACTGAAACTAAAGAAAGACATGGCGGGCCCTGTTATGGATATTGCTTGTGCTACGTATGAAGGAGTTTCTTTTGAACTAGATCTATTTCCAAGGACTAAAGAGCCCGTATGGATCCTTGGCAAGGAGTACATTACTGACAGAGGTAACGATTCTTGTAGCCTTTTACCGGTCTACCGGAAATTTTTGGCTAATTTTAAGACTAATCGACTGGGGGAGAGAAACAAAACTAATGAAATTTATTTCCAAGCATAGTCCATTAATTCGTTAATACATTGAAGTCTTAACTTGCAGTGATTAAGGGGTATTTTTATCGCAACTGACAAATCCTACATAGATAACGTTTGTTTTTAGGGAATTATTTTTGTTACCCTGTTGTTACATTATGTAAAAATTAAGTTTTATTTTTACTTTATTCAAGTGAAAGATCTACAGCTGTATAAGTTCGCTCAGGCTTATATTTTGGAAGACAGACGATTTGTTAGCTGTTTTTAATCCATTCCATGATCATTTTGTGGCAAGTTTTCATTTCAATTTGTAGTAGATAAACAAAAATGTAGACAATACAGCCGTAAGACTTATAACTGCATCTGCAGTGGGCAAAGAGGAATTTCCTATTGATTTAAGGAACTGAATGTACTGGAATAATTTATAGCAAGATTGGAATTCTAAAATAAATGATAGTATGAAAGTAGCTGTTGCACAAAGGATAAACGCTATAGCCACAAACTGTGTGTCACTGCAACCACTTGTCCAAACATTCTTTTTTTAGTGTAATGAAATTAAAATGCACTTAGCTGCTTGAAGTACATACAGGCATTCCAATTAAATAATTTGAAACAAATAATGCACATAGAACATACAGTATGAGGATTAAAAACTCATGAGTATGCAGCACATGAGTTGAGTAGCTGAACTCAAGACAAGGGAAAAACAAATCCAAAGTAAGACTAGAACCACGACTTTTGGTTCACAAGTCCAATGAGCTGACTTTGTGGGCGTGCTGCCTTTCTTAGTGCCATTATAATTCCTGATTGGCCAGGGACATCCGGTAAAGGATTTACAATTATTGTCATTAACATCATCACATCACAATTTAATGGTGATTCATTTCAGAGGATGATAACACAAACATCATGAGGGATATCAGGTCAAGATATTGGTTTACATATCGAAAGAACTTCCCAGCCATTGGTGAGTAACATTGACATAACTTTCTTTTAAAGAAGTTGTCGGCAAGATAGTGAAGTCCATTCTTGAGGGTGGAAAAGGTTGAGTATTAGACATACAGACACTGTACATGTATTATGCTATTGGATACGCATTACTGACCTCACGTGAGGTCAAAATGATTGGATATTGGCCAGGTGTTGTATATCAATAAAAATTAAAGAACAAAGCCAATTTCAAGCCATCTTGACTGCACAAGCTTGGTCAATAATGGATTTATATGGCTAAACAGGGAATTTTTTCTTGCGTGTTACGCGGGTAATCTTTTAGAGGACGGGTAGCTTGCAAACTAAACTGAACGCAGGGTTGTTGGAACAGCAACAAGAAGATTTATTCCAAAGATGAACGTAGTTTCCACAAAGTAAAACTCCACAACAGCACTTAACTCGATAAACTTACACGGCCTCCGCCAACTTGAATCAACTCACACGGCCTCTGCCAACTTGATAAACACTGCTTCAGTCACACTTGACTACACACGGCTGATCGTCAAACTCTCTTCGCTTGTGGTAAACTAGTTAAAACTCCACTCGAATTCGCTTACTTATATACGTTTACAATAATATTCTAGGAGTTTCTAAATAGTCTAATTATAGAAAGATTACAAAAAGATTACAAAATATACTGTTTTAGAAACACTGACACAAGATCCAAAAATAAACAAATTATGAACTCTCGCGAAGCTTCTAGAAAGTCACGCTAGTCACGCGATACAGTTTTTCGTAACATAACCCCCTTTCAGTAGAAATTTCTTAAATTTCTCCTAAATATGAAAAATTGCTAAATGAGGGGTAGTTCAATGTCAATAAACTTATTCCTAAGCTCGACTCAAGTAATCCGCTCCAACGTTCTCTGAGCCTTTAATGGCTTCAACTCTGAATGTATAACTTCCTCAAAATGATCATCTGCTTTTACCACTGCTACTGCTCCTTCTGTGGTAGCTTCATCTCTTTCAAAATACTTCTTGAGGAGATTCGCGTGGTAAACTTTCTCCTTTCCTTTCACTTTAACTCTGTAGTCATTAAGGGCTACTACTGAACTCACTTCAAAAGGACCCTTCCACTGCATCAGCAACTTATTGTGATCTGTTGGTAGTAGTACAAGAACTTTCTCACCTGGCTGAAATTTTCTGGCTCTAGTCTTGCGATCATAATAGTGCTTTCCTTTATCTTGGGCCTTCTGTAACTGACTGTGGGCTAATTTAAGGGTGTCCTCCAACTTCTCTCGCAGCTCAAAAACGTACTGGTAACTGTTCTTAACCTCCGGTTCCTCAACTTCTTTCGTCCAAAGTTCCTTAAGTATAGTCATTGTGCCTCTAACTGCTCTTCCATACAACAGCTCAAATGGTGAAAAACCAGTAGACTCTTGGGGAACCTCACGATAAGCAAACAACAAAGGGTTGATAAAGCGATGCCACTGTCTTGGTTGTTCACTACACAATCTCTTTAACATAAGCTTCATTGTTCCGTTGAACTTCTCGGTTAAACCATTACACATAGGGTGGTAGGGCGTGGTTGTGATCTGCTTGATACTCAGCAATCGTGTTACTTCCTTCATGCAATCAGAGACGAACTGTGTGCCAAGGTCACTTAAAATCTCTTCAGGAACTCCCAATCGACTGAAGATATTTACTAACGCTTCTGCAACAGTTTCGGTGTCAATAGTCTTTAAAGGAACGGCTTCAGGATAGCGAGTCACAAAATCAACAAGTGTCAGGATGTACCTATGCCCTTCTTCGCTTGGTGGACTGATAGGTCCGACAAGGTCGATGGCCACTCTCTTAAATGGTTTATTGATCAAAGGCATCTTCTGTAATGGCACTTTCGGAACCGATCCCTTGTTTACGGTCTTCTGACAGACATCACATGATTTGCAGAAACGGGTTACATCACCTTGAATACCTGGCCAATAAAATGCGCTCTGAATCTTGTCAGTCATCTTCTTAATACCTAAATGACCTCCCATTATAGATCCATGAGCCACTTCCATTATTCGAGGTCTTAACTGCTTGGGAACCATCACTTGCTTCACAGGCTTACCACCATTCACAAAAGGGTGTTTGTAGACGCGGTACAATATCCCACTCTTTACCTCAAAAGAAATCTCAGCTTGACCCTTCACTAGTATATCACCTCGGTCCCAGTACTTCCGCAAACTCTCATCTTCACTCTGCATCTGTTTAAGATTCTGTTTATCTACAATAGGGCTCTCATGGTAATTTGGTACTTTTAAAGGGCGAACTACACCGTCTTTCTTAGCTTGACTTCTCGTGGTTACAGCACATACTTCTTGCCAAGTTGGGTCTGGTTCATCAGCGGGTCTAGCTCCAGGAACGTTACCTATTATGAGGTCGTAAATGGCATCTGGGAGACACTGCGCTTCCACTTGCCCCTTGAGATATGGTGTATCGACAGTAATTCTTGCGATGGGTACCTTCCTCGCTGTATTGTCAATGAGCAGCATGACGTTAAAATCACCAGTAAACTGATCCTCAGACACAAGATTCTTCTTAACCACTATTCCACTACAGCCGGTGTCTCTCAAGACATCCACCGTATTCTCACCCACTCTTCCTTTTACAACAGGCATTTTCAACCGATCGCCAGATAGAGGTTCAAGGCAGGCATTGCTTACTATCAGGATCTTCTTACCACTGGCTAACAACAGTCTATCATCCTTGATACAGGCTCTAATTTCTTCTTCTGTAGGTTTAACCTCGGGTGGCTTAACTAAACAACCGGCACTCACTTGCCCACGCTGCACAGGGGGACCATTTCTATTTTGTCCTCCTGACCTCTGTTTACCTGAGCGGCAGTTTCTAGCTTCATGTCCTTGCTTGCCACACATGAAACATTTCTTGATCAGAGAGGAGCAGTTAACAGCCCTGTGACCACGAGCGTTACACTTGAAACACACTACCATCGTTGAATCATTCTGCTGATTCTTTGTTTCTTCCTTCTGGGGTGGTACCACAGGCTTCCTACTCGCGGGACTGAACAAGTGTTTTCTGTGTGCCTCTAAGTACTGATCGGCAATCTTGGCTATCTGGACAAGCGTTTCCGGGGCTCTTTCACGAAGGTGAATAGCCAACTCTTTTGGACAAGAGTCAATAAACTGTTCTTTCACAATTAGATCTTTCAGGCCTTCAAAAGAACGCTCAGTGTTCGACAGCTCTAACCAACGCAACAAGTATCTATCCAGTCTTACTATAAACTGTTCGGGACTTTCATCAACTTCCGGCTTTGATGCTCTAAATTTACGACGATAGCCGTCCTCTGTAAGGTCATATCTCTTCATCAAAGCTAACTTCACTCGATCATAATCTTGGGCTGCTTCCTCGGATAACCGCGAATAAACTTCTAGGGCACGTCCAGACAAAAGAGCACTAAGTTTCGAAGCCCATCCTGTTTTCTCCCACTTAGCTGTAGTTGCGAACCTCTTGAATCTTTGTAGGTAAGCATCCAGGTCGTCCTTACCATCCACAAATGAGGGAAGCTTGGGTGCCTTGGCCCTATCCTCTCTTAATTCGGCACGTTCGGCGACGTTACAGCCTTGTCCTAGACGAGCGAGCTCCAATTCATGCTCTCTCTTAGCGGCTTCAATAGCTTCTTTCTGCTTCAACAGTTCTGCTTCCATCCCTAATTTTCTCAGTTCGCGTTCTTGCTGCCTATTTTCTCTCTCCTCGTCTTCTCTTCTCCTGTCTTCCTCAAGCATTCGACGTTTCTCTTCCTTTTGTTCTTCTAACAGTCTATGCTTTTCTTCTTTTTCTTCTTCCAATTGTCTACGTTTTTCTTCTCTCTCTTCTTCTAACTGTCTACGTTTTTCTTCTCTCTCTTCTTCTTCCCTTTTTCTCTCTTCTTCTAACTTTTGTTGCTCCCGCACAAACTCGAACAGTTTATCTCCTTCCAATCCGAACTTTTCTCCAATCTGTAAAAACTTTTCCATTTCCATAGCAGTAGTTCACAGCAAACACTCAATATCTTCTTCTTCATAACAGTTCTTGTTACTTTCGCTCTAACTCCTTCTCCTTGAACTATCCTTTCCTGGTTACTGTAGTCAGCAAACAGTTGAATTCCTCTCCCGGACAGGCCCCCAATGTTACGCGGGTAATCTTTTAGAGGACGGGTAGCTTGCAAACTAAACTGAACGCAGGGTTGTCGGAACAGCAACAAGAAGATTTATTCCAAAGATGAACGTAGTTTCCACGAAGTAAAACTCCACAACAGCACTTAACTCGATAAACTTACATGGCCTCCGCCAACTTGAATCAACTCACACGGCCTCTGCCAACTTGATAAACACTGCTTCAGTCACACTTGACTACACACGGCTGATCGTCAAACTCTCTTCGCTTGTGGTAAACTAGTTAAAACTCCACTCGAATTCGCTTACTTATATACGTTTACAATAATATTCTAGGAGTTTCTAAATAGTCTAATTATAGAAAGATGACAAAAAGATTACAAAATATACCGTTTTAGAAACACTGACACAAGATCCAAAAATAAACAAATTATGAACTCTCGCGAAGCTTCTAGAAAGTCACGCTAGTCACGCGATACAGTTTTTTGTAACATTGCGGGACCAATGCAGGACTTCCCAAGTGGCCAAGAAAGGCCCTTCTCGCCTGCTGAGGTAGCCAATCAGGACACAGGTACCCTGGTTTTTCAATTTGTTGCTCAAAGCAAACAGTTTCACTGTTATCTATTTTCTTACGTTCATAAGAAAATGAGAGCTTTTTTGAAAAATCGAAACAGCTGGAAGCAGGCTACTAAAATCTAATCAGGATGAAATGTCTGCATAGATCAGGCTCTTTCTTTGCTTCTCACTGACCTTGCAGTGCCGTGCTCTAGGTGCACAAATTGGTCCCTGATGCATAACTTTTGCTCCTGGGTACTAAGGAAAAATCATATACTGGGCACCCTAGATTTCAAAAGTTCAGAACATTGGGATCCCTCCAATTTTTTCCTAAGCATAGGCCCCCTTTGCTGTGAGAGACCTTTTACATTCTAAGATGAGTATGACTATGAGAACAAGATTTCCTCAATACTAAGTAGCATGTGCTTGTGAACAAGCATCATTTTGGCAGCAAAAAGTGATAGCGGTTGACATCCTATGATGAGTTTTAGCAAGAATGTGGTAGTGGTAGAGATAAGTTATCAAAATAAGACATTTTACTATTTTGTGATCGGGAGAGGGTTTAAACCTCCTCAATAAAAATAACTGTGTGAAAAAATGTAAAATGAAGCTTCCAGGGTGTCCATCATTTGAGAAATAAAATGCGAAAATATACTTTAAGTCAACTCTCATCCTTGAATCTAAGGGTCTCTATTATTTTTTTAAGGGGGAACAGGCCCAACAGCTGATACTGGATGGGGCTGTATGCTGAGATGTGGACAGATGATATTTGCACAGGCACTAACCTGCAGGCATCTTGGAAGAGGTAAGACCATGTCGTCAGCTCTTTAAACTTTATGGTACAGTGGGAACTTGATATAACTAAGGGCCAAGGGAGTGGCAAAATATGTTCACTATAACAAGGTTTTGTTTTATCGATGGAGGTTTGTTTAATTTCCTCACTGTTACTGGGGCGAAGAATATCATTTGTTAGTAAAATCCAACTAGTGGTCTATTATCAATGCTGCATTCTGATTGGTTGAGCTACTTCTAGGCTATATGTTATAGCCTACTAGTAGGGAAAAGTGCTGACTTGTTGGCGGCAAAAAAGGATTTTTTAACCAGCTAAAGTTGTTTTGTCTTGAGATTTTTGACCAATTTTTCCTTGTACATAGTTCTTTTTCCTTCTATTAATATTTTTTCGTGTTTGTAAAATTTTATATTTTATGTATAGTAGGTCCACATCAGCCCTTCGGCTGCCATATCCCCTTTACAACCTACTTATCAAATAAAGTTTACCTAACTAGCTGGATTTTACTAAAACAATATTATTCCTCTCACCCTCATGGCCTCTGAGTCAATAGCGCACGAGGCCAAAGGCCTCGTGGGTTATTGACTCAAAGACCATTTGGGCTCGAGGAATAATTATTGTTAATTATACCGAGGACTTCATTATGTACTAGAGATTCATTATATCAAGGTTCCACTGTAACCAAGTGACTCTTTTAAGAAAGGTTCTTCCCAAATTCTGCCAATAAGATTTGTGGCTTAT
>JBBMOI010000010.1:14210000-14220000 GCA_038088405.1 Porites divaricata | reverse complement strand
TTAGAGAGAAAGTTGTGTTCAGTAATGTGGGACTAGTAGATTATGTGGTTGGGCCAGTGATTCGTTCCTATACTTGCTTGATTGGCAAATAGAATATTTATTTTTGAGGTATGATAGATTTATTATTGATCATTATTTGTATTCATTGTGATAGTGAAAACATTTTCATGCTTAGTAAATTTCATAACAATGAAAATTTATTTTCTTTGCACCCTGTTTTGACTGCAATAAACCTGTTTCCTTTATCTTAAATAAACTACTCTTAAGAAAGAACAAATCATGACTGTTCACACACACACTATACTTTATTTTCATACTCATCATTTTGCCACCTCTGCCCACAAATAGCAAAAGCTAGACGAGGCGGGCGGAGAGAAAAGGTTACAGCAGTCATAACAGATGATGTTGTAAAGTAACCTAAATAAACTATGTGGATAAATAAGAATTACAGAAAAACAAGCTAAAGTCACAAAATATATAGTCTTACAGAATGATATTACAAGACAAATTTACTATTAACAGAACCTATTAATTATTAGGGCATTGAGTCGAGGCTGCAGAATTTGCCTATATGGGGAATAGTATTGACTATGAATACAATAATTATTATAGAGACTATCACCCAGATTGGGGTCTTCAAGAGCATTTAGCCTTAAAAGATTATAAGGTCATAAATGCTAGAGAGTTTTGCAAAGTATTTTTTGGCTGGCAAATGGGCAGGTAAATAATTATTATTACAAATGTTTTGACGTGGCTGACATTTTGTCTTATTTTTTTTATCTCCCTTTAGAAAACTAACATCCTTTGATGACTGGAGTTCTCTATGTGTTCACATAGCCATGGATAATACTCTCATAGTAAATGATATCAGTAAGTTCATCACATACCTAGAAACAGAAATTTTTTCTCAGAGTTACCTTTTATTTGGGACCCTCTCTGTAGCCTGAAATTGAACCGTCCCCTTGAAAAAACTCCCAAGAGGAAAAGGCTTGTTGATTCAGACGTCCCTCTCAGTGGTTTGCAACTTGAGTGGACGGCTGAAATTCAGGCTACCCTAGCTCTCTGTTAAAACCCAATATATATTTTTATAAATATTTTATTCAACAGGCCTGAAATAAAAAAAGTTAAAATCTTAATCTTAAAGCGTTACTTATAACAGTAGTTAACGACTATTTTCTTATAAGTATTTTTTTATTATTATTTTATATACAACATTATCTCAATCAATATTCATGTAAGTCTTCGTGTATATAGCAAAATAGAGTAAAACATGTGTCTCTATTGCAAGTAAAATCCATTCTCAGTTTAAATCAGTATTCAACTTGTTTGGTTCAGTATTACCAAATGACCTACATTGTGATGACAAAACATCCAAGCTATAGAGGTCTATTCTTTTTTTTATAAAAAATATTCTTCAACACCAACAACTTGTTAAAAGTTTAGCAGAGCTTCTTGAACCCATCTGAATTCCTTCATCAGTGATGATGTTTGCTGTTGTTCAGAAATAAACCATGATCAGGGCTTCAACCTTCCCCCAATTTATGGAACAATTTTGCAGCCTCATCAAAAGGAGGCTGCGAATGAGAGCAAATGTCATCACTGATGAAGAGATCAGGATGAGTTGTCAAAAGCTCCGCTAAACTTTTCAGCAAATTGTTGGTGTTGAAGAATATTTTTTATAATATGTTGTCCCAACAGAAGAATCTGCACTCTGTTACATGTATTCTCTTTTTAACCCGAGAAAGGCCGGTTCTACCCACAACATCCTCACCCCTCTGAGGGCTTAATGAAGTGTTTGTGGGTCGTCTCATTGTAGAGGGCTGTAGAATAAACTAATGTTTTGTTTGTTCTTTTGGATAATTAGAAATTCTGTGCAAAAGAGAATGGCCTTCAAGGACATATGGAGAGACTTCCCGACGTAGACACTCATCAGAAAAGGGTGAAAGCCGAAGATCAGACTCAACAGAAGGAGTAAAACACAGAAAGTCACATTGGAGACCACTGCTTCTTTTTATACCACTAAGATTAGGATTGTCAGAAATGAATTCAGTTTATAATGAACCATTTAAGGTGATTTTCTTTAGTGCCCTTGATTGAAAGGTCATACAGATCACATGGGCAAATTTTTTATCTTACATCCAACAAAACCTGGAATTTTTCTGCCACAACAGTACCCTGCTAGCAGAGGCTTTTCCCTTGTGTTTCTCAGCCTTGTACTGCCATTCTCTTCGCGGTTTTGGCTGCTCGCGTTTTGTTTTGGTTGTTTCTGTGCCGAGGAAAAGACCTCTGCAGACAGCCGTTTGGGATTCCTGTTGAGCATGCGCGAGATGAAAATGCGGTTACCATGGAATTTCTGGGTCACGTGTCGGTAATACGATGCCGCTGCCGGAGTTTGCTCATGTATTCATGAGTCAATTTTCCCACGGGAAAGACTCGCACTCGCCATGTTGATATAGCGGGCTCACTTTTGCACAGCAAACTAGTACAAAAAAGATGCGCGAGTCGATAAACCGGTTCCACAACCGGTTTAGTCATGTGATTACCTCCTAGATCTTGGAGGTATCTAATGCGCATGCTCAACAGGAATCCCAAACGGCTGTCTGCAGAGGTCTTTTCTTCGGCACAGAAACAACCAAAACAAAACGCGAGCAGCCAAAACCGCGAAGAGAATGGCAGTACAACGCTGAGAAACACAAGGGAAAAGCCTCTGCTAGCAGGGTACCACAACAGCAATTAACTCTTCATGACTGGCCAGTGTTTTGGGGTATATAGTGTACATGGGTTTTTTTAAGCAAAATTAAGATATTTCACATTCATTGGCTATAGGGATTTTAAGTGTAGGGTATTTTATGCACCTTTCCCAGAAGTTAGCCTGTGTACAGCTGCTCCCCCCCCCCCCCCCCCCCCTCTTGTTCGAGGAGGCTGTACACAGGCTTCCAGTAGGAAAAAGCAATTTGTTTGGTTATAATGATATACCATTACACCAGGTTTGTAAACTTGATTATTTAGTGGATGTTGACTTTTTACCACTTGCCTCTCTTAGCTCAAGTGAAAAACCCAATCAGTACAATAAACCGTCCGCCCCATCTCATAGCCGTTGCTTGTAAAACAGTTCTTTGAGATGTTAATAAACCTACACACTGTCTTTAAAGAGGTAGGGGTGTACCCGTAGTCCCGTTGTAGTTTTCTATCTCTGCCAGCTTGTGGTCAGCCTGGCTGGATAAGCTCGATGGGCTTCTATGCGAATGAGAGCGTACAACATACATAAAGCCAGAAGTCAGGCTAGTGCTGACTAGTATTTCTTAATACCCCACGGAAAGTCTAGGTCATACTTTATAATAGTTAGATTTTTATTAGAAATCCCCAGTACACTTAAAGTGAGAAGAAATTTTCTTTGGGTAAGTGTGGATATTTTTTTTTAAAAAATCTCGTGGGCTCTGTTGATATTGTTTTCTGTTGTCTTTATTTCAGGCTTGCTTCAAATTTAGCCAGTCTGTAGGAGTTATCGGTGGAAAACCAAATCATGCTTATTATTTCATAGGATTTTATGGTAAATAAAGTACTTTTCTATGCTTTAATAATAACATTCATTTGAAAAGTTATTCTGAAATCCACAAGCTATCTTTCTAGGTGGTAGGTACAAAACACAGGTCACAAAAGCAGGTCAGAAATAACTGAGACAGGCAGTTTCCCTGTAAGCTAAATCTGTAATTCGGACTGTGATTACGGCTAGGGGACACTTTAACTCGGGTGCCCATCGAGAATATAGTTCAAAACCACTTAAACATGCATTGTTGAACGTATTTTAGTATTTAAACGGTAGATATAGGCATATTTTTATCCCCTAAAAGTTTTTCATCTGTTCGGTTTTCCTAGCTGAAAGTCTAGTGATCCAAAAATTATAGGGATCAATTACCTTTACGAAAATTTCGGCCAGGAAAAAAGCTCCCGAAAATTCTTGGTGACCTTTTTAGGGTAAAATCCGTTAAAGATGTTCGGAAATCCTAGAAGAGGCAGGCAAGCAAGACGTTTTACAACAAATGTTCCGAAAATTCTAGATCTCAAATCGTCTTCCGAACAGATATTTTCCGGAAATTGACGTTGGGTGCCCCAGTGACTTCAAGTGTTGTTTATTTACCATAAAGAAGCGTAAAAAAACCTAAGCGATACAAATATTATATCGTCAAGGCATATTAAGAGGGAAAATGCCTCACTTTTGGTTGACATACGTCTCTCAAACATGCCTTTGCTAAAGCTCACTATTAGTTTATAACGCTGCATCTGTTTTAATTTTAATATGAATAAATCATTAAACCTTAAAAGTGACAATCGTGAGACAAACGATGAACTAAACCCTTTCTAGACATTATCCACGATGATTAATATCAATCTTTCATGACTGAAACGTTTTCTTGTATTTATCACAGCACTAAAGCGCGTTTTAGCCCTTTAGGTTCTTTCACAGGGTTGTCGCAATGAAATACTTCCCCCGGGGGGGGGGGGGGATTCGATATATCCTTGGGTGGGGAGGTGCGGCCCGGCTCCTCATACCCTGACCCTGTGTAAGACAAAAATCGCTGATTTTCCTACCCTGTTTAAGACAGAATTTCGATTTTTAATACCCTGTTTAAGGCATTCGTAGAACGTACGCGCAGGCTGTTTATCGTCCAAGAAAAGATACCCTCTTTAAGACAAAAATTGATAAAATCGATACCCTGTTTAAGACAAAATCCCGAAAAACATACCCTGGCTGGCCGCACGTCCCCATTAAGCCCTTATAAGGGAGTACCCCCCCGGGATACTTCCCCATCCTTACTGATATACTTCAACTAGTGAAACCCTGGACTTCGAGCGAGCGGCTCATCCTCGGTGTAAGAACCTGTTGGACTCACGGGTGACGTAAAACAAAGAAAACAAAGAAGTCAGCACAAAAGAACCTAGAAAAACAAAAGGTGCGAAACAAAGAAAAAGTTCACAGGTTCTTACACCGAGGTAAACCCGAGCGAGCAGTCTCTTTTTCTTCTGATTCAGTGTGAGAGTACACGTGCCTTCCATCACGCGCGTGGTCATTTTCTTGTCTCGCGCGTTTCGCTCGACGGACTAAGAAAAAAGAGAGATTGATCAAAGTCTAATGGAACCCCTACCCTGAAGTCTATAGAAGGTACCACCTTTCAGGTGGAGTATCCCCATATAGGCATCAGAGAGCTTTAGCATCGACGACAGCGACGCCAGCGAAAAAGTCACTTTTGAAATGAATTCGCGTTTATTCAAACTGTATCACCCTTATTCCAGTTGCCGGAAAATGTCAAATGTAGGCGAATTTTCCTGGAGTTGATTTCTTAGGGACCACACTCAAGTTTTGAAAGAGAAAGAAAAATTCGTTTTCGCTTGTTTAAGTCCTCCATAAAACGTGCAATTGGGCATTTTCACGCCGTAGTCGTGCAGTGACTGCAAAGAAATGTACAAAAAGCGTTGTTGTTTTGTTAATCAAATCTATTGCTTTTTTGAAAATCTCGCTGCCGTCGCCGTCGTCGTTGCTAAAGCTCCCTATTAAAGGGACTGCCCCCCCCCCCCCACCCCCCGCTGGAAAGAATCAAATTCACACAATAACTGTATTTGTCAACCCTCGCCTCGAGCTGGTGCCTTTGTTACCAGGAATTAGGGGAAGGGATATGAATGGTTAGGGACGTACGCTGTCACTTGTAAGATAGCTCTAATATATATTTCTCCTTTCATTTCAAGGTGATACTTTGTTGTATCTCGACCCTCACACCACACAACAAGCTGTATTTCCTAAAAAAATGAGTCAAATCCCAGATGAGGTATTACGACATCTTAATTTTTTTTATGCTCTTTGGTTCAAAACAACATCGTGAGTTCCGGGAAATTGTTTTGTGCAACTGGCTAAACCCGTCTTTTCTTGTTGGAAATTTTTTAGCAAAACAAGTTTGTAAACAGGCTTAAAAGAAGAAAAAAACAGTCTAACATCTACTAACATAGCTTTTTCAAGCCAATCGCGCTGCTATACACAGGTTACCAATAATGGCTACGACTCCACAACAGCCGCATTTAGTTTTGCATTCAATGGCTGTACCCGTAAACAATTACAATTAACATGTATTTAACAATTATTCCTCGAGTCCAAATGGGCTCTGAGTTCAATAGCCCATGAGGCCGAAGGCCGAATGGGCTATTGACTTAGAGGCCATGAGGCGAGAGGAATAATTATTTTAGTAAAATCCAACTAGTTGGTCAAAAATATCGAGAATAAAAAAACTTCAGCTAGTTAAAGCTAGACTTTAATCCTTTTTGCCGCCAAAAAGCCGGCGCTTTTCGCTACTAGTGGGCTATAACGTATAGCCTAGTAGTAGCTCAACCAATCAGAATGCAGCATTGATAATAGACCACTAGTTGGATTTTACTAAATAATAGTAGCTTGAGATAACAGCCAACATTTCCGTGCGCCACCACTGGTTTCGTTGGGGAATGGCGTATGAGGAATGAGCACAGAAATACCATACTGTTGACTGCGTACTACTTTTGATTGGTTGAAGCAAGTTTCCCTTGCGGCACGACCAATCAGAAGCACTACCCAGATCTGGGTAGTGCTTCTGATTGGTTGAAATAAAATTCCCACGCGGCACGACCAATCAGAAGTACTACCCAGATCTGGGTAGTGACATATCATCAGTATGGACTCTCTCGCGCGTTCTTCAGACGTCATTTCGCAGGGAAACCAGTGTTGGCGTCGCGAACCGTCGGCTGTTTTCTCAGGCTAATAGACAGATAGAACGGCCGAAAGAAAAAAACTTCTGCGTTAATGTTTCTAATTTTACGTAAGCTTAATTCTTGGTTTTCAACCACGTGACAAGGCAGCCATGTTGGGGTCAATACAGTATAATTTTTTCCTCGAAGAATTTACATGAAAATAGAGTTTAGTTCCCAGAGGAGAGAAATGGTTTTGTTCCTGTCCACCAACATGGCCGCCTTGACGTCACGTGCAAACCAGCAACTACAACATCATTTGCAGGCAAACAGCTGCGCACATACTCGACCTCAGCTCTTGTTTTCGCAGCTGCTTTCTGTTCTTTTATAATTTTCTCAACTGTTTCCAAACAAAATGAAATTCTTTTTGCTCAAAAGTCATCAAAACCACAAGTTGTGAGAACATCGCTTTTCAGTCCTAGACCTACCACTCATTACCCCCCCCCCCCCCGGTTATTAATTATGGGTTATAGTTTGTGGTTTGTGTTCCTTAGAGTTATCATTGTAACTACCCAAGTAGGATGAGCATTTCAGATCTGGATCCTTCAATAGCCTTGGTGAGGGATACTTATCCTATTTGTTTTATGAAATGAATTGTCATCAGTTATTTTATTCTGTCCGATAATCGGACCTGGATCTACCGTTGCCAAGTCTAGTATACTAGCCTGTTTACAGACGCTCTAATCCTCTATTTTCTCTTTAGAGACCGTCGAGCGCGGCCGCGTAGGAAAATTAAAACCGCGGGGGATTTACTCTCGCTCCGTGCCCGCTCGGTCAAATTGTAAAAAAAAAAGGAAAAACGCCTGTGGACGGGCTACTACTAATGGCCTCGACTTCACAATAGCCACATTAAGTTTTGTGAAGAAAATGCATACTTGAATGGCTGTACCCGTAAAAAGTTCAACATGTATAGAAGAGCGAACTTAAGCAAACAAGAACGTAGCCTCCCACGAAGACGTTCTTAGGGGTTCGTCACGCGTTCCTGAGCAGGAACGCGTGACGAACCCCTAAGAACGTCTTCGTGGGAAACTAACAAGAACGCTGACGACCCGGACATCATGTATACCAACCACCAGTTCGATGTCTCGCTTGATGGGAAGATTATGTCTTACGCAACGAATTGGAACGCCTTTAATTCAACTCACGCCCTACGAATTTGTAGAGTCAGAGCGCTGAAAGAGAGAAAATATCAGCTTCCGGTTGCCATTTTTGACGTCCGGGACGTCAACGTTCTTGTTGCTTAGAGACCCTAAGTAACAGTATAGAGTACTAGTATAAAGTAGTACACAGTACTAGTGTGAAGTATTGCGCACTGTCATAAAGGACACATTTCTCGTGCGAAGACAGTACTCTGAGTATAGTGAATTCAAGGCACTACCCATAGTGTTGGAACAACGATTTGGCAAACAGTGGCAGGTTAGTCTTCTTCGCAGCCGCTCGAGCCGGAGTGGAGCATTGCGTGACCTCCGGTTCGGAGGTCACGCAGTGTAATAAAACGATCGTGTCCGTTGTAATAATGGGGAGCTTAAGCGACAGCGTTTTTGAGCGATGGACGGCAACCGGAAGTGGACTTTTTGCATTATTGAGCAGTGGTTTGGTTCAAACTGTCGAGTAAATCGTCTTTATTAGAGAAAAGAAGCTTTGCAATACAAATTTTATAGCGTCAAGGCGTATAAAAAGGCAGAAGATCTCACTTCTAGTAAACGTGCGTCGCTCAAAAACGTCTTAGCTTAAGCTTCCTAATTGTCAGTTACTGAATTTCCCCTTTTTTAGGGTTTCTTCTGTAACACGGAAGAGGAGTTCGATGACCTGTGCACACAGTTTCACGAGGTATTTCTTCCTTAACAAACTTACCTGCACTATACTATGCACTCATTCTTCATTCTTCGTAATTCTTCATCCGTGCATCAAAAACTTTTTTCATTCCCTGTGTAGCAGGCTTTAAAGGAAGTAGGAAAAAGGAACTTTCCTCTAATTCCCCTTTTCGATTGTGGTCTCCCCACACCTTCCTTCCTGTTAACGCCTGCATCTTAAGGCACTTTGTGGTGTTGTGATCTTGAAGTAGGTTTTCCATGACGAAAAGAGAGATTATTTAACAATTCGTCGTGAATATCGTGAATATAACAATTAGTCGTGAATATCGGCGAATAGTCACCGAGACGAAGTCGAGGTGACTATTCGCTGATATTCACGACTAATTGTTAAATAATCTCTCTTTTCGTCATGGAAAACCTACTTCAAGATCACAACACCACAAAGTGCCTTAAGATGCAGGCGTTAACAGGAAGGAAGGTGTGGGGAGACCACAATCGAAAAGGGGAATTAGAGGAAAGTTCCTTTTTCCTACTTCCTTTACAGCCTGCTACACAGGGAATGAAAAAAGTTTTTGATGCATATCGGCGAATAGTCACCGAGACGAAGTCGAGGTGACTATTCGCCGATATTCACGCCGCCTGAGGCGACTAATTGCTTTAGTATAATTACATTGATGGTTATTCCAGAAAATAAAAGTATTGACCAATTTCCGACTCCGAAACATCAAAAAAACTGGCTGCCATTTTGAAAACTGCTAGCCTTCAATTTTAAAATCACCGCGCGATGATTATAGCGGGATAAAGCGAAGTTCCTAGCCAATCACAGCGCTCTATTTTCGATAATCATCAATGTAATTATACTAATTAACAATTAGTCGCCGAAGGCGGCGTGAATATCGGCGAATAGTCACCGAGACGAAGTCGAGGTGACTATTCGCCGATATTCACGTCGCCTGAGGAGACTAATTGTTTTAGTATAATTACATTGATGATTATTCGAGAAAATAAAAGTATTGATCAATTTCCGACTCCGGAACATCAAAAAATCTGGCTGCCATTTTGAAAACTGCTAGCCTTCAATGTTATAATCACCGCGCGGTGACTATAGCGGGATAAAGCGAAGCTCCTAGCCAATCACAGCGCTCTCTTTTCGATAATCATCAATGTAATGATACTAAAGAGATTTAGAGTGACGTTTGCGGCAAACTGCAAACGTGATAGTCAAGTTGAGAATTTCTCAAATTAGAAAATGAGCTGATAAAAACAGCTCAGTACAATTCTTATGGATAGAACTGGGGTGAATCTATTGATTTTCCCGTAGTCATAAAAATCAGTAAGCGACAACGAAAGGGAAAACCTGGTCACGTGATACAAACGTACGTTTGCCGTTTGCCGTAGACGCGACCCTAAAGTACTCAAAA
>JBBMOI010000010.1:14195000-14205000 GCA_038088405.1 Porites divaricata | reverse complement strand
AAAAAATGATTTATTTCAGGAAATTTTACTATTTAAACAGTCCATGTATTAGGAAAAGTATTACTTTAATGTTTATGAGTTTCTCGAGGAATAAATTCACGCTTTTGTAGCAAAACTCGGTAACAGATGTTTCTGTTGGTTTCCGTCCTCCATGTTGGAGCTCATCCAGGTGAGCACCAGCATGGCGTCTCCATATACTTTGGGTAAAACATTTCTTCGGATATCTCGTATACGAAATATTCCTCTGACCTGAATTTTGGCGAGGGTCTTTGTATATGTACCCTCTTTCATTTCCCAGATTCTGGACTTTATCTATTGGACGGTTTTGATTTTTATTTTGATCTATTTTGAATTGCGTGACACTGAAAACCAGCAATTCGGGCATAAGCGGATGATAAAATTCCTCCCCATTCTCGAACCCAGTGCTTACGGGGTTTGGGAATGATCTCTTGATCTCTCTCCTCTAAATGCGCAGAAGAGCTCTGGGTCGAGATTGAATTCCTCCCCTCTTCTTTCGCTTTACCCCCCCCCCCCCCCCCCCCGACTCTCCAGTGCCAGTTTTGTTGTTTTGTTTTCGCCTAGGCATTTATAACGCTCTCCATTCCTTTCTTTAGCACTCCTGTGTAAACTTAAAATTAGACTATGAGTAGTCCCCATTTTTCCTCAGGGATAGTAGAGCCCACGCGAAAATCACCCCACGCTTTTCTCTCTATCCACCGTGTCTCGCCTTTCTCACGTGGGGTGATTTTCACGCGCGCTCGCGTTTCGCTCGCTCTACTGTCTCTGAGGAAAAATGGGGACTACCTCGTAGTCTAACTTAAAATCAGGCAATGTCATCTATCTTAGTATAGAAGCTTGGGCATGAGATTAAAGACTGTTATCTGGATTAAGGAAATTTTTTCACACGGATTTTTGTTAGCAGAATAACTAAAATTTTCGAGGAGTAAGGGAACAATGAACATCCCATTATTTATCTTCAATTTCTAACGGTCCTAACTGCTCTCTCCTACTGGTAGTCGCTGTAAAAGGTTCATTTGTCATGGACTCCTGGATAGGTAAGCGGATTCAAAAGCTAACAATTCGGGCGATGGTACTTTGAACATATTAAATCATCTGCAAGCGCAATACTGCAATGCTGATCGTACTACGTGGAAATTTACTTTGCACAACACCGAAAGAACTCGAAACAGAGCGGGATTGTAGCCATAGACAGCTGTTTCGCCCTTTTTGGGGCTCGTCAGTGTGGAACAGCTGTCTATGGCGACAATCCCGCTCTCAGTGTTTTGAGTTCTTTCGGTGTCGTGTTGATGTCTCGCAAAGTTGATTTTCACGTAGTACGATCAGCATTGCAGTATTCTACTTGCAGAATTTAATATGTCTACTTATTATCCTTGCTGATCAGGTGATCCCACGTTCGGCATATTCGTTTGCGGTCCTTTGCAGTCTTTTGTGGTTAATGTTTGTGAACCTGATGGTACTTTACGACACAGGCTTTTTAACAGATTCTAAAACTTTTACGTGACCTTGAGGGAAAAAACGCTACGAGTAGCCTCTTATGCATCTCCTTGAGACAGAATATCGAGTAAAAAAGACGATCGCGCCAAGGGACGCGCGCGCGTTGTTTTGGTTCCCCCCGCGAGGCGCGTCACCACATAAGGAATTTTCCGCACGTTCGCGTGTTTTACCTGCTTCATTATCTCTTCGACAAACAAGAAACCACTCGTAAGCTAAAACGGATTTGCATTATTCAAAAAAGCTAGAGCAGCAATGCAATCGGCTATTCTTGAAACAGGCTGGGGAGCCTGTGCCTCATGTGGGAAGCCTATGACTAGTTGGGGATCTTACCCATTCCGTGTACTGTAATAAAAGTAGCAAAACCACAGGCTCCTAAATAAATATTTTGGGTTTGTCTTCGAAAACCACAAAACAGCTTGTGTGATCCTGCACGAATGAGACACGCACCAAGAATTCGTTTCCTTTTGAAAGGTCAAGGGTGCCACACTGCTAACAACCTTATCATGATAAATTTCGCTGAAAGACTAAAGCAGACTTCTTTTAATTAATCACAACATTCCTTGCAAAGTGTAACTTTACAAGTTTAGTGGCATTATTATTTATCACATCCTAGACTAGACTAGAATCAGAGAACGTGTCAACGATAACACTTGACAATATCTTTAGGCGTGCGCGCTGGAAAGTGTGAAAGTATCTTTCTAATACCCGAGGATAAAACGGCTGATAATTTTTTTGTACATGTATTATCACATACAATAAATGGTCAAAAATTCAACTCCTTCGTAGGAATATTTCGAAGCTCTTCTTCTATCATACCCTGCAAGCAGTTCCTCTTCCTGACTTATCTAGGAAGATGGAAGGGCCTCTGCTCGCAAAGTACTCTATCAGTGTATTGGCCAATATATGGGGATGTAACTCTTTCTTTGCCTCTCAAGGTCTGGAATTGGATACTAAAATCTGGCAGAGGGCTTTATTTTGCTGAGCATAGTCGTTTTTTTTTTCCGATTCCTTAATATTCACTCTCAAGTATCAACTCAGTGAGGAAATCTGCCCCTCGCATCGCCTAGTTTCGGAACCAAAACCACTTTGCATTCTGCGCTATCAGCGTTAAATCAGGCCATTCTTTTTTGGTTGGAACTTGGTATCTATTTTGCACTTTTTGTCTATGAGACTTATTTTTATTCTTATATCAGGATCCTTTAAAGAGACTGAAAAGCGAACTATATACATGTAGGAATCTACCTCAGGGGTACTCTACAAAGTTTTATACGGGGAGGCACCCCCTCGGGGTGTAACGCCTTACCCTTGTATATACTGTACCATTCTCTTACAGAAAAGATTCCCCCTTCGTGTACCTTCTATTGACAACTGGTATCCCTGTTTCTTGTAACTGCTGTAAATGCACTGTCTTTTAAATTTGAGTAGCCTGTGTGGCAGGCGTTAAAAGGAAAAGGGGAAGGGAGAATCTGGGCGCGCGTGGCCTCGCGCCATAATTTCCTTCCCCTTCCCTTTCGAACGCCTGCCACACAGGTTAAAATATGAGTAAATCACAATATCAGAACGTTTTCTCGACTTTTTAACAGCCATAAAATTCATCTGTTAACCCTGTTGGGCCTTTTTACAGACCAAATGTCAGACTTCCCTACCCTTCCAGGGATATTTCAACAAGTGAAATCCCTACCCTTTCATATGCTTGAAGCTTGAAAAAGGTACCCCATTCGGGCGGAGCCTTCCCGTAAAGGCCGTTATAGAGAACAAGAAAGAAAGAAAAAGTGAAAAGGCGAAAGTCAGAGGACACATCTTACCCTGGTGATAATATTTAAAAGCAAAATCATAGTATTCACGGTAGGTCTAATATTGGGATGTTTTTTCCGTTCACCTTTGTTATCTACTGTTTAGAGAAATTCACTCTGAATAAAACACAACATTTGGTCATGATTTCCCCAAACATACTTTTCAAACATTCCAACTGGCCTTATGAAGAGATTGTCTAAATATTCTAGGAATACTTGGAAAAAGTAAACTGTCTACAATAGATTTGATCGATAAGCGTTTCGAGAGGGTTTTCCGTTAAAGGGTCAACCTTTGAATAACGATGGACTCAAAACCGGAGGCCAACATATAGGAAACCTGCCATTGGGGTGTAAATAGCCCTGCCATGATCTGCGTTAATAGGCTGGGATTGGTCCGTATTTGGCCGGGGGGTATTTCCTATAATGGCCATACGGGGAGGCTCCACCCGAAAGGGGTTACCTTTTCAGGCTTCAGGTAAATGAATGGGCAGGGATTTCAATAGTTGAAGTCTATGAAAGGGTAGAGAAATCTGTCATTTCGGTCTGTAAAGAGGCCAAAGGGGCTTTAACAGTTCCATTTTATAGCTGTGAAAAAGTCAAGAAACCGTTCTCCTATTGTAATTTATTCATATTTTAAAGAACAGTGCATTTTAATACAGCAGTTAAAACGGATGCCAAGTTCTAAACCACAATCAAGTCCTTGGAACAGTGATGCAGTATTCATATTTTTCTGTCATTTCTGGGTTCCCTCCTAAAAAAAGGGCATCATTTCGAAATTTTCTTGCAGTTCTCCCTCCCCCCACCCTCCACAAAGTTCAAACTCGGAAACAAAATTCTGAATATACGCGTCCAACTTTGTTTGTGGGGGGAGGGTAGGGTGGGGCCTCTGTGAATGGAAAACGCCCCAGAAATACAAAAATGTCCCAAAACTTTTGTCCATGAATACGTAGGTGTGTAAAGGGGTTACCTATTGTAGAAGGTATAAGAAAGGGGTACCTTTGCTATTAAAGGGTTAGGGGTTGGACCTCGGGGCAGAACCTCCCCGTATGTAAAAACTATGGATCAATTTAGGTTTATGGGAAACTGTCCACCTACCCCTCCCCTAAGCCAACATTTTGCCCTAAACGAGAAGCAAGTGTTAATGATGGCTTAGGGGAGGGGTAGGTGGGCAGTTTCCCATAAACCTAAATTGATCCAAAACTTTCTTGATTTCCCTCCCCGGGTATTGGTTGTCAATGCTGCGTTCTGATTGGTTGAGCTACTACTAGGCTATATGTTATAGCCCACTAGCAGCGAAAAGCGCAGGCTTTTTGGCGGTAAAAAAGGATTAAAGTCTAGCTTTAACTGTAGCTAACAATTTTTTAGTCTCCATATTTTTGACCAACTAGTTGGATTTTACTAAAACAATTATTCCTCTCGCCCTCATGGCCTCTGAGTCAGTAGCCCATTCGGCCTTCGCCCTCATGGGCTATTGACTCACAGCCCATTCGGACTCGAGGAATATTTGTTAATTATTTGGCTCATAGTTATTATATGTATATATCAGCCAAGGTCGGGGCCCTTTGGTACTTAAAACTGCCCTTGAGTAAAGTCCCGTCGGTGCAGGAACAAAATACGATCGTTCGAGTCTCTCTTCTTGGAAGTGACATCTTCAGCAGCAGTACTAAAAGCTAGGAATGTAGTCTTAACTTCAGAGTCTTGATAAAACCCTTAAGTATGCCAATTCAACGGGAAACGATTGAGCAGTATTTCCCTTAAGCACTGCTTACTACTGATTCCACGGGTAATCCTGTTACATAACCTCTTCCAAAAATCCTTCGATCAGAACTCAGTGTGGAATTCTTGAGAATTCAGCTACGCGTTGTAGTACTGGACAAAGTTTAGCACGTGTGGTTTTTGGAAAGCCTAAGTAACAAAGAAAATTACCAATTGACAAATATTTTCAACAAGTCCCCTTTGGTGGCCTGTTTGAAAAGTAATTTTAAGTGCTAGTCAAAACACGCGGAAACAAAACTCTGACCCTCGGCTGGGGGCAAGAAATCGAGAAGAGAAATTTTTATTTTTGAACTGGCGTACTCGATCTACAAGCCTAATTTTTTTATTATCATACAATCGACGGGTTGTGTCGAAAATTATGAAAGGAGAGGAGAACATCTGTGATGTGATATGTCTAAACCCGTGAAAGTCATTACAAAGGCTAGCTGTAAACGCGCTACGAGCCATTTTACGGGCTAATTATATTCGCGCAAGAGAGAGATAATTTTCTTCAGGGACTCGTCAACGAGGTGCTACTGGAATCGCCTCCGCCACAATATGTCAAAACAAGCGTTCTAAAACAACCTTCGTATGTTGGTCATGATTTTTGGTGGAACATGTTCCAGAACGTTCAGGGTTCGAGAGATCGCATTTTTAGTGTATTGCAATAACGCTGTCATTAATATGGCAATTAATTTTCCGCTTTAAATCAAAAGTCATGTCTATTTTCATAACGCGTTCAATTTCTACCCGGCCCTAGAGATATCACCGACTGTTCTCTCAGGGATAACTAAGTTTAAAAATCACTAAGGGGTAGACTGTGTTCTTACACACATGTACAAACGTTTTACACCGATACGTCTTTTTGCCCCCTGAAGGGAAATATAATCAATATACCCTTCACATATAACCACAGATTTATGTAAGCAAGTGTCGACATAAGTTAGTGACCTCAAGGCCGGTGCCTGTAAATTGTTTTCGAAGTACAAATAGAAGCATCAAAGCACAGCATGACAAGACATATCTTTCAATATCATATTTAATTGTCAGACGTTTTACAAGCGTGGAGGCGAGCCTGAAAAAATAGATTTTTTTCAAATAAATTACTTTCTGTCTTAGTAAATGCATATTTGTCGATTTGATATCTAAAGAACGCGAACGATATGACATTTGGAATTTTTTCTCCTACGTATCATTTTGTACAAATACTTTTCAAAAAATGTGTTCTTGATTACGGATCACAAATCGACACTTATCAACTGACTTGCGACATCTGCGTGGGAAAGAAACTAAACTTTTCAATGGTGTAAAAAGGGATTAAAATCTTGGAAATCTAAAACGCTTTTAAATAATGCTTACCAAACGAACGATTTAACGTCTGGGTAATAATAAATTTAACAAATATAAAAAAAAAAAATCTGGTTCTTCAAACATGAATTCTATTAAAGTCTACAACTATAAAGTCTGTTCAGTCAATGACCTCATAGGAATTATCTCCTTTGACCAATGTTCAAAAAAATAGCAAACGTTCAGATTAACGAGACGGTTCTTCTTTCATTAAGAGTGTTGTAGATGACTGCTGAAGGCTGAGTTTTGGTGATTGTTGAGCCAGGCCAAACCAAGGCTGTACACCTCTCGATGCTGTGTTTGAACTGTTTAACTGAAGTTCAGCTTGCGCAGATATTAACGCCATACTATCATCACTGTCCAAAGTTAGGCTTCCATTTGCGGCCTTCATGTGCATCTTCAAATGCTTCCGGAGAGAACTTGGGTGTGTATAGCTTTTTCCACAGCCTTGGGTTCTACAAAGATACGGTTTGTCTGCTGTATGAACGTGAGAATGCTTCTTGCGATCACTGGAATTGGCAAAACGGCGATTGCACCCAGGAAATTCGCACACGAACGGTTTTTCTCCTGTGTGGGTGCGCTTATGAATTTTCAGATTCTCCGAACGTGCAAACGTTTTGCCGCAGTTTGCGAACGGGCAAGGGAACGGCTTCTCTCCAGTATGAACGCGTATGTGGTTGATAAGCTTATACTTCGCTTTGAACGGCTTTCCTCCTCTATGACACTCGTGCCACAGGCAAACGTGAGCTGCACTAGCCTCTGTTCCTCCCACGTGCTCCAATGAAATATGCTTTACTAAATCCTGCATCGTCGAGTAGCTTTTATCACAGGGAACCGATACTTTGCTTCGTAAGAGGGTCCATCGGCAAACAAACTCCTGCTTGTTCTGTGGCCTGATATAACGGAGAAAGGCGCCGTTAGCGGACAACTCCATCGGCGGAACAACGCTGGAGGGTGAAGGTACGAAGCCAGATTTGACTGCATTGAGCGGGCTTGGCCGAGGAAGATCATTGTTTCCTTGGGAATCACGAATGCTCACAGACACAGGCGAGGTTTCTGTGTGAGAATCACTACTACCATTGCTGGATTCAGACACGGGCAATGACTCCTGAACAGCAGGGAGACCTACATTGGAAAACGTCGCTCGATACTGTGCATCTTGCTGGACCAGCGTTTGAGGCGGTCCTAACGGAGCACCAGCGCTGGCCGAGAAACTAGGCAAGTTAATGGCATGTAGAGCCACGTTGCTTGATGTGAAGATCGCCGTTTGTTGGAACGCAGAAGGGGGCGGTGGTGGTGGGACAACGAGATTCGTCGTAGAAGCTGTCACGTCCACGGAGATAGTGTGAGCCGCTGGTAACGAAACCGAGGGAAGCGTTACTGTGTGTTCACGGCGTAGCAGGAAATCTCTTCCGCGGGCAGCCAACGTCGAATACGCAGCTGGCACAGGATAATTGGCCTGCAGGTTAAACCCACCTTGAACGGATCCCCCTGAGAGGGAATGAAGGTAATCGTGTGCGCTGTTCCTTAAACCGGGTAAATGAATCGGAGAGTCCGCGTAAGTATATCCATGGCTTGGATCTTGAGTCACATCAGCGTTATCGGGTAAGACAGCTCTCTGAAGGCCAAAGGCAGGAATCGATGGAGTGTGGCTTGTCAGGCATTCGAATACATTCGGGTAGTTTCGCGTTAACGGTCCCACATCCATTTGATTCCCGTTGGGTAATCAATACACGTGTGGCGAAAAAGATTCTAATCTTCCCTCTTCTCTCTTGTAAGACTATTGACTTCTCTTGTTTGACCTTGCGTTGAAATAACTGACAACGTAGTGCGAGCCATTGGGGGTAAATTGATGTTTATATGCCATTGGCTACTATTGTAACGATTGACAGAGTGAAAGCACACTGCACCAATCACCAACCGCGTTGCGTTATACAAAGAACATATCTACAGTCCTCTCAAGTGAAGGCGTGGTGATCACAAGAGACGATCTCATATGTTAAACAGGTTTAGTCAATTTAAGACCCAACAGCTAAGCCACAAGTCAAATGGCTATCCATCGCTATTCGAAGGCCGGATTTTGCAAAATATATATACCTTGTTGACCCGCTGCGGGAAAGTTGTAATTGTTTGTTTGGCTTGTCCAAGGGGGGCTATCTTATGACTTCCGAGGCAACTTGCTGAAATGTCCTTCTGTGTCAATTTGCTCGATAAGATCGGACAACTAACAGAAACGTAAAGGGGACAGGATTTTTATTCGTGTGCACCACCGAAGCGATCAATGACAGATTTAAAACAAGGCGATCAATAAGAAGCCACAAAGAAGCCAAATGGCTTCTCGCGTTTAAAGTGATCTTCTTAACTGAAAAATAGTCAGCGTCTCTAAATCAACCATTGTTCTCAGCAAACTAGCAATAAAACGTCAAACAACAGCTAGGTGTGAAATTTCCAGGCATTATTGATGGTAATTGCTTTAATAAAACCAACATCCGGCAAGTTGAAAGTTTCCGGTCTTTGTCCTTGCTTTGTTTACAATGATAGTAAAATCGTTTAGATTTGCTTTCGCACGTTTTGGTGCAGCGTTTTCGCCTCAATGAAATTTAGATTTACCCTACTGCTAAAAGGCTACTCTAACGACCACAAACAGATGTCCTACTAGCACATAAAACCGATGAATTCTTCCAGACTTGTGCCGAAGATTTCTACAAACGAGGAAATGTTCTCACTTACACAATTTGGCTGTCAAGCAAGATTTAAAACGAACAGATTTTCTAGCGATATTACAGCAATTTCCGAAGGGCTCGAATTCTTTGAAAAAACAAGTAAACGATCTTCGTGTATTTTCCGAACCATCGCAACTGTTTGGATTGCGGTCAAATCAAAACAGAATTTTTTTTTTCAAGCCCACCGAAATTGTTTGTGTCTTAGCAGACTAACAAAGATTAATGCGCTTGCCCTGCATTCGACCTTTCGCTCTTGAAAATGAGATCATCCCTCGATAACGGGATCATCAACTTGATATCCCACTGTGGTGTCTGCTAATCTGCCTTGTCCGGACTTGTCATTGATGTCTTATGCACAACAATCCGCCTCTTTGGCCTCTCTTGAAAACAGACAGGAAAATTTGCTCGAGGAAACTTTTTTCCTCATTCTGTAACAAGGAATTTTAAGCTTGAAAAAAAATATTCTACTATCAAAAAAATGCAAGCAGATAAAAATTCCTCGGCGTCCGACGGACAATAGCATTCTTTGGCTAACTTTGTTTGAAGACAACCCGAGAAAGAAGAGACCACCACTCACTCACTGACCGAAGAAAACGAGTTCTCAGTGCCTTTGTCTAAGCCTACGAAATAAGACTGTGTAGCTCTACGTACGCGAATCAGTACATAAATATTTAGCGTCGGCAATATAGTCGCGGAAGCATTTGTAAATTCAAATGCTTCCGGTAAAATTTGCGCAATTATCAAATTATCTATCTGGCGAGTGGCGATCAAATCATCTACTGTTTCCTTCGCTAGGTCCTGAATGGAAGAACAGCAAATATCTCAATTTGCTTGTAAATAAGGTTATGTTCGAAACGGGACGTTGAA
>JBBMOI010000010.1:14180000-14190000 GCA_038088405.1 Porites divaricata | reverse complement strand
TGTGCAAAACGAGAAACAAGTGCGAAGAGTGAGACAAGGGGAGGAGAAACATAAAGCACCTGTTACCAGTCCATTGTTCTGGCTCTTCTGCCCACCTATGCCCACAAGTATTGACTGACAGCAGTGATGTCAAAAGGACCAATCAAAACACAATCCATTGCTCAAAAATTGTCACCTTTCTGGATGCCAGAAACACTGATAACTGCATAAAACACAGGAAATAACTGCACGGGCTAAATCAACTTCAATAATGTATGACTTAGTGCAGTAAAAGTAAGATGCGCTTGGTCAAAGTTTAGTCAAACACAGCGGCGAGAAAGGAAAGAGTGAAAACATGTTGTTCAAACAAATTCCAAGGTAACAAGCTTATGAGTCGTGTTTGGCCTGTCAATACTTAATTTAGAAAAGTTACTAAATCAGGCTTTTTCCTAACATTAACCCATTCGCCCCTGAGCCGCCCGTAACCGCCCGTGCGGATCCACGTCCTTTCTAACCCTTGTGACGTCATCAGTTTTAATGGTCAAGGCCAACTTTTTCCGCTAGCTTGTGCAGAGTGAGGAGATCTTTCAAACCATACCAGAATGGGCACAATTCAGTCAAGGACACCGGAGAAAACGGCAAAAAACCATGCAAGATTGACCTGTAAATCTCCATGAAAATCTTGCTCCATTACCCACCTACCTTTGCTTTCACCTAATCCTAAGATCCTAAAAGCTTTCCTAAAAACTCTTCCCATCAAAATGAAGCCTACTAAATGCCCAGCAAGCGGGAAAAAAAAATGAGCAAGAAAAGCGAAAAACGAGGGGAGGAGAGAAAGGGAAAAGTAAAAGTCAAGACTGCTGTGTCACTTTTAAACCCAAAAACTATGTCGAAATTTTGCTTTCTGCGCATGCCCGAACTTCGCAAGCTGATATTTTGCATCTGGATACGAAGGCTGTGAAGAGTACGACCTGTAAACGGGTTTGTGGTAAGTTTTAGCTCTTTATAGCCCGACAGTGACCAGAAAACCACTCGACTAGCTTCAAAACACGTTTTTTGGCAAAATCTCCAGGAGCGAATGGGTTAAGCAATAAATTTAAACATTTCTTTTGTTTCTTTATTTCTGGAACATTTGGAAATAAAAAAAAGGCTTCTCAAACAGCATTGTCAATAGAACATGAATGCATGACAGTTATTTTGTTACAGACATACATGCCAGAACAACGCGTCATCAATTAACCAATTGGAACAAAACATTCATGAAGCGAACGTGGGAAAAGCCAGAACAATGGACTGGTAACAGGCGCTTTATTTGCTATTGTTGTTGTTTCATCTTCAAGAACAAACAATATTATTTACCTTCCAATCATCACTGCTGAGTTGTTTGTAGACATCAGCCACTCGTTGTTGAAACTCCGCCTTTTCATACCTCTCTTCACCAAACTGCCCTCTCATTTCTGCATCTTTAATTGAAATGTCTAAATAAAAGACTACATCAGGGCTTGGCAAACCTCTGTCAGGATTTTTACACCATTTCACATCAAAACCCTAGAAAAGGTTTTCAAGAAATTTAGTGCCTGTTATTTAAACAGAGTTTAGCCTGCAGTGTTTAACAAAACTGTGTTAGCTAAAACATTTTCACTTTGCCCAACACTTTTATCTAAACACCGTTTCTTGTGAAAAGATTTTTGAAAGCATTATAACATACACTAGAAAGGTAATTACAACCCACTTAGGAAGATATCTGGAGGTCCAAAGATTTCTGATACTGTGGCCTAAGTTAGACTTTGTTCAAATAAGCAGCCCTTAATTTTCTAAAACTTTTAAAAAGTAGACAGAAAATTTAAACTAATGAAGGAATGGAAAACATCATCACTATTGATATTAGTTTCCATAATAATAATAATTCGCTAATGATAGCATTTTTATCCATTCAAGATATCTCTCCCTTTGTGATTGGCTCAAAAATCGCAAATAAAGGAATGATTAAAAGATCATGCATTCTTCTTTTGAAAAGGAGGAAGACTGTCATAATAAGAAAATGAAGAAATGGAAAACACCATCAGCACAGACTACTGGGTATAATCCTCAATAACACCATCATTTCTACCACCATCGGCCCCAGCGACATCATAAAAATCACCTAATGCCTCCCAATGGAACATCCCTTGTAAATTAATTTACTCATTACTTAATTTTGAGCCTTTAAAGCATCCAACATACATGTACGTATCAGGTTGATTTACCCATACACTGTCATACATTGTCCATTGAATATTTGTTGATCATGATTATACCCTAGCTTAATATGCTATTCCTGATTAAATAAAACACAATGTTAATTAAAAATTTCTTGTTGCAAAGCAGCCCAAAATTTCAAGAATACTTTTACTTTGGATCGTGTTTTGCTGCCAACAAATACAAACATCAGTAAACCATACATAATAATAATAGTTATAAATTAATCTTTAAAAAACAATTTTTTATGCAAACCTTCTTGGCAGCCGTGAAGGCAACTCCAGAAAAAGCATAACGATCCATTATCACCAAAGTTCCTTTTTCAATTAGCTCCTTTATTTTTGGCCTAGAAAATCAACAGATTTGTTAACATGAATAAATACCTAACAAATGGTGCCTTGAAAATAACTGATCATCACTTCATGCCGAAAAAAATTAAGGGTAAAGAAATTCTAAGGCAAGATTTTATTGGCAATAGTTTGTATTTTTTATTGGACATTCCAGGTGTAGGCAAGAGCTCTAATCCCAAAACCAGGGCTGTAGCCAGACTTCAGTAAAAGGCGAGGCAAGTTTCGAGCGCCGAAGGCACGAGCCACTTGGGGGGTCTGGGGGTATGCCCCCCCCAGAAAATTTTGAAATCTAGAGGCTCAGAAATGCTATTGTAAAAATTTTCTGTGACATTTTTCTTCAGAAAAGTCAATCTTAGGCAAGTGTAGAAGTTCACTTTTTTATTGCTTAGCGATACTGGTTCCAAGTTAATGACCATCTGCATTTTAAAGCATTTGAAAAACCGCCTCTCACAGTTCACATGAAACAAATTAACCTCATTAAAATGCTTTTCCCCTCAATTCATTCACCTTATATTAGCTGGTTCTATCTTAACTAATCCAATTTTTTCTAGGGATTATTTTGTCAATTAAACATTTCTTCCAAAAAAAAGGCCAAAATCAAGACAAGACAACTGCCCCATCTTGCCTCATGCTAGCTACGGCCCTGCCAAAACTAACTACATATGGTTCCATTCAACACCAGTATTGTGCTTCTCTGGCATTTCCCTTGTGTTCTTAAGAATTCCCACCCAATGTACTTGGTGCTTTGAGTATTTTTTAATCTGTTAACATAAAATAACATTCAGTAATAAAAAAATACTCACACAGCCTCCCATCTGTTCGCAGAAAATAACAAGTGGATCGCATGATCCTCTAACTCTGTTGTTCCTTGAAGATATGAATTGATGGACTTTCCTATGCTTGTGGTTCTGTCTAAAATCAAATAGAGAACCTGGCCTAGGATTATGTCCAAATGCTGAGCTGCATTCTTTTATCAGATATTTTATACAAGCAAAGTGTCCTGAAGGAAAGGGGCTTTGGGGAAGGGGCACTCCCTTAAATAATTCATATAGGTATATTTGGCCCAAAAGATTATGGTTTTTGACTCTTTATGAACTGAAATTGGGCATAGGTTTTGCGCTTTCTGGAACCAGGGTATGGAGTAAGGTAATTTTTGGGTCATTTGTCTCTTCAAAACAGTGGTATGGATCTGAAACAGGGTACCCTGAAAGCAGTGGTCACTTTTTTTGTGATGTATACAGGCATGCAAAAAGTAGCCTCTGCTAACAACCACCTCATTTTGTATCATGCAAGCATAAGTCTCCTCACTCAATTTCTGGGCATAATGACAGATACTATAGCGCATTTTCATTGCAAACACGCTCAGTGCTTTATCCACTGAGCACCTGGTAAACTTGACATGACAGCAGATCAAGCTGATGCAATTACCAAACCAGCTGTTTTTCGGGAAAGGCTTCTTTTCACATGCCTCGTATTTTTCTACCCTGCAATCCTGTGCTTGCAAGGTAGAAATAGGGTAAGGAAAAACCACACTAACTCTAAAAGTATGCAGATTTCAGTTTGACTGGATCAGGGCCTTCCCTGGTTTCTGGTCCAACAGAGTGTCTAAACTAGTCCAAAAGCCAGATAGCCCAGATGATGATACTTTTGTGCAAAGGTGCCAAGTTTCACTACTATATCATGAAAACCCTAATTATTTCAACTATCGTCTGCTGAAATAGCAGATGAAAAAGGTTTCAGCAGCATACTATCATCCAAAAATGTGTAGACTACCTTCCATCGCGGGGTGGGAAGGCCGGGTAGAAAAGGGACAAATTGTTTCAGTATGACATTATTAGACTTTAAATAATGCATCTTATACAGTGGAGAAGGATTGATTAGAACAGCTGATATACCTGATCTCTAATTAATGCAATGATTATCTACATCTCTACATTAATTCACCTGGAAAGCACAAGTGTGCCACATCTCGCCCAGTAGACTTCAAGTAGTCCACGAGCATCTGACATTGTGTTGATTTCCCGCTTCGATCACAACCTTCGAATGCCACCAAAAGACCTCGACCTCTCCGTGTAAGGGCGTTCATTACACAATAAAATTGTTGAACAGGCCGCAAAAAAGGTGGAAAGGCGCGGACTGAATCGACTGGCAAATATTTTTTCACAAAGAAATCGTAAAGTCGGGAAATGAAAGATTAAATTTGGCGGACCCAGCACTCCTTGCAACTCAGTCTGAGTCCTTTTCGGGGTACTACGTTTGTCACACATTGTCACGTTTAGCAGTCACGCAAAAACACGCCTGCAAGTTTTTTGGTGTTCTGGTGTTTGTTGCTTTTTATCGTTGTTCTTTTGCTTAATTATCAGCGCAAGACACTTAGGGGAGGTCTTTTCATTTTTTTTCTCCCGGGCTTTCTCGATAAGATAATGTCAAGTCAACATATATAGAAATGTACTCAACAGCGCAGCCAATACACAGGTTACCAAGGGAAACTATATCATCACCAATAGACTTCCTGATATTCCAATAAGATCGTAATGACGGCAAACTCGTACTTGTGTATAAGTTGTGTACTGAAAAGTATTCTAAAAATTACAGCATAGAAAACACCCCGGCGGGGAAAACACTCAATGCAATATTTCAGTCATTTACATCAAAATATAGTATTTTTATACATGTTTCATTCTTTGTACGTTCTAACGATAATTTTAAGATTACAACTTACGTTACTAAACTATCGATGAAATAAAACAGTCAGCTGTTCCAGATGTTCCTTTTTACAAAGAACGACATTCATGTTTACAATAATCTTGAGACTTATGAAATATGGATGATCAAACCAGTGTAAAATAAAAACTACCAAATAACTCCCAAGAAAGAGCAACTTGTTGAAGAAAACTTTCCTGAGCTGTAGAATGCCATTATTCATTTCATTTTCATTTTCAAGTAGAACATTTAAAGTCACTGAAGACAACATTGTTCCTGAACTAAAAGTTCCGAATGTAAAAGTGTCGATAGAAACGCCATGGTCACATATATATAAGCTTAAAGGTCACTGTAGGAGTAGGTAGCTAATTTTCCAGAAGTCTTTTTGTGCTCTTAAAACCGTTCATCAGCTCCATCCATGTTTCATTCGCCTGCTCAGTTCTTTGATATAAATTCCGTTACATTAGTGTTTGCTAGCGGTGGTGTAAACATAGGCAACCAACAAAACGAACAAGCCAAGAAAAACGGGCAACGCGACGGTTAACATTTTTTGGTGTCCGTCAGAATTTCCCTTCTTTCTTTCTCTCTTCATTCTCCTTGTTTCTTTAGACGCTTTTCCTGGCAGTTGTCTCATACTTAGATGAGGAAGACACTGGTAAAACTGATCCAAAACCAAGAAATCCCTTGAATAAATTCGCGATATCGAGTTGTCGCTCGTTTTGAATGCAATGACCTCTGTCACGCTTAGCTGATTTACGACACGTCATTTTGTTTTGAGGACTGTTTTGCGTTCTTTCAGAGTCGTGCCCAGCGGTTAACCTCTAGGGTCTGTTTTCACGGTGTGTATTGCCTCACAATGTATCCAAGCGTAGAAAACAAATTAGACAAAAGGGTTTTTACATTCTTTCAAAGGAGTTCGTGGTCTTACTTTAGTTTTTCAGGTTGGGGAAAAGGAAATGAATGGATGAATACTTTTTCTCTTAAATTTGTCAAGCCTTCAAAAATTATGTTCATGAACTTCTTTTGAAAACTGAGGACGTTTACCTGTTTAGGTTGAAGCACCTATTGTTCTCAAAAGAATAAAAAAGCCTAGTGAGAATTGTAAAAGCCTTAAGCCTTTACCTCTATCCTGAAATATATTTCATTAACAATTATTTCACGAGTGCGTGTTGGATATGAGTTGGCTATAATCATCTCACATCTAACAAGCGCGGATGGAATAATTGTTTTATTAAAAACGCCCACAAAATATCGAGAATTCTCCCCCAATTATTTTTTTGTAAAACAACCAATATTCAGCTTGTTTTTAATTTGAACAGACGCGTACTACAGTTACCATATTTGGAGAGCATGGTATAATGGCTTATATACCATGACGTCTAAGCCAATCAGAGCTCTATAATTGCATTATCCAATGATTCAGTTTTTAATAATTGTGTGTGGAGGAGTTTTGTATAATAAACTTTAAACTTGAACTGGAGTAAGAGGGAATGAGCTAATTCTCTCTTGACTAGAAAGAATAATTATTCTCTCTTAATTGGTTTTGTGATGGACCCGACAAATTTGCCAAAAGGGAGCTATGTCAGGATGTCAAAGTTGTAATCCTTAAACACATTGAAGTCAAAAAGAAATCCTTGAAATAAGGCAGGTCAGTTTTCTAGTAATTTACTCTATTACTATACCTCAACTATTTAACAAATATTCCTCGAGCCCGAATGGGCTATTGACTCAGAGGCCATGAGAGCGAGAGCAATAATTGTTTTAGTAAAATCCAACTAGTTAGTAAAAAATATCGAGAATGAAAAAATTGTAGCTAGTTAAAGCTAGACTTTAATCCTCTTTTACCGCTAAAAAGCCCGCGCTTTTCGCTACTAGTGGGCTATAACATATAGCCTAGTAGTAGCTCAACCAATCAGAACGCAGCATTGATAATAGACCACTAGCTGGATTTTACTAAAAGGGTATATCTGTAGCTTTTGATGGCCGCGATGAAATCGGATTGAAATTTGTAAGAATTTGTCCAACTTTTTCAAGTTAAAATCCTGCGTTATTGAAAAATGACCTACAATTATTTTATTGCTTTGTATTCCCTCTTCATATAATCATTTGACATCTTTCTTTTCGGGTTCCAGGTATGATAAGAGATGACTGAAAATATTTAGTTAGAATTTACAGAGCGGGATCCAGACCTTGAGCGAAGGGCGCAGCGGTCATCCAGACCCTTAGTTAAGGAAGTGGGGGGGGGGGGGGGGGGGGGCGGTCTCCAAAAAAATTTCAATTTTTTCAGTTTGGTCTAAAAATGAGGGTGGGCGGGCCCCCCAGATCCCTCCACCGGATCTGCCAATGATTTAAGCTCAGTTTTGACCAAATATTGTGGAGGCCATCATAACAGAGTCCCTTTAACGATGGCTAAAAGCGGGGAATCAACTGATAACTTAATAGCTTTTATTGACTATAACTACCTGCTCATTATTTACTTTTAAAATAGGAAATAAACATACATTCATAAAATGTCCACTGTTACGTATTGGTCTGTGCGTCATTGTTGTTTCATGAAACGCCTGATTAAGATCGCAGAACGCCCTTTGGCGTGTGGCTCCTTTAGGGAAAAATTCCATCACCGCATCCCTGTGTGTCGTAAGTAGTGTAAGTGGCAACTCGAAAAGGTTTGATGCTGAAGGCTAAACCCATCTTCATCATTAAAAAAACTGGTTCCGACAACAGGGAGCTTAAGCAATGACGACGACGATGACGGTGGAGAAAATGTTTCCTGAAATGTGAATTCACGCTTTCTTGAAATTCATCGCTCTTATCATCCATGTCGTTCAATTTATCAAATGTTGGTGAATTTTTCTTGAGTTGAATTCAAAAGAAATGTATCTAAGTTTAAAACATGTATCATAAAATCGTTGTCCTGTGTTCAAGTCCTTCAGAAAACTTGTAAATAGGCAGTTTTACGCCGTCGTTATCATTGCTAAAGCTCCCACAAAGTCTACTGTTGACAGCCCACCCACCCACCCACCCCCACCCCCCGCGATGCTTCATGAACGCCTCGAGCAGCCGAGCAACAGGGCAAAGAGAGGAGAGAAGAAAGGGAGACGAGAAGGAGAGAAGACAGGGACAGGAGAATGAGATGGGTACCAAAACATTTTACCACAAAAAAATTCAAGTTATTGTAACAAAAATTTTATCACGTCTTTTTAAACTACCTAACTGCAGTAATTGTTTAAGTCAATTCCCATCCCAGCTGTGACAGATACAATTTAGTTAATTTACTTAACCACCAGATTTTAGACAAGAATTAAGAATATTCTACCCGCTGTCCTCTCAACCCTCTTGATTAGATATATTATTTATTACAAGCACCTAATCGCGTCATTTAAGCTAATTTGCTTGGGGCAGATATTCAAGTGAACAATCGGATCTCTATCGCACTGATTTTTCAAGTATCCTGCTCGCCAGGAAAATGTTGATACTCTTTGAAAGGAAACTTGTCTCTTAATGTGATTGTTAAGAAGTCCGGCGATGGATTTGTGGCTTTGTTATTCATTGTTTCTTCTCTCGTGGCACCAGAGCTGTTATAGCGCCACCAGTTTACAAAACGTCACGAAAACCACCCTCAAGAACTACATGGCTATAGCGCTGGACTTCCTAAAAAACTATGAGGATAAAGCAACGCGCATTTCTTCCGGTGAAAGCGAAGCTGCTTGGAATTACGAAACCGATCTGACTGAAACTAACCGACAGCTATCGGTATTTAACTCAACGTTTGCCAAAGCTTTTTATCTGAAAGCTAGTGACAACGCTTCGCGCATCAAGGAAGTGGATCTTTCCAACGACCAAGCGAGGCAAATTAGGATTATTCGTAGAAACTATCTTCCTAAATCGCCAAGGGATATAAAGCTCATAGATGACCTAATATCAAATATGACAAATATTTACAGTAGTGGAAAGGTTTGTAAGCTCAACAAAGCTACAAATAAAACAAACTACTTAGAACTAGACCCAGACCTCTACTCGCTGATGGGAAAATCACGCGACTACGAAGAGCTTCTTTGGGGCTGGAAAAGTTGGCGAGATGCCGTCGGCCCTCCTATGAGGCCGCTGTACGAAAAACTTGTGAACCTTCTGAACTCTGGGGCAAGGGCGCACGACTGGGGTGATTACGGGAATTTTCAACGTAGCGAATACGAAATGGGAAATGATTTTCAAAAAGCGATCATGAAGCTATGGAATGAAGTCAAACCACTCTACCAAGAGCTTCATGCATATGTTAGGTACAAGTTACGCGAAAAGTACCCTGAAGTGCCCGAAAATGGGACGATTCAGGCGCATCTTTTAGGGAATATGTGGGCTCAGGACTGGAGTTTGATTGAAGACCTCGTAAAGCCCTACCCAAAGGTTCCATCTCTCGATGTAACACCAAACTTACGGAAGCAACAGTATACTCCTATAAAGATGTTCAAGCTTGCACAATCCTTTTTTGTTTCTATTGGCCTCGACCCCATGCCTCAAACATTCTGGAACAAATCAGCCATTGAGAAACCTAAGGACAGAAAAATGGTCTGTCATCCGTCTGCCTGGGATTTTAACAAAGGAGATGTTAGGTACGTGAGGGTGAAATGATCGTCAAGGTTCTCTCTCAGGGAAGTGGCTAACTGTACGCCAGTTGGCACGTACTTAGGGACCGGTCATTATTTATCGCCTGGGGGGTGGTGGTGTGGGGGAGG
>JBBMOI010000010.1:14062500-14177500 GCA_038088405.1 Porites divaricata | reverse complement strand
CGATCCACCATGAGATGGGACATTGTGAATACGACCTCGCTTACAAGGATCAACCGTTTGCCTTCAGAAGTGGTGCCAATCCAGGTTTCCATGAGGCTATAGGCGACACCATCGCTCTGTCTGTTCTCAACCCTAAACATCTGAAATCCGTGGGACTACTGTACACGATTGGAAACAACACTGGTAAGGCATTGTTCAGTTTGTTTGGTTTTTGCTGTAGCGCATAGTATCAGATGTTTGTTGTTGCAACGGGCCAGCGGCAAATGCAGAAAGCATGCGCGACGACGCGCAACTGATAAGTTAAGCGCCGGAAACCGCGGGACATCACAGAGGTGCTGGTCGGAGAAAATTGCAATTCAGTAGATCATATAAACGCAAATTAATATATAGATTTAGCCATAGCTAGAAGCGAAGCTCTAGTTAATGCATTTTAAATTTACTTAGGACAATGGTCGTTAAACCATTGCAATGAAATTCACAACCTATGCTTAACTTTAGGGGAGAACCATGCATATGACTGACAACATAAACTCGAGCCTGCGATCAATTTAAAGCTAATAACTGGTCAGCTGAAAACTTCAAAAAATACGTGACTTCGATGAGCTTGCACCTGAGCCCGCGATATCGCCATGTGACTCTGATCAGCGGATGTCCTGTTTTTGACAGCTGTCAATTGACCATTATATGGATGTCGATCATCAAGTTAAGCACGGGTTTAGGCTCCCACACAAGCTAGAAAGTTTGATATTTCACATTGGTTTCCCAGTGCTGCGGATGGACGGACGGGCAGACGTACGGTCACGTGATTACCAAAATTTCTTGGATAGATAGATTTTCAAGATTCTCTTAGGCATAAGGCACCGCTCGCGCGCGCTTCGGGAGCGCGTAGAGCTCCGCTATCAACAGACTTAAAACACTTGTGAGATACTGTTACTACACTGAAATAACTTTGAACTACTAAGTTATCAGCAAAGATCCGAGTCTTGTCTCCCTTCATTTTTGCAGAAGCAGATATTAACTTTTTGATGGACAGAGCACTACAAAGAGTAGCCGCGCTTCCCTGGACACTACTTGTTGACCAATGGAGATGGAGGGTGTTCTCGGGAAGAATTACACCGACAAATTACAATTCAGAGTGGTGGCGAATGCGCATGCTCTACCAAGGTGTTATGGCTCCAGTCCCTCGGACTGAGAAGGACTTTGACCCTGGAGCTAAGTTCCACGTGGGGGCCAACTCTGCTTACATCGGGTAAATATGTACAGGACCCTGTCACTTGATGGGTTTAATCATATGTCGAACCTTTATTGTTCATATGAAAGAACGACGTAAGAACACATAAATAACACAAGTGGCTTTTTTTTTAACGGGAATTTTCTCGAGAGTCAGTTTCCACGTCGTTGCACTACCAGTTTTAAACTTTTAAGATGACATTCAAGTTACTTCCCCGTTTAAAGGGTACGCGAAAGGGCGATCAGGAAGAAATCCCGAGGGCAGGGGAAACTGTCATATGTGGGCTATATAGGTATGTGCCGCTGTGAAGGGTATAGTTTTCAACAGTTTACTCTGGGATAGGATATATAAATCAGAGAGTTTGGGTCTAGAATAGGGTATCATTTTCCAGGAAACTGTTCAATTGGTTGAAGATTTTAATCTAGACTAGGGAAACCGGGAATTGCCGCTCAAAAATATAAAAAAATTAAATCGGCAAGTGTAAATTTACGCAACTCAGCCTAAAAGCTACTCTAGGAGGGGGTGGGGGGGGGGGGGATTTGGGGAGTTTAGTCTAGTATAGGGTAGCAAAATTCAGCTGAACTAGCTCTGGTATAGGCTAAGGGTTTCAGGGTCCTAGCGGCACATCCGTACCAAAAAGTTCCTAAAGTACTCCCCCGGAAGAAATGTTGCCCCATTCTCGTCTTTAGAGCCGCGATCCTTTTGGCCAGTGCCAAGGCACTCGACCCATAATGCTGGCTGGGCACGACACTGATCTGCTTATGTTGTTTGTGTCAGCGTGGACGTCAAAATTAATATTAACCGTTGACACGTTGAGGGTAATAACTCTCAAATGGTATATGGTTCCACCTAAGGACTTATTGGTCTTCTGTATTCAATTATTGTTCACCGTTTATTTATTTATATATTTATTTTTGTTTCTGTCGGCAGCTACTTCGTCTCTCTCATTCTTCAGTTCCAGTTTCATCGTTCACTTTGTAAAACAGCAAAGCACAAAGGTTTTTTGCATGAATGTTCCATCTACAAGGCAAAGGAGGCTGGCAAAAAATTCAGGTAGGGTGCTTCAACTCAATATCAAAGTTCTCACATAACGTTCCTCTCAGTATATTAAGCTTGAGGAGTAAGGAAGGAATGGATTAGCTAGGGCTAAGTATACTGAGGTTATGAAACTGAACTGTTCTGAAGCTCTTTGGAAGAGTGTCGGGCCGGGGAAAGTACGAAAGGAAAAAAAATGGCAAGTGGAGTCCGGAATAGTAGAGAGTTCTTCAATGAAAGGCATTATCCGAAAATAGATCTTTTTGATGGCCCGAAATGAAATTAAGGTGCAAGTGAATAACCTCAATCGGGGGGAACGAACGCCCTTATTACTGCGATTTGCCCCCATTGTCGCGTTTCCTTTGCCTAGTCATTAGGCCTCGATATTCCGCGCGGCTGGTTTCGCGTCACGTGGTCCGCGCGGCTACATCACTGAAATATATCGACCGAGAAGAACTGGTACGGGCGCCCTACACGGACTATTCAAGGGTTTTCTTACTGATCTCCCATTCAAAAAGAAAGAAAGTAGTATTACACAGGCGCCTTTTTGTTTTTTTCTGAACATTTAAAGCAATGCTTACATAATTTCGTTTTAACATTGCTCTGTACTCGAGAGTCGGCTGCACTCAAGTTTCTGGAACATTTGAAAATCTAAGCGAAAAAGGGCTGTCTTTTTAATGCGCAAGGATCAAGTTATCTTGTCTGTTAGCGCTTATGTCATCTAGATACCTCTTAATTTTTACATCATAAACCTATTTCTTAACCAAGATACTTGTATGTTATGCGTTACAGAGAAATGTTGGCCGCTGGTCGAAGCCGTCCTTGGCCCCAGACCCTTTACCGTATGACTGGTGAGCGAGAAATGACAGCAGGCGCCATTTTGGAATACTTTGCACCATTACAGGACTGGCTGATTAAGTATCGGGTCAAAAAGGGATACACTTTGGGTTGGAAAAGAAAAAAGGTGCTAAGTTCAAATCAGGTTCAAAAAGGAACGAGGAAAACACTTTTCTCTACAACGTCTAATTCCCCTGAAGAGAGGATTCAACCACTTACTGATACACCAGTAAACTTGACTTCCGGTGCCAAGAACGAATCAGGTGTAGTAACATTTCCGGAAGTAAAGAAGAACGACAGCATTAACTTGGGAAAACCAGATCTAAAGGCGGCTTTGGCAGCCATGGGGCCTGCATTGAAGATGTCTGGGGAAAGTTCAGAGAAAAACAGAGAAAATTCGCTTCTTGATCCCAAATCCGCCATACTTGGAGCGAAGCCGATGTTTGTTCCTAACAAGATTAAAGATCAGTTGGACCTGGGATAAACCTTTCGAAACTTGAGAACTGAGTAAGTCCTGGTACAGTGGTATTTTGTCCTGTTCGTGAATATGCATACAGGGAACGTGAATCTCAGCAAAGACAGAATTTAAGACAACGAGTGCTCTGAAAACTTTTGCTTTGCAACAAAATTGCGTGAGAAATAAGCCACTTCCGAGTTCCAAAATATCTCGCTTTCAAAACGAGGCTAAGTGCAAAACCTTTCCTATGAAAATGAGTTTTATTTGCAAGAGAATAAAAATCATTTTCCTATCAATGGCTTCGCACTTAGCCTCATTTTGAAACAGAGGCTTTATGGACAACCAGAAATGGCCTAAAAGCTAGTATTAAATGGTCACATATACCAGAGTCTTAAAAGTTTTTCCTCGGCTGATTCACAAATCTCGTTGCCAGGATTCTCTGAAACTTGTCCACGGAGCGAGAGATGGGGGCGAGCACGAAAGAACCCATGGAAAGAGGTTGGTGATTCACGAGCGCGGGTTCCTCTTAAAACAAAATAATTTTACACTCTTCTATCGGTAATTCAGTATAAGGCGTTTATTACAAAAAAGCTTGAGAAATATATTTTTTAAAAAAGTAATTTTAACTATTCATAATATTTTCTGATAATAAAGTGTAGACATTGTGCCGTTGTGTTCTATGTATGAATGCCTGATAATTCCAAGTATACCATTCTAGGGCTATCTCCACACGAGACCATCTAAGATGGTAAACGCATAAACGTAAACGTTTAAGGATGTCACTCCGATGAAGTCATGTCAGGTGGCTTAACTCCTGGGAGGACTCCCATACGAAAGGGGTAGGGATGCTAGTCGCAAATTTTGAATTAAACCCCTAAAGGAGACCAATTAGGGCGTGGCCCACCCATTTTTTTTTACCTCTAACAGAGACCATTTTAAACTTTGATTACATGAATCGAGTAAATAAACCCAATTGAAAATATATAATTTTTCTATATTTCTTCGCGTGCAACCCTAAAAGAGACCTTTACGGCCAAATATAATGGCGTTTTGCCCAGAACACCATAAGCGAGACCAAACTCCGAAATTTACACTCCTAAGCGAGACGACGAGCATCCCCGCCCCTTTCATATGGGAGTCTCCCCCCGGGATTTAACTTTGAGTCTGGAAAAGTACTTGGCAGCGCTTTCATATGGTACTCCACGCTATACTGTTCACAGTCCACTGTATTCCGCTTGATGTGCAAAGTCGATCACCGTGTGGGAGGGGCAGGAGACGATCCAGGAATATTTACTTGAGGGGTACGTAACCCACACCCTGTTTACAACTAATCTTTCCACTCATTCTGGCCGTCCGACGCTATTTGGTAGTAAATGCGCCACCCTTCAAGGGTGAATGCACTGAGGCATAAAAAATTTTATAACCGTTTCTGGTCTGATGGGTGTATTAGGGAGCGGCTTCCGAACCCCTGAACATAGACTGTTCTAAGTCCCCATTTTTTTCGAACTTTCGTCTCGTTAGAGAGCGGCCATCTTGGTTTCACATATACATAAACTGTTCCCCGCCCCCTACATGTGAATTTGAAACTCATTGTATCCAAGGTGGCTACCTGTAGCGCAAAGCGCAAGACCTCGACGATCTTACGGAAAAATAGGGGACAGTAACCTTAGCGGTTACGCCATAGCGTCAATCTCCTACAATGAGCTTTTCTCAAAATTGTGACTTTCTTGACACACGCTTTTGTCTATGAGGAATTGTGAGGAAAGTCCGTCGGCTTACGCTCCTGGTGTAACTCAGTAGTGGTGTTGAACCTACAGACCCCCAACTAGGCTTCCCGCGGAAAAAGTTACGGTATAAGACGTGCCCCTTAATAAGTAAAATACGCTGGGGCTAATACGATCTTGGTAATAAAGCTTACATTCTAGCGCGTGATCTACTTGGGAACTATTAGTAAATGAAATATTTTTAACTGTTTATACGTCATGAATTCTATACTTAAAAAAATGTTCATACTGCTTCCCTTACGCAAATTTAAAGCAATTTAAAGCTACTCTTTACGATACCCAAATTTCAGTTGCGGCAAGCGACTGGCAAACTTTAGGCTTGTTTACACTTTCAATTTGTTAAAATGATTCAACATGACTGGCCATTTGGAGGTTGAGCGGGAGTCTGGGGCAGTATTGTGCCGAATTGCACTATGGGGCTGATTGGGGTAACGTATTTTGACCCAGTTTCCCAAGTAGCCTCGTGATAGCCAATAAGAGAAGCCATAGCGTCCCCAAACCCTACCCATGGGGCCATTCGGCACAGTATTGACCCCGTCGCTCGCGTAACCCCCCGCCAAAAGTGGCCAATAGTCAACGTTGTTCTCTTTGTCTCTCTTCTTCCTGACTTCTGGAGCAAGATCAGGGGACCGTTTCTCGAAAGTCCCGGAAACTTGGTGATGTGCTCCTGGTACTGTCAAGCGATTGTGTTAAGTTATCTTACGCCTAAAATCCATAAAATCTGCCATGAAGATAGTCTCCTTCGCAGCCGTTTTTAGGCTCGTCACGCAACGCTCCTCTTGTGGGGAGAAGCGTTGCGTGACGAGCCTAAAAACGGCTGCGAAGGAGACTACCACGAAGAGGACACATAACTTAATTGTTTAGAGTCATATTAAGTTTACCTAAAGGTAAGTTCCACTGGCGTAATTCCTGGCAATGTTAGATGGTCGCACGCGCTGGTTGTTGTCCCCTTTTAAGAAGCCGTACGGGTCATCTGCAACAGTCTGTCTATTGTATTTACTTTTAACAAAGCCTCTCTCCTCAGGCTCGTCATACCAGGGATGTTTGGTTGCATTGCCATTTCTGTCGTACGGATAACGGAAGTCATCTTCTATCCGTTCCCTATTGTCATGAGAATATGGAGCACCATCCGAGGGAGATTGTTCACTTTCATACGGTTCCTGCATTCCCCTATATTCATATGGGTCGGGATACGGAACTACTCCACCGTTTATTTCCTCGGGAAACTCGTCGGTTTTCTCTTCGTAAACCTCTTGATAACCGATAAGGTTTCCTCCATTGTCGTAAACTCCGATTATTCTCCTAGTGTATGCACTTTCGGGTTTCCGTGGGGGCATCTTGTAAGGATCTGAGTATCCCTCGTAGTCGCCAGGGAAATCCCCAATAGGGGCGCTCTCGTAGGGATATTCTTCTTGAGGGAGTTGGGCTGGTGCCTCGGGCCATTCATCGACATCTTGGCCGTTGGGCTGGTTTGAGTAATCCTCGTGTTTGTAATACTCGTCCCTTGAGTAATCTGCGTCAATGGGGTAATCATTTCCCCCGTTAGCAACCCCATTCTCGGGTGGGTCATGATGATGTGCGTGCGCATGCAACAGTCCATCCAGTTTAAACAGCTCCTCACGACTAGTCGCTCTAAATCTTCGTGGAAGCGGCGTCTCTTCCACTTCATCCTGATAATTCCTAGGTTGGGCCAGTTCGCGACTCGGAACCGGTTGGAAGGCGCCTGCTTTGAGCTTCACATTCGAGCCTTTGAGGAATGGGAACCGTTCCGCGTCGATGCTCTGTGGAACCTGAGGCCCGGGCAAAGCTTGCGCGCTGATACGGATCTTTTCCGGACTGAACAGAGGAGGTGAATGAGAAGGTGGTGGTGGAGGAGCGCTTTGCACCTCTGGCGCCGAGAAAACCGGTGGAACGTCTTCCTCTTCACTTTCTGGAGACCAACTTGCCTCGTCATTATCCTCTGGTTCACTCGCAGTTATCTCGGCCGAATGACTCACCGCAGGTTTCCCATCCGTGTTGTAGTCTACAATCACCGACACAGGCTCCCCAATAACGACAGTTCCTGGCAATTGACTGATAGGAACCTCTATCTCAGAGACTTTCCGGCCATGACCAGATGTGACAACCCGACTTGAACTGCGCACGCGCTCTTGCACGGAAACACCCAGCTGCACTTCCCGTTTTCCTTCAACATCGATTGTTAGAGACGACGTTTCCGCCTTCTCCGGAACCCCACCCTCGCCAGCCTGGAGTTCAGCTAACAGCGTGCGGCTCTCCTCGTAGCGTCGATACAGAGATTGGATCTCTTTGGAAAGTTCCACCACGCGCACGTTTAGCGTCTCGTTCTCCTTTTCACATTCGTCAAGCTGCGTAGTTTTTCCCTTCAGTTTTTCTTGAGCTTCTTTCACGTTGTTTTCCAAGAGGCGAATCCGGTTGTGAAGCACTGACTCGTCCTTCTCTGAAGCAGGTATCCTGCTCTGAAGAAGTTGAATCTCCCTAAAACCAACGCAAAGAGGTTAAGACAGAATCCTCGATAAGAAAATGTGTAGAGTTCAGAATGGAGAATTTATATGTGGAAATTGAGACTTAAAGGGTTAAATTTGATTAAGACGGAATCCATCAGGAAATTGAGTAATTTCACCTTTCAGTGGACAAAAACCTTGTACCAGAATAATTTAAAACAATACCACATTCTTTTTTACATTTTTCAAGGGCAATAGATATAATTTATTATCTGTAATAACACCAAAGACTATTTCTCATGAGAGCCCGAGAAAATAAATGTCAAATTTCACAAGAATTGTGAAAACACAGGTAAAATTCTTAAAATTTCATGTGTCATTTTGTGAAATTTGTCACTCATTTTCTCGGGCTCTCGTAAGATCCAACAGAAAGCAAGAGGCACAGACTACACTATCTCTGCAATAGTGGGTAACGAGTGCTTGATAAAATTCTATCGCTTTTTGACAAAGCAAAAATTGTTTATGACTTGTTTAACAACTTATTCACGAATATGCGAGAAGGCAGGTGTGATAACAAAAGGAAATGTGGCCCCCTGCCATGTCTTACAATTGCATCTAACCAACACAACCGATGGAATGTAAACTACACTACCGAGGTCGTCGTCTCCTACTCTTTAACAGCAGTATAGACTAATTAACTTGAAATCAAGGTCAACGGCTTTAACGCCATTGAAGTTTAATCAGCGCGCTTTCCTGGCAACAAAAATTCTATTTTAGTGTTCCTTAAAGTCTAAGTAACAAGTGCATCATTTTTTCTTTCTCCGAAATTTCCGAAAAAAAGGAGACATTCTCGCAAGGCTGAAGCGAAGCCAAAGTTTCGATATTGGATCCGAAACAGAGTGATGTAAAACAATAGAAATCGCTTTGAGATTCATGGATGAATAATTCCCTCCTTTTGTTTTATTTCCCTCAGCCTGGGAGCTACAATGGGCGACAAAGTTGAGACACTTCACCCTAAAGGGGCTTTTTGACGTTTTCCTGACTTCAAAAGCGGAAAATAAAACTTTTCCTCCCCCACTCCCTCAATGCAATGTTATGTCGCTGTTCGAGCTACCTTCAGAAAACAACAAACACCCCAACTTTGAATGGAGAACAGAGGGGAGGGGTGTGGATTCTTTTGTTCTCTGAAGTTACCCTATTTGGGTACATGTCTCAACAATTTTAACGCCGATTGTAGGTATGAATTTTGGTAATTTGAAACTGGCCTATCGAACACAAGACATCCCGATTAGTAGACCAGCCGTGCTCTACCGACTATGCCACTGGGGCTGCCAGACCGAAAAAAACGTTACTTTGTTTTTTTTTCTGGTCCTATAGTCTCATTAGACAGTGACGCTTTTTGAAGAAAAGTCTTTTTAACGTTTTTGGGTGGAAACAAAATGTTCTTAATTGCCGGATTTCTATTATAAGCTAGAGTTCCAACAACAAACCTCTGCGTGGCGGGCGAGAAAAAACGGGGAGAGTGGTGGGGGAGAAAAGCTAAATCCCCCTCCGATTTTCCTTCCTCCCGATCCCCGACCCCTTTCCACGCCTGTCAAGCAGGCTATCACGTGATTAAAGCCCATGTGCCTGTATTTCAAGGATTCATCCTTTTCCCTTTTTAACACTTAAAAAATTCCTCATACCTTTCTAGCATAAGAATCTCATTATCCTTGTCCCCATCCACGTTATCAGGGGCTTTGTTCTTTAGTTCTGTAAGTTCTTTTCCAAGCTTGCTTATGGTGTCTTCTCTGGTCCACAGTTCTTTCTTAATCCACTTGGCTTGTTCTTCGGCCTGTTGTTTTTGCTTGGAAGCTCGTTGAAGCTCAATTTCCAAGTGCGTTATTCTTGTGTGTGATTTGTCGAAGTCTTTGCTCAAGCCTTCGATCTCCATATTGGCCTGACTAAGCTTTATCTCAACTTCGGCGAGCTTTTCGGAATCTGTTCGGAGCTCACTCTGCAGTTTGTTTTTCTCTTTTTGCAGGGAATTTTTCTCGTCTTCGACTTCGTCGAGTTTAAGCTTCAGAGACTCGAATTTTTCTTGCCATCCATCCTCGCCTGTCTGCTGAAACAGCGACCTCTTCAGATCCTCAAGTTCTTTCAGATAGAGCTTACATTCTTCTTCTTTCTTGCTCAAAGTCTCGTTTACTTCTTCAAGCTCTTTCATGAGGCGCTTACATTCTTCTTCCTTCATCCTCAAAGTCTCTTTAAGTTTCCGCAACTCTTTTTCAACGTCTGCAGTATCTTTGGCGAGTTTGAGTTCGGAGACCTGGCGACGCAAACTCGTAGCCTCTACCTGAGCATCATTCAGTTCACGCCGTGTTTTGCTGTACTTAGCCTTCGTGCCTTCATGCTCATCTTCATTTCTCTCCAAGCTTCGCTCTAGGCGTTTCTTTTCGCTTTCAAGGGAATTAAACTGTCGTTTAAGGTCATCGTGTTTCTTCCTCCAGTTTTCACCATCTTCATTTGTTTTCAGTTTGGCTTTCAAATCCGCTATCTCTGCCTCAAGGCGTTTGATCTTTTCCTCGAGCTCTTTCTTCTCACCAACAAGTTTATCTCTCTCACTGATATGCAAATCCTCCTCTTCTTTTAACTCTTCGCTCAGAAATTTCACCTCATCTTCCAACTTTGTCTTGTCTTTTTTCAAGTCGTCGTTCTCATCGCAAAGTTCTCCATACATCTTTTTTCCTTTTTCAAACTTCTCGTCCAAATCCTCTAGTTCATCTTTGAGCTCTGTTTTCTCTTTGGATATTTCTTCGTTTTCTTTCTCTAATTTCTCTTTGTCTTCAAGGACCTTGTTGTATTTTTCCTCCAACTCTTCATATTTCTCTCTGTAGTCATCCCTGGATGCCGCAGACTTTAGGTCGCGAAGTTCTTGCCTCGCCTTTTCAAGCTCTTCCTCAATGTACTCTTGTTCGCTTAACTTGTCTTCAAGGTCGCGAATGCTGTTCTTGCCCTGTGCCAGATCACTCCTCAGCTTGTTTATGATCACCTCTTTCTCTATGAACTCCTTCCGCATCTCCTCACATCGCTGGTTCAGATTCTCAATAGTCTTGGACAGCTCGACAGTAGTTTTCTTAGCTCTGTCCTCGGATTCTTCAAGACAGTCCTCCAGTTGTTGTTTTTCAGCCTTGTTACGTTCCAAGAGCTCTTCCAGTTCTTGTATCCGTGACTGTGCATAGTCTTGACTTGACCATGAATCTTCAGGCTCTTTTGGAGATGCGTTGAGATTTGTCTGCCCCACAGCTACAACACGTTCCTCGTCGACTTCGTCATCGCTCAGACCTTCATCAATCTGGGCAAGTGGGACTGCGCTTTGCAAAGCTTCCACGGAATGAACCACAATCTTCTCCGGATCTTTCTTTTGTTCGCTTTTATCCTTTTCTGCGTGGTGCACAGCTAACTCGCTCTGCAAGGAAATCACGTAGTCTCTCAAATGCTCGACCTCTTTCTGTAATTCTTCGTTTTCCTCCTTGAACCGATTAAAACCGTCGGGTTCATCTTCAGACAACTCATCAGCGAACCGCGACAAGTCCTTATGTTGAAGTTCCTTTTGCAAGGTAGCAATTTCATCTTTAAGCTCCTTGATTTCCTCCCTCAGAGCTGAAAGCTGCTTGTCTTTGTCAGAAACCTCCTTCTTGAATATTTCTGCGCGGACGTGAGCTTCATTAAGTTGCTTGGTCAACTGTTTGGCATCTCTCTCTGCTCTGTTTTTGCAGTCCACAAACTGCAAATTCAAAAGTTCCTTTTCTTTGCAAACGTCTTTGAGATTTATTTCAAGCTGCGAGATCTTTTTGTTTTGCACTTCAAGCCGCTGAGTTCCCTCTCGAATTAAATCGTCCCTGCTTTCTTTCTCGTCTTCTAGTTTATTTTCCAATTCTGCTTTCAGCCCGCGAAGAACAGACATTTCCTTCTCCAACTCGATGTTCCTTGATCTACTTTTGTCACAGTTTTCCTCCGATTCAGCAATCTGTGCGTGATAATCCAAAAGCTGCTGTTTCATCTCTTCGATAATTTCATCATCAGCTGACAATTTTATTTGCATATCCTTTAATTTCTTCTCGAGATCATCGATTTCGCTGCGCAATTCTTTCTTCTCATCTTCCAGTTTGTCCTTCTCTGTTTCAGTGGCATCAAATTTGAGTTTTAAAGACTCTAGTTCCTCCTTGAGACTGCTGTCATCATTATCACGGCCGCAGTATTTATTCTTGTCAACATCTGCTGTGTCACGCAAGTATTTGGCATTCATGGCTCTCAGTTCCTCGACCTCTTTTTCCAATTCTTCGTTTTCTTTTGCCGCCGCATCAAGCTGCTCCTTAAGTTGTTCATTTATTGTTCTTTTAATTTCATCTGTTTTCTCGCGATCCTTCTTGTTGAGCCGAATTGTGGTCTGAAGCTTTTCAATGACAATTTTCAATTCTTTATTTTCCTCTAGAACCGTCTTAAACGTGACCTCATGTTCGGAAAATGACTTGTGATAAGAAAACGCTGCATTCTTCAAAACCCCAATCTTTTCCTCCGTATGCTCACATGCATCTTCCAGATTTCTTAGTCTCTCTCGTGTGTTTTTCAGCTCAGTTTCAAGTTCACCGAGTCTTTCTTGAGCTTCGAAAAAGCGTTCTTTAAAATCTTCGTTCACCGGAAGTTCCTCAACCTTAAATTTAATGCTTTCTTCCGTAGTTGAAGAGTCAAACGTAGTTGAAACGTAGTCTGTTGTCTCTCTTTCCACATCAACATCGTAAAATTCTTCTTCGCCGCTGTCGTGCGAAGCATCGTCATCTTTCGCTGAAGCTCCATCCGCTCTGTCCGACATGTTGTAGTATTCGTGTCAAGCCTGATTTTCCGTTGACAATAAAATATGTCGCTGTCAAAAGGAGACAAAACAGAGAAAGAAACATGAACTATGGTCGCGAATGCATAACTGGCGTTCCAAAGCTGTATATGACACGCGCGATAATTGCTAAAATGACAAAAAACAAGCGGCGAAACATGTACAACTATATAGCTAACTACGGCGGACAAATATACAAAACCAGGGATTGTTCGTTCAATTGATCGCTTATTCGAAAGGCAAACGAATAACACAATTCGGGAGTCAACACAAATTAAACCTCTAAATAAATCAGTTTGTGATGCAGATCGGGCAAACGTAAAAGTTTCGAAGACTCTTGCTTTCTTAAAACAGTGATGTACGCCCATCGAATGTCGATCGATACTTTTCATTACATCCAATATAGAAAGTGGATTCTCAAACCATTAATAAATAAGCGAATAATCCATGGACAAACGCAATACCTGTAAACGAGGATTTTTAACTTTGGCCAGCTGTTGAAGAACTCATTTCGCTACGATCCCAAAGCTGGTTGGCATGGGCCAAACGGTGTGGTCTCACACTGCTATTGAAAAATTCACGGTGACTGCTCTCTTGAAGATTGACTGCGTAACAAACAATTAATCTCGTTGCCAATCTAAGAATGGTGTTCAAGGAATTTGCATACCATACGCTTTTCAGTCACGCTCTGTGAAACGGCGGGGGGAAGTAAAAACAATCCGAGCTGCAGTCACGATGAAAAAGTGGATCTTTAACCTTCCTCAGTGTGCTATCAGCCGGCTAGCCATGTGCGTGAAATGCTGTGATCAAATGCCATTGGAATGCATTGAAATAATAGTTGATAAAATGCAAATTTAAAAACTGCGATGAAGGAGATTTCAGAGATTTCTTTTTACGCTAGCGTTCTTTTTAGTACTTTTGTAAACTCGAAATCATTAAATTATTTTTTCTGCACAGGAAATTTTCTGTTTTTAAACACGAGCACGCTGGATATTATTATAGACTTGGATATGTCTAAAAAACCTGCAACATGCAGAAAATCCACGAAAATGAATGAAATTTTTCTCAAGAATTGCAACCATGTTTGCGTTAAATTATCAAACTCTATTTTGTAAATCTTTAATTCAAAAAGTACCCAACTTCTGCCAATCGATATGCTTAAATTTGTTTTGACTTCAAGAAAATTCTTTACCCGGTAAACGATAAGGTCTACATTCGATTTGCATATGAGATTGTCATTCGAAGAAAGTTTGTTATTTAATACTCCGACATGACAGCGTTTTAAAAAGTAAATGAAAATATTGGACTTTGCAGTAAGTTTTATAAGTTAAGTGATACAAAACATAACTTTAGCAGCGCATAATTCATGTTCAGGAATAGTGACAACAGTCAAGTTTGATTGTTACTCGTTGTTTTCGGTTTAGAAATATTTCCAACGTACTGTACAGATGAGCGACATAAAATATCACAAACAACGTCATACTGTGGTCAAAAACCGCAAACCCTGGGTCAAGAACGCCTCAAAATAACTTAAACCTCCAAAACTGGAAATTACTTCCTCAGATTTTAAATCAAAAGACAATTTGCCTCGACTTTCCGACGTTACGTTACCTCAATTCAAACGTGCAGAAGTCTGAACACCCTAGGAGAAATTTGCAGCACGCCCAGATGCCAGAAATTCTTTTACTACAATAGCAAGATTCAAGGTATCAAAAAGAAAACAAGAGCTTTTCTTTATTATTAGTATTTGAACAAGCACTGCTGAAATTCTTAGTTCCTCAACGAACCCTTGCGGTTTAAATACTCTAAAAGCAGTGTTTCTATCTTTGTTCTATCAAAGAAGTATTTTGTCTGCTGAAACTTACTGGACTGGGGTTAAGGGATATTTACCACACTTACCATCAGAGCTTGTAATAATTGCAAAGGAAACTTCTCAATATGTCAGCGCTCGAAAACGTTCTTAATTATCACAATACAGGGGATGGAAACTAGTCTCATTAAACATTTAGTGAGAGCGCTCTTGTCACCGTCGAATGCAAACTCGCGCGTAGCACTCAAACACTACACGACGTCTTTGTTTTCGTTTCTTAATCGGCTAAAATGGAATCTCAGATGTGCGAAATGAAATTAAAGCTATTACTAATCCAGAACTTACAAAAGAACTTACCCTATGTTTGATTGTGTTCCGTAATCCAGTTTGAGACGAGCAAGCTAAAGAAAATAAATATTTACACGCAGCACAAAAACAGACAGGCCGTTATGTTTTATGGAAATGGCGAAAACCCTGGGGAGAAATTGTCCGAATAAAACGGCGCGCATAGACTGGGTCGAGTAATCAGGAGGCTGCAAAATGGCGGTGAGTAACGCTTCTTTTCAAAAACAGTCTAATATTCTTCCGTATACATTTTTATTTCTTTTCTTTTCACAGGTTGATGAGATGAAATTTCTTAGTCAAATCTGAGAGTTTCGTTGGAAACACGATGATGTATAAATGAAACCGACTAGCGATTTTTTTGTCTTTTTTAGTACAGTTCAGTGACTATTTCGTAGTTGTATTGTCTGTGTCTGTTGTATTGTGTATTTGTGTCTTTGTGCGTTTTGTTTGTAGTGTGTGTTTTAGTTTAGTCGAAAGTAAACTTGTAAATCTACAGAGCAATGATTAGAAACGATCGAGAATTGAGTTCAAATTTTGTTTTTACCATGATTGAATTACACTTGATTTCTGAGCTCTGTACCTTACAAGTTAGTTTAGATTAAGTGTATTTGTGACCCAAGGGTGACTAACAGAGACTTTTTGCACTATGTCTCTCAAAAATCATGCCTTTTTACTCGAACAGTTGCAACTTTCATCTCGGGAAGTAGATCATAAGAGCTTCAAGGTAAGCATATAATTGATTACCCATCAATTAAAAACTGTGTCCCCTGAATTTGAGGACATAGCAGGAAGTTTGACATTAACCCGGTGTTAATACATGCAACTCTAATTTCCCCACACCTGTTATAAGGCCCTTGGGGGGGGGGTGTTGGGACTCCGATATAAAAGTGACGGGAATGCTCATCGTCTCACCTAGGGTTTTAAATTGCTTACTTAGGGTGTCTGCAGTGCTGTCAACTCTCCCGGATAATCTGGGAACTCCAGATTTTGGACCGTATTTCCCGGTCTCCAGATTAGAGTCTGATATCTCTTTGATAGTTGTTAGAGTTGCTATTTCTTGTAGACTCAACTTTCCCACCATAAAATTTCAAATCGTTTGCTTTGTTTGAACTACTGTTAACATGGAACATTTCCTCATAAATTCTGGTGTGCCACTGTACTTTAAGCATTAATGTGGCTAAATATGAACTGTTTATGTGCTATATACGTCGATCAGAATCAATGAGCATTTTTGGCACAAATGACATCATTGTCCTGCGATATGACATTGTCTATTGTTCCTTTCCTATCAATTCACAACATTTTGATGATGTGGGAGGTTGACAGCCCTGTGTGTGGGTGCTAGGGTGTTGGCCCATTCAGGCATTGCTTGGGGCTATACATAAAGAAATTTACAAATCTTTATTGTATAGATTTTTAGAAATCTTTATTTTCGTAACACAAACATAGTCTTTTGGGGGGGTTCCATTTGTCACTGCGGTCTCTCTTTGCTTTTGTGGTGAAGAAAGAGTCATTAGCATTTGTGATGTGCTGGGCACAGGTTGGTGTGTGATGCACATCCTTCCTCATCTCGTTGATCCTGTAGAGCTCTGCTGTAGCTAGCAGTTCTTACTTGGCCCAATTCTTACTTCCTCATTGTCCAACCTTTAGGATATGATTGATGTTTAACAAAGGAAGAATTGTAGGTTGTTCAGATAATGATTTCCTCAAATGCTTTTGTGAAGGGAATGTTGGAATTGAATTTTGTCTATGCCAGAAGGTGTTGTTCATACCCTGAAACAGATCGCAGTATTGAGTTGTCAAGTCAGCTCATTGTTGACTATTTTTGTAGACAGCTATTCTCTTAAGCTTGGTCCTCACTAGTGATGCACGCATGAGCATAAGATTAAATGGTTGTCACAGGTCAGGGAAAAGTCAGGGATTTCACTTTGAGTGAGGGAAGATTTAAATCTTTGAAAGAAGTTAGGGAAAAGTGAAATTTTAAGAGTGCATATTTATTCTTTTCCCTGTACTTTTATTGTTTTCTACTTTAAAATCCTTTAGACACTTAAAGGACACAAATCATGTAGGATTGGTAGGTTATTGTTCTATAAATTGAACGACAAGTTAATTTAAGGAGCTATCAATTTTTAGTAAAATCCAACTAGTGGTCTATTATCAATGCTGCATTCTGATTGGTTGAGCTACTACTAGGCTATATAATTATGTTATAGCCCACTAGTACCTAAAGTTGCTTTGTCTCGATATTTTTGACCAACTTTGATTTTACTAAAACAATTTATTATTCCTCTTGCCCTCATGGCCTATCAATTTTTAGTAAAATCCAACTAGTGGTCAGGGAAATTTTACATTAATTTTGCCAGGGAGAGTACATCCTTATAAGAGGCTAATGGGGATGTGCCGCTGGATGGGGTCCCATTTTCACGACTGGATTGACTATTATGGGGTCACATTTTCAACAGAGTTACTAGAATGGGGCCGCACATTTTTGGATTTTGGGGGTAAGACAGTTCTTCATATTTACGGTTAGCAAACATACATGAATGTTTGTACTCAGTTTGTAATGTAAAGTGTTCTTCATTCAATATAAGGTTAGCCTCCCACAGAGACATTCATAAATAGGTGACTAAGTTAGGATTGCAAAAATTACATATCAGCCCAAAAGTGACTAAGATGGGGTCTATAATTGGCCACAGAATAATGGGGTAGGGGCTCTGAGAGGCCAGTGGCACATACTCAGCAAAAAGTAACCCATTTACCCCCACCCCCCATGTAATTTTGTCAGGGACATGTCAGGAAAAGTCTGGGAAATTGATATTATTGATCATTAGTGATCCAATTTATTTCTTTTAAATAGTTTTTAAATGTCTATTTTATATTCTATATTGTACATAGCATATATCTGTCTTTACATTTTATTTAGGGAAACATCATAGGGTCGACCTCCAGTTTTTCCTTTTCAAGGTGTTTTATAATTTTTAGTTCATCATCTAGAATAAATACATTATGTTAAGAAACCTCTGGCTGTAGCAACCTTGAAAAATGAAACCTTAAAATATGCATAAGCAATAAGAAAAGAATATTTAAACCTTGCATTCTTCTCGTGCTTACACTTATGCTTGCATTATGACTGACCTCATTAGCATATAAGCTTCTTATGCTTATGGTTTTGCTTGTGTTATGCTTACGTTTACGTTTATGCTTAAGCTTGCATCACTAATGTGCAGGGGTGTAGCCAGTCTATAAACTGGTAGGCCGGGCCAATAATTTTTTGGTTTGATCACTCTACCACTTGTAATAAATTATGTACTGTTGGGGTGAGCTTCAGCCTTAAGAGGTCAAGGTTTATTAGCAGCGACACATCACAGCTACAAATCGCTTCGTGTGAAATTTTGTGAAAATCTTTGTCTCTGCAACAGAATTTTGTCGCAGCAACAAGTTGCAAAAATTCTGTCAGATTTGATGTTTTGCAACATGTTGCTGTGACAAAATTTCTCCAGTTCACACAAAAAGCGATTTGTCGCTGAGACGTGTTGTAGCGACATGTTGCTGCAACTTGTCGCCTTTATGAACAAGCATTTTTTAAAATATTGCAACTTGCAGTCAGCCTCGAAAAGCTGGCTAGGCCCCTGGTGTGGGCCAGGCTTTACAATCACTTTCTACTCACTGGTAACTGCAGTGGTTCGTCATTGATTTTTTCTTCCCTGACTGGCTCTTCAGATGTTCCCTGCTTTTTCTCTGTCTTGTGTTTGACAGGTTGGTTATCCATAAGTCCTTGTGCCTGTAATCCTTGAGGCAGGGCTGGAAGTGCTACAGAGTGCGTCGTTAGAGGAAAGTAAAAATCTTGAGATCTTGTTGGTGGAGTTCCATACTGATAGATGGCTGGGTTTTGTTTATTGTTCTGGTTTTTGTGTTGGCTTTGGGAAAGGGAACAGTGATAAAAGTGAAAATTGTGATTTTGTTTCAGTTTTAGTGAGTCTCTATAAAAGGACTATTTAACCTTGTACCTCTTTTTATTCTTTGCTACCTCTGAGACACAAGTGCCCAAAGTGTAAAGCTGAGATAAGTCAGTGGCGGATCCAGACCTTTAGATAAGGGGAGGGGGGAGGGTCCGGTCTGAGAAAAGGGGGGACACGGTCTCAAAAAAATTTTTTTCAGCCCTTTGGGCCTCATTTTGGTCTAAAAATAAGGGGGGTGGGGTCCCCGGGCCCCTCCCCTAGATCTGCCAAAGAAAGTAAGGTCTGGAACCAAAACCAAGAATTTTCCAACTATTTTCTTGGATTTACACAATTTTACACAACTTTCCTTTAACACCTCTATTATGTAGACACTTAACTTTGGAGCCTAAGATTTCAAGTTTCCAGCTACGCTAGAGCGATTTTCGTATGACCTTGAAATGAAACGCACGAACAAAACAGAAACAACAAACTAACGGAAATAGAGCGATTTCATTGGTTTATCGAACGGATACAAACGCGCGTGGCTTTTGATTGGTTAAGCGAACGGTCAGGTGAAAAAACGTCCTGCCCGAGAACTTTCTAGAAATCAATCAATACTTCGCTTTGACGTCATACTGCAGTCACTGCAACACTATTGGCCAATTCAACAATGCCTTCGCCATATTAGGGATTTCTTGGCGGGAAAACGAAGAGTCCATGTTTTGATCTTTTCATCCATTGGCTGATAAAACAAGTAACAAACACTTGCCGAAACCATTTTTCAAGGTCATACGAAAGTCGCCCTATTGGTACTTAAGGAAGTTGAGAATGCGTAAATCTCGGAATTTAATGCCCTTTCTCATATTGGCGTATTGAAACCTTGGAAATAATACCCCGCGAAATTACTCTCTAGAAACCTCTATTAGAGCCATTTTCGTATGACCATGAAATGAAAGCGCGCGAACAAAACAGAAACGACAAACGAACGGAAATAGAGCGATTTGATTGGTTTATCGAACGTACAGACAAACGCGTCTGGCTTTTCATTGGTTAAGCGAACGCTCAGGTGAAAAAACTTCATGCCCGAGAACTTTCTAGAAATCAACCGATACTTCGCTTTGACGTCATACTACAACATGATTGGCCAATCGAACAATGCCTTCTCCATATTAGGGTTTCTTTGGCGGGAAAACAAAGAGGCCATGTTTTGATCTTTTCATCCATTGGCTGATGAAACAAAGAACGAACACTTACCGAAACCTTTTTTCAAGATCATACGAAAATCGCTCTAAGCAGACACTAAACCCGGTCCCGAAATTAACGTCTTCTATTTCCTTTTATAACGAACTCCTATTCAGCGGACACCTCTATGAAGCGGACGCGGACACAAAAATAAATCGTATTTGGCTACTTTCTATTGTTAAAAATCTCTATTAAACAGACACCGGACTGAATTGACAACAGTAGTATTGGATTACGTTCTTGAAATACGTACTGTAGTCGATTTTAAAATAAAGATAAATAAAGACATTGAACCTCTATTGAGCGGACACCCTGTAATAAGCCGACACTTGAGCCCCTTTTAAACTACGGAAAAAATAGGTCCGGACTCATAAAAAAGTTGGTACAGACCAGATATTTTTGCCGTGTAAACCGTCCGTACCATGTTTTCATGAAATGGATCCGTAATCGCTTTTTTTTGGTTTGGGGGCCATAGCCGCGCCAGCTATGGCCCCAAAACAAAAAAAAACGAGTCCGGATCCCTTTTGCTGTTCGAAAGCGCTGTGTAAACGCATCTTCGTTCCGTAACATCTTCTTCATGTGAGCCTCCGTGCTTTCTGGTGGTTTCGAGCAGTTTTACTCAGTATTGCACTTTTCAATCATAATCCTAATCTGATTGTTACCAGTGTAAACGGTTAAAAAAAATTGGTCCGGACCACTTTTTAAAGGGTCGGGACCCGGTTTTTTCTGTAGTGTAAATGGGACTTTGAGAAGGTCCCGAAGGTGTCCGCTTAATAGAGGTTTTACTGTACCAATAAGGTATATGCCAGTGGCGGACCCGGACCTTCAGATAAGGGGGAAGGGGGCCCGGTCATCCGGACCATGAGATAGGGGGGGGGGGGGTCTCAAAAAGAATTTTTTCAGCCCTTCGGGCCTCAGTTTGGTAAAAAAAAAATAAGGGGGGTGGGGCCTGAGTCCGCACCTTCCCCGGATCCGTCACTGTATGCAATCAGTGCTTGGGGAATTGAACAGTTAGGAAGTACTTTTGGTTCCTTTTCCTTCTTTTGTGTTCTATGAAAGAAGCTCCCGGTCATGTTCATAACCGCCAGGGAAAATGTTAATCCCCCGCCTTCGATGACATCCATGCTTTGTCCGTAGGGTTTTCATATCTGCAGGCTGTCTGGAGACCTTTCCGGCATAGCAAACCTATTAACGGCCAAACCTCCATTTCAGCCAGGAGTCCATAACGTGTTTAAGCTCTTGTCAAGGGTGACAAGAAAATTGCTGGATGTTTACCTTGTAAGTGTTTTACTTACTTTCCATCTCCTACTTTACCAATGGGTTTTCTTTCGGGCTTCATTCCACTGACGACATTCTGCAAGTTTTCAATCCTAGCATCCACGTGCAGCATCTTATCCATAAGTCCCTTCTGCTTAATGTGAAGCTGTCGTCTTGAGTATTTTTTCACCTTTCCTCGCTTCTTCATCTTACTTTGTGAAATTGATAGCGGAATGGTCTCCGTGTGTTTGGACCCTGCTCCCAGGATAATCATCATCCCCCCCTGGGGCAGTCCTGCATTGGCTATGGACTTCCGTCCCCCTTGTTGAAAGGCTGACACTTGAGGGGTTATGGGTGGGAATAGGGTGGATTCCTGTAGAAGCGGGAATAAATCATTAATCATTGCTCTAACACATAGAGTACAACCAGAAGCAATAAAATCTCTTATGCAGGTGTTCTTAGCTAATCGTCAAATCGTCACGGGGGGGAGGGGAAGGACCGTGAAGAAGGTGTAAGTGTGCGTTGGAGCCAGGTTTTTTTAAGGTAATTATCGATCATTTCCAATTCAAATGCTGACATTTTACTTTTAGAAATTTTTTGGGGAGCCAGGGTTCCATAATCGTTCCCCCGTACTGTTACAATATTGCACTTTTTCTCTGTTCGTGACGCATGTAAGTTGTGTAAGGGTTGATTTCCACTGTCGCGTAATATTTACGCTCAACTTTTACGTTTACGCGCGACCTTTGATACATAGCCCTTATTATATTAACGTGCGTAAAACTAACGCGCCTACGCACGTAAAAATTACGTGACAGTGGAAACCAACCTTAACTACGCCAATGGCGTATTTTTTCAATTGTTAATATCTTATAAAGGTAATTTACTCAGGGTAAATACTGTCAATTTCACGTAAACACAGAAGAAGGCTTACAACTTCGTCGTGCGGATGTGATGTCGTGGACTTTTTTAGCCTGTGTAATATCTTAAAAGACAATAAAGGCACCTCAAAGAACATGACTGGTTTTCTTGTTTTTTTATCATATTCTAAGCGGCGCGCTTTAACTGTGACGATGGTGATTTTATTCCTACCAACATTAACGTTAACCTTACCTCGGTTGTGATAGCATCATTGTCCCTGAAATGAAAATCAAAGCTTATGAACAGGGTACGGACGCTTAGAATATGAATACGAATCGTAAGAAAAGTGTGAAAGCTTCCAAGGGTGGATTTCCACTGTTAAGTAATCTTTACGTGGGTACTTACGTAAATATTTGGCGCGTAAATGAAAAAGAGGCAATACTTGTAAGCTCGCGAGTAAACGTAAAATTTGAATCTCACTTAACTTTTACGTTTACGGGTGGCCTTTCATACATCGCCTCTAATTCTTACGCAAGTAGATTTTACGCGCGTACGCACGTGAAAAGCACGCGACAGTGGAAATCTCCGCAGGCATCACTGTCCTTTTTTAGAAAACGGGTAGGAGAATGGGGAGGGAAGGAGGGTTGTCCTTTTCTTACGGTCAGTGTAACCGTTACAAAAGGAGGTACTACTATATCAATGGCAGTTTCGTCAATACCTTTCGTCAACCGTTGGAAGCATCTGAAAAAAGAAGCAAAAAATAGTCATTCAATTTCCTCCTAAACTATTCGAAAATACCAGGAGAAATACTAAAAAATGTTCAAATAACGGAGGAGACTCAGGAGAGTATACAGGGAATTGGAACTAGAATAGAATCGAGGCTTGTTTTAGAGGGCGAAGACTGATTTTGCATCAGTGATAAAAAGCGGAACCCGGAACTCCACTGAAAGCTAAAAATAAGTCAACAAATGAAAAGAACATTTGATAGAGCGATTTTCGTATGACCTTGAAATGAAAGCGCGCGAACAAAACAGAAACGACAAACGAACGGAAATAGAGCGATTTGATTGGTTTATCGAACGTACAGACAAACGCGTCTGGCTTTTCATTAGTTAAGCGAACGCTCAGGTGAAAAAACTTCATGCCCGAGAACTTTCTAGAAATCAACCGATACTTCGCTTTGACGTCATACTACAACATGATTGGCCAATCGAACAATGCCTTCTCCATATTAGGGTTTCTTTGGCGGGAAAACAAAGAGGCCATGTTTTGATCTTTTCATCCATTGGCTGATGAAACAAAGAACGAACACTTACCGAAACCTTTTTTCAAGGTCATACGAAAATCGCTCTATTTTATAGATTAGAGTCTAAGGGACGGGGGGGGGGGGGGGGGGGAGAGAGAAAACTCTCCCTTTTTCTTTTCCCACCCTCCTCTTTCGACTCACGCAGGCTTACAGATAAGAATTGGGGTTTCTGTTTGTCTTTCTTTTTATTATTATTTTACGGGCTGTTCGGGGTTGTTCCAGAGTGTGTCGGGGTGTTTCATTAATCCGGGTTAAGTAGATACCGGCTTCTTTCGGAATAATACCTTCTTTCCAACTATGGGCACTTCATCTTTTCTTTCCGGCTCGTGAAGGTGAAGAGTGGCCCGCTGGCTCTGAAAGATGTTTTATATGATTTTGTTAATAGCGTAAATATTTTGTAGTAGAAGGGAAGGTGTAATGTGGTCAACTTCGTTCCCAGGGTTCTTTCTCTTCCTCCTTTCTCGAGGGAGAAAGAGAGAGAACCCTGGGAACGAGGGAATCACGTCCCTTGTACCACTTCTGACGTCATCAGTTTTCATAGGTAACTTCAGGTCTCGAAAAAAACTTGAATTTAAGCTTGTCCTTTGAGTAAGGAGCTCCAACATTTTTCTTTCTCGATACCACTTTTTGCTTGTCTCAGTTAATGATTTTGTTAGAGTGTGACTTACCAGGGGCAAGTACGCTTTAAAAATTACTTGCCGGGCAAGAAAATCTACTTCTGCCGGACGACCAGACGGGACTTTTTTCGACCCGAGGCCTCGGCGGATAACCCCCCTTTTCGATCTGCTTAATTCTTCATATCCTACTCAGCCTCATTCATTAATTGCTAATTAACAGAAAGAAAAAGCGACCTACGCTGATGCTGAAGACATCCAGGCCCTGAAACATTAGTTTTAACGTTTTATTCATACCTCTCTAAAATCGTTCCACACCTTGTAGTATTTCCCATACAGATCTATCTGTAAAGCAAATAAAATAAAACAAAATAATCCTTTCAGTTAGGACATGCGGGATTCAGAGAGAAATGCTAAAAAATAACTGACAGATATCATAAATATTTCCTTCCTAGCTGGAATGAGCTTTGAGACCGTCTTGAACTAAAATATAATCGCACTACATAATTTTACAATACCTCGTCTTGCAGTTGGTAACTCAGTACCTGAGCTGTGGATTGTATTGCTGAAAAAAAAAAAAACGAAAATGTAAAAGAACCCGAAGTTATAGCACCTTCTGCTCGTGTCTTTGAATTATATTTGAACTAAATGAGGGTCACCAATAGGTTTTTCGGGATCGGGATTTCCCTTATTTGAAGCTCGGGATTCGGGATTTGAAAGCAAAATCGCGGCGAGATTCGGGATTGAAAGTATACGCGAGAGGTGGGATGCCAAAAATAACCCTCGGGATTACGGGATTGAAGAACCCTATTGGGGACCCTTCTAAATCGCCCCAAGTAACGGAATCCAAGACAGTCTTGGATTCTGGATTTTGCTGTTGTTTCCGGATTAAGGAACTGGATTCTGGATTTCTTTTCAGTGGAATTTGGATTCCGGATTCCAGTCGTTAGTCTTGAAGCTTATATTAATAGGCTTCCTTCAACTACTAGTGAACTAAATTCATGGCTGAGTGCAGAGTGAGCAAGATCAGAAAATTAAACGACAGATCGGCTATCAGTGAGATAATTCTTTAAATTTTTTTTAAAAACAGATATAGAAGAAGAGTTAATTAGTGAAACAGGCAACGATTTCCAGATTTTAGGTCCTCGGTAAAGGATACTGAATTGCTTCTTATTTGTTCTACAAAAACGAGGTCTATACTGAGAGGCTAGTCGAGTTTCGTATTGATGGACTTGATTACTACTTAAGAACAAGTCATGAAAGCTATTAGGCCCTCTCTCTCTCTCTGTCACGCAACGCTGGCGTTGCATGACACAGAGAGAGGAGCCAGAACTGGACTAGGAGCTGTATTCCAGATCCCAGAACCCAGGATTCTACATTCCTCGAGCACCAATTTCCCAGACTCCGGGAATCCGGATTCTCTTAGTTTGGGCAAACTCAAACTCAGGTCAGACTTCCCAGTTCATTACTCTGATCACTTCTAAACAAGTTGTTACTGAAGATTGCAATGGGTGCCGATGTGTCTAACCTACTGTTAAATTAACTAGTTTATTCGTTAGGAGCTAGGACCCGGGGAGTGGATCCATCGTCTGTTTTAGTTGCGGTCTGTGTTATATATGATCATCAGTGGCCAGCCGGCCGGCTTCAGTTGAGAACATAACTTTTCTAAATATTTGACGCCTTAAAACAGATCACGAAGTTTATTATCACGCTTTTAAACTCCTTTGGAAATTTGCTTTTGCTAACAGACAGGAACATCATTGAAAGCACAGTCCGCAATCCAAACAAAGGATGGTAAACCTGTGCTGTTTGCTGTAAAAGGGTTTTAATGCCAAAATATTACTTATCTGTATGATACTGTTTATTACGTTTTGATAGGCCACAGTTAATAAAGTGGAATGGCTATGAAGCCCGACAGAATTCTTTGTTATTTGTTTTTGTTCGCTTTTCTGGACCTGACCGTGCACAACGCTCGATAGCATTCCTATCATTTTGAACTTACTGACCGATAGAAACATCGCATTAATTTACTCAGTCACAATTTTGTGAACAAAAAGCAAAGGATTGTGCTGGTCAGGGAGCTTCCAACATAAACTGCAGCACTGTTGTTTCCATCTTTGATGTTTACCAGCTTTCATAGCCAGTCTCCTCAACTAACTATGGATAGGATTTACAAAATGGAGATGACAACATTTACTCACTATCAATGGCGTGTTGCGCCATAACTTTGATTTGCTCCTTTACTTGATCCTCTGAGGGTATCCCCCCGCAATCCTCAGCGATATTCTTGACTTCGTGCACCAGGTGCGAACAGCCTCCTCCCTTGTGGGGCTGTAGAGAGTGAACAAAGTTATATAATGTGGACCACTTGCTTTTCTTGATGAACGCTGGATCAAACACCTCGCTTGCCTCCATAGGAACCTCACTCATTCGCCTTACAGCCCCTATCGTTGCCTCCGACATCCCCTCGACTTCCTTGTCTGTAGCTGATTCGTGCACACCACCTCCAACTGGTTGATCTGCTGGGAAAAGAGTATTTACGCGAGCTGTTGGTGGTACTTGTTCCGTGGTCTCGGTTGTGACACGGTGGTCTGTCACGCTAAACGCTGGATCAAACACCTCACTTGCCTCCATAGGAACCTCACTCATTTGCCTTACAGCCCCTGTCATTGCCTCCGACATCCCCTCGACTTCCTTGTCTGCAGCTGATTCGTGCACACCACCTCCAATTGGTTGATCTGCTGGGAAAAGAGTATTTACGCGAGCTGTTGGTGGTCCTTGTTTCGTGGTCTCGGTTGTGACACGGTGGTCTGTCACGCTAAACGCTGGATCAAACACCTCGCTTGCCTCCATAGGAACCTCACTCATTTGCCTTACAGCCCCTGTCATTGCCTCCGACATCCCCTCGACTTCCTTTTCTGCAGCTGATGCGTGCACACCACCTCCAGTTGGTTCATCTGCTGGGAAAAGAGTATTTACGCGAGCTGTTGGTGGTCCTTGTTCCGTGGTCTCGGTTGTGACACGGTGGTCTATCACGCTAGTGTCTGCATCTTTCTGATCTGTCACACCCTCACTGATGCTGTCCTCTTTCTTTCTTCCAAGCAACCCCTCTCCTGTATCGAGAAGCGGCAATTTAGAGTCCCTCCTTATAGTTCCCCTTCTTTCCAAGTGTAATGACGGACGGCGTTTTTTGCTGGCGGTTATACTCTGTCTTCTGTGATCGCCTGACATGAGAGCTCTGATAGCTGCCGCTCTGTCCAGCTGAACAGAAAAAAACGAAGATTTAACTTTATTCGGCCGTTTTAACACCCAAGAGACAACATCGAATTATTCCAACCAGACGGGTTATCCATCGGATAATTCGCGTCAGACCGATAATCCGTCTTAATCAATTGCCCCTTTATCCTCTCTTTGTCTTAGTAATGGTAACAGGACTGAGTGGAGTCCAATTCGGTCATTAATCATACGAGTGATTAACATAATCGGACGACTGCGTAGCGGGAGTCTGATTTGTTTAATCACGAATATGATTACAGACCGAATTGGACGACACGAAGTTCTGTTACCAATTAATCATAACTTTAACAAAATTTATGTAAAACCTGGACAGTTTTTCTTCTGGGTGAATTGATCCGTCTTACATCCGTCTGGCAGGATCCGTGTATTTTAGCTTATTTTGACGCAGTCTGAAGACGGATTACCTCTCTGAGGCAGGTTATCCGTCCAGTGTAAAAACAACCATTAAATCACCCAAAAAGTTCTGTCTTCAAATTTGCGTCCATCATTCCTTCAAAATTCGTTTTTTTTCTTAGAAATTATCACTCGATCCAGTATTTCATCACAATAGTCTGTCCAAATACTCCGCCACGTATGCCCAGGCTCCTATTTTCAACATTTTTTATTTGATGTTGATAGGTATTGAAACACTGTGTCTTGTATTGTGTTTGATTTAGAAGTTACGGCGTTTTCGTCAGATGAAGTGTTTAGCAATCAAGACGTTATAACGTACCTGCACGTTGGGGTCCTCTGTCTCCAGCATCTCCAAGGCGTCCTCACCCAGGTTTGTTTCAGTTAATAAACGTGTGGTCTTGGCTGTAAGAAAATAAAAACAACCGCCCAGTTACTTAAGGTTCTTAATTAGGCCAACCAAAAATGCCATTCGTTATGTGTAAAAATGCATGGAACACGTACCTCCTTGCTGAACAATATCAAACCCGTATTCTACAAAACCAGATATTTCATCGCACAGTCGATCTGCCTGTACAGGAAACGGATGGAGAGACGGATGCACTGGTTTAGAGTATACACTAACAATGAGGGTTTATATAGGTAATTATACGACTTTTTTTTTCAATTTAGTGTTTTTATTATTTCCAGAAGTGTGTTTTTCAAAACGTTTCAAAATTGGGGGAAAGCAATTTAAGCTTTCGGAAAACACACGACCGCAAATAAATTTCAGATTAAACGAGAAAGCCGTATGATTACCCCTTAATAATATACGCGAAAGCAATTACCGGCAGTCAAGATGAATTAAGCCTGTTAATAACGGCCACCCTCGAGACCCTAGGAACTCTCTGCTCATCACGACAAGTAGTCATAGCCATGTTAAGGTTGGACATGAGTTGCGGCTGCTGATTGGTTCTTATATATTTATATTGTTTATCAGCCGATCACAGTTCTCCATCCTCTGAGGTTTTGCGTTTTATTTCCTTATTTTGCACTGTGTTTAGTAAAAACTGTATTGCTGTCAGCCAATCAGATTCAATAAGCATAAGTATCAATATCGGTAAGAAACGACTCGGAAACCCCTCACTTCGTCGCTAAGAGCGAACAGGTGGGTTGAAAACAAAAAGGAATATATGTTTCTGGGAAACTGCCCACCTACCCCTCCCCTAAGCCAACATTAACACTTAATTCTCACTTAGGGCTTCTCACTTTTGGCTTTGGGGAGGGGTAGGTGGGCAGTTTCCCAGAGACCTATAATGATCCTCAAAAAGTCTAGGAACCGTAAAACGGTCTATTTTGCTACCTACTTCCTCCTTAATAAACATCATGGCCGCCTTTGTTTCTTGTTCCAGCATACTGGGAGCTATTCCTTCCATGATGCTTTCAGCCAGTGATCGGCGTCTTCCATGCGGCTGTCGTCCTATAGAGTCCCTGTGTTGACTGATGCGCTCAGTGGCCTTGCGGTCATAGTGAGAGGTCTGGGTTTTCTTTTAATAAAAACACGATAAGATTAGATATTGTTACGACCATACCTACCGTAAATCCTCTTTAAGCCCCACCCGGCGGGGCTTATCTATTTCAGAGGGGCGGCTTAATAGAGATGGGGGGGGGGGGGGGGGGGGGGCTTAACTGATTTAGCGAAGATGATGATATCAATTCTCCACAAAGACCTAGAACGCAAAGTGGAAACGCTTAAGCAAATGAAGTTGGAAGATCCAAAACAAAATCGAACTTCCAGCACATGAATAAAACTTATTGGATCAGTCTACATGAAGTGCTAGGGTCATGATTATTTATTTCAGAATAAGAGGGAGGCGATGGGAGCTTTAATAACGTTCTTCCCCTGAAAGGGGGGCTTAATTGAGAGGAGTGGCTTAATAGAGGATTAACGATAACTCGAATAATCAGATGAATAAGTTACCCTCTCGAGAGAAAACAATGGAAACACTGTTATTCTCTTATGATTGGACAACCCTATCCTTGCACCGCGTTTTCCCAGGTCTTCTCTGTCCGGTTCATTTCGTTTTGCTCCTAAATAGTGATCAGAGGGTCTAAGTTCCATATAGATCTAAAATTCGATGTAGCAGTTGTTTTTACATTCAGGGGTGTAAAGTGACAGGTATCAGTAAAGCGATCGATGCTGGAGATGAGGCTGAAAACAATGCCATAGACTATAAAAAAACTATTTCCGGGGTAAAGAAGTTTGACTACCTGGCTACCTTAACTTATCTTCCAACAGTTACTTTTTGCGCCCAATTTAAAGTGCAACATCAAGCCCTTACTTTATCTGCTAGCGTGACCATCCTCGCTTCTCTGACTGTCACGTAAGGTGCTTTCTCCTCCCTACACTCGCCCACAACCAAGTCAAGTGTTTTACGTTTCGACCCTCCTCGTTTGTCTTCCTTCTTCTTCTGCGGTTTCTTCGTTGCTTTATCTTCCTCCTCAGTAATCTCATCTTCCTCTTTTTTATCTTCTTTCTTTACTTGTGCGGCCTGTTTTCGCTTTCTTGGTGACTTAGCTTGTTTTGGTTTTGGATTCTTTGCTGGCACTGCTAACTTGGAAGTCTTCGTTGACTTCTCTTTTATTTCCTCTTCCCCAGAATCTGTATAGTGTTCTGTGGAGTCCTGCGGTGGAGTGTCCACTGTTTCGACAGAAACTGAAACCGGGCCCCTAGTAACTAGAGTTTTAAAGATTGTATATATAGAAAGCGTCAGATTATAGCATGCGTTCTCTTCGACTCCAAGACTTAAGGAATGCCGATCGAGTTCTGAATCAAAACAAAGCGTGTTGCCAGGTTTCTTTTACCACGAGTATACGGCAGGTTTCACGAAAAGCTACAAAATACTACTTCAATATGAGCAATTCAACTTTATTACAGGAAAATTTAACCTATATTTAGTTAAAATCCCTGTTTTCTGCAGCCCATAATTATATCAAAAGATTCCAGAACGAGGTAAAGGTAAGGTACTCCCGAATGGTAAATCCTTTAATTTTGGCCTTCAAATCTTAATAAATTGCTCTCGTGCTACCAAGAATCTGTTCATCATGATAATTTCCATTAAAACCAAGCAAGTTTTGCGTCAAATGTAGGTGGACTTTCAGTCTCGCCATCATGCAAAGGCTAAGGTACTTAGCCCGCGAGCACCAGAGATAAGAGAAAGCATAAAGAGTAAGCAGTTGTTACCTTCAATAGTTGATTTCCCCTCACATTTCAGTCTCTCCTCCTTCACTTCCGATTCAGCCAATGCCAACTCAGATTTAACATGAATAATTTCCTGAAAGAATGAAATATGTTCACTTTAAATGCATGCAAAGAGGCAGAGAATAGCTTGCGAGTACAGCCCTGTCTCCTCTCTCCGTGATTGGTTCCGAATAGCAGACATCTTACTCGCGAAACGTCTCTAGCAGAGAAGAGCAAGGGCGGGGGGGGGGGGGGGGGGGGGGGGGAGGGGGTGTCTGTATTTGCAAGCTAAGGCAGAGAACTGGGAGACAGTCCACCCAAACCTCCCCTAAGCCAACATCTGGGAACTAAGTGTTAATGTTCGCTTTTGGGAGGGGAGGGTGGGCAGTTTTCCAGAAACGTATAATGAGCCTAGAAACGATAGGACGATTTTGATTTTTTGGCCTATCGCCAAGGTTTCGTGGGTTCTGTGTCCAAAGGGTCCCCACTGTATCCCATCACTGGAAACTAATTTAGTTTACAGATACTTAACTACCAAGTGATAAAATAGTGTCTTATCTCATACGACACGCATCCCGTATACTGCTAATTTCAGGGCTTCGGAATGTCGACAGCGGCTTGTCTGTTGACAATGAATCATTTTAGCGCAACTATGTGCTTTCCTTGCAGTCTATAATTAAAAGATGGTAATTTTTAAGCGCCATGAAACGAGAAAGATGAAATGGTCCTTATGACACCAGCGTAGAAGTCTTTTAAAAATGCATTATTTCATAAAATTGGCCCAGTGGTTATCTAGTAGACTGGACCTGTACGGTAGCTGATGGTTGGCTAACAACACCCTTATTAGTCGAGCGTTGCTTGAGCAGCGCGAGACTCTTAAAATGCAGTCGTTTTTTTTTTTTTTGTCGGACCTAGTTTGTAGGCCCCGCGTTCCTAGCGAAGACCGTGGAAACTGGGGATAAGAATCGTGACGACTTTCATTGTATGGAAATGATCTCGTGATGAGAATGCGGTTTATTTTCGGCGATGACTGAAAAGACGCGTACAAGTTTGGCAATGATGTAATTATCCTCGAATGGAGGTCCTTGATTTTCGTGCAATTATGCACGACATGCAGGCACTTTAAAAAGGAAATATCCCCAAGCAGGATGAGAAAATATTATAGCTGGGAAATCCTCAGGATTTTGTGGCTTTTTAAGGCGTTACGTTTCTCAGAATATTGTCGCAATTACAGGAAATGTACAGTTAAATAGATTCACTTTGTTTTATGTATTTAATTGATAGATTTTCGCAGTTGTTAAGAGATGTTAAGTCGCGCTGCACTTCATAAATACTTGAGATATCAAGTATCCACTGTCACGTAATTTTTACGTGCGAACGTGCGTAGTGCGTTCGCAAATAAAATAAAGGCAATGTATGAAAGGCCGCACGTACAATTATGTAAGCGTAAAAGTAGAATCTCGCTTAATTTGACGTTTAATCTCAGTACTTTATGTCATACCTCTATTTGATTTACGTGATTAAAACTAACGTGCGTTAACGTGCGGAGCCAAAAACGCATCAGTGGAAATCCACCCTAACGTGTCACGGATGTGTTTATACGGGTCTTGCAGCACTTCATGTCCACAGAATAGAAATCCCATATCGAGCTTTTCCGGAACGGGTTGGTCCAAGAATTCTATAGCTTGAAAGTGTTGATTATTTTGGAACAACTGATCACTTCAGTGGTCGAAAAAAAAAAAAAAGAATAATCTTAATGAGCAAAACTTCAAGGTTTACTGGAAAATCAGGATCGAGGATCGAGAAATCAGGGATCGAGGATTGGTTAAAAAGAACTTGAAAATAAAATAAATAAATAAATCGTGGATCAGTGGTGATGTGGGCCACAGACTGTAGATAAATTTCACAGAACATAACCTCGTTCTCTGTCACCTGAACACTAAATTCAAGTAAACTAATCCGAGTCTGTCCGAGTCAGTGATCGTTTTGACGAGAAAGAGAAATTTTCCTGGAAAATGAAACGCTTTATCCCGGTGATACTGTAATACAAGAAAAAACTTTAACAGTTTTTAATTTTTAAGTGTACATTTGCTTTCAGTACTCCTTATTTTTCTTGTAATTGTTGTATGCACGACCCCACCAGCAATGCTGATCTTTTTATCGTGCCGTAAACTACGGTTCTTAGCTACCCACCTACCTATCTATCCATCTGTCTATCTGTCTGTCTGTCTGTCTGTCTATCTATCTGTCTATCTGCCTATCTATCTATCTATCTATCTATCTGTCTATCTATCTATCTAAAATGAATGCTGTGTACAACTCTAAACAATGTACTCTGAGACTGTACGGAGACATTAAAAGTAGATACTAAGCAGCTATGGAAAATGTCATTACTTTCACGCGATATTGATATTTTATAAAACGGACAACAAATTCAGCAGGAATACGCGCGAACTGAATTAACTGTGTGTTGTATAAGGTTCTGTTAAACTTGCACTTTGTTCCTGTGCTGAACATATACTGTACCGAGCCGTTTCTTGGTCCGGTACAAAGAAGCTATGTATATTTATACTGACAGAGTCATGGGCCCCTGATACCGATAAAAATCATCGTTCAATTTTTCGAGTGTAAAATCCCTGAAAGAGTACTCCTCAATGGAGCAATATCAATATGTAGAAGGTTTTCAAAGGCTTCACACCGGTTTGAGGCTAAGATGTGGGGCCTGTCTCTCCTTGCAATTTTTTCTACTTTTTAAGTATATACATTATGACATACAACACTCGTTTTGTATTCCAAACGAAAAAGTAGTATAACAGCCCCGGTTGCTTTACTCCAAGCACGCGAGACTCAACGCTACTCAGAGCGTTCTTGTTTCTAAATTGGCTTCCATGAATTTTGATCCATTTTTAATTAATTATTTGAATAATTATTTAGTAGCTTACACCACGTAAGGGAATGCGAGATAGTCTTGGTTTCTAGATTCCACACAGTGGATTCCGGATTTCAGAGTCTGGATTCCTTTTCAGATAAAATTGCATTCCTGATTCCAATAGTTAGTGGGAGTCCGGATTCCTCGAGCTGAATTCCAAAGCCCAGGGTTGTTTTCCATTTATAACAAAATTCCGGAAATTTTGGTTGGGAATTTTCGTTCGGTAAGAACGGTACGTGTCGTTTACCATTTGCCTAAAATTTCTGGATTGTCGCGTCGTGCTAGACTGGATTCTAGTTGCAACATGTAACTGATACGAAACTCAAGAAACTTGTAATTGGTAAACGAATTTCCTTTCGGAACGTTCCAACCGGGAACACGGGACTACCTTTTCAGAATTTCTGCTTGTCCCGGGAATTTTCCAGTGGGACGAACCAAAAAAGCGTTTACCATTTATATCCCAACCAGAATTTCCAGGAATTTGTTGTTAATGGTAAACAACCCAGGATTCCGGATTTCACATGCAAAAATTTCGCGGATTCTAGAATCCGGATTACCTGACATGGGGTAGCCTGCGACCGCTGACGTATTTCCGGTCGTTGCGGAGAGGAGCGATAGACATGGGGTGAGTTAGAAGCTAAATTTCAAGTTACCTTCTTACTGGAAGTCAGCTGTGCTCTCAGTTTATTCATTTCATCTTTTAACCGTTCGATGACTAGCTCTTTTCTCTTTAATTCATCCTGTTTGTTGACAAGCTGTGCCTTGTGCGAAGGACATTTTGGACATTCCTTGACAACCTCAACGTTACGCGGATCGGCCGGTGCACTTGGCTGCTGTTCATCAGTGCTTGAGGCAACTGTAGGCTGCTTTGAAAGTGAAATCAACTCAGTACCATTACGATACGTTAATCAAGACTACAATAGCGACAGCGAGAACGTTAAAATAAAAAGTTTCAATTTTAATATACAAAACAACCGTACATGCACTTGGATCAAACTGTCCTCCAACATGGAAGCTCTGTTTTATAGAGGGGGTGAGAGCAGAAAGTCAGATTTTCCTATTTCTCTAAAAGTCAAGTCCAGGAAAATGTGTCTGTATTTTCGATTTAAACAGAGCTAGCTGAAAAACAGCAATAATATCGGAAAACCCTCCGGCTCCCGGGGGGGGAGGGGTACTCCCTTATAAGGGCTTAATGGGGACGTGCGGCCAGCCAGGGTATGTTTTACGGGATTTTTGTCTTAAACAGGGTATCGATTTTATCATTTTTTGTCTTAATCAGGGTATCGATTTTAACAATTTTTGTCTTAAAGAGGGTATCTTTTCTTGGACGATAAACAGCCTGCGCGTACGTTCTACGAATGCCTTAAACAGGGTATCAAAAATCGAAATTCTGTCTTAAACAGGGTAGGAAAATCAGCGATTTTTGTCTTACACAGGGTTAGAGTATGAGGAGCCGGGCCGCACCTCCTCACCCAAGGATATATCGAGTACCCCCCCGGGCTCCGGCTATTCGCTCTACCAGAAAGGTCTCTTAGCCGTCTCTTCATTGGTCTCTTCAGTATCATGGGGTATTTCCGTGAAATAAGATACCAGAAAGCGCATTTGTTCAAGTATATGGGAAACCCGTCAAAATGGTTATAATCTGGTTGCTTACTTGTAAACCATCTATTCATATATTCCTTGATCGGATCGTCGGCACCCTGACTGCCCTAAAGTTATTCAAAGGCATTTTGTGTTTTTAATATACCGTAAAAGTCCGAAAATAAGCTCCTCCATGTATAAGCCCCCGAAACCGGTACCGCAAAAAACCCTCCGTTAAATCGTCCCCCCAAATGTAAGCCCCCCGGGGGGGTGTACTTGGAAAATATCCTCAAATACAAAGTACAACAAAGCAAAACGGTAAATTTACCTCCAACTATACGGCTAGCCCAATCGATTTTGAAACGCAAATTTCGCTCCGTAGATAAGCCCCTCCGAATATAAGTCCCTCCAAAAATGTGCCCCTCAAAAAAGGCCTTTGAAAAATATAAGTCACGGGGCTTATTTTCGGAATTTTAGGGTAACGTTAAACTCGAGGTGTCACACCAGGTACAAATCAAAATGAACATCTTTAGGGTTTAATTCTTTGCGTCTTATTCTACTTGAAACAATCCGATCAGGGCAAATATCTTTATTGCGAAAACGTCTTGCTTACATACCTCTTTAGCGCTTGGAAGAGAAGCTAACTTCTTTTGCAGTTTCCTGTTTTCCTAAAACAGAGGGTAACATGGTTAAATCCTTTACAAATCGTTGCCGTCGATTACTATTTCCAAATATTTCCGCGGCGTTTTCACCTACCAGTTTATTTTAATCGATTTAGAACGATTTTGGCGCGAAGTCAGAATATATTTTAAGTCACATAGACCTAAAAATGATATGTTTGACCTTTGAAAGACGTTTATGTATGGTACTTCGAATGCGCTCATAGACGGAGCAAAGATTCCATTTTCGTGGGAAAAAGTGCTCTAAAATGTGTCTAAAACTAAACCGATCCGTTAAAACGCCGCGACAAAGGCCTAGTGTGAGAGTTGCTCGCTCACGTATGGGTTCCTGTGATGATGATAAACCGTTAACATATACCCGTAGGGAGAAAGACAATTAAGAGCAAAATTTGTGTTACCGTGGAAAAAGGCACTCGAAACTCTCAAATTAAAACGAAAAGCTCATTAGAACTTTCTGTATGTCATACCAGTACCCTCACTCACCTCCTCAAGATGAAACACCTTTTTCCGTTCATCACGAACTTGAGCCTGCAGGATGTTAGTGGTAGTCATATTCTCGCGGCCAACTCTTCCCTGTTTGGCCAAAAAAACTGAGGTTATTTGAATGAAAGTGTCATTTACAGGACAAAACCAGAAGCAAACGAGAGGAGGGCTTAAGGGTTTCCAGAAGCCCCTTTTTCTCTCACTCTAGAAGACTTATTTACGGGCAACAATATCTAGTGTGCAAGAGCCTTCTCTTGCTCTTATGAACACTTAGTATAACCAATATTTTGACATTGATCCTGCCGGCGCTGAAATTTTTGTTCGAGCACGCGCGACGCCTGTTGCTGACTGTCCTTCTGTCTACAGATTAAAAAAGGAACGCACATCCTCGTAAAAACCCCTAAGAAATCTTTCTTCCATACATAACAAAAGTACACCTTCTAAATTACTTTACAATCATTCTTGGTTTACTAATTTTGGACGAGTTGGACCACCTTTCTCCCTTGCGAAAAGACTTCGTACACCCTGTCAGCTTGATAGCTGAGGCATAATCACTTGCTGGCACCTCCTGGGATATGTTTATTTTTGAAAAAAACAAAAACAAAAACAAAAACAAAAGCAAAAAAAGCCAGACGTAATCTAACCAGACGTAATCTAACCCCGGGGTACCCCGGCGAGTAAATTCTGCAAAGCCCTTGTTCTGGTCCCCTAAGGGAGTCAACGAATTACCGGAAGTGCGGTTCGTATTTCCAATCAGATTTATTGTCAAATTGAACAATGGCCTTTTTACAGTAAGGAGCTCAGAAGTGTGACCTCCTTTAATTAATTCACATTCTTTGATGAAGGCATTAACCAATCAGAAGTCGAGGACAGTTTCCAGCTGGTTTCTGATTGGATTTAATCTACACGAAAGAATGTGAATAAATTAAAAGCGGTCACACTTTTGGGCTCCTTACTGTAAAAGGCCAATCATGGTGCGTACTCAAATCCTGGTACTCAGGCGCTGCCCAGATCAGGGACTTAACCAGAAGTTTTATTTCGTCTTATTGAGCAAGTTATGACACAACCTTAGTGCAAATGCTTATCACTCCTATCGCTTACCTCTTCAGCTGGTTCAGTAAAGTCTATTTCTGCTCCGTCAAATTTGATTTTGTCTGCAGCATCGTTTTTCTCACTCATTACTTTGCTGAGATACTGCAAGAGAAACAGATAATGTGAGTCTCTCCGACAGTTTCATTCACGGCGTGCTCTTAACTATCCAAGAAAACCTTTGAAGACTGCGATTATTTGGACCACCTCGATAATGGCTCCTGCTACTTAAAATATCTGGCAACTCATATTAGCGGTTACCAAAAGCTGAGTCACAAATGGAGTGCCAGACCGGTCGGTCTTGCATGCCATTTAACAATTAGTCGCCGAAGGCGACGTGAATATCATCGAAGAGTCACCTAGACGAAGTCGAGGTGACTATTCGTTAATAGGGAGCTTAAGCAACTACGACGACGACGACGACGACTTCAAAAAACAATAGGTTTAATGATCAAAACAACAGCTCAGCACGTGCATTATGCTCTTTAGTACATTTCTTTGACGTCCACTGCACGACTACGACGTGAAACCTCCTAATTTGACGTTTTATGGAGGACGTGGACATACGACGACGAATTTTCCTTCCTCTTTTTAAACTTGAATAAAATCCTTAACAATTCAACTCCAGGAAAAGTCGCCTGCATTTGACATATTGAGCGAGTCCAGATAGACCCGATTAAGTCTGAAAGACCGCAAATTCATTTTTTTAGCGACGTTTTCACTGCCGTCGTCGTCGTCGTTGCTTAAGGTTCCTAATATTCACGTCACCTGAGGCGACTAGTTGTTTTAGTATTATTACATTGATGATTATTCGAGAAAATAAAATTATTGACCAATTTCCGACCCCGAAACATCAAAAAATCTGGCTGCCATTTTAAAAACTGCTAGCCTTCAATGCCATAATCACCACGCGGTGATTATAGCGGGATAAAGCGAAGCTCCTAGCCAATCACAGCGCTCTATTTTCGATAATCGTCAATGTAATTATACTAATTACGAATAATCTGATCTGGCTGGATAGTCCTGATTAATAGTGGAATTCTCCTTACGAGTGGACTGGTCTGGCGAGCCAGTTCTGACCACCTGTACGCATCCTTGACCTTACCGTCGATTGCATCTACCCGTGAACGCACGCGCTCAAAACATGTTTTCACGTGACGTCAAACTTCTGAGTTTCAGGCATCAAACTTTGAAGTTTTCCCGCCCAAGAGAACAGAGTGAACCACGAGAACACCGACTCTACCGACTTTACCGTGGGAACTTCACATTTGGGCGGGAATACTTCAAAGTTTGACGCCTGAAACTCAGAAGTTTGACGTCACGTGAAAACATGTTTTGAGCGCGTGCGTTGACGGGTAGATGCAATCGACGGTATGCTTAAAGTTGATGTATGAAACTAGGGAAAACAGGGCCTCTGTTGAAAAACAAAGGACTGAAAAAGTTCCATCACTGCAATTTTCTATCAATTTCCCTCCTAGAATTTATGGGCATTGTGTGCTGTTTGCGAGTGGATGCTGTCTTGTATCCAGACGTCTCTGAATACGTCTCTGAGTACTGAATAAATGTAAAATTAAGCAATATGTAGATTTTATGCAAAAGAAATATATCTCTTACTGGAATCATACCCCTCAACATTCACAAAAACTTCACTTTTATTAAATAAAATCAAAACGAATTATAGCCCTTCTGCCTACCTAGATCTAACAAGAAAGAACCCTTCTAGGAAAACATTAGTGAAACTGAGAATAAGCAGTCACAAACTTAGGATTGAGACAGGTAGATACGACAATATACCACTTGACGAAAGGTTATGCAATCTCTACAATTGTAACAGAATTGAAGATGAAACTCACTTTTTATTAGATTGTCCAAGTTTTTCTTCGATAAGAGATATGTTCTTCTCTAAACTAAAACCTAAAATACCATTTCTACGACTACAATCACATGAGTTCTTATTATCAAATCTGATGAATTCTACTGACTATTTTATTAACATCCAATTAATTTCATTTATATCAACTTGCTTTGAATTGAGAGACAAACTCATCTCCGGAATAATTAATCCTACTGATGGTTAGAAATAAACAATGATTAATATGTTTTCAAATTATTTTAAATATTTAATTTACAAGGAATCAATGATTAATTTCAAGTAGCTTTTGCAATAATGTAATACTTGTTATGGTCATGCAAATAAAGTTTATTGTTGTTGTTGTCTCTCGCATACGCAAAGAACGGCGGGACTCTTTCTCATGATAGAAGGCGCGATGCTTAATTGTTTCCAGTCAGGGCACCCAACGAGAATATAGTTCAAAACCACTTAAACATAGCATTGTTAAACGTCTTTTAGAATTTAAACGGTAGATATAGGCATATTTTTATCCCCTAAAAATTTTTCATCTGTTCGGATTTCCTAGCTGAAAGTCTAATGATCCGAAAATTATAGGGATCAAAACTTACCTTTTCGAAACTTTCAGCCAGAAAAAAGGCTCCCGAAAATTCTAGGTGACCTTTTTAGGGTAAAAATCCGTTAAAAATAGGCAATTATACCATTAATCTTAACTATAACAAAATTGTCAAATCTGATTGGCTATCAACTGCCCTGATTTCAGCCTTAATTGGACAGTTTAATAGGACAGTACGCGTCATGGCTAAGTAATTGGACAGTACGCGCCATCAAGCGCGCGCTTAAATGGCTTTTTTTTTCACTGCTAGCAAAACAAAATGTCGAATTTCTTGTGTTTTGATTCAAAAAACAGCCTACTATATTACAAATTTTGTTAAAGTTATGATTAATTGGTAACAGAACGTCGTGTCGTCCAATTCGGTCTGTAATCATACTCGTGATTAAACAAATCGGACTCCCGCTACGCGGTCGTCCGATTTTGTTAATCACTCGTATGATTACAGACCGAATTGGACTCCACTCAGTCCTGTTACCATTACTAATTAGATGTTCGAAAATCCTAGGAGAGGCAAGCAAGCAAGAAATTTTACAACAAATGTTCCGAAAATTCTAGATCTCAAATCGCCTTCCGAACAGATATTTTTCCGAAAATTGTCGTCGGGTGCCCCTGTCCAGTCATCCCTCTTGCTCAAAGTGTTTTTGAAGGCTGCCTCTGACGATTATAAAATTAAAATAAGATACTACCATTCTGTGCATTCTAAGAAAAGACATTAGCATCCTAAAACATGACTAAGCTTGGTTTTTTAGCGTTTCTCAGTTTCAAGAGAGAGAGAGAGAGAATTCCCCATTAACAACACCCAGGAGGAGTTGGTATCCAAGGAAAGACTTTGCGCTTAGGTTTAAATTTTACCCTGAATATAAGGCGTTCATTCAGACTCAGCGTAAAGGAATGCAAAAATAGTTGTTCTTACCTGTTTGCATTGTTTGAGCTCGTGCTGTTTTGTTTTAAGTTCGTCTTCCACCAACAACTTGTCGTTGTTCAACCGATTCTTGTCCTTTTCAAGATTCCTTATAGTCTACAAAAGAAAGACAGTGGAAGAATCACCATAAAAAGGCACTCTGATTTAAAGTGGTTTTCGCGCGATTGCGTCTTATAAATAAAATAAAAAAAACAATAACAAAATGCGCAAGCAAGCCAATGAACGAATGTTCTGGTTAATGGGTCGAAATCTTTTTTAGCAAGTATTAAGCACAGCCGCACAAACTCAAAGACAACATGAATATCAATCGTGCCAGGCTGACAGTTTTAAAACATTTAGACACAGCTTTAGCATGAGTACCTTTCTTTAAAGTGCGATGAAGAAACCTTTGCTGCAGAGACAACTGTCTTCATCGTGCTCCCCAACAAAATCACCTGTTAGTCGGGAACCGGGTAGGGATTTTTTGCGCCTAGTTTACAGTAGGGAAAAGGGTCTAGTGTAGGCGAGGGTTGTAGGGTCACCCAGAGGCACACACCCACCCCAAAATTCCTCGAGTATTTTCCCCTAATACTCACCTTCTCTTGTTTGCTCAAGTCTAGCTTTAAACTGAAAAAAAACAATAACAACAAAACAAAAAAAAGTACTTAGCAATACACTGGTGTAAATACTCGACTGATCTTGTATAGTTTAGGTCTTTAAAAGCTTCTTTGCCATTTTAATGTCGTGTTTATTTGTTTCTTTGGTGCTATTTTTTGTCCATGACACCTTTCGTAATTTACTGCATTGAATTGCATTTCCTTGTATTGTATTGTCTTTACTTTCCTTGTATTGTATTGTATTGTGGGACCTGGATTTTTTTAAATGAAATATGGATAACTAGACACAAATAAGTGATTCATTGCCTGATTAAGAATGAATGATTGATGACTAATTTATATCCTTTAGTAGGGATAAAATTGAGATTGAATGAATTCGAAATGCCATGCAGTCATTGATTTCAGTGTTCGCCACCAAGCAAATGTACATGCAGGACTTACTTGTCAATATACTCAGTTTGACTATTTAGTGTCATCAGAATCATGTTCAGTTCCTTCTCTAAAGTTTCCTTATCTAAACACACGCGAAAAAACATAAAGTTAATTCGTGCTGTGACCGATTCACAGCAATAGAATAACAGATTAGGAACACAATCTACGACAAATAATATATTAAACTTAAAGATAATTTTGCAAAAGTCAGCCAGAAGTCTAAGAGAAAACGTGTTCCTTTGGTCTTTTTTTGATGAACTTGCGATTTCTGAGAAAAATCTAAACTGTGACGTCGACCAACTGCAAAATAAGATTTGAAAATCCATCGATCACTTTCTTCATGAGAACGGTGAATGTTACATTGCCCTTCATTTTCTGTTTCCCACATACTTATTTAAATTAGCCTCCGATGTTTGATTTTAATAGCTTTATTTAATTTTTAATTTTTATTTTATCTTATAATAGTTTTTAACTCTAGTTTTTTACCATATCACTGTACAGCGCCTTGAGCAATTAGTGGATATCGCACTATATAAATGTCTATTATTATTATTTAGACCTTACGGCTCGTAATATCGCAAGCAGTCCAGACTCTATATGGCAGCTTATTGGAATTTGAATTTTACACGAGAGTGTATGAAAATAAACAAGTTACGGACAAAATGACTCAACTTCTGAACAACTCGAAATCTAAAACTCGATAAAACGGCCTCCAAATGGCTCTAGAAGCAAACAGAGAGTAAAACACATAACACAAACACAAGTTGAGTCATTTTTATTGTGAATTTTTTTCGGAAAATATAAATTAGATCGCATTTTGTTTATTTTCATACATTCTCTTATAAAATGAAATTCCAACGGACTCTTATATAGAGTCTGAGCTACCTGTGGTAATGTCATTTTATTGCCGTACCAAGGTTTCCTTCTTGTCGTACCATTTTCAACATATCCACCATTTCCCCAGCAACAAGTTTCCAATGTTGTGTTGCTTCTCTTCGATTGCTCGATCGCCCTGAAAGAACATTCATCAAATGCTGTCACGTGGTCGTTGTCACTGCGATCGTCGCAACTTTAGTCTCCTTAGCAGCCGTTATTAGGATCGTCACGCAACGCTCTCCCCATTTAAACCCTAATAACGGCTGCGAAGGAGACTATCGCAACTTTTAATTTAATGAAAGGTCAATAGATATACTCTAATATTTGTGCTTGGGGTGTAATAGCTGCGTGATGGTTTGAAAGCATGAGTCAGTTGAATGTCAAATTCAACCTAACTTATCAGCAGGGAATATCCATACTAATGCTAGGAGGTCGCAGGTTGAAACCCTGTCCGGACCAACACTCAGAGTCTTTCAATAAGTGAGAGGAAAATTCTGCCTTTGTAATAACATCTGCAAACGGTTAGACTTTCTATTCTTCTCGAATAAGGACGAAAAACCGTAGTTCCCGTCTCACAGCACTTAAACTTATCTGGTTGTTGTGGGACATCCATGAATGAACCCACACCTCTGTACGAAAAGAGTAGGGGACGTAGACCCCGGTGGTGTGGCCAACCTTCACACATCCGTGGGTACACTAAGCTCATAAATGGACTGATAGCGGCTATCAGTGGCGCCCTTGTATGCTGACGTCCAAGCTTACCGTTAACATGTTAATATACAGCATTTTCGAGAAACGTTATTGTTGGTTTTCACATGACGTCACTAAAATTCAAACTAAAAAACTATTGATCCTAGCGAGATTTTACTTTCACGATGCATTAGAGCAGCTAAAACTAATTTTCATACAAATTTTCGCTTCAAAGGGGATCTTGGTTTTGTGATCGAGTACGCTTCAATTTCTAAGCTTTTGGGTGACGCGGCATTTACATGACGGCCGGGAAAGCTGCCATGTAGGTTAAGAAAATGACTTACTTCAGGAAATTTTGCTGTCTAATCAGTTCATGTATTAAAAAAAGTATTACTTTAATGTTTATGAGTTTCTCGAATAATGAATTCACGCTTTTGTAGCAAAACTCGATAACAGATGTTTTTCTGTTGGTTTCCGTCCGCATGTTGGAGCTCATCCAGGTGAGCACCAGCATGGCGTCTCCATACAAATCTCTATAAGTTTGGGTAAAACATTTCTTCGGATATCTCGTATACGAAAGATTCCTTTGACCTAAATCTTGGCGAGGGTCTTTGTATATTTACCTCCTTTCATTTCCCAGATTCTGGACTTTATCTATTGAACGGTTTTGATTTTTATTTTGATCTATTTTGAATAGCGTGACACTGAAAACCAGCAATTGGAAAAAGTGCACGCTACAATTCCGAAAGGTATAGTGGATGGTTATAGTGAGTTCACTATTTTTCAGAGAAATTTGTAAGAAGGGCACGAGAGGCCATAGACGTATATTTGCGAGTGCTAAATTAAAGGAAAGCAGCAAAAGTAGGTTCGACAGCGACGGTGCCAGGAACATTGTATCGATCATATCTCACATTACCTTTCAGGATTATCGCGTGCACATTTTTTCCGACAACCTTTCTCGAAATAGCTGTATATTGTAAAGAGGGCGCGTCTGTTATCTTCTCATCCGCGCGTGACTCTTTCCCGCTATGGCAGTGTTATGGCTCTGACACCGTCAGGACCATTACCCGGCAGAACAGGCGTTTTGGCGTTTTTCAGGCAAGCGAGAAGTGCGAGACACGAGCATCGTCAATAGTAGAAAGAGTCCGAAATAGCGCGCGAGATTATTTCGGTCAAACGTCTGTAATTTCTTTTTCCCAGTGACGTAGCTGCTGTCCATGTTATTGAGATGTTGGTAATAGCAAGGTGTCTACAAGGCGAGAGATCACTGTAGGTGCACTTAATTTATTTTGGCTGAAGAACTTTGAGAGTATTTGAGTCCAAAAATTTAGGTTCTGAGAATCTTTTAAAGTTTTTTAACACAAGGAAGTGTGAGCGCGGCCCCTCACCCCCTCTAATTCCTCCCATAAGAAGCTCTTCAAAATGTGGCGCTTCATTCGAACGGCTAATCGTACTCATTAACTTCAAATTTCCGAGGAATTTTACTGCTGAGATTGCTCGTGGACATGAAAAATGGTTCGTTAATGAAAAAGGGTTAGGAAAACATCAACAAGAAGCGTTTTTAGGTTTTCAACCCCTCTCCCACGAATATAGTTTAATTTCCCACAATAAAATTGACTGAAGCAGAAGCGAAAGTTTAGGCCTTACTATTAAAAATATCCTTTCTCTGTTGCACTGCCATCTTCTTGTACATGTGCAATTCCTTTTCTAATTGTCTCTTCTCCCTTTAAGAAAAGAAACGAAAATAAAAGGAAACAAACAAACATTTAACAGTAAACCAGGGAAACTGATCAAGATTCTCGTCCTACCTTAATGCGATTAATTGTTAGTCAATGATTGGTACTATAGACCTTATTATGCTTTTGGAAGCCATATTGAGGGATAGGCAACCGTGTGAGAAATTACAGTGTTTCTATGAGAATCTAATGACGAAACATTTCCGTAAACTGGCTCTTTTGAAAAAAAAAAACATATGTATATATAAGTTATAAACTAGAACTTCACTCCTAAGGATTCTCCACGAAGGAATTTGAAGGCGTTACCTGCGCTAAAACTACTTTTTAAAATTTTCTATTCCTTCTAAAACAAGCGACTGCAGAAATTTAAGCAGAGGTACGACCCAAAAATTTGTTGCTAGAATCCATTGCTGTGTAGCTTTACTTTACAATTCCTACTTTCTAAAGAACAGCTGATTTACGAAATTATTCGACATTAGATTCTCATACAGAACCTTGCCTAACCGTGGCGTCTTGACTAGAAACATGACTGACAAGAAAGCTGAGACGTACACTTCCAGCTCCTTAGTTGCCTCGCCATTTTTTAACATATCGATCATCTTCTTGTTCATTATCTTCAGTTTGTCCCTTGTTTCTCTAACATTTCGAAACGTGTCCCTGTAAACATGAAGACGTATAAAGTCAATTTGAGCACTAAAATGTTCTCTTAACCCGGCAGACTTTGTTCCTGCGGATATGGACGATACATATTCGTCTTTGTGAGTGAAGTCTTGGTTTCGGGTATATATTTTATAAGAATTAATGTTCGTTTCAGAGGATTATTATCATTTATACTATCCAGGGTACTTTTAGATTCCTCACAAGTGCATTCTACGGGGGTTACAAGATTTATAACAGTACCGTCATGCTAGGGCAACTTGAGTGTTTTTGAAATTAAAAATTCTTTCAGTATTATTTTCCAGAAACGTTTGGATGAAATTTAAAGCATTACAAGGGTGAAAATTTTTTCTGATTCCTCCGTTCATCATCTTTTCGAATTCAAAAAGGTTAGGTTTCCTTTAATTTTTACGAAATATAGCTTATTATAAACTGGGGAGTGAAAAACTCCAGAAAATCGTATGGAACTTTTTGGGTTACAAGCTTCGAAAATCGTACATAAATGAAACAGTCATCTAGGAATTTTAAGCCGTTCTCAAATTCATAGAAAATTCTAGGCAAAGTTTTACAGCAAACAGTCGTTGGTGCCCATGATTTATGTGCACTAACTCATATCCGGTCACCTCGCCATCAAACCATCTCGCCACCAACAAAATCGATACCAGAATAAGGCAAACAATAAAGCTTTGAAAGCTTTATTGTCTTAATAAGTCATCCCCCAGTAATACACAACAAATGAAGACCTTTCATGACAAGAAAATTCCTCTCAACCGTTCCTTAATCATATTTCAAACAATCATTTCCTCCAGTTCTTAAGTGATTGTGTGAAAGGTAAATGTCGAATTTTACTTTAAGCAAACTTATTATAAGTATTTGGAGTAAAGTTCGACGCAAGAATCATCAATTAGGATCGACAGATTTGTATTTGGCTCGACTTCAAATTCGCATAGGCTTGACGAAAAAGTAAAAATCTTAGGTAAGAAATACTAAATAAGTAAACTGTGTCAATTTAGAGTTATTCGTTGGTGGCGAGTCGTCTTCTTGGTGGCGATTTTCGTTGGTGGCGAGATGAGTGTAAACCCACTAACTGGATCGCCCTCTGGGCTCCTTCTATGTCCACTGACTGATGTTCTTTCTTGGTCATTTTTTCTATCTGCAACAGAGACAAATTTCAGTATTATTCATTCAAATACTTCTTCGTTTCTGATTGGCTAAAATTCCTGGCAAATTTTTCATAACCAGCTAGCATTGACCAAATTGTGTTTGCGATATCTGATAAAATGACGTCAATAGTCCAAGATAACAGCAAAAAGAAAACGGCAATCGAGAAGCTCTGAAGACATGGTTGCGATTTATAGTTCTGCAGTTTTGGTAATGCTAGAGACAACATTTTGCTGTCTCACATCTCAGTTGTTAAAAAATTTTTTCTAGCTTATCAGACTACCCTTATTAAAGCATTGTTATTGCTTTTCTCTTTATTTCAATGGCCACCATCTTTAAATAATTTTAGACCTTTGCTGCAATCTTAAAACCTGAGAAACAGCCGACATCTCGCGACGCGACCAACGGTTTCCTCGCAAAATGACGTCTGAGCAAAGAGCGCAGAAATCTAATCAGGCTACCGCTACCACAAAGATAAACAATGAACTCATGAATACTTACTTCATCCAATACCTCTTCTTCATCCACGTCAAGAGGCTTTCAAATAAACAAATTCTTAATTAGGGAGTAAATTTTAACCAAGCTTCAGTTCATTAATTTTCTTTTGAGAGCAAGCCTCAGTGGCGTTTACATTTATCGATGAACAAAACCATTGGGTACAGTCATTTTTCAACTTACTGACAAACGCAAACAACAGAATTAAGAAAACCACTAACAGAGGTAAGCAAGATTGACTCGAAGAAAAGACATGCAGTCTTCAGGAAGTTCAAAGAAACAGACTTACGGCTTTTTAGCAAACAAAAAACAACAACAACACAACAGAAAAAATATAAATAAAGGATGGTTTAGGCAAATAAATGTATTTTCCAGTAGGGATAAATTGAGCTCACGGCAATGATAGCATCTGACAAATTTTGAAAAACATAACGTGAAGTTGATGCTTTCGGAGACGTTCCGTTATTTAGTTAAACAACAACATAAATAGCACTACTTACACCCTGTAGGGAATTTAGCAGCTGAAGGAAAAATAAAGAATGGTGTTAAAATGAAGATCGTGTTCTGCGGGTAATATTTCAGAAGAGAAATACTAAAAAGATAGGAGCCCTTGGGCCGCCAAGTTTTGTGAGGAAAGGATAATTTATTATATTTCGAGACTGGGATCAGTTGCATACAAACATATCGCTTAGACTAGAAAAGCATTTGTCTTCCACTAAGAAAGAGATCCGGAGGTCCAAAGATTTCCAAAACCGTGGTCTAAGTTAGACTTCGTTTAAATAACCGACCCTTAATGTTCACCTCTCGATCATTGTTGGTGCAATAAATAACTAAGGAAGAAGAAGGTTCTGACTTTGCTATAAATTTAGACACTAGATAATTCTTCTCTCTAATGAATACCGTGGTTGAATTACAGTCAAACCTCCCGTGAGCGACCAAACAAAAGGCGAAGATTTAGTGGTCGCTTCAGGGAGATGGTCGCTTACGAGAAAAGGACTACCGGGGGTCTCTTATTAGAAGAAGAAGAATACTTTATTTAGGCACGTGTCGCTTAGGAGCTAAAAGGCTCGTTAAAACGCGAACGTGAAAACAAAATTTACATTAAATGAAATAACTAAATACAATATAAATCTAACAAATAAATATAAAAACTCTACAGATATATATATATACATAAATATTATAAAATTCAAGATAAGATAAGATAAGATAAGATATTTAAGATAAGATATTTTTAAAATGATTTGTGAAATGCTATGGAATAGCCCCCCCGCCAAGGGAGAGCCCAACCCAGCCGACAACAATGCGCGAAGCTAAACACGTCACGTTAAACACGAATGCAACGCGCGCTTGAAGACGGTCAAGGTCGGACTCCCCCTAACTCCAGCAGGCAAGCCATTCCACAGCATTGTAGTAAGATATGACCATGACTTATGCTTGCATTCAAGATTAAAAGGAGGTAAAACGAGGCGAGTGCCCGAGCCCCTTAAATTGTAATTGATATTTAAAACTTTGAAAAACTCGCTAAGGTATTGTGGTCCCTGTCCATTTAAACATTTAAAAAGTAAGACTAAGGACTGGAATTTCCTCCTATTATCTAAATTCTGCAGTTCTGCTTTATTTAATAGAAAATCATAAGAAACTGCCCTTGAATAGTTCAATATAGTTCTTAGAGAAGAGGCCCGGATACATCTATATTTATATGAAATTCATTGTATGCAATTTATAATTCAGTTAGGAAATGTGTAGTTCCAAGCCGGCTTTTAAGGAAAGTTTTTCGTATACATGCATGTACTCTGAGTGGTGTAGAGCATACAGCGAACAAAGAGGTCAGACCATCCCTTAAATAGTCGCTTACAAGATGTTGAATACGATGGAAAATGATAAAGCCAATCAGCCCAAAAACTGGTCACGGCTGCTGACGAGAGGTGGTCGCATATGGAGGTTTGTTTTACTGTAGTTATGGCCTTGCCTAGTCCCTAGGGCTCATTATTGCGTGCGGCCGATGCCTTTCGGGTCACGTGGTTCGTCTCGGATACGTCACCGAAATGTATTGACCGAGATGGCTTCGAAAGACGCCGTACAGGGACGAGGCAAAATACGGCCGTGATGTCCGCAAGTACCCTACAATCGTTCCTGGTGGAAGGGGGGCAATGAATTAGTTAATGGAAAGTGACCCCTTAAACCTCGTTATAACTAACTTATTGCCTTACTCCTCACTTGAATACAGGGCCATAAAATGCTCTTCACTTGGGTATAACAGTAGTATTCATCGTTTACAACTTCTAATCCTGGATTCAAAAACATTTGGATTGTTGCTTTCTCTATCTGGAAACAGTGGTGGATTCGATCGGATATTGTATAAGGAGACGGAGTAGTACACTCACCTCTTCCCTTTCGCGGCACAGAGACTTGTAATCAGTCAGCAGACTCTCCATAGCCATCTGTAAGAGAGAGGTAACAGTATTACCTTAGACGCAACTTCATTTAGGTCTTTCTTAAAGCAAACATATGAAGTAAGAATAGAATTCTAACAGTTTTGTTGGGACTTGAGGGCGAGCCAGACAATACTTTCAATTTAAAATTGACGATATAGTTTTTCCTCAAAAGAGGGTTTAGGGAAAACCGCCGGGGGCCGGTAACTCCGGTTTGAACTGACGGGGCTGATCGAAGAACCTCGGACTTTCAACGAAACCCCTAAAAATCTCTGGACTAAAAATTAATCTCCAAAAAATGCCATGCTCAATTTGCGACGTACTGGGGACGATAATACTGGGGACCTTACGAAACTACGACGACGACGGCAACGGGAACGTCAAAAAACAATAGGTTTAATGAGCAAAACAGCAACTCTGCACGTGCATCACACGTTTTTGTACATTTCTTTACTTCACTGCACAACTACGACGTGAAATGGCCACATTTTAAGTTTACTTGGGAACGGGAACGGTAAGGCGATAAATTCTACCATCTCTGTCCGAAATTAAGAGCGTTCCACTCTCTTCAGCTCCAGCCAAAATCCCCTTCTTTTAAGAACTGGGATAATCGCGAAAAAGTTTAAAATAATGCGAAGTCTGTTGTTCAGCGACGTTTTCATGGACGTTGCCGTTGTCGGATCGTAAGGTCACTAATATATAGATTTAGCCGAGGCTTCAGGCGAAGCTACAGTCAATGAAAAAACACTGCAATAAAAAAATCCAATTAGAGTTAAGCCTGCGATCAGTTGAAAACTAGAAACTTAAAAAAACAAGTAACCTCGAGGGGTCGAAACCTGAGCCCACGATAGGGTCATGTGATTACTGTTCAGCTGATACCCTGTTTTGATAGCTGTCAGTTAACCACAACATGGATGTGCAATATCAGGATGCATGCAGACTCCCAAACTAGCTAGAAAGTGTAAATTTCAAATCGGTTTCCCTGTGATGCGGACGGAAGGGCGGGGCGAGCGGGCGGGTGGACGTACGGTCACGTGACTGACAAAATTTCTTGGGTGGGTAGGTAACCAAATTTCTTAGTTTTGGCGCTTCGCGCACGCGTGGAGCTCTATGACTCTGTCTCTATGCTGTGGCGTATCTTCTGTTGTTGGCGTGTCAGTATGGCTAATGGTCACCGCTAACACAAAGATTACACTTTGAAAGTAATTGTTATACCTGTCCATTAAGGTGCTCCTGCATAGCAGCGTAACCCTGAAATGAAATAAAAAGTTCAGCACACATTGAATTTCAAGCACTAGCCTGAAAAAACAGCCGAAATTTAGCGACGACACCACTGAAAAGAGCGGAGAAATTCCATGCTGGAGACGTTTCACTATCCAAGATCTATATAGTGCTTCTGATTGGTTGAAGTAAATTTCCCACGCCAATCAAAAGCACTACTCGGATATAGGTAGTGCCACGTGATAATTATGGAATTTGTGCGCTCGTTTTTAAGACGTCATTTCGCGGGACACCTGTAGTGGTATTGTCGGCTGTTTTCTAAGACTATTCAAGCACTAGCACTCACGCCTTTCAAACGCCTTTGCCTAGAATGTTATCCTCATATGGCTGTCGAAAACGAATTCGATGCACAACATTAACACTGCACGAAAAATTGATTTACACCGAATTTACTCAGTGCAAATTTGGTGCAAAAAAGTGCAAACTAAGGTTAAGTAAGGGGCAAAGATGGTAAATACCGCATTTGCCCTTAAAACTGGCGAGCAAATGTGGTATTTTCCATTTTTGCTAGTTTACACTTTTTTGCACTATATTTACACCTGGTAAATTTGTGTAAATCCAGTTTTTCGTGCAGTGCTTGTATCAAGTAAACACGCAATCGGGCTCTATCCGTGCAAAACTATTTTTTAAGCAAATATGTTGCTTTTGTTCTCTAGTTTTTTTTTTTTTCACTTTAAACTGTATATAAACGGGACTCAGTCTTAAAATTGAAAATCTTATTGAAAAGCTCAGAAATCTGGGAATTAAAGTTCCGTCAGGTAATTTACCATCTTATGATAAATGTATATGAAATATATCATATCCTATGTTAGGCGGAATTGGTGCTCACATGATTTAGTTAGATGCCGTCCATACCATTCTTGGTTTTATAAGCAAAGGACCGCAAACGAAAATGTTGCTTGTATACGACACGATCTAAGATCTATCAGCCAAAAATGCACCCAAATGACAAATAAACAAAACAGTGCGGCTTATACGGCATAGAAATAAGCGTTGCAAGGAAGAGCTGGAGTGCGCACAGCCTTAGACAGCTATTTCGCTCTCTTTAGCTCATCAGTTTGGTATAAGAAGAGGATAAAAACATGGGGAAAATATTTGTTTATTCTGTACAACTACCGAGGAGCCTTAAATGAAACAACTGTCTACAACTACACCTCTACTCTGTTTATAAGATTCTATCGATGTCATTTGTGTTTTACGCCCAGGGGGTACTTTAGGAATTTTGGGTGGGGATGTGCCGCTTGGACCCTGGAACCCTTAGCCTATACCAGAGCTAGTTCAGCTGAATTTTATTGCCCTATACTAGACTAAACTCCCCAAATCCCCCCTATCCTAGAGTAGCTTTTCGGCTGAGTTGCGTAAATTTAAAGTTGTCGGTTTGCCTCAGGGGTCTAGACTAAAATCTTCAACCAATTGATAAGGTTCCTGGAAAATGATACCCTATTCTAGACCCAAACTCTCTGATTTATATACCCTATCCCAGAGTAAGCTGGTTGAAACCCATACACTTGACAGCCGCACATACCTGTATAGCCCATATTTGGCAGTACCCCTCCCCCAGGGGGTGGGGGTTATGCCACCTTACTCTGGAGATGGCTTTGAGAATGAATGAAATGATCACCAAAGGGAAGTTGCTTTGATCTTTTAACAAGTTCTCTCATCTAAAGAAGCCTAAGAAAAAATCTAAAGAAGCCGGTATCGAGATCAGGCTGGAGAATTTCTTTTTGGATACTGGCGCTTAAAGGGTTAAACGTGGAAGTACCACGTGGTACCCATTTACCTGTTGGTCTTTGTCATCATACAGTGCATCATAGTCTCTTAGCAACTGAAAATCAATTAGACAAGAACTTGGTTTTATCCACTGAGTTACTTAAGTCAATTTACCACCATAAAAGTTCGAGAAGCGGTCAGTGCGAAAAAAGCGATTTTTGGCTGAATGTGGTTTTTATGTAGAATAAGAGAAACGCCCGTGCGCGCTGGGGAGGGAGGAAGAGATCACAAGTAAATATAACGGGGAGGCGCGCCGGAAAGTTAGAATTAAACCGCTCTACCTCAAGGCCACCAGTCTGGTGAAATCACCTTGGGAATCGGTGGTCACAATGACCACATAGACTTTCCGTGATGCAAGTGTTTTGCACGCTGTCTTAGGTCTCTTAGGCCAAGTATATATAACTGAAAGGTAGTTGATGTAAGAAAAGTTACTCAGCAAGAAAAGTTACCCAGTAGTTGATGTAACTAAGAGTTTTCAAAGCCAACTCTCCGCCTCAATCGAAATCTCTACAGTGTCTATAATTCTATTAAAAGCAAAATTAAGTAAATTAAATAACTTAAACAGTGGGGTTGGGAAGAAAATGATTTGAATTGGCTGATCTGGTATTCAGTAATGAATCACAATAATTATGAGAAACAAACTTCACTGTTCAAACAGCCTAACTTTCAAGCGTAGTCGGACATCAACCGTACAGTCTTTGTATATGTATTTGTGTCGTGTCGACGTAACGGCATTTTTAAAGAACACTGTGATGTGATAACGTAAACATTACATGTCATTATCTTCTAAGATATACATGTATAACTAATAAGTAAAAGATCAGTCAGGTTAGAGGTACTAACTCAGTCAATTTTATATAATATATTTTAAGCCGATATTTTGAAAACCAACCTAACGAAATTTGCAGCCATTTGAGTGAAAAGGAGTCAAAAGGCAGGTTTCTTCAGCCCGAGAAGCTCCAAAGTCACGGTAACGAAGGAAAAGGAAAGCAGAAAAAGAAAGAGCGAGGAGAAGAATAAGAGGAGAAGAGAAAAAAGCGATGGTTGCACTCTTAGTTTTTATAATGACTACTTTGGAAATAATTTTTGGCCGAAAAAAAGACTGTTGGAAGCAACAAGGATTATCGATCAGGCGGTAACGTTTTCAAAAATCTGGCTAGATATATACACCGGACCAACGCACGCGCAGCCTACTTTCGATATTCGATCCGTAATTCCACTGAACTCTTGCCCGAAGTAGTTTGAATTCTGCTCTCCAATTCCTACTGCATGTACAGCTAATGGATGGTCCTCCTCAAACGTGGAATATTCTCCTCCAGCATCCAACAGATCTCTTCTCCAGCTGGCCTCATATTCAGATTCCTTGGGATCTTTGAATACCTGCATGGTTTGAAAGTCTAGATCCTTAATCGGTAGCTTGTTCTTCCGCTTCTTTCTCTGGCCTTTGCCATGGCGCTGCACAGCGAATTCGTATCTTCGCGACATGATATTTTGGAGTAAATTTTTAACTCAAATATCGCTTATTGATGTTGCTTATACTTTTAAATCCCTCCTTACAAGAAAAGGGATTTTCTTTGTATTTCCTACATAGCTGCGACGAACCACTAAGTTCCAGTCATCCGAAGCAGAATTTGATCATTTCAGAGGATTCTAATTAAAGACATACATTTTGTTTTATTCTGAATGTAATTAAGCTATTACCATTATTAATGACACGCCAGGTTTGTATGTGACATCACAATTACTTAAGAGTTTGTTAATCGTGAGAAGATTGCACAAACAGCCTGGGACCGCTGTCTTTGTAAACACAACGCGCATTACGCGCAGTTTTTCTAGATACGCAATCGAGCTACAAAGCTCTATTGGACAAGAGACTATTGGACAGATATTGCTATCCTCATTTATAAGGTTAAACACAAACTTTGTCCCACGAAAATATCTGAGCTATTTCATATGCATTGTACACCTTACAACTTGAGAGCAGCAGAGTTCGGCATCCCCAGATTTAAGACCAAAAAATATGGCAAACACTCGCTCACTTATTTGGGACCTAAGTTGTGGAATAGACTACCGGGCGAAATTAGGACCCTGCCATAGCTGAAGAGTTTTAAACATCGTATCCGGAAATGTGATTTAAGTGCCATAGTATCCCCCCCATGGGATGCGATGCTATCCCCCATGATTATAAATAAAATAAACAAGCCAAATATAGCTATTAACAAGCTCTCGGTCGGTGTAGACGATCGAAGAAAGTGCATGAGCGAGCAGCGAAAATCGTGCGCGAGTAGCGATAAAGCGAGCGAACGAAGAACGGTGGAATAGAGAAACGCTCACTCGGTTTTTTGAGCTTTTTTTTTTAGCCACGTTATCCCCACTCTTTTGGAGGCTGGAACAGGCCAAGCCAAATATAGATTTGCACTCTCTGCGCATGGCGCATGATTGATAAACTCAGTTATTACATGTTGATGATTTTATTGATCAGAAGAAACGTATCACGCCATTTTCTTCAGCAATCAAACGTAAAACCAAAACCAATCGTTACTTATAATTAATAGCGCGCCTTTCTCTGCATTAGAATTTTCCTTCAGTAACATGCCCGGAACTACAGTTTAAGCTTTTAATTAGTGATATCCCATGTAATATATATGTAATCACGTACCCTCTCCACACGTTTGTTTCTTTTGTTGTTAATTAAGTAATGAATTGTACTGTTTGTGAAGTTGTTAATGAAGTATATTAAAAGAAAAAAATACCCTAAACCACCCCTCAAGAGATATTTGGTGGATTATTTAGAATTTTAAGCAGAATTTTGGGAAAGTCGTTAAGGTTATTTTACGGGTTATTTCTGGGAAACTGCCCACCTACTCCTCCCCTAAGCCAACATTAAAACCTACTTCTCACTTAGGGAAAACTGTTGGCCTAGGGGAGGGGTAGGTGGACGGCTTCCCAGAAACTTAATTGCCCAATACAAGTGTCTGGTACTGAGGATGAAAGGCAGAGGGCTGTGCCTCAATTTCCTTGCATACAACGTGCATCCCGGACCATAGACTCAAAAGTCAAAATTACCCGTGCGCCGCAGCCGTAAATACGGGTAGATTGCCTCTTACCCCGGAGAAAACGGCTGTTCCTACCAGGTAGAGTGGTGATGCTATTATCACTTCGGGGAAATAATGGTCACCTTATGTATAATGACGTGGCAAACATGTTTGCCTATCCGGACCGGTAAAGAGAAACTGTGTATCTTAAGGTCCATAATGTCCAACCATATTGACCTCACTCGTTGTCAATAACGCATGATCGATTATATAATCTCAGGAATATGCGCTGAAAGTTCATACTAACTTGCCGTAAATCCCCTGGGGGGCTTATTTATTTCAAACACATTTAAGGGAAGGCTTAATAGAGACAGGGGCATATTTGAGGGGGGCCTTATTTAATTTAGCAAAGAAGATGGTATCAGTTCTCCATAAGGAACCTAGAATGCAAATTGGAAAAGATATTTATCTGGGTTTGGTTTTCATGCCATTTTGAATAAACCATGAAGTAGCATTCTCAAGATCGATATTAAGGTTGTTTTGAACAGCATGAACATCTTTGTTGGAACAATGGTTGTTTGTATCATCTGCATAGTTGACAATTCTACATTGTTTTATTGCGTATGCTAAGTCATTCATAAATATATTAAAAATGTAGGTCCTAAAATAGAGCCCTGTGGGACCCCTCTTGACACTTCTTGCCAGGTGGAGAAAGCATCACTAAGCTTATACCTTTTAATAACGAGAGCAGAGATAACGCATGTTCACTTAGACCAAAGACTTTTAGTTTCTCCAAGATACGATCATGTGATAAACAGTCAAATAGCCTTGCTTGTTTGTCAAGATCTTCAGTAAATGAGAGAAGTGCTGTAGGACAACCGTGATATTTTCTGTACCCGAACATGTACAGTTGACTCCCGATAACTCAAACCCTCGCTAACTGGAAACTTGTGCTAACTAGAACAAAGTCGAAATCCCCTGGATTTCCTTCTTACATTTACTGTAATTTTACCCTCGGTAACTCGAACCCTCGATAACTCGAACCTCGCGCTAACTCGAAGTAATTTTTGTTTCCTTTCAGATCATTTCTATGCAATTTTACCCTCGATAACTTCAGCCATGTTATAAGCGCGTGATGAGTCGGGAAGAAAACCGTCAAAACCGTGTACTACAGTCCGAAACATTGAATTTATTTCAAAACAACCGAGTCAATTCTTTGTCGTTACTCTTTTGTCGTTCCAGTTCAAATTCAGTGTCCATTCCTGTATACTTCGTTGCTTAATTACATTCCCTCTCCATCCATTTGCTTATTTCCTTACTTCCGGTTATATGCTTCAAACTCCCGATAACTCGAACTTTTTTTAATTTCTCTTGAAGGTTCGAGTTATCGCGAGTCGACTGTACTTATGAAATATATTTTCAAAGTGATCAGCCAGTTGTTGTTGTAGGATACGTTTAAAGATCCTGGAAACTTCTGAAACAACTGTGATAGGTCTAAAATTTACTTTCTTTAGCTGCGAGTCCTTTTCGAAATGTGGCACAATCGCGCCTCGTTTCCAGGAATAGGGGACCACTTTCGAACTAATAACAGTGTTAATTAAAAAACCTGAGGTAATTCACTCGAAAATGATGTGCTATCCAGATTTTTTAAATTTGGCACAAGTGTCGGCCATATATAGCACATTCAAAAACTGTTATAAAAACATGGGGTCACCGTGCTTGTTTTCCCCATGTGTGCTTGTAATTGTGAGTGTTTTTTTCCCAGTTGCGCGCGAAATGTTCAAAACTAAAACAACGGTCAAAAATTCTTATTTCATAGCAAAAAAACTACGAATCATACTAAAACCTTAAGCGTGTTTGTTTTTCTGGACTATATATTTAAAATTAAATAATCTCAAATTACTCGACGATGTAAAAAAGTAGAGAAATGGTCACTTTTCACAATAAAAAATACTGTTACTCTAAATGCGGAAATTCACGTCATTCATACAGGGTATCCAGATTTTTTTCACCTAAATATATATATTTTTTGTGAAGCTTTAGCGAGTACAAAACACAAATAAAAAAGGGGGGTCACCCTTCCCGTTTCATCGCAAAACGATAAAAAAAAGGGACAATTTCGGCTTCAATAATTTTGCACAGTTAGACTGCAGCGAGTTTCAAGAAAAGCACCCTTTTAGCCGGGTAGAATTATCAAAATCGCATTAAGCAACTACAAAAGCATTAAGGCCACAAAACGAGCCATAATTACCTCGTTTTAGGCGACCCGTGAAGTCTACGCCACGTTTGAGTCGCGATGGTATGCGCACTGGGAGATGCGCAATGCAAAACAAGGGAATTACCTTGAAGGCTGTGTTATTGAGGGAATAGACGCCTTCAGTGCATGTGGAGGTATGTGATCATTATCTCTTGCTTTGTTTGCTTGTATTTTCTGTAGGGCGTATTTAAACATATCATGATTAGTTAAACTGACGTCGAACTTTTTTATGATTCCAGTATTTGGGAATATTCGACAAGTGCCGTTGATTCTCAAAAGCACTGTAGGGTTGGATTTCCAAATCATCTACTACATTTGAAAGGTAACTAACTATTCAGAGTCTCTGCACCTAAATTCTGATCTTTAATTATCATGTTGTTCTCTTTAAGTGTAATGTATCCAGAGTAGGTGGGCTTCTCTTTGAATGCATAAGAGGACGGAGCGAGTTTCCAAAATCTTTGGGTCTTCCTGCAGCGGTTATGCATAGCTAATGCTGAATGGGAGATTAACTGTCATGAATCACCGACTTTCTTGGCATTGTTACAGTTTGATTACGCAGGGTGTTCAGTAGATATCATCTATCTCATCAAACTCAAGCCACATGGAAAGGAACGAGTTGTAAATCTTTGTTAAATTCGTCTTCATCAAATTCTTTAAAACATTTAAAAAAATTTTTTCTTTAATAAAACGGGCTTTCGGCTTCATTAACTTCTTGTTGAGAATTATGTTAATTAGCATGTGATCGCTCATTTACTCCTCCACACCTAGCATGAAAATGTTTGTTACACTTGTTACAGTCCAGTGCCCAGTGATTTCGAGAGATTGTCTTTGAGCAGTGATAGCATTTATCTGGTCCAGGATTCAAACTGATCTTTAATTATCATGTTGTTCTCTTTAAATGTAATGTATCCAAAGTAGGTGGGCTTCTCTTTGAATGCATCAGAGGAGGGAGCGAGTTCCCAAAATCTTTGGGTCTTTCTGCAGCGGTTTTGCATAGCTGATTAAGGTGATGAATCACCGACTTTCTTGGCATTGTTACAATACGATTACGCACGAACCTGTAGGTCTCCCAGTTTGAGGTGTTTTTGACTTGTTATATTTCCTCTTTAGTGCATTTCGGAGTCTTATGGCCTTTCGTATCTCGGGTGTGATGAATTTTGATCGATCAAAGCTTTCCATGACTGGTTTGCATTTTATTGGAGGATGATCATCTAACACGTTGTTATGTAAGAGTTCCCTGACATAACAGGGGCACCCAACGACGGTTTCCTTCTAAATGCATCAAATACAATTTTAGGCTATCCAGAGAACTTTTAGATCTCTAGAAATGCATTTTAAGCGGCGCTTTTAAATTTGTCTCACCTAGGGCAACTCGTGTCTTTTCGAAATCACGAGGGCATCAGTATTATTTTCCCAAAAATATTAGACGCAATCTAACACTGATCTAAAGCTTTACGAAAGCAAGAATTTTTTCTTGCTCCTTTCTCCATCGCATTTTTGAATCCGAAAATTTTAGGTTTCCTTTTTCTAAGAGAAATAGCTTAACCTGGAGAGTGAAATGCCAAAGATTAAACTTCAGAAAATCGAAGGGAATTTATCAGAAACGCTTCGAAAATTGTACATGAATGGAACGTTCGTCTAGACAGTTTTAGCCTTCCTCAGAAAACAGTCATTGGATGCCCCTGAAATAGACCGCATGGAAAGGAAAGAGTTGTAAATCTTTGTTAAATTCATCTTCATTAAATTCTTTTAAACATGTTAAGAAACTTGTTGAGAATTGTGCAAATTAGCATATGATCGCTCATGCCAATGTCAACCGTTCCAGACTTAAAAACAAGTGAAGGTACATTCGTCGGTAGAACGTCCAGGCAGGATTCTTTTGTGGAGAAAACCCTAGTTGGCTCGTTTATTAGATTATGAAGATCATAAACATCCCAAATATCCAACAGTTCTCTTCCTTGTTTTCCATTACACACAAGGATGTAGCAGATCACAATTTAGATCTCCTATGCAAATCACATCTGGGTGATTCGAGATGTAATATATCAATGGCCGAATTCGTCTCTAGTATAAAATTCGGTGCAGATAATTCGTCTTAGACGGATTATCCGTCTCTAAATTTATATCTAGACAGAACGTTTTTTGACGAAGTTTCCGCATGAGAGGGACAGGTTTCTATACTTTCGTAATGTTTCCTAGGATAAATAAATAAATAAATATCTAAACAAATTATTCGTCAAAATTCGTCTTCGGATTTATACTTAGACGAATTATCCGTCTAGACGGGTAATTCGTCTCTAGTATAAATTCGGCCAATCATGAGAAGCAGTGTTTCATCTAGGGCCCCCCCAGTTTCATCATCAGATGAAACATTGAGGAGAGCCGCGTTGGAAATATATACGACACGCAGCGGAGTATTTTTGAAGAACTTCGAGGTGATTGATCTGGTGATGAAACACTTAATATCACTTCTCAAACAAAATGATTTTAGAAGGAGAAATTAACCATGCAAAAATGAGCAGTTTTTCATCTGATTTCCAAACACTTCACCCCATGTAAGGGAATCCAAGACACTCTTGGATTCTGGATTCTACGCCGTGGATTCCAAATTCCAATTACTGGATTCCAGATCTTTTTCAGTGGAACTTTGATTTCGGATTGTTAGTGAGATTCCGAATTCCTACACCTGTATTCCGGATTCCAAGGCCCAGAATTCCGGATTCCACAAGCAAAAATATCCCGGATTCCGGAATCCGGATTCCTTTACATGGGCCGAAACACTCATTAATCACTGTGATTTCCTTTGTATTTTCTTTACGAATTATTGAAGAGTTGGCTTAATCCAAGAGCACGCTCATTTCTTTCGTAAAAATTTTATTCTTTACCGATGGTAGCCTGCGAAAGCATCCGTTTCTCCTTCGCTCTTCGCCGCTGGGGACGTTTCGCGAGGAGGAACGCGAAACGTCCCCAGCGGCGAAGAGCGAAGGAGAAACGGATGCTTTCGCAGGGTAACTCCAGGTTACTCTGAAATACACTTCTACTGTAAAATAGACTCTGAGATCGCTGAGATACATGTGAATGGGATTATTAACCGATAGAATTGATAATAAATTTGAAAATAGTAATTTAATTGACCTGTTCCTTTAATACAGTCGAGTGCCCAGTGATTTCGGCTTTGAGCAGTGAGAGCATATTCTGCTCCAGGATTCAAATTGATGTCTCCTCTGATAAATAGTCTTATTTGGTGGAAACTAGACGTCTAGTTATAGAAAATCAGTCTACAGCTGATTCTAGGCAAATTTTGCTTCTCCGAATAGATATTTTACAGAAAACAGTCGTTGGTTCACACTATTCAGCCCCTGTATAGACTGAATAGTGTGAACATAATTAACCTAAACAATTTATAAAAATGTTCATGTTAGGGTAGATTAGCATAGATTAGTTGTTTTCTTGTTTTGGCGCTCAAACGTTTTGCTTGATCACTCAAGCATTTCAGTTATAAAATTAGTACGTGTATAAATCAAATGTATGATAAGGAGTGCCGAACACGGGAGAAATTTCTTCGCGTATACCGGCCATTTACCAATGTTTAAAGGTTCCAAGAAACATCATTTTACATTTATTTATATATGTACAGACTCGTTCCCAGTCCCTACTTATTTGTTCTTCAAAGGCGATAAAAGATCGGGGACAAATGATGTCAAGGTCGCGGGGCAGGCTGGGAAGGGCTCCCCGATTTTCGTGCGGCCTTCCCTTGATGCAATGCGTTCTAGTCAAAACCGCCTCAGGAGCGACAGGAACGAGTCTGATATATGTATTTATCATTCGGTGCAAATGTTTCTTCCTTTTCATTGGCCGAGAGCCCACCACGTGACCTGCAAATAACTGCCTACAAATAATGGTGTGCTCATGCGCAATGTCGTTCAACTTTTTTTGGCTTATTTTTCAATCTCGTTCCCAGAGCATCCGTTACTTTTGTCCAGCGGATGGGGCAACGAACGCTCTGGAAGAATCCAAAACCGGAACCACAAAATCCTGGTTCCGGTTTAACTGCGCCTGCGTGAAATTGTTTACCCATTTGACCAAGAGAAGGTCTCAAATGCAAGGGAAATTTTCCTTGCTCGTACATTGCTGCAATTTCCTCTTTCCAAGGCAGTTTTTCTTCTGTGACCTTTGATGGATGTATTTAGTGAAGAAAGACAAGTAAAGGGGACAAAAGTATCTATTTATTTAGACACCGCGAATGAACATTTGTTAGTCACGACGACACACATTCTTTCGTGCACGGAATAAACACAACAGTGTATGCAAATTTGAAAGGTTCAGTGGCATAAATGTATATCATCTCTTTAAAAAAAAAAGCATTGGAATGACTTTCAAAAATTAGAAAAAGGAAATTTTGAAAACAATGTCACTGTAGCCTGATTTCGGAGATTATCGATCGAGGTTAACGTTTTTCTTAACGGTTCCAGGTCGTATGAGATTTTTGTGTACACAAGTGGCCTGTCAAAATCAAATCAACGTGCTCACTGTTTTTTGATTAGCAAAGAAATTTGCATGTGATGAATACGATTTTATTGGCCAATCAGAGATGGTTTTTTGCGGATTCTTCCAGAGATTAGTGATCCCCGTCGCTGTACAAAAGGATCGCGGCCTCTGGGAACGAGATTGGATTTCGTGACGATGAAGTTTAATCCGTGACGGCAATTATTCACTACCCATCACGTCTTAGACGAGTTCAATATCTTTTCAACATCGGACTATAAAAAAAGATGACCGGACTTATATATAATGCACCTATCAATGTTAAGCCCCAGGGTGGGGGGGGGGGGGGGGGGGTTCAGACCTAGGGGAATTTGACATTTTAATGGAAGCCAGAGTCAAATTCCCCACCCCCAGGCACCTACTAAATGTCAATTTCCCGCCTCTGGAGTAACTTTTTCAAACAGAGTCAGGACTTAAATAATTGACAGGTTGGAAAGGATATGTCTTTTACAACCTCACATAGTGTTCACCGCAACACAATAGAGGCAGTGCCAGAAAATATATCATCTGCAGGGCATAATAAAGGTGGCCTGAAGATGTGCTAACACAAACTTGATGGTACCACATGTCACACGTGTCACACTTTATCCACAGGACTTGTTCTCGGGCATTATCAGGATCTTCATGTTGTCTTGTTATTTTCAAGAAAAGCAAAGGTCATTCACCTCTGGTGACTTCTGGGTGTTACCAAGATGGCAGGTCACACATTTCCAGTTTCTCTCGGTCTTCCAAGATGGCGGCCATGTCAAATTCCCGACCCTGGGGCAACGCTAAATGTCAAAATCCCTACCCAGGGGAAGGCACGCTCAGTCAATTTCCCATTGAGTGGTTTTGTTACGCAGGTATCCCGGGATCTTATATTGCTTGTTCCTTTCTGCTTAGATGGCGCTTCATCGAAAATAACAACAATTCGCAAGTAGAAAAGAACAGGGAATTTCATGAAATTTATGGACAAATTAAAGTTATTAAAACAGCGCATCTTTTGCCTTCAGAAGGACCCCAGAGTTTGCCCTTCTTAGAGAAAATAGGCCGCGGCTTACAGAAGACGCAAACACCCCGCATAAATGGTACAGAATCTACGTTGAAGGCTTATTTATCCCACGGCTTATCCTAGCCGAGGAGGTTTTGTTCTGGGCTGATCAAAGCTAGCCGCGGGTTACTCCGTCCTCCATCAACACTGCAACATTTTTCATTGATCGCACGGTCGAGTAGTGCCATTTTAAGCATTTTAATGTGCGATTTTTTGTTCGCTAAAATGCTTGCAGAGGACAAATAATGCAACTTTATATGCCATCTTCCATCTGGATAAAACGCGACGAAATATTATTTAAATGTTTCTATCTCTCTTTTTTCTTTTATTCAGCTTAATAGTTTGCCTTGGCATGGGTTTGTAAAGTCAGTTCAAAGATGGCTGGAAAACCTGGTTACGAAAGTCTACAACAGATGAAATTAAGCGGGAATCCTAAAGAAGCCGCAAATGTTTTGTCCGTCCTCTCATTCTCGTGGATGAATAACGTCTTTGCGGTTGGTAATAGACGTCCTCTCGAGAACGATGACCTGTTGCCTTTAATCAGCGAAGACAAAACTCAAACTTGTACCAAAAAATTATTCCGTGCGTGGAACGTAGAGAGCGAGACGCGTGGAAATCTAAAGAAGCATTTGTTGTTCAGATCTCTTGTTAGCATGTTTCCCTGGACTGATTATGCGTTCTTGTCGATAACTGCTTTTATGGTTGGTGTGCTAAATTCTCTACAGCCAGTGTTTTTGAGTTTCCTGTTACCTGAGTTGATAACTCCCTCGCCTGAAGGTAGATCCCGGGCTTTTCTTTACGCCAGTGGGATCTGTTTTGCTTTGATTGTAAGAATACTAGCTGGACAACAGTACGCCTACAGGAGTTCATTGCTGTCGATTCGATGGAAGTCAGCAACTATGGGAATGCTCTTTCAAAAGGTATAACTAGATATTAAACTGAGCAATTTCGTAATGCTTTGGCCTCCATTGAAGCTCTGCCACCGAACAAGACAAGTTGCACGTGACCTTACGTTGCGTAAAAGTTCCTGCAAATTTACCTCTTTTGCAATGCGTCAAAATTTTTGCTACAGCGCTGCAGTAATTTTTGTGATTCACTTGCTTCGTGGAACGCCTCTTCTGCAATGAAAACGTTGCAAAGCAGGTTAAGTCGACTTCAGGGAGAATTACTCTAGTTAAGTTTAAGTGCACACTTGTCTTCTAACAAAATTGCGAGACCAACTGCAAGAAAAAATGGCTAGTGTGAACAGGGCCTGTACTGGATACCTGTGGTTTGCTCCGAGTGTTAAGATTGTGCGTGAGATTGGGTGGATATGAGTATCGAATTGCACCATGGAACTGTTTTGAGAGAGGAATAGACAATGGAAAGGAGAAGTGTGACGTCACGTTACTATGGTAGCAAATTTTCTGAATCACAACAATAGGGAACTTAAGCAACGACGACGGTGACAACAACAACAACAATACCTTTATTCGCCCTGTACTTAATTACATACATTAAAGAGAGAGAAAAAATGTATATATATATATATATTTATTTGTACTTAATAAGCCCTGGAGCTGAAACAATCCTAAGATTTTCTAGCCAGTACTCCAGAATTTAAAGTTTTAGAGAATTGAGATAGAATTTATTTCCAAAGAAGCAGTTTTAAGGAGAACGGCAAAAAAGCAATAAGTTTATATTAGCAAAACAACAACTTTGCACGTGCATCTCTCTTTTTTGTACATTTCTTAGCCGTCGTTGCAAGACCGCGACATGAAACTTCCTAATTTCACGCGCCTGCTTTATGGAGTATGCAACACAAAAATTTTCTTTTTCTTTTTCTAACTTAGATACGGTCCTTTCGGGTTCAACCCCAGAAAGTTTCGCGAGCATTTTGACAAATTAAATGAAATTGAATAAGTTTGAAACGGTGCGAATTCACTTTTTAAGTGACATTTTTGGTTTGTTGTCATCCAGAAATTTTGCTACCATGCCAACGTGAAGAAACGACTTCTCCTCTCTATAAAGAGACCCACAACATCTCCAAAACAGTCCCATGGTGCAATTCGTCACCTACCCAGTCTAGGAAAAAACTGGTTAAGTTCTTGGCAGTTTTATTCAACATGGAATAAACAAGACACTTGAAATTTGCCATATGCTCAGATCCTCCATTCACCCTGCAAGCAAAGGCCCTTCGTTTTCCAGCTTATCAAGGAGATGCGTATGCACCCAAAAAATATAGAGCGTTTTCACATGACGTCACGGCGGCCATATTGGTGTTCCAGAGCAATAAAACGGCGGTTATGTTGATGTTCCAAACCAATCCTTTGGGAGTTGAACGCTTTATTTTGTCCCAATAACTTTGCATAGATGCTGTCCACTTGAGTGAAAACGCTCTATACAGCCATGACGAAGATTTTCCCGATTTTCCCTTTTTTTTTGAAGGTTTTGCATCTCAGACAGGTGGATTTGGCAGCATTCACAAGTGGTTACATATTGGATCTTGTTTGTGGTGATCTACAGCGCATCGATAAATCGTTTATATGCTTCATGCACCTGATAGAAGGTATCACTGGAACGTTGTGTTTGTCGTTATTCACTTGGTATTTGTTCGGCTGGAAGCCTTTGACGTGCCTGGGGTTCCTGATATGCTTAGTTGCCTTTTACAGTGTAATGGGTAACCTGTGCTGCAGACTTCGTTCAAGAATTGCTACTATCACCGATGATCGTCTGCGAATAATGTATTCTGTTATTTCTGGGATTCGGGCAGTAAAGATGTACGCTTGGGAATGGATGTTTGGAGAAAGAGTGAAGAACATACGAAGGTAATACCTCAACAAATCTGGTATTCTTCTATCTCAAAGTTAGATTTAAACATGCAATGCAAAATTAACTTTAAAATTAATCTATACTCACCCTCTCCCTCCTCATTCTTTAGAGAAGTTACCGTTTTGTGAAAGCACAGTAAAAAACACGGCAAAGACAATCGAAAATTTGGTGTGTCGAATGATCGATAGTCAACCTTTTGCAGAGAAATAAAAGAAAGTTGCTGTAGATATCTTGACTACACATTTTTGTCCTCTTTTATCTGGTTAGATCAAGTTACGGCTTTATGAAAATGACATACACTTGAACCTCTCTTCTGCGGTCTTTAGTACGAACGACGAAGGGACAAAAGAAAGTGCCCGCGTGATAGAGGTGTCTGGTTTATAGAGGTCACTACGATGATGTCACTGTTAAGACTCGGCAGACTTGTGTCCAGAAATACAAGCAACTCGGATCGAATTTGGTTACTTCATTTTAGACACAATTATTTGTAATTTCCATATGAGTTAATGTTAGGCTAAACATTGCTTGCGTCTAGCTGAGTATCAGGGTTAGGGAACACTTAGACTGCTTGCAGTTCCCCTTTTCTCTTAATTAATTCCGTCTAGTTCTCAGCCAGCGCGATTGCAAACCACGACGTTATGTTACAATAAGGGATAAGGAGCAGACGAGAAAAGACGTTTTTAATTTGTTCTCGCCCACACTCAGCTCCTGATCTTTCAACTGAATCTTAGTTTATAATTGCCGCGGCGCTTTTCAAGTAAATAGATATTCGCGTTTCTAATAATCTACAAAACTTCTCTTCCTTAAAAGGAAATATTCATCCCTTTAACGCAAAAACTATCTCTTGTCTCATTGAAGAGACTCTTTTAATATATAGTTTAACGTCATCTCTCTTTTTAACCAACAGTTCTGAAATGGAGTTGATACGCTGGAAGAGCGCCATATTGGCTTGTAATGCTTCATTACTCTACACAGTAAGACCAATAGCCATTTTCATTTCCCTGGTAACGTTAGTTGCCACAGGAACATCACTTTCTACATATAACACTTTCATAATTTTATCAGCTATAAGCGTATGGAGAGTTGCTATTTGTTGGAGGATATCACAGGCTTCGATTGCCCTGGCTGATTTTTTTGCCGGGCTTGAACGAATTCAACATTTCTTGAAATTTAGCGAAAAAAAGTCTCATGAAAAACTTCAAACAACTTTCTCAAAGAGGCAACCAAGCAAGGAAATTGTTAATGACTTCCATTTGATTAATGGCTGTCTGATTCAAGACGACAAAAATAGCAAAGGTTACAGTCATATCGACACCTCCGATGGAGGAAACAAGAAAATTAGGCAAATAACCCCCTTAGATGGAGACAAAAGCGTAACGCTGCATGACGTACAAAGCGCTTGGAATAGTAGTAAAGCTTACCCCGTCTTAAAGTCCGTGAGTCTATCAATAAAAGGTGGGGACTTAGTGTTCATCACCGGCCATGTGGGATGCGGAAAGTCTTCCCTGCTCTACGCCATCCTAAAGGAATTACCACCCTTCAGTGGTCGAGTATCATGTAATGGAAGAATCGCCTTTGTTGGTCAGCAACCCTGGGTATTCTCTGGCACGGTACGAGATAACATTCTGTTTGGTCAGACATTTGACTCGGTCAGATACAGCATGGTACTGGAGTCATGTGACCTGCGCAAGTAGTTATAAGAGGATGCCTTCCCATTCAAATTCGCCACCGATTATTTCTGTCATTTCCCTGATTAACTTCATACTAACTTCATCAGTACAAAAAATGACAGACTTAATGGGAAATTTTAGCCCGTCAAGCACCCACTTTTTATTTCAAGCTTAACTCTGTCATATTTTGATACTAAAAGAATTTTTGAAAAAATTAAATTTCCCATTAACTCTGTCATTTTTGTGGTTTTTGAACACTTTATGACATTAATGGCTCGCCCTGCGGGCTCGCGGAAATGACAGAAATAATCGGTGGCGAATTTGAATGGACAGGCATCCTCTTATAACTACTCTAGAATAATTCAATCGCGAATGTGATAAATATTATTACAAAATAAAAAAAGAAAAGTTTAATTAATAATATAAAAATAATTTTGAAATAAATATATTGTAGAAATGTTTATCGGATTTGGATGAAGGGGGTGGGGTGGGTTGGATGAGATTGAATGATAAATATTATTACAAAATAAAAAAGAAAAGTTTAATTAATAATATAAAAATAAATTTGAAATAAATATATTGTAGAAATGTTTATCGGATTTGGGGAGTGGTTGGGTTGGGAATGGGGAATGGAATATGATAAAGATTATTACTAAATAATTAAAAGAGATTTATTTAGTAATAATAAAAATAATTTTGATTTAATTATATTGTAGAAATGTTTATCGGATTTGGATTAATCATCAATAATTCCAAGATATTCACTATTTCCTTCATTAATAAGATAGTTAATATTTTTTAACAAATCTATTATTTTTTTGAAATTTCTTTTCAGATACTCTTCATGCTTTTCATCTGTAAACATTAAATGAGAATAATGTTCAAATTCTCCATTAAAATCATCTAATAAACCAAAACTTAATTCCTCAAAAAGTTCGTCATTATTATATACTTTTGGGTCCATTAAAGCAACTTGGAGATATTTATTTTTTTGTTCTCTAATTGTTTTTCTTTTCAAGTATTCCCATTGAGAGATTTTGTATTTCCTTTTAATTGATCTTATTTTTTCTAATAATTCCCATTCAGAAGCTGGTTTTTTTAAGTTAATTCTTTCTACATCATCAAAGAAAGGAATAATATCAAGAATTGAATCTTCAGAGACAAAAGGTAAAGAAGGTGATTCAGATTCTTTGTCGAGTTCATCAAGGTTAATTTTTTTTACTTTGTTAAAAAGAAGAGTTTTAAAATCATAGTGATAAGTAGAAATAAATTTGTATTTACTTTTGAAACGAATTTTATGATCTTTTTTTGAATTATCATTTTCTATTACATAGAGACTATTAAAACCACAAATATCATCTTCTCTTCTAAAACTAATTCCATATTTGTAAAAATCATCAAGCATTTCAAAGTAAAAATCACACAAATCAATACCATCCCATCTACTGTAATAAGGGGGATGTTTTCCAAGATAAAACATGAGAATTTTGAAGGGGTGATTAAGAAATATTTCATCTTTTTGTTTCATATCAAACGATTCTAATTCCATTCCTGGTTTGACTTCAAAATTATCAAATTCGGGACCACTAGTAATCATTTTATTAAGGATTATATATTTTGAAAAATAATTTTGATTTAAAAAATAATATATTATAATAATAAAAATGCAGTTGTCAAGTTACGATCGTCTCACACCAGAAAATATTATTTTCAATGAAGCTAAAGAATTCAAAGTCAAAGATAGCAAAATCAAATACAAACGAATCCCAATTGAAGTAAAGTACCCAAATGGAAAGAAAGGTGCTCTCGTAATTGAAACTCCGTTTCTTTTCTCTTTTGGAGTAAATGAAAAGAAAAACCAAGAGAATAACAAACTTGTTGGTTACAGTATTCCAGTTTGTCTCTGGGGAAAAGATAGCGAACCAAACACAGAGGAAAAAGCATTTTTTGATGCATTGAGTAATATCAGGGAATTATGCTGCAAACATCTTGAAACTGAATACGGATCTGATATGGCATCAACCTTGTCTTCCCCCCTTTATTACAAACAGGTTGAATTTGTTGATAAAAAAGGAAAGAAGAAAACAAAAAAAGATGAGTCAGCTGCTCCAGTTCTTTACGCAAAACTTATTTACTCTGAGAAGTCGAAGAAAATACTTTCTTTGTTCAAGACCAGGGGGAAGAAAGATTTGAATCCTTTTAAATATATTGATCAGTATTGCAATGTCAAAATGGCATTGATAGTTGAAGGAATATTTTTGAGCAAGACTGTAACATCTATTCAAATAAAAGTTCATGAGTGCTATGTAAAACCATTGAAACCTCGAGAATCTCTTTTGACAATAACTGAGGAAGAAGTTGATAGTGAAAGTGATGATGATGATGTGACTGTTGAGGTTGGAAATGTTGAAGATTTGATTATTTCCGACATTGAGGAACAAATGTGAGATTTTTAATACAAAATTTGTATTAAAAATTAACCAAGTCCTTGAAACTCACCCATGAGTTAAACTTATCAGGGTATCCACTCCATTTTACCAATGCCATCTTTTTCTTGTTATCTCTTCTGATAACTTTTTCTATTCTAAAAGTCTGCTGTTTTGCTTTCTGAAGTTCTTGTTCGTAAAAAGATCCCTTGATCGATTCCGACATCAGATCAACGATTGAATACGTAACAGGTTTTGTTGGATTAATCTTTTCAATCACAAATATTTCCTCTGTCCAGTTTGGTGTGTAACCTTTATCAAATACCTTTCTTTTCAGCTTTGAAATTCTAACGTGGTCTCCAATCTCAAACTTTGGTTTTTCAGGTTTCAAGAAGATAGATTCGCCATACAAATTCGACCAAACTGTTTTTTCATTCTTCTTTTTACTCGCTTCAACAGGAGACATCTTAATACTAGAATGTTTCGTATTATTATAATCATTAACCAGTTTATCTATCTTATCCGCGAATACAGTGTTGTTATTCACAGAGAACATTTTCCACATCTTGTTTTTTATTGTCCTGTTCCATCTTTCAACCACACTAGATTTCTCTTCATTTTCAGTGTGATAAAGTCGGATTCCTTTTTTCTTCAGAAAATCTTTGAAGTGTTTGCTGATAAACTCAGAACCTTTATCAGTCCACAACATCTTTGGTTGTCGGCCACTTTCAAAAATATCATCAAATGCTTCACTGACAGTTTCAGTTTTTTTGTCTTTCAGACCTCTTATCCAACCATATTTGCTAAACACATCAATAACCATCAGCAAATATTTAATACCTTTGTTCCACTTGCTGAACTTTTGCATCTCAACCAAATCAGCAGCCCAGATATCATCAATTCCATTTGAGATTACTGATCTCTTTTGAAAGTTTCTTGTGATTGGTTTGTGAAGTTCATCGGCAAGTTGTTGAGACCAATCACTCCTCAACGCCGACGCGCGTTTTTTTGAAGACCAAGTCCAAGTTTCTGTTTTGTGTTAATCATTGTTCTTGCTAAAAAATGTCCCCATTGTCTCTGTTTCCAAGGAATTGCATCCAGGGCTTTTATCATTTTCCTATCTGCTTCATTTTTACATTTCACTTGTTCGTTTGTTGGTTTGTTTCCACAGACAGAGTAATCAACATCGTGTTGCATACTTACAGCATCTGTTCGTCCAGTTGGTTGTTCAAATATTTCCAATATCTCACCAGTTTGAGGATCATATCTCAATTGAGATTCCAGTGGATTACCGGGGCCAGTATACTTATGACCGGGAAGTGTAAATCCTTTTTTTGGTGCAACTTTGAGAATTGCTTTATGACTATCAACTCCACTTCCAAAACTTGTCAGAGGATTATTTTCCCAGAATCGATCGTCAACAATAATCTGATATTTGGTTCTCAGGATCTGAGGCCATGTATCGGGATTGGCAGAAATGATATTATTCATATCTGCCAGAGCTTCTGGATTGTTCTCAAAAAATCTTGTCTTTTTCATTCTTCGTGAAGGTTTTTCAAATTTGAAAAATAATTCAGGATTGGATCCTTTGCGTATTATTCCCATCTTGGCTTCTTCAGCGGCTGTGGGTCGTCTCCAGAATCTTCCAGATGTCACACCATGTTCCGATCCAAAAGCTGATTTCATGATATCGCCAGATTTATATCTGTCGTAAACTGGTTTCAGAGATGGAATCAATTCTTGCGTTGTTTTCATAGCAATATCCGGTGCTTTTTTTACAACAGTCATTGGATCAATTCCAGCTCCATCCAAATCGCGTCTGTTGGTTTTATATCTTTTTTTTGGTCTGACTTTGACAGAAAGTTGATCCAATGCTGATCCAACAGAATCTTGAATAAAAGGAGTCAATTTATTGATTGCATAATTTACACCCTTTTTTTGTAGTTTTTTATTTCTCATAAGTTCACTTGTTCCATACTTGGCCATTTCAACTGTTTTTTTCCCCATCCAAGGAAGAGCATGTTCAACGAATGCATTTGCAGCTGTCCCAACAACGGTGTCAAAGACATCTCCTCCAGATTGCTTGCCCGCCTTCTCAGACGGGCTTATTAGTTTTTTGTCTTCTTCTTTGTTTTTCTTTTCTTTCCCCCAGTTCCAGTTTGTGAAGTTGTTCCCATTTTAACGTATCTAACTTTTTTAATTCCGCAAACCGCGCAATGACAAAAGAATTGTTTTCTTCCTCTTTTATCAGTTTGGTAACCACTTGGCTCGGTGCAAGGTGTTTCCATTTTATCTTTGATACAATACGATTCTTTCATTTAGTATAATGTTTAGATAAAATGTCACTGAGGGCTAATTTTGTAAAAAGTGAACTTGAGAAGATTTGTAATGATTTGGATGAGTGTTATGAAAGGGTTCTTTTAATAAGATTGGAGAATGATAATCGATTCTTCAAAATATTTGAGATGATTGCGGAGTTGAGTGAGAAATCAAATAATCTCAAACAAATCTTGAGAGGAAGATTAGTATAAGCATAGATTAAATGGAAGCTAAATTCTTTTCAGAGATAGAAAAAAATATGGATGTTGAAACACTCAAAGATTTTGAGAAAGAAGTGAGAGCGAAGATAAATGAAGAGTTTGAGATTCTTCGGGGAAAGAATCCAGATCTTTCATGTGTTTTAATGGCTGGTGAATGTGAGACATGGGAAAAAATACGAAAAGGAGAATATTCTTGGTTGAAAATCAAATCTGAGAAAAAAAAGAAACTTTTTAGATTGATTGATATTTACACAAAATTTGATTCTATTGTTGATACTGTAAAAGAATTGGAAAGAAAAGTTGAGAAGGTCAAAAAGATGAAGGATGCACCAGTGGATTCAGATTAAATATAATTTTATATTTAATCTTGAAAAATATTATTACAGATTATTATTCAAAGAATCTTTTTAAAATATAAAAATAAATTTTTCTTTTAAGTTTTGTGATAATCTTTATCCTCCAAAGTATTCTTTTATAAAATCACTGTTGTCATTGTCAAAATGAGGATTATGAATAACATCAAGAATACTTTTTCCATTCTGTCTCTCAAACAAGTAGTAAAGGCACCAATAACCACAAAGAACAGTGTTTCGATTTTGTATTTCATCCAAGGAATAAACAATATGTTTTTCGGCAGATTTGAAATACTTCAAAGCCTCATTCGGCATAATCAGACCAAACGGATCAAAATACTCAACAATTGAATCCAGGTTTCTATAACAAACCCAATGGGTGCCAGGTCCTTGTGTATCATCAAGATTTATTATTCCACATTCTTTTTTTATCTTTTGAGGAAGGTTGTCTCGACTGAAGATTCCTCTGAAGTGTTTCAGGTCAAGTTTTTTCACCCATTCCATCAAGTCAAAGTTTGAAAGGGGTTTAATCACAAAATGTCTCCTATGATGGGAATTGAGTTGAATGGGCTGTTTTTTCCAAGCAACAGACCCTTGCCTTTGGAGTTTTTTTTTTTGCCTTTTTTTACCCCCATTCCTATTGGATTTTCCCAAGTTCCAATAAAGGGGGGTGGATAGTATCCTTCTCCTTGTGTGGGAGGAACATAAACACTTCTTGTGTTAGTTGAAGATCCCCTGTCAACCTGAAGACCTGATCCAAACAACTTTGGAAGCAGACTAATTGCCATTGGAATTCCGATTGAAGCAAGTGTTCCCAGAAATCCACCTTCTATTTGTTTTTGAGTCGGTTTGATAACCAATCGTCCTCCTGTCTTGAAAACTTTGTTAATTTGATCTATTTGTGCCTTGGTAAACTCACTTGCAAAAGGAGGAAGAAGTGGGAAAAACCTTTTTGGAATTGGAATACCTCGTCCAAACAGTTTTTTCAATCCTATTTCTCCAAGTGCATTTGCAGCTCCAGAGGCAAGTGCAGGTGCAACTTTTGAAACTCCCTTTACTGCAAGGGGAAGAAGTTTTGCACCAAGTTTTGCCAAACTTGTGAAAAGGTTTCCCCCGTGCTTTACCAAACTTCTGATCTGTGTTTGACTTATTTTCAAGTCTGATCCTGTTCCATTTGCAAGTGATTTTTTTATTTTTGTTATTTGTCTTTGGGTCAACATTAACTCATCAGGCCCCCTGAGATGAGAATGTTTTAATCGAAGCGTCAAAGGTGTTCTTTTTTGAAACGCATTTAACAGTTTTGATTTTTGTCCGTCTGAAAGTTTTACGCCGTATTCAATATAAGATGACATTTTATATATTAGTTATATTATTTTTTTCTCAAGCTCTAATAAGTAGTTTTCCACTCTTTTGTTCTATTTCTGCTTTTCTTTCATGCAAAACAAGAGCGTAAATATTATAATTTGCAGCAGTCTCTCCAGATAACTCATAATGAAAAGCAAGTTTAGTAACTCCGTCCTTCAAGTCTATTTTCTGCTTTGTCAAATCAAAATACACAAATGGGAAAATATTCTCAAAATTCTGTCTATTAAGAAGAGTTCCACCTTGAAAATCATTGTTGGCAAATACATAAGACATCACATCTCGGAAAACTCTTGAAGGATCTTTTGAAGGTTTGTAATGAATATCGGGGTATTCATTTCCATTTCCAACTTCAAGATAGCATCTATTGAGAGTTTGCGGATTGGTGGAAACACTGAAAGTATTGTATAAAAATGGATTTGCTGTCTGTGATTCAATATTTGGTGTGTTAATAAAGAAAACAAATACATGGCGAGGTTTTGAAATTCCGTTTGTAATTCTAAAATTACCAACAGCTTGGTTAGTAGCCAGATTAGATTCAACAACTTCATTGAAATAGGTCCAATTTTTGGGTTTGAGATAATCTTTCATATAAATCTCATTTCCATCTTTATTGTATATTAATCGAGGCACAAACAGTTGAAGACGGGTAATGACTACTCGACATCGATTTCCTCCTGTTCTCCAAATAAGATTATCATCTTTTTCAATCTCAAAGTTTATTTCGATTTTAGTGTTTGGAAGTAATTTATCTTCAAGTGCCTCAAAAAACGAATATCTGTTGAGAGGAATTTCACAGTGTACTATGCTTGAAGTTCCAAGCAAAGCTTTTCGTTTTGCAAATCCTTCGTTATATGTTGCAGGAGTGTTATCTATCATAAGACCAGCTTCATCTGCATTACTAGCTGCATTTTGTCGATGAGTAACATTTCGTCTAGTAAATCTATTTTTATTAGCACTTGTTGATGTATCAAGAAAATAAAATTCATTTGTTGCAACACTATCAGCGTAAGATTTATTATATTCAAGCAAATTTTTTATATTTACACTATGATTGGCGTAATTACACTGATAAAGTTCCTTTCCATTTGCCAGCACAGATAATCTTGAAATAAAAGAATTAGCGCCATTTACTATTCCCATTTGGTCAGCTTCGTAAGTAGTAATTTGCGCTCTATTAGCAGCAAGAATACTATCATCATTTACATTAGCACCAATAACAAAATCAGTTCCATCATGTTGCTCAACTTTAAAGTCCATTGCTATTCTAGCATTATACCAATCAAATGGAGTGGCTTCACCTGTATTGTCAGCAATGAATTTAAGATTATTTCTAACTTGAACGGTGTTATTTGCTGGGGTTTTATTAAGAGGTTGTTCAAGATCAAAAAGAACATCTTCGTATCTTTCAAGATATATTGGGTTTCTAATAGACTTCATTTTAATAAATAGATTATATTATTTTTTTTCTTCCAGATCCAGACATAATTTTTAGCACATTATTATTGATTTCTTGCTGTGTCATTTTTCGATTATTTGTTTTACGAGATGGAGGATTTTTTCCAGAAAGCATTTTTACTATTTTGTCACCGGCCTTTTTATTTGAACTGACAGGGATTGGTTTGGGAGGCGGAGCAAATGTTACCTTTTTTCTGGTTGGTTTTCTTCCAAGAAAAGATTTTACTGAATCCATCAATCCTTCTCCGTAAATATGTTTTCTTGAAAACTTTCCTGTGTCAGGATCGTATTTTTTTTTAAACTCTGATTGTCGCATCATTTTATTTATATAATTATACAACATTGCTATCTTCTGTATGTCGAAGCAACAGTGTCATAAACCAATCAATACCATTCAAGTCAACAGGTTGACTGACAGAATCAGTTATTTTTATATGCATTTCTGAAATAGTATTAGAACTGACGGGACAATAAAGAGGCCTAAATGGTTCAAATGTGAAAGGATACGACCTTGTCAGATTATCCGTTGGAATAACTGCTATTGTGTTTGTATTAACTCCATTCACAACGGAGTCTTTTATAGCACTCACATTAATATTGAGAGAATCGATAGATTTTGTGATATTTGGAAGTTTGGTTCCATATTCAGTTTTAGTCACAAGTTTCTTCTCAAATCCAATGAGTTCTCCGAAATCTGTTCCTCTCAAATCAAGTTGATAACTACCATCAAGTGTTACCAAAACTCGATAAGTGGAGAGAATGAAAGAAAGATTTATCGAGTAATTCTTCACACCCTTTGCGTCTGTTGTGTGATGATTTTTTTGATCCATGTACTGATGAATATAATCATTAATGTCAGAATAGGAATACATTCCGTCTGTGAAGGTGATAGTTTGCCATGCAGATCCGTTGTGGGTGTATTTAATTGTGTTGTTTTTGTAACTACTCCGGATGTTATACCAAGAGTAAGTCATCGATAACCTGTCCAAGGCAAGATAATGCCTGAATTGTGGGTCAAGTTTCAAAGGAGGATTAAATTTGACCAAAAAATCGTGTGATTTGTTTACTCCTATTTTTTCTCTTTTAACAGATGAAATATGAATAGCACTTTCATTCATTTATAGTATGTTCAGATAATTTTTTTAAGGAGAGTATTCAATTGTTTATTAGATAGGATCCCAAGATCTCGGAGTCGATGGGCTATTTGAATGAATTCAGGCAGCACACCATTGTTTCCTGCGGCAAGAGAACCATTGACTAATTCAAATCTACGAAGCAGTTCTTGGGGAGAAAAGAAGAGGCCTTGGCCTACTTTATATTCAAGTGATCTTAAGTAAAAATCAAGAATTTCTTTATATTTTTTTTGTGTTTCCTGTTGCATAATGTATAATTCAAGTTCTCCTTCTTGTTCATCAGTTTTATTTTTTGTTCTTTTCAAAGCTCCAATTTGATAACCCATTTCTTTTACATCATTTTTTACGATTTTATAAATTTCGTTTATTTCATTAGGGTCTTTATCTAAAAGTTCATTTGGTTGCGGATAATCAAGTAAGTCTAAAACCTGTTTATCTTCTTCATCTAAATTTTTTTCAAGGTTATATTTTAAGATTTCTTTTTGTCTAACTGGATTTAAATCTGGATCTATTTCATTTTCATTTTCTACCTGAGGCAACTCTTTCATATCAGCCAATCTCTCAAACTGATTAAATCCGTCTGTAATGGCTTTTTGATTGGCTCTGATACCTTCTGTAAGAGCCAATTGATTTTGTAACATTTTTTGGTTTTGAGTAAATATATTTTGTGCTTTTGGGTCATCAGGTTTTTCAAACTGAGAAATCAGAGGTTTGAATGTTTCAGTAAATCCTTCTCTCAGATTCTGTTTTTCCCAAATGGTTTCTTTTATTTTTTGTCTCACCTGTTTAATAAGATTATCGGCTTCAATCTTATTTTGTGAATATTTTTTCATTTCTTCAATATCCATTTATATATTTATTATATAAAATGGAGATACCAAATTATGACAGCAAGGACAACAGCGAAAAGAAATTCAAGCAGTTGTTTCCTTTCATGCCATCGGATACATTTCGAATGCTGATTTGTGGAAATAGTGGAAGTGGTAAAACTAATTTGCTCTTTCACATGCTTATGAAACCTCTGTTGTATTACGACGAGATTTATCTCTTTGCTCGAAATTTAGAGCAGGATAAGTACAAGAGGTTGATTCAAAAAATGAGAGAGATGTCACATAAACTCGGTTATGAAATCCTTTCTGTGAGTAATGATGAAATAACTCCTGTAACAGAAATGGGATACGAAGACAATCAAAAACTTGTGATATTTGATGATTATGTCTGTGATAAAAATCAGAGACAAATCGTTGATTATTTTATTCAAGGTCGACATAAGAATTGTTCGGTGATTTATCTGAGTCAATCATTTTATAAAACTCCAAAAGATATTCGATTGAATTGTTCTCATTATTGTTTGTACGAATTTCCATCTTCCAGAGAAGCAAACAGAATCTCATCTGAATTGGGAGTTGATAAAGATATGTATAAAGAGGCGACACGAAAACCATTCTCATTTCTCTTTGTTAACAAACCAAAGAAAACCGTATCAAAAAACTTCACTGATTATCTAAATATTAAATAAGATGGGAATATTTAACGAACACTCTTCTAATCACTTTCAATTTGCAAAAGGAATTCAAGGAGCTCCAGGTGTTGGGTTTAATCTCACCGCAGATGGAAATTATGACATGGTTGGAAAAAAATTGACAAATGTTGGAGCACCAACGTCTGACACAGATTCAGCTACCAAAAAATATGTTGATACAAATTCTGGAGGTGGAAAAACATCACTTTTGACAGTGGATTCAAATATTGATATGAAAAGTCAATATTCAATCACAAAACTCAAAACACCTTCAAACAATGATGATGCTGCAAATAAAAAATATGTTGACGATTCCAAAGTTGATGGCAGTGTATTTTTGAAACTTGACGGAACAAGATCAATGACTGGAAATTTGGATATGAATAACAAAAGAATTTTTAATCTTCCAAATCCAACTGGTAGCAAACAACCAATACCATTGGCTTATGGTGACCTTGCTTATCTTCACGTTGATGGATCAAATACAATGACAAATCATTTGAATATGAATAATAAAAAAATAATCAATCTTGTTACACCAACAAATAACACAGATGCCGTTCCCAAAAAATACGTGGATGATAGCCTTTCTAACCAAGATTTCAGTTCTTTCTTTAAAAAAGATGGAAGTAGGACCATGACTTCAGATCTTAATATCGGAGGTCATAAAATAATTAATCTTGAAGATCCAGCTTCAGATTCGGATGCAGCCTCCAAAAAGTATGTTGACGGCCATCTGCACCAAACTCAAGTTCAACCAAGTCATTACAAAGATGAGTTTGCTTTTCTGATGTCAAGTCCAACTCAATGGACAGATGAAATAGATACTAGAACTAGTTTTATTCCAAAAAAGATAGCAGACCTTTCAACCAAAAAAGGAAACTTTCACGACTACAATCATAAAGTTCTTTATACAACAATACTAAAGAATTTTCAAGGTGGTTATAAGTATAAGATTGGGCTTAATTTCTTTAGACTGGTTGGAGGTGTTGATTATTCCCTTTGTCTTGAAATACTTAACATTGATTATCAACTTTGGCATAAAACTCAGATAAGTGTTGACAACAACACGTCACAAGGATTGCAACTTGGAAATGTTAGTGTAAAAAAACTTCAACATAGTTTCATCGATTCAAAAAGCCAAACACAATTTATGTATTACCACAGAGTCATTATTAATTTCAAGAAGTTAACAACTGGAAACAGATTCTTTATTCATATTTTGGTCAGTATTCCAAATAATGGAAATGATCTGGCTGTGTATCCTCTTCAATTTTCTGGAGTTTACATGATTGCTTATGGTATTATGAGTAAAGTTAGCAATATCGACCCAGATAAAGTTTATGACTATCATACAGGATTTGATGTCAAACCAACACAAGTAGTTTACAATGTTGACATTAACGCAAATAATAAAAAGATATTAAACATTGCTCTCGATAGAAATCTGAATAGTAGTGCTGCAACAGTAGGAATGGTAAAAGAGTTAATTCCTTTTACTACAAACTATGTTTATAGACGATACTTTGAAGAATTTTATGATTTTACTGATGCAAATATTTATAGATTAAATAATATATCATCTGGTATTGTTATAAATTCCTTAATTCCAAATATTACCATACCTAATAAACACATTAGTGATATAATAAAAGATGGATTAAATATGAAAAAATACTCTATTAGTTTTAATCCATCTGCTAATTTTACAAATTATACTTTATGTTTAGTTTTAAGTAACTGGGGGAAAAGAAAATTTACTTTAGTTAAAAAGAATGGAAATAATCAAGATTTAGCAAGTTTAAATTGTAATTTTGTTTTAAGTAAAGGCTCAAGATATTTAACTTTATTATCAAATAACAAAAGAGATTTTTTTAATATACCAAGAATATTCACCCCTCCATCATCATCATCCAGTATACCAAAGTATAACAATAAAACTGTTTTATGGTTGACAGAAAATGCCAATACAATTGTTACAAAAGCTAAAATAAGTGAATTCATTACAACTTTAACATTAACAACCTCTAATTACGCCGAAAGACAACATTTTGAATTTAGAATTTATGATGATGATGTAATTTTAAGTAAATTTATGTTTTCTCCAAATTTTTATGACTTTGACTCAGAAGCATTTCACAGAGTAATGTTACAAGAAAAACTAAATGGGGCTAATATATTATAAAGAATAAATGAAGGACTTGTTTGAATTTAATCATATTGATAACTCACTAACAGAATCAGAGATCAAAACTCTCAAAGACTTCTACAAACATTATCACAAGAAATTCTGGTGTTTCAAGAAATCTTTCAAAAGATATAAAATTCTTGATGAAACACTTACTTTGTCCGGAGGAGGACTGGTTGTAGTGGGAACTATTGCCGGAGGAATAACACTCAATCCAATAATCCTGGGTGTTATCAATGGTTTTGGAGTCTTGGTGAGTTCGGTTTCAAAAATGAAGAATTACAAGAAAAAGATTGAAATGTCTCAAATAGCATTTACAACTTATGAGAAAGTATTGGTTGAACTGAGATCGGCTTTGAGAGGTGATGAGTTTAACAAACAAGAATTCGTAGATCGAATGAAACTGATTGATGAAATGATTATCGATCAATCTCCAGTTGCAGACAAATTCTCAAAAAAATATAATAAAAAATATTTGTAAAAGATTATTACATAATTTGAAAAGAGAATTTTATTTTTTACTTAAAAATAAAATTGATTAAATATAAATTGTAATAATCTTTTTCATCATGGCAAAGTACTTCCACCCATCATATTCAATTTTCTTCACAACTGATAACGGCGGTGTTTATAATTCAAGAACAGGAAGAGAACTTGGAAATAAACCAAATAAAAACGGCTTTGTTAGAATCTCAATTCGACCTCGAGGTTCAAACCCAATCAGCTTGTTGAAACACGAGTTTATTTGGGAAGCCTTTAATAATGAGGAAACAAATAAATTTTTCAAAATCTTACACGTTGACGGAGATAAGCAAAATAACAGACCAGATAATTTAAAACGTGTCTTAAACGAATCCTCTAATCCAGAAGGACAATCCAGAAAAATTGTGGCAACTAATCTGACAACAGGTAAAAGAAAATTTTTTAACTCAATATATCAAGCTTCTAAAACACTTCAGATTAATGCTGGATCTATTAAACTAATCTCGGATGGAAAGAGAAAAACAGCAAAGTCGAAATTGAACGGAAATAAATACTCTTTCAAATACTCCAATCCAAACGACTTGAATGTTGTAAAAGTAATCAAAGATAAAATAAAAAATAATATTGAAAAAGGTTTGTACAAATTATAATTAGAAGAATTTATTTTTAATATAAAAAAAGAATTTAATTAAAATAATTTGTAATAATATTTTTCATCTTCTATCTACTCTATAGATAGAAGATGTTGGAATCGATTGTAGCATATGTGAATTTTTACTTTCCTTCTCATAAAACAAAATTTTATGATGACAACTTTATCAAGGCTTGTCTTGTTTACCAATATTTACATATAAAGTATTTCACTCAAAGATTAAACTTTAATCAAGTCCTTTACAAACTATCTGAATTCAGACACAGTTGCAGATCAAACTCGTCAGTACTATCCAATCATCTCATATTCAATCTCGCTTTTCGTGAATTTTGGAAACATTTCAATCTCGGTCGAGGTTGTGTTTATACCTTCAACTCACCTGTTAAGTCTGAAGTACTTAGTTATTTAACAGGAATAATTTACTGGTTTTTTCACAGAGGCGTTATTTGAGTGATTTGTAACTTTGCCACCACTTCTCATAATTCTCCAGAGTTTGATCTCCAATGTTAATTTCAACAAGACTGTGTTTGGGATTATTCATTTCTTCCAAGATTTTTTTTATTAAAAACATGATATTTATAGTTCTTTTTCGTTTGAATTGTTTATTTAATTCTTCCATGACTTTATTGTTTATTTCTAACAATTTTGAATACAAATCATACTTTTCATCATCCGTCAACTGAATCATTTTACCCAGTTCTTCCACCCTTTTTTCATAATGATATTTCCTCTGGTAAATGCTTTTCTTTCTAAATACCAATCGGTCTTGATCTCTTTTGTCAAATGAATCAAAATAACGCCCGTTTTGACTGCCACAATTCACACAAAATACAAATCCTGCAACCAAATCAAAATCAGTTTCTTGGCAACTTGAGCAAGAGATCTTTCGATCTGTTTTCTCTGGAGATTTGGTGTAACTACGAAGAATATCCAAATATTTTTTTATTTCATTCTCAGTGAAAGACATTTTATTAATTTAAACAAATAAATTTATAAATAAGAGAATTGATATCGCTTGCCGTTTTTTTTGGATTTGCAAAATTTTATCTTTTTCTGACAGTTTAATGTAATTGATGAATTAATAATTTGATAGAATTCAGAAGCTTGAGACAAAGAATCAAAAATCTTTTTTTTATTTGTTTCCAAGTTTAATGAATAAACTTTTTTACAATTTGATTTATTTTGATTTTCTTTTGGAGTTAGCAATTGAAGATTAGAGATAGAATTATTTTTTCTATCATTGTCACAATGGTCTGTATGCATACCTTCTGGAATTTCTCCCTTAAACACCTCATAAATATATCTATGTACATAATAATCTTTATAAGTGTTATTTTCAAATATTTGAAAGCCTAAATAACCATTGTTTTTTAGGCGTAATTTTAAAATCTTTTTTTTCTTTCTTTTTAAACTAAGTATTTTTCCGCAACGACTAGCTAAATAATAATTGTATTTTGGGTGCCAATAAAATTTAATTCCTTGAAATTTAATATATTCTTGATTGGTCATGATTTTATATTTTTAATATAAAATCCTTAAACCTTTTTATCTTAGCGCCTTCGTATTCACTTTGTCTTTGCATAAAATCCTTTTATCATCCTCCCCGCTCAAAGCTAATTTATTGACTTCTTTTGAATATATCTCATGATTCTCGCTTTTTATTATATTCATCGTTCTCATTTGTTTTTCACCCGTAAACAGACATTCTACATAATCTTCAAACTCAATCTTTTTTTTGATAACATTTTTCTTAATTCCTTTTAATTTCTTGGTAGTATTAGAGTCTTCGATTTTGAAAGAATACATTTTCGGCCTGAGACCAACAAAATGAGTTATTTGCCGACCAGCAACTTCATCTTTGAACTTCCCAATCACTTTCTTGTTAACTCCCGTCAGTATTCCTGACTCATGCCCCTGAGGGTAATCCGACGTGTCAAATCTAGCTTTTATATCTGGCAAGATATCTTTATAAAAATCGTCGGTTTTTAACTCATACATAAGGGAATCTGTATCTGTAAATAGCAACTTGGCTTTTTTATAAGAATATTTCTTTTGGATGAAATTATAATGAAAATCGAACATTAACAACTTTGACAAATCCAAAATAGCTTGACCAACATACACAGGTTTGTTAAAATAAATCTCCGTCTTCTTCAAGTGAATCGCAAGCAAATTTCGATCAAATATTGTCGCCCGTTCAAAGTTTGGTCGACATGTTAATTTTGCAGCTTTTTCTCGATTATCAACCAAAAACACATTTTGTCTTTTCCGAATGTTTTCAATAGTCTTTCCAAACACAGAATTATTTAGTAACTTAAAAAAGTCTTTCTCGAAACTATTTGACGCTGTTTTGCGAAGTTCTGTGTTTTTCCTGATATAGGGCTCCATCCAAGAACTCTGATTAAAAATTATTCCTCGGTGTACAGCAGTAATTTTCAAACCCAGTTCAAGACATTGTCTCAGATTACGATAATGTATTACATAGTTTTTATGAGGTTTAAAGTGAGAAATAAGTTTCTCCACTCCTCCCACTTTAATCTTCTCTGGAGCCAAAGGATAATCATTGTGTGACTTCCAAAGTTCTTTTGGATACTCTAAATCAACCTCGAATATATAACCAGTCTTTCCCATGTCATTCATGCTGCTATTTGTTTTTTCAAGAATTTCCAAAACTTTTTCTTTTGTAAGATTTGTCATCCATCGGAACCCTCCCGTCGGAAGTGATTGAGACATGGCCCAGCCATAGAGATTGTTTGCATCCAAATATTGAATGAATTTTGAGGGCTTGTTTGGATCGTAATTTTTCATATATTTATTATTCGCTTCTGAATATCTTTTTGCTATATGCGTCATCCCACCTCTGATACCTCTTTCAAACATCATTAACATATCGTAATCATGAAGCAATTCAAGTTGTTGTCCAGTCTCTTTGAGACAAGCATCCCAAGCCAATCCAGGAGATGTATAATAATGCGCCGGATCCAGTTTGTAATGCTTCAGGCATGTCCTTCGAAAGTTTTCAAAAACATCTGCCAGAAGCAATACGTCAGACTTGAGATAAAGATCGTGATAATCTCTGATTGTTTGGCATTTGAACGTATTCCAAACATTGATTGCGTGACTGTAATCTTCTTCCGAAATGTCTTCATCATTCAATCTTGAATAGAATTTCTCTTTGGTTGGAAGTTGTGTTTCAGTCAGCTTTTCAAGAGATGAAACATAATCATAAGGATAAACTCCCTTTCGAAAGAGAAGTTCAATATTATCTTTCATTATCTCTTTTGTATTTTGAAAATCATCTGGTTGTAGATTTCCAACAAGATTTGCAAGACTCGTCTGAAGAAACTTGAACGAATCAATGAATCTTATCTCAAAATTCAAAGACACCATCTCTCCAGTTCGCTTGGATCTGTATTCGTCGACTTTGATCTTCTTTGAAAACGAAATATATTTCTCTTCAGTCGATGGAATACAATTCAACTCACCCTTCAAACCAGAAAGTTTTTTTATAAACAAATGCGCATCATATCCTTGAAGATTGTGAAATATGACAGGCAGTATCAATGGTTTTTTGCATTGAAGATTGCAGCTGTTATGCGAAGCTCCTCGATATTGACCAGTAAAATGACAATGATCCCGGACTTTATCATCTTTTAATTCTTTTGAGCAAATATGACAGATCCTGGCTTCTTTGAAAGATTTCTGTTCTTCCTCAGTTAATCTGAGAGGTTTTGGATGTCGATAAAAATCATCAAAGAGTTTTCTTGTTATCATTGCAAGTTTTGAAACAAATATTTCCGCTACATTATCACTTTCTTTCTGTTTTGTAAAACAGATTGGTTTAAAAATATTTGGGACTATTCCCTTGATATAGAAACAAAACCCCGACGGTTCATGCTTCTGGTAATCGATAGTATATGAACCTGCTGGATTGGGTTTGCACGTTTCCACGGATTTGGTAAAACATTCAAAATCAGCGTAAACCACAAAAGGTATTGGAAGCTGTTTAAAATAATTTTTGAATCCCAACTTCGAATTTTTTGCTGGCATTTTTACAACAACTGCTTCATTAGACGAACAATATTCAATATGACGCTGAAATAATTCCTCCTTTGAAAAATGAGAGAAGCATCTTTTGCAAATGTGTATTCGACCATTCGTTCTAGAAGTTATTTGAGATCGGAATAATCTTGAAAAACTTTTGATAAGAGAATAATGATATTTGTCTTCTTTCTCAAACAAAAACAAATCGATTGTTTTCTGAGGATCTCTCTGTGCCATTCGGAGAGGGTAAAACTTATTTCTCTCATTGACTGAAAACACATTTATCCCTGGGAGATCTGGATTGAGTTTTTCGAATTTTGAAATGTCTTTTAATTTGACTGGAAATTTTATTCCTTTTGTATTCAAGCTATTTTCTTTTTGCTTCAAATCTGTCAATCGGAAATCATTTTTGTCTCTTGGATGAAGATATCTCAATACGCACCATAAAAAACATTTCTCATCTTTGTTTCGAATGCTCAATATCGCTTTCTTTCGTATTATCCAATCTGGAAGTGGAATATAAGATGAACCTCTCATTGGATTGTAATCAGCAGTGTGAATCTCAAGATGAATTATTTCCCTGAAATACCAACCACTTCCATTCTTCTGATAAACTTCAATCTTTTCAATTATGGAGCGAATAACCCTGGTCAGTATTTCTTTGTCATCGGATGATTCAAGATTGATATGTGTTTCAGAATTAAAATAAGCTTTATCTTGAATGGAAAGACTTGACTTTCCATCGCTTGACTTCCCCATTTGCTCCATCATGCAAACAAGAACAAATCTGACTTTAATATTTCGATGATTCCTGAGAAACTCTTTGAGATAAGCAGCCTTGGATTTGAAAAACTCGAATGGCGTAATATCAGTTTGCCCCTTTACAATGTATTTATTAGCAAATCCTTCCAAAGATGATTTTTCTTTCTCTATTCCCTGTTCGTATTCTTTCAAAGCTCTCTCAAGTGCTTTGCGCAGATAAGATGGAGTATCTGGAGGAATTGTTTTATTCTTGATACACTCCCGATAATATTCTTCATACGATTTGGGTTTGGCTTTCGGTTTGGGTTTGAATTTATCTCTTACTTTTTGTAGTTTATTTATATCATCAATCAACTTTTGTTTATAATCAGCTTTGATTTCTTTCTTCAAATTTTTTTTTATTTTTTTCAACTCTGAAATAGAAAGATTAGTCAAATCAGTGGCCATCCTTATTTATTGGTTTTTTTATTTTTAAACTTCATTTTCTGATTCACAGTCTTATATCAAAAATGATACAAGACTTAAAACTCAATTAGGTCACAATAATCCCTCAACTTATCTGCAACAGAAATAAATCTTTTTTGGTTATCTTTTGAAATTTGTGTCGCCTCAGTTTTCTTTTTATATTCTTCTCCTTCAATACAAACCACTATCGGGTTAAGATCTTCCGCTTCATACAAAAAATCCACTATTCCAAGAAACTTTTGATTAAAATTTTCACCTCCTATTCCAAGATGAGGATTTTTATCATATTTTGAAAGCAATTCTTCAACTTTATCAAGTATTGAATTAAATTCTTTTTCATTATCTCTCGCTGGAGAAGATCTTATTGTTGGCCACAAACTTCTTGAAGGTGAAGGAGAATAAAGTAATTTCAATTTTTCGTTAATTTGCTTGGTAATATCTTCACTTGTTAGTGTCGACTTGAATCCCATTTTTATTATTTTTTTCAAACCTTTAATTTATTTTTTTTCTGCTTCAAAACTCTTTCCCCAACCAAAACAGATTATTTACTCCTTTCTTATCTCTTTCGAAAGAGACTTAAGATATTTTTTCACGCCAATTTTCATCATTTTAGCAATAAACCCTTCTCCATATTCATTAACAAATAATGAATTAACTTCTTCATCTTCCACAAGAAAAGAAATAAATTCTTTTTCTTCTTCTCCCTCTGGAAAAAGTCTCTCTCTCGAACTATCAAAATATCTTTTAAAAAAAGAAGAAAGTTTTTTTAATTCCTCCTCTGTTAATGGTGTCTTGATTCTCATTTTATTAATATTTCAAACCTTTAAACAAAATAATTATTTTTTTTCTTCAAAACTCTTTTCCCGACCAAAGCAGATTAACACTCCAAAAATTAGCCGATTCAGGATTTTCATAAGTCAACTCACCCTTCTTATTCTTTATCTTCATCGCCCGCGAAAGATATTTTTCTTTTCGCTCGTTATCTTTGTGAATTAAATAGTCCGGATGTTGCGACGAGCCAAAATGCAAATTCTTGCCACCTGGCAGCTTCACCACGTATTTGTTATTTTTCCGCTTTGAATAATCAAGAGATTCGGCGCCGAGTTTTTTTGCCTTTTTGCTCAGTTTCTGAAAATCTTTTCCTTTTACAACATATTTATCATCATCAGATGATGATTCCTCTTCCTCAGGAATATAATCAGGATCTTTATCATGTTTATAGCCATCTTCAACAATGAAATCTTGGTCCTCAGGGCTTTGATATTCCATTTTAGTATTTGTTTAGATTATTTTGAAGGGAAACCCCCTGATTACTAATTCAGATTATGATCTCATCAAAAATAACCTCACGTTTCATTGAAAACAATAGATTGCATTCCAGAGTTCCCTGGCAACCAGCAAAACTGAAAATAGATTTTGAGTTTACTTTCAGCGATTGAAATTGCTAGGGAACTCTGGAATGTATTTGTCGTCATAGAATAAATTAATCTTTTCTAAATATATTTTGTAATAATATTTTTTCACAATTAACTTAATATATCCCTTTAATAAAATGATTCTTGGCAGTCGGGAACTAGACGAATTCATTGTTGATCCATCGATGAAGCTTGAGCCATTCAACCAAAAACTTATCAAAAAAATCCAACCCAATCATCCATATAAACTTCTTCTATGGATTCTCTATAAATATAACCTAAGTTACAACGGTTGGAATGATAACGATGCCAAACCTGGTTATGATGGTTACGATGACAATATCGTCGATTTTTACTTCAGTTTGTTGGATGATTATAATAGATACGGCGTAACTTTTGATCGCAATTGGAATATTCTTCCCGATGGTAAACTCGGTGTGTTAGAAGAAGAAAATTTTGGAAAAAAAATCTATTCCCTGATTGTAAATTATTATAAAAAAAAAACTATGCTATTTAATAAAATAAAGACAATCGATCTAAAAGAACTGGACAGAGGTGATATGCCTATTTTAGAGGAGGAAAAACAAAAACGAGATTTGATTAAAAAACAAACAAATAAAAAACTTCAAGTTGCATTAATGGACCCAGATGTTTATCGTAGTGTTAAACTTATGAAACTTATAATCGAAAGTCCATATACTGATATAAAAAAATTCAATAATAGAATGACATGGGATGGAATAAGAGAATTTAGTAAAATAGAATTCGATATTTGATAAACATTTCTACAATATAATTAAATCAAAATTATTTTTATTATTACTAAATAAATCTCTTTTAATTATTTAGTAATAATCTTTATCATATTCCATTCCCCATTCCCAACCCAACCACTCCCCAAATCCGATAAACATTTCTACAATATATTTATTTCAAATTTATTTTTATATTATTAATTAAACTTTTCTTTTTTTATTTTGTAATAATATTTATCATTCAATCTCATCCAACCCACCCCACACACCAAAACAAATCCGATAAACATTTCTACAATATATTTATTTCAAAATTATTTTTATATTATTAATTAAACTTTTCTTTTTTTATTTTGTAATAATATTTATCACATTCGCGATTGAATTATTCTAGAGTAGTTATAAGAGGATGCCTGTCCATCAAATTCGCCACCGATTATTTCTGTCATTTCCGCGAGCCCGCAGGGCGAGCCATTAATGTCATAAAGTGTTCAAAAACCACAAAAATGACAGAGTTAATGGGAAATTTAATTTTTTCAAAAATTCTTTTAGTATCAAAATATGACAGAGTTAAGCTTGAAATAAAAAGTGGGTGCTTGACGGGCTAAAATTTCCCATTAAGTCTGTCATTTTTTGTACTGATGAAGTTAGTATGAAGTTAATCAGGGAAATGACAGAAATAATCGGTGACGAATTTGAATGGGAAGGCATCCTCTTATAACTACTTGCGCAAGGACATACAAAGCTTCCCGAATGGAGATATGACTGGAATTGGTGAACACGGTGTTATGCTAAGTGGAGGCCAACGCGCCCGCGTGGCTCTTGCTCGTGCATTATACGCCAACGCAGATATTTATCTGCTAGATGATCCTTTAAGCGCTGTTGACGCTAAAGTTGGGAGATACATTTTTGAAAAGTGTGTTCTTGGCGCGCTCGGTGATAAAACCCGTTTGATGGTTACACACTCTCTTCAGCTATTAGAAGGAGCGGATCGTATAGTTTTGATGAAAGAGGGCTCCATTATTACGGAAGGGAGCTACGAAAATCTCTCGAAAGAAGGGCACGAGTTGCAATGGGAAGAAACGGGCATCCTTAAGGGTGCAGATGCGGTGGAAAGTGGCAAACGTGCCGTTATCGGTTCGCATGTCACAGAAGATGTAAAGTCGTCTGGCTTAGAATCAGATGAAGATCGATTGATTGGTACGGTGTCCTGGAAATATTATTGGAGGTACCTGAGAGCTGGACTTCATCTCAAGTCTCTTGTTGCACTGTCCCTTTTTTGTGTCGTTGCTCAAGGTAGGTCACAACCATAACCCGTTTTAGTCCAAGATGCTCTATTTTCTTGTTCCCCCAAAAAAGGCGGAGACGGCGCTGATTCAAAATTCATTCTCAAGCGATCCGTAGGCTTGTACAGTTAAGATAAGTCCTTAAAAAACAGTTAGCAAACAATGGAATTTTTTTTTAGTGCAATATAGCAAAGGCTTCAGCCACCATACATGTTTCACTTAAAAGGCTTTGTATTGCAATCTCTTTTAAAAACAGGTTCCCTCATAGTCCCCGATTGGTGGCTACTGCAAATCACGAGGTCATCACAAGATCAACAGAAGCAGCTAGACAGCTTTTACATTTTCGCAGGACTCGTAGGAGGAGCGTTTTTTCTGTCAATCTCACGAGCAGCCGTTCTCTTTGTCGCGCTATTAAACTCTTCTGCACATCTACACGACTCCATGTTGCTGGCTGTTCTAAAAGCTCCTGTCTTTTTCTTTGATACAAACCCGTCAGGAAGGATATTGAACAGATTTTCAAGGGACATAGGGATTATGGATGAACTGTTGCCAGACGTGTTTGTAGATTCTACTCAACTCATTTTGTTTTGCATTGGTTCGGTTGTTCTCCTTTCCGTTCTTAACCCATGGATTTTGGTGGGGGCCACCCCACTTATAGCAGTGTTTATTTTGATTGGACATTATTACATGAAGACGTCACGGGAGTTGAAGCGGCTTGAAGCCCTCAACAGGAGTTCAGTTATCTCTCACTTTTCTGATACCCTGGAAGGACTGGTGACTATTCGCGCTTATGGGAGAGAAGACGCTTTTATGGAAGAGTTGTTCAGGTTTGTTCGTGGCGCTTATTAAAATCTTCAAAAAAGCATTAAGATGTAAAAAAAAGGAATAAATATTTAACAGACTCGTTGATTAAATATATACCCAGCAAAACACTCCGCTCTACCAACAATTCAAGGGATTGCTAGTAGTCCCTTAGTATAATCTTGAGTCCTATCTAGGTGATCTGTGACTTCATTGCGGGGGCCTGAGGAAAGAAATTTTAATGCCGTATCCCATAAACCAACGCGCGCACCAATTCAATTCTATTCAATCTGTTCCCGTCAACATTGGTTTATGGGATACGGCATTAAAATTTCTTTCCCCAGGCCCCCGCAATGACGTCACAGATCACCTGGATGGAAAGCGTTCTTTTTCAATCATTGGCCCCCTCACTCTGGAACAATTTAGCAGAACAAGTAAGAAATACAGAAAGCTTGAGTTCTTTTAGGAATAGAGTTCAGAGCTTTTTAATTAGCCATTCCTTTTAGATTTATCTTATGTTTTTATGATGTAGTTCTATATTTTTAGTAACTGTTTAGATTCTTCTCACCTTGGTTTTTTTTTTTTTGAAGTAACCTTGTTAAGCGTTATTGGTTATGGAGTAGAAATGGCGCTATTTATTATTATTATTATTATTAAAACGAAAGAAAAAACAGAAATCTGTTGAATGATAGCAAGTCTGTTTATTTGCTTTTAGGTAGCTTACAACTGTACGTCTTAATTGAAGACGACTAAATTTGAATTTTTCAAAAATAACATAGTAATCATCGAAATGGTTAATTTTTAATAAAGATCTTGCTAAGAAGGAGCCAGTCTGCAACCAGCCCACTTGTGCGAGTTGGAAGAAAATTTTGGCGGTGAAGCCACCAACGAGCGAGGAAGAGTGAGACTCGGGCTCGAAAATTTTCCGCGAGAAAAGTGAGCCTGCTCGCGGGCAAAAGAGAAACATCCAATACATAATAAAAGACAGGAAATCATCAACGCACTTCTCCTTTTTTCATATTGAGTTTCCATTTTTTCTTACAACTATTTTGCATATCGTCAGTCATACTGATTTTCTGTCGGTTGTTTTGTTAAACCTGCGCTCGAAAATGCCCATCGCAATTCTGCTGGCAGAATGCCCACCTCAAAATCAATTTTTCAGCTCGAAAATCTGCCGGAAGAAATTATCCAATACTATCTTTGATCATTTTCTTTTCAGATGTCAAGACAGCCACAATCAAGCGTGGTTCATGATTCTCTCTGGAGTTCGTTGGCTCGGATTTCGCCTTGACATGCTATGCTTTCTTCTCGTTACTTTGGTTCTGTTTGGGCAGCTGGTAATGGAGTCCGAGCCAGGTGAAGTTTGCACGCTATGCGGACCTTTCTCTTTTGCAGTCATTTTGCTTTTAATGGGTTTAATACTTGGGGCAAAATCTCGATCCCGAATTCGCTTTTCTTTCGAACATTGAAGTGCTGAGCGCAAAAAAGGGGTTTTTAGTTTCATTGTGCCAACGATCTAATTTTATCTCTAGAACAGAAAGCGCGTGAGTTTGCGGACTTGTCTCCACTTTAGAGAAAACGAGATTTAGAAATAGACCGCTTCCAGTCCTGCTATAACTGACTCAGGGAGTCAAGAAGCTTCATAGAACAGATGTTAGCAATTATTTTGAGTTAAATGTTTCTTGTTTGTCCTTTGTCCATTAGGTGTAACCGCTTTATCATTGGTGTACACGCTTCAGCTGGTTGTGGACACGTCACAGTTTGGAGTCATTCAGTGCTCTGAAGTGGAAAATTTTATGACGTCAGTGGAACGCGTTGTGACGTACACCGAGATTGAGCAGGAGCCTGGATACCAGATCCAGCGCCGGCCCTCACGTGAATGGCCCGACAGAGGGGAAATACAATTTCGTGGCGTCAGCCTTGTTTACTACCAGGGTGGGCCCGAGGTGCTGAGAAACCTCAGTTTTACTGTTCATGCGGAAGAGAGAGTAGCAATTGCTGGCCGCACGGGAGCAGGGAAGTCCTCCATTGTTGCCGCGCTTTTTCGCATGCCTGAGGCAACAGGTGAAATCATCATTGATGACGTCAGCATCAACAGCATCTGCCTCCAAAGTTCACGCCGAGCGATTTCAGTTATTACCCAAGATCCTATTCTCTTTACCGGCTCACTGCGCATGAATTTGGACCCCTTTGACGAGTACAGAGACAGTGAATTATGGGATGCACTGGAAGAAGCGAGTCTGACAGCTATGGTGCAAAAGTTACCATGGAAACTAAGCGAGGAAGTAAGGGAAGGCGGAATCAACTTCAGTGTTGGAGAAAGACAACTTCTATGTCTGGCCCGCGCATTACTGAAGAAAAGCAGGATTATTGTCATGGATGAAGCAACAGCAAACGTCGATTACGAAACAGATAGAGTTATTCAAGAAACCATACGAGCAAAGTTCAAACAGTGTACTGTTATCACGATCGCTCACCGACTAAACACTATCAAAGATTACGACCGAGTGTTGGTTCTCGATGACGGAAGTGTTTTAGGTTTTGACAGACCTGAAAACTTACTGGAAAAACAAAGTTACCTCTTTTAAAAACACTGATTAGAATAGATATACCATATAATTTGTTTGCCCAAAAAGCGGTTCTGCTACTGTCTGCATAAATCGTCTAAGCTTTAAAGGTCGGTACACACCAGGCGGCAAGTTGCAGCGACAAATCGCTTCGTGTGTACTAGAGAATATTTGTGAAAATCTTTTTCGCTGCAACAGAATTTTGTCGCCGCAACAAGTCGCACAAATTCAGTCTGATTTGATTTTTTGCGACATGTTGCAGGGACAAAATTTTGTTGCGGAGACGAAGATTTTCCCCAGAATTCTCCAGTACACACGAAGCGATTTGTTGCTGCGACGTGTCGCCTCACTGTGTTGCTGCAACTAGTCGCCGGGCCTGTACACATGGAGTGATGTGTCGCCGAGAATCAGTTCCCAGGGGTCGGGGGCAGGTAGCCTGAAAAAAAAAAAAACAGCCGACGTCACCACTGGTTTCCCGTGACATCTTAGGAACGACTGCAGAAATTCATACTGATGACGTTGTCACTACCAAAATCTGGGTAGAGCTTATGATTGGTTGAAGCAAATTTAGGTAAATTTCCCTTGTGGCACGATCAATCAGAAGCACTACCCAGACGCCATCAGTATGGAATTTTTGCGCTCGTTCCTCACACGTCATTTGGCAGGTGGTGTCCCGAATTGTCCGCTGTTTTCTCAGGCTAGGGGGAGGGGGACCAGACAAGTTTTTGCCTTTATGGCTTCTATGAAAAAACCCGAGTATAAAGCACGCAGCTAAATACCGCTTCTAAAATTAAAAATACTTGTAGCTACTTGTAGTTTACATTCAATTATCGTCACCTACTTAACTTTTGCTCCGTTGTCTGTCACTTAACCCATTCGCTCCTGGAGATTTTGCCAAAAAACGTGTTTTGAAGCTAGTCGAGTGGTTTTCTGGTCACTGTCGTGCTATAAAGAGCTAAAACTTACCATAAACCCGTTTACCGGTCGTACTCTTCACGGCCTTCGTATCCAGATGCAAAATATCAGCTTGCGAAGTTCGGGCATGCGCAGAAAGCAAAATTTCCACAGTTTTTGGGTTTAAAAGTGACACAGCAGTCTTGACTTTTACTTTTCCCTGGTATGGTTGAAAGATCTCTTCACTCTGCACAAGTTAGCGGAAAAAGTTTGCCTTGACCGTTAAAACTGATGACGTCACGAGGGTTAGAAAGGACGTGGATCCGCACTGGCGGTTACGGGCGGTTCAGGGGCGAATGGGTTAATGAACTAGAATTTTTATTTCACTGTTCTCCAGTCCAGTAATAACTGTTCATAAAGCCTTTTCCTTTTTGGAAAGGAGCTCTGATTTTGGACTTGCCCAAACGTGAGAGGCCCTTGGATGGCACAAACTTGAGTGCAGGAGACATCTGGCTGCTGCACCTACCTTTTACAAGTCAATCAACAACCTCATCTCCCTTCCCATTCTCGCAAACGCTCAAAACACCCCTAGCCTGCGAGCAAGCTCTCCTATTTAGGTAAGCGAAGTGAGCGCGCTCTCGCGAAACTCGCTTCACTCGCCCAAATAGGAGAGCTTACTCATAGGCTAAAACACCCCTATAAATTCTGACACATCGCCACCAACACCAATGCCTACAAGTACTCCTCCTTCCCTCGCACAATCCCTTTATGGAACAATCTGCCCACTGCAGCCGTCACGGCTACTAGTCCTGAAGCCTTCGAAGTATGTGCCCTTCCTATCATTAGAACCTTCTGCCACCCTAACTGACCCATGAAACCTTATTTGTAATATTACATTTTAGTATAATTACACTGATGACTATCAAAAATAGAGCGCTGTGATTGGCTAGGAGCTTTGCTCTATCCCGCTATAATCACCGCGCGGTGATTATAGCATTGAAGGCTAGCAGTTTTTAAAACGGCAGCCAGATTTTTTGATGTTTCGGGGTCGGAAATTGATCAATAATTTTATTTTCTCGAGTAATCGTCAATGTAATTATACTAAAACAAATAGTCGCCGAAGGCGACGTGAATATTGGCGAATAGTCACCTCGACTTCGTCTCGGTGACTATTCGTCGATATTCACGTCGCCTTCGGCGACTAATTGTTAAATATTTATTTTTGTTTTTTTTTTTTCTTCTAGTATCTTTTGGTTTGTAATATGTGTGTACATCAGCCATTTGTAAATTTGTAAGTGTGCAGTACGATATCCTGTAAAATGTATTTTAATTAACATTGTTGTAGCATCCTGTATAGTTGTAAGATTACGAGGATTAAAATATAAGTAAGTAAGAATATTCATTTTCTTTTGAAATTCATAACAGATGTTTCAAGCCAATGAACCAAGAAGAAATACAGAGACTTCGCAACCTGGAACGTAACTGAGAGAATTTTATTTTTGTACAACAGTGAAGTACAAGAATTCACATTAAATCCTTGAAGGGTACAGCATCTGCAAAATACAAAGAGTTACTGGATTAACATGGCGAAATAATTAACACTACCGAACATTCTTTGGGGAAAAGGATTATACTCCAATCTTACACCACTCCTTAAAAGAGAACTTTAGATTCAAAGACAAGAACAAGATTTTCTCAATGCTAAGTAGTGAGTGCACGTCGACCAGCGACATTTTGGCAGGAAAGCCCAATAGCCATCTTCATTCTGCTAAGCATTTTAGTGAGAATGTCTTAGGCTTAGGCCAAACGTCTGACTTTTCATAAGACGAAACAAACTCTTAAATGAGTTGTGTAATAAAGATTGAAATCCTGCGCAGCGTAGTTACTTAATCTTAATTTGAAAATTGTAAAATCGACATTGTTATTTTAAGAGTCTTAACCGACGTTTCAGCAATGCTGCCTTCCTCAAGGTACAAGACTAAATACTGTTAAAAAGTTCATTTAAAAAGTTTGAACTTTTCAATGGTATTTAGCCTTGTACCCTGAAGAAGGCAGCATAGCCGAAATGTCGGTTAAGTCTCTTAAAATAACAGCGTCAATTCTTAAATGAGTTGACCCTGTTGCATCAAACGTCAAACTTAGGATGCCCTGAACCAATCAACTGAATCAGACCAAAAAGCAATTTTTTTAAATTTTTCCTGCATGAGGCTAAAATACATTTTCATGCAATTTTTCGAATCAATTAGTTCAGTTCGTCACATTTGAAGATCAATGTTTGCCCCAGAGACAATCTTCAGATGTTCTACCCATCTGCTTGTGTTGGATGATCCAAACTTATGCAGACGAACGTCAAACTTTTCATGAACCTAACACGCTAAGTTTGGCTCTCCTCATGAAAATTTCAGTGCTTGGCCGAGGCCTTAGAGGGGGTAACATGTTATCAAGTTTAAGAAGTTTTATCATTTGCAATCAGCTGAGGGCTTAATCCCCTGCAATAACAATATAAAGAACCGTCCTAAATTTTCAGATGAAAAAAAAAATACAATGAAGCTTTCTGGGCTGCATATTTTCTGAGAGTATGCAAATAAATCTCGTCCTCATAAGTATCCTCATCCTTGAATCTTTAAGATCTCTGATACACTCCATTTCTCCCAAACTTAAAAAACTTTTTATTTTACCCATTTTGAAATCACTGGTGATTCCTGCAATCTGATTGGCTCTCAGCAGTGTGATTTATTAATGAATCAAGCTATTTTTTGCTCTTTATTACATCCACTTTGAAATCACTGGCGATCCATGCAATCTGATTGGCTCTCAGCAGTGTGATTTATTCCCAAATCGCATCATTTCTTGCTCTAAATCGCATCTGTTCCAAATCGCATCATTCACGTTCTAAATTGCATCATTTCTGTTTTAAATCGCACCATTTTTGTTCTATATTGCATCATTTCTGTTTCGAATACAAAATGAGATGTAAAGCCTTTTTGTTTTGGCTTTTTAACAAACCAGCTACTTGATCAATAAATATTAGTACTGACTAAATTCTGCGATTTCAAAATGGATGTAATAAAGTGGTAATTGAACTGAGTGGAGTGCAATTTTGGTCTGAAATCATACACGTGATTTCAAAATCGAACGAGTGCGCAGTGCGAGTTCGATTTGAAATCACAAGTATGATTTCAGACCAAAATTGCACAACACGAAGTTCAATTACCACTTTATTACATCCATTTTGAAATCGGAGAATTTAGTCAGTACTAATATTTATTGATCAAGTAGCTGGTTTGTTAAAAAGCCGAAACAAAAAGGCTTTTACATCTCATTTTGTATTTGAAACAGAAATGATGCGATATAGAACAAAAATGGTGCGATTTAAAACAGAAATGATGCAATTTAGAATGTGAATGACGCGATTTGGAACAGATGTGATTTAGAGCAAAAAATGGTGCGATTTGGGAATAAATCACACTGCTGAGAGCCAATCAGATTGCACGGATCGCCAGTGATTTCAAAGTGGATGTAATAAATGTTCTAAATCGTACCATTTCTGTTTTGAAAACTGACTGAATTCTGCAATTTCAAAAGGGTTGCAATGAAGTGGTAATTGAACTTAGTATCGCGCAATTTTGCTCTGAAATCATACCTTTGATTTCAAATTGGACTTGCAAAAGAATCACATGTATGGTTTCAGTCCAAATTGCACTCCACTCAGTTCAATTACAATATTATTTATTACATCCAGTGGTGATCCTTGCATTCTGATTGGCTCTCAACAGTGTAATTTATTCATGAATGACACTGTTTTTTGCTCTAAATCACATCTATTCTAAATTGCATCAATTCTGTTTTGAGATGTAACAGTGTTCCCAACCCCTCTTTTCAACAAACCAGCTAGCCTGCTGCTGGATCAACATATTGGTACTGACTGAATTTTGTGATTTCAAAATGGCTCTAATAAAGTGGTAATTAAACTTTGTGACACGCAATTTTGGTCCAAACTCATACTTGTGATTTCAAATCGAACTCGCACTACGTGCTTGTCCAATTTTAGAGTCATGAAGAATGCATATGGTTTCAGACCAAATTACACTCCACTCAATTCAATTATGTAACACTGACAAAACACTTATTGACAAACTGATAAGCAAACTGAGCTCTGTTCAAGTGTAGTTAGAAATCAATAATGCTAAGTTGTAGCATTTCACAATAAAATGAATTCATTTCATCATAGCTCAGTAAAAATTACAAAAAAAAACAACAAAATAATTCACACTTCCCCTTAAATGAAACAGAATTTCTGGCAACAGAAGTAACTTCTTGCTATTCAAGTCGAAATTGCTTATAATAACTTCAAATTTGAGAATTCTGACATAAAAATTAAGCCTGAGAAAACAGTAGACATTATGCCGTGCCACCAGTGGTTTCCACGAGGAACAAATTACATGTAATGCAGAAATTCCATACTGATGATGCTTGCCACTATCCAAATCTACGCAGTACTTGGTTGCACCCAAACGAAAAATTTCTCCCACCAATCAAAAGCACTTCCCAGATCTGGGTAGTAACACATTATCAGCACAGAATTTCTCCACTAATTTCTCATATTTCATTTTGCAGGGAACCCAGCAGCGGCATGAATAAAATGTCGGCTTTCTTCACAGGTAAAAAGAAACATTCCAACAAACAACGTACCACTCTGACAGTAGCGCCCATAGCCTTTGGTGGAAGGTTATGCCTGAATTTAGCTCGTACAACACCACTGTTTCCATGAGGTCTCATCACTTTTCCCCACATCACACGGATTTTACTTGCTTTCTTGTCTCCTTTGGCAACAGTCTTTCTCTTGGCACGATACACAAACGCCACACGTTTGCCAAGGTAGAAGTCTGTTTCTTTTTTGCTGTTTACTCCTTCTATCCTTACAAGGGATGTGTTGGGTTGCTGATTTCTCAAGCCTCTCTTGTAGCCAAGGACAATGCCTTTGGTGTAAAGGCTTAACAGGAAATAATTAGATCATCAATAAAACATTTTGCCTACACTCTCCAGATGTTTTGACGAAGGTAAGTAAGGTAAGTAAGCAAAGCATTCCTCTTTATATGTTTCTCCTTAAATGAGCATCCGACATGAGCAACCCAGTTATGGCCTATACATAAGCACTACTTTTCTTTTACACTTATTACAAGGATGTTGTTTCTTCTGGCCCAGGCTGAATATTCTTACTTTTCTGCCAAGTTTAGACTGAAAATATTCTTGTATTATTCTTAAATTATAGATGATGACATTTCTGTTTTGAATGATAAGGTACTAATCAATTACAGGCAGTGCAGGTTTTTCATTTTGTGAGCTACTTTTGCCCTTTCGAGAAAGGAATCAGTTAAAAGCATAAAACTGTATTGTATTTACAGATTTTCAACACACAAAATTGATTCCTTTTCAAAATCTCAGCCTTGGGTGTACAGTTGAAGCAGAGGGTGAAAAAAAAAATGCACTAGAGGGCTTTAAGACCACTTGTAACCATATTATCCATCAGAGGGTTGTTGGATGTTGCTTTTCTATTACACTGTACATACATAAATTTAACACCAATTTAAACACTATGTGGAACAACAAGAAACACAACAAAACCATGCTCTCAAGCTGAGCCTTTAAACACTCATCCGAATGAAATAGCAGTTAGTATGGAAGTTGTTGGTCATGTACCCACGCTTGTGGCCCAATGGATGACAAATTTCCTGAAGTGCGCATCTAACTCAGGAACGGTTGTTATTACAGGAAAGTAGATAAGCAGATAAACAGAGGAGCAGGATATGCTTTGGAATTGCCTTGCGAGTTTAAATTTCAAGGCAACAAATTTTCATATGACTGACTCAAAGAAAAGTTAAAAAAGGAAAACTTTGATTTACTGTAACGAAAAAAAAACTTATTGGAACGTTACCTTCATATTCACTGCACTGTTCAGACTCAAACACTGCTTTTATCTAGGTGAGTGTGTGATTAAAGCATTAAAACTGCACCTATTTCGTTAGAAATTTTCTTTATGTATTGTTCATTGTCCGGTTACGGGAGGTTATTTAAGACCCTGCAGACCTCAAATGTGAGTCTGTGTCTGCTTACGAGAGGTGTCCACTCACATGAGGTTAAAATTGTAGTGTTTGAGAGGAGCAATCGTCGGGACCGAGGTTTGGTGTCCGCTAATGGGAAGTGTCCATTTACAAGAGTTGTCCATTAGAAGAGGTTTGATGGTATTCTTAGAATTTCTCAAATTTCAGCCTTGATATTCTTATAAAATATATTCTTATATAACAGAGAATGTTTCTATGTTAATTAGCCTTCTTTTCCTCACTTCCACTCACAAAATTCAAAGGAAATTTTAGGGAGGATTTCAAGGCCTTTTATCATCCAGACAAACGGATAACAAAATTTGATGCCACTTTAAAATAAGGTGTATTTGTTGTTATTAAATTTTCAACCTCAGATAATGCATTTCTAGCATTCTGATTGGTTCACTCAATCTCAGTTATCAGCTCATATACCTCAGTTTGACCTTAAATGGAAAACAACAAAATTTATCTCGGACAAAGTAAAAAAGTAGATTTTGCGAGCAGAAATAGTAGTTAGTGTGGAAGTTGTTGGTCATGTACCCAAGCTCGTGGCCCAATGGATGACAAATTTCCTGAAGCCTGCATCTAACTCAGGAATGGTTGTTATTACAGGAAAGCAGATAAGCAAATAAACAGAGGAGCAGGATATGCTTCGGAATTGCCTTGCGAGTTTAACTTTCAAGGCGACAAATTTTCGTGCGACTGACTCAAAGAAAAGTTAAAAAAGGAAAACTTTGATTTACTGTAATGAAAAAAAAACTTATTGGTACGTTACCTTCATATTCACTGTACTGTTTAGACTCAAACACTGCTTTTATCTAGGTGAGTGTGTGATTAAAGCATTAAAACTGCACCTATTTCATTAGAAATTTTCTTTATGTATTGTTCATTGTCCAGTTACGGGAGGTTATTTTAGACCCTGCGGACCTCAAATGTGTGTCCGTGTCTGCTTACGAGAGGTGTCCACTCACATGAGGTTAAAATTGTAGCGTTTGAGAGGAGTAATCGTAGGGACCGAGGTTTGGTGTCCGCTAATGGGAAGTGTCCGTTTACAAGAGTTGTCCATTTGTGGAGATTTGAATGTATTCTTAAAATTTCTCAAATTTCAGCCTTGATATTCTTATAAAATATATTCTTATATAACAGAGAATGTTTTTATGTTAATTGGCCTTCTTTTCCTCACTTCCACTCACAAAATTCAAAGGAAATTTTAGGAAGGATTCTAAGGCCTTTTATCATCCAGGCAAAAGGATAACAAAATTTGATGCTACCTTAGTTTGGCCTTAAATGGAAAACAACAAAATTTATCTCGGACAAAGTAAAAAAGTAGATTTTGCAAGCTTTCTACCAACGAAACAACAGAAATAACCAGAAAATGCCATACTGGCAGTGACAAAAAAGCCACAGACTTTGATTTGAAATTATTTAATGGTACTCCAAAGTTTCCTTGCAAATTTAAAGAAATTATAAGCTTAGTTCTTCTATACGTCGCGCTGATTATGTAACAACAACAACACAGTTTACCTTAACATTTAATTTAGAATGGCTTGCAAGTCCTTGCAGGAGTAAGTTTTTAAAACCATTAGCAGAGTTTTCGCATGTTTGAAGGGCTTTTACGTATACGCCTCTTAACACTTTCGCAAATCTACAACGGACTATAACGGGCCTCAAGTGAATCCTACTGCAACAAGCGGCTTTCCATTGAACAACAACAATAAATTGATTAATGAAGCTGGGTCTTTGTGCAACTCCGATTCAGTGGAGGAAGAAAACGAAATCGAAGAGCAATCAGATCGACCTATCCAGCGTCAAATTCCAGTCACAGCGAGGGAAGGCGAAAACAGTACTTGTCGAGAACAATTTCAGCACAGCGTCCTTCCCTTTCAGATTTTTCATTCAACGAAGCTCGCAAACAGCGCACATGTCATGTGACTTTCCTTGGTTTACCGGAAGTTACAGTAATATCTGGTCGTTTTGTAATATTTAAAGTGAAGTTTACTAAAATTCAGGTGTAAGAACCAGACATTTAGAGTTTAAAAAAATTTAATAACACAGTTATTACATTCGCGCTTGTTGGATATGAGACGCTTATACTACATGCCTCATTGGCTATTTACCACCTCATTTCCAACGCACGCTCATGGAATAATTGTCAAATAAATATTTGCATGTATGTGAACAGGTGACTGGAATAATCTGCAGTTGTTGGCATGACAAGAGCAAGCCAACCAGTGAATATGAACACACATCTGATGTCTCGAGGTGATAGCACTTACATAATTAACTAGTGACCCTTAGATTTGGCTATGAGTACAAAATTACATGTAATTATGAGTACCACTTTGAAAATTTGCGATAACAGGCCATTTGCAATAAGAGGCATGTGACATCGTTTTTATGAAAATGAAAGTTATATGATTTTGCCTTTGAAAAACGATTAGTGTGTCATATCTTAAACAAAATAATGGTGATTTGGTTGTTCAAGTCCGCACCATTTTCTTAAAATGAATAAGTTCGTAAATGGTCACGTGACCAAAATGTGATTTTTGAAATTATGAATAACCTCTCTCTGAACACAAATTTTCCACTTAAACGTCAAGGAAAATGTTGAAAAGATGATGTGATAATGTTTACAGCACATCTGAGCGTAACTATGAAACGTTGAACAAGATATAAGCAAGAAGTAATTTTGGCCGCCATGTTGGAGGGCAAGAGCATGCCCTCCAACATGGCGGCCAATACAAACCATACTACTTTGCTGAAAAATCAAAGTGCCATAAAATATCTCCCTTAAATGCGTTTCCTCCCAAATTTCGGGTGTAAGATAATTTTTGTGTGCTCTAACAATTTTTGGCATCAGCAAGATTCTAACTCATTGCTTAAAGGAAGCAATGGTCACGTGACCTCTTAGTGCAAGTGGCCTATATTATCTCCTGAACTAAAACTTTTTTCTGTTAGGGATAATTTTAGTGTGATTACTAAGTAATAATAATCATCTAATTATAATGCTTCGATCATTATTAAAATCACAACAAAGTACCATGCCGTCCACTAAAACATATATACTTACCGCGTAGGTTGAGACATTTTAATCCTCTAGTTACCTAAAATCGAACGAATAAAACTTAGCCACAATTTTAAAGGGTAGCCATGCTGGCATCTTAACACAGACAAGGCGAAATGAAGCTCCCCCTACAACAATTATCCTCGCAAAGAATTGAATGCGTTAGAAGACACATCCAAGACATTGAAATGGTGGAAAAACACACGACAGTTCAAGGATGAAAAAGGATTTTATTCCTCACTTACTTTCGTAGCCAGAAGCGGGGATGTCGATACCGAAGAGAAAGAAGGTGCCCGTGCAACGATCTTAAGACGGTCAGCGAAAGCTAGTCCCCAGTTCCCACTGTTTTCGTGGCAACAAGAAATATGGCGGCTTGAAAACCAAAACAAATTCACGACAGGTAATTTTAGTTCCGAGAAATTATGAATCCTGATCGAAGAGCTTTATCTTCTCGGTCACCTGCAACAAGGTATGAAGTCCTCCTGGTCGAGGAAACGCCAAAGAAAGGGCTAAGTGAAGAGCGAATGACCACTTGTTTTCATGTTTTTGATGAAGTGATTCCTTGTTTGGGAGTTTATAAAAATGTTTTGAAGATGCTACGAGGTGAGCTTTACGACGCGGTGTATAGTAATGAATATACAACAGTTCCACCGAAGAAAGGGAAGAGTAACACTTCATACATCCAACGTATTCCGTATTTTGTTCTTGTCAATCGTGTGTTTGAGGAACGCGACAAAAACGCAGACCAGTTGAAAGCAAACATCACCGCCCTAGAAAACAAACTCAACGACAAAGACAAACAGCTCGAGGAATGTAATCAGAGCATCGACCAACTTAAAAAATCGCTCAAAGAAAGCAGCGATAAAATTTATAACATGGAAATAGGAATGGAAAACAACATTTTGGAGCAAAGAAAACTTGAAGCAAATATACAATATGAACAAATGATGCAGCAGGCCACTAAAGACAGGTGAGCGATGTAGTTAAACCTGAATTAATATAATAATAATATAACAATAATAATAATAACATTATGCTAAAACAATCTCCTGGATAAGAGCAAGGACATCCTTCGCCTTACTAAGATCCGCACTAATCTGCCTAAGAGGTTCAAGAGCTAGAAGGAAAGCCTTTTGTAACTTTAAGAACATTGATATTGACGTTGAAACCCAGGAGGGAGCCATTATGTAAACACTCTTGAAATAGGTTTTAATAGTTTATTTCTTTTATTTACTTTTGCCTTGTATATACCGATATTGACGTTGAAACCCAGGAGGGAGCCATTATGTAGATGCTGTTGAAATAGGTTTTGGTAGTTTATTTCTTTTCTTTTACTTACTTTTACCTTGTATATACCAATTTGTTTTTATTATCGAAATGGATTGTTTCAATTAAAATGAGATGTCTTTAATTCGAATAATTTTTTTTTTTTTAATTCAATGAATTTTTCTAATCAAAACTAAGTGTTTTTTTTTTCTTTTAAACGAAAGGAATTGTAAATAGTGTCTTGACGGATTAGTTGTAGTAACCATGATATCATGACATATATGATATGATGATGATGATAATGATGATAATAATAACTTTTTTGTGCCTTGTATGTTTTAATATTGGAATTTTTAACTTGTAAATGGCAACTTGTCCGGAATATGTTAATAAAGTTTATTGTATTTTTTTAAAAAATATATTCACAATAATTATTATTCCCAGGGGTGGGGCGTTCTCCTGGGAACTGATCTTGGCAAGGTTTGCCACCCGGTTCTCCAAATCCTCAAACCCATACCTGTTTCAGACCTGGCCCCAGTTTTTCGAAAGTTGGGTAATGCTATCCACCGGTTAAATCTCTTTCCAGTGATAGTGTAACTGGCCAACCATCCAACCAGATCACAGCAAAAAAAGTACTCTGACTGATGTTTAATCGGGATCAGGAATTTCTTTCCTTTCCAAAAACAGCTCAGCATGTCACATGAAACAAATAAAACCACAACAATAAAAACAAACTCCAATGCATCTGTCGGTCACCCTAGCTAGGCAACCTAAATGTATGCAAGTTTGAGATTCAATGGAAGAAATATTGTTTTAGACTTCAGAAGTAATTCATTGCTTTATTGTGACAACATTGTTTTGTATGATCAAAAATGACTACACTTATCAGGCAATTACAGGAAATAACTGAGGTATGTATATTTAAATTTGTTTCACTAGATATGAGAAGCGCATTTCCAGCCTCAAAGAGGAACTCACGCATGTCAAGGAAAGAAACAAGTTTCTTGAAAAGTTTAAAGAGGGCTATGATGCTTTAGAAGAGGCTTTCAATGACTCGAAAGTGTTTGAGAAGAAACCACAGAAACCAGCTGTGTTAACAAGAAGAGCACAGATAATTCAAGACATTGCTTCAGCAAAGCTTTTAGAAGAGCAACTTCTCACCATGCAAAATGCAGTTATTGAAGAATATGAGTCATTCCTGGAGAGGAACAAGGCTCTACCCACCACTGACGTTGATTTGAAGAGCAGCAGCAGGTCAGGAAGTAGCTTTCGCATTACCCCAGATGATGAACATGAGCAGAGAATGAAGCTGGAAGAGGAGATGCATAAAGTTAAGGAGAGGTTCAAACAAAGTATTGCTGATGTTAAAAATGAATTCCAGCTCATTGAAATCCACAGGTCCAGTCTTGAGGACCAGTTGGCCCAGCTTAAAGAAGAGGCAAATGCAATGGAAAGAGAAGCAGCCGAAAAGTCAGAGAGGAAAAGAAGTCTCTTCCACATTGAAAGAGAAAAGGGCAAGAAACCAAGTGAGCCTGAAGAAGAAGAAGAGATTGATTTTGTGAAGATTATGAACAGTGCACACCATCAAGACCCATTTATCCCACATGAGAGAATCCTTAGCAAGTACTCGGCAATGATGTATTACTCTTGTAACCAAGGGAAACACTATCATGAGTTTAAAGATGCAAAGTTTTGTGCTAGCTGCGGCGAGACCACTCTAATCTGTCCACACAAAATTACAGATCACAAGGTTGTATCACTACCCCACAACTGCACTCATATTAAAATCATCAGACCAACAGTGCACATTTCACTGGAAGAAAAGCATCCATTGCCTGTAGCTGAAACCCCAGAGAATGCCCAAGCTCTTTCAACGAGAACAGCCAGTGCACTGTCATATGGAGAAGATTCCACCCTAAAAGCCCAGCAACACCTCACCACTTCATACAAATTTCTATGGGATGATTTCTATTCTCGTACTTCCACTAATCGACAGATTCCGCGAGTGCTGCCCGAGAATCTTGTATCATCAGTAATTGAACAGTTTTACTCTTACCTGATCTGGCAAGATGATTATGCCGTTGAAGATGAGCAGATAATTTCAGTGGTAGACACTTTGTACTCTTTCTTTCAGGAACGTTATCTCATTCCAGATGTCACGTATCTTGCTGTGCATGACTTCTTTACGAGCATGATTAAATTTGCACCAGCTAACAAGAGCATTGAGCTTTTTGCTCAAGCAATGTGTGGCAGCATAGATCCTGTTGTGATTCGTTATGTCTTGCTCATGAATGAATTCATAGATTTGGTCGAATGGGTGGCAGTCAAAGACATCAGGACATTTGCACATGTTGTATACCCCTTCATGAATGAAGAGGATATTGAGCAATTCTCCATGGGGTACACATCCTTCAGCGAGAACAAGATTTCCAAGGAACTAGTATCAGAGTATTTTCTTTACATTATTCTAAAGTACAGAGAACCTTGCTTTCAAGAAATGGAGGTCAAGCTTTTACAGCAGCCCGGACGAAGACCAGGCTTTATGACCGACATTGAATATGCTGAAGCCATTGATAATATCTGTCCATTGGCTTCTGAGCGTCTGAGGAGACGACTGTTTGTTGAGTCTGTAGAGCACCTGGGAAGCGCTGATGACTCAGTGTCAGTGATGCGATTGGCACAAATCACTGGTTATCTGACACTACTACAGCTGATGCCAGTCATAAAGAACTCTGTATCTCAGAAGGTTGATGAGTCACGTCTCACAAGTGAAGGAGACCAGACCTCACCTTCCGATGTTCTGTCAGGTGCTGCTTCCAAACCTGGGAAATTTCAGACAACAACCACTGCACGTGCAGTAGCAGCTGAGAATGCCAAACGCGCGAGAACAAGGCAACTTAAAAGGATTGACGAGTATCAGTATGATTAAGTTTCAGTTGAGTTAAGTGTGCAAATATTGTTAAAAGTGTTAACAATACGGTAGTCGCAAAAAACAAGGTGAAGGGATTTTTGAAATCTCAATGAACAAAAATATTTTAAATGCCTTCACATTCACTCCAACCAAGGAAGGCACCAGCTTAAAACTGTTCAAATGAGTACCAGGCAGAAAGAACTAGTGGACAAGTTCATAGACATATTCTAAATAGTTTATTGATATAGAAATGTGGATCAGCATTTTTGGTTGTAAATATACAGTTACTACTCAAAAGAGCACTGTAGTACTTAACTTCATTTTTCAACTTAGTGCAGTGCTTATTTGAGGACATTGCTTGTTTGGAGATGCATTTCCATAAAGCTTCCTATTTCAGAAGAACAGTTCTACATTACATTGTTTAGACTCAACAAATCGAAGGAAAAGAAAAATTATTTTTTCGTTAACTTTGGTCCGTTCAGAAGCAACAGTAATAGCATGAGAGAGGCCCCTTTCAGGAGTGGGGGTTGGGGGGGGGGGGGGGTACATATGTCCCTAGTCTAAATTTCAAAACCTTTAGTTTCTCATACTAAGGAGGAAGCCACATACTTGCTGGTATTTTACTATTGTGTTTTCCCTTTTCTTTGTTGTGTCTCAGTTTTGACCCATCTGTGTGTCACTTGTTGCCATTTTAGCTCTCTTACATTGATATTTCAAGGCCATGTTACTCGCTGGAGTCTTACCCTAAAGGGGCCCATAAGAATGCAATAGTTACTTGAAAGTTTTACAGGTTATGTATTAGTACCCTTCCAGATTGAAATAATATCAACAGTGCAATAGTAACCATCCAATATCAACAACGTCAAACAAAAAGCAATAATACACACCAAAATTGTTGCTGGACTTAACACACTTTTTTTCGCTCCTAAATGCAGCACTTGTACAGAGGCAGTGCTCTTTCAAGTAAACATGGTAGTTTTGGCATGTATACTTTGTACATGTATGTAAATTTGTTTACAAATTAAACTTAATAGTTAATAAAGATCATCCAAAGGGCTAGGAGTCGTAGTCGTCATCTTCATCCTCGTGTTTTCGTTTCATTGGAGTGATCAGTGGCTGCTGAGTACTTGCCATTGTTTCATCCATGCTTGGAAGAGCTGACACAGTCAGCATAGAAGCTGGAATGACTGTGGCCTGAGATGCTGTTGTTGGTACGCCTGTTTTAGTTGTGCTTGTCAGAGCAGTTTTTCCAGGTTCAGTTTTTACCTGCCACATAAAATAATAATAATAATAATAGCAGTTACAAAGGTTATCTGATAAAAAAACACCTGTAAGGCCACTTAGTTAAATCCTCGATAACTTCTCTCTGTGATAATCAAGAATAAAACACAAACAGCAGTGATAAACATTGAGAACTTTTTCATTTCTACATAAACTTGATGTTTCATTTGCTAGTCATCATACATTTTTGAAAGTAATCTAAAGTGACTGTTTCAGTTTAGATCACTTCAAGTTTATATAAAAATGCAAAAGTTCCCGATTATCACTGCTGTTTGTGTTTTTTATTAAACTACGATGGCCGAAGAACAAAAGGCTTTATGATACAATTTTCTCTGTTATGTTTTTACTTGCACTCAATATCCATCAATATCTTTTATCATGTAAATATTAATTTAGCAAAGAGGCAAGTTCAATTCCCAATTTTGGATCACACTTTGAGAAATTAACCTTGAAAGTTTAAGGATACATTTAAGATTTGAGTGACATGTGCCTCTATGCACAGGGTACCCACCTGTGATACGGCAACCCCTGCAATTGTCACCCCTGTTTTCTGAACAGTGTGAGTGCCTGCACTGGCACTTGGTTCCTGCTTCACAGTAATTTTACTGACACTTCCAGGGCTCAAAGTACTGGGTGTTGTGATAGTTGTTGAAGCTCCTATTGGAGCTGTCAATGGGGTGACTGCTGGCATTTTAACAGTGACTGCAGGGCTGGGTTTAATTGGAGTTGAAACCGATGACTGGGAAATGGTGCGTGCAACAACAGGGTTGGCACGAACTTGAGCATGCTGTAAACAACATAAAGACACAGAAAGATTTTGCAATGACAAATTATTGTTTGAACAGTTTTGTCCAACATGTGTCTACTCAGAAGAAAATTTATTATTGTCATGGTAAGTTGTGCAACAAATTGCCAGGTAGAAAGCATTAATTTTTCAATCAACATCCTCAAACAGCATCTTTGATCAAAATTAATATACAGTATATCTATATTAATAAAAAGAGCACGTGAAAAAGGCCTCAACTGACTCCTGCTCTACATATCAAATCCTACTTTTAATTCACAAGTGAAGCTTCTAAGGCGAAATTTTTTTCAATTAATATGAAAGAGAAACCAGGACCTAGTTGTTCAAAGGCCGATTACTGCTAACCAAGGTTTAAATTTTTATCCTGATTTCTTTTTCTTTTGTTAAAAAGCATTTTCCCACATAATTTCTCCGATTCTTTTAAGAGCATCAAATCATCAAACTGCAGACCAAAAGAATTACACTGAATTTGCTTTTTAAGATTTTATCTCTGAAATCAACTTTCACACTAACCTTAGGTTATCTTAACCCTGCTTTGAACAACCAAGACCAAGCACCCAGCTTCAAATAAATACAGTCTAACCTCTCCTTACAGACACCTATAATACGGACACCTCTCTATTACGAACAGTTCGATTAGTCCCACAAATGCCAAAAATCATACATTCCCTACCTCCATAATACCGACACCTCTGTAAAGCAGACACTTGGTTCTGTCCCTTTGGTATCCATATTAAAGAGGTTTGATTGTATTCTATTTAGATTCTAAAATGTATCCTATTTTCAACAATACCTTTTTCTGTGCCTTGACCTTGTAATTTGTGGAGGTCAGACAATATCGATCAGGGGGAAGCCTCAAGCCACTCTTTGCCTGGATCTGGGGCAAAGGATGACGGTTCTTCTGACGAGCAATCTCAATGAGAAACTGCAACAACATAACAGATGGTTTAAGTAAAAGTTTTAGGCTTCCTCTAAACCATTTACCAAAAGATTACCATAATTTTAATCAGTAGACATTTTTTAAAATGTTAAAACTCTGTAATAATTTATTTTAAAGGGGACAAAGACGCCCTAGAACCAGGCAAACAAGAAGGTGTTGTATACAGAATTCCATGTGAATGCGGCAAAGTATATATAGGCGAAACAGGGAGAGCAATGCAAGACAGGATAAAAGAACATGACAGAGATATACGGCTTGCTCATACACAAACCTCCGCAGTTTCGGAGCACGCAAACGAAACGGGGCATCTTCCTTTATGGAATCAAGTCAAGTTTATCGATTGTGACCCTCACCGATACACACGTAGGGTCAAATATTAAAAGAGGCTATCCAAATAAGACTTCATTCTAATAACATCAATAGAGACAACGGAATCGAAATTCCTGAAGCATGGATGCCTACGATCAGAAAGCATAACAGCCGTTCAACTACAAAGCGGACCCGTGAGGGAACATCATCTGCTAATCGGAATAATAAGGATCGAAATACACCAATCACAGCGAACCAACGTGCATAAAATAGCTACACGTAAACAATCGACCTCATCGCCTGATGAAGACTAGCAGTATTGCAGTCGAAACGTCGCGATCAATATCTCAAAGCGATTCTATCAAGAGACAAACGAATAAACGTTCATTCCTATCTGACACCACAATGAACAATATTCACATCTTTAATGACACCAATATTGTTGTTTATGGCTTTTCATTAAGACGTCTAGTAGCAGGAGAAAGGTGTAATTTTATGGAAAATATTTTGATATTTTGAAAGAGGCTCCACATCTGAATAAAAAATAGTTACGGGCCACCAAACAACTGAGAATTCTGCATTGATAGTAAATGGAGAATTCTCTGATCTCCAATGCCTAATAAACACCCTGGTTTATTGGTAGCTGTTCATTGCTATGAGGCCTGAAATAGTTAAGCTCCATATTTCTTTCGGCACTATTAACTCCTAACAGTAAGATTAGATAAAAAGCTTACTTACCTCTCTTGGTGGTGGGTTTGTATAAGAGTGGTCAAGTCTTGATTGAATGGCTAGCTGGACATCGTCTGCATCAAGTTCTTTTTTGCCAGCATGTTTGCAGTAAACAAGAGCATCCTCCAAAACTGTTGTTATGTAACCTGAAGAAAAAACAGTTTGCTTTTATCTACCACATCCTGGTGGCCCTGATGACTATTTTTTTGCCTTTGGTGAACAAGGAAATTTCCAGGTGCTAAACGAAATTCTCTACCTTAAATTCACCACACAAAAATACATGTAAGAAACCATGTCTGTTCATGTTTGTAGTCCAATGGAAAAGACAAGCAATCTGTTCGACTGGTTTTACATAGGATACGCACACCGTAGTATCTTTTGAAAATATACATTTTCATTGCACATACTCAATAAATACAAAGACATTATCAAAATCACAAACATTGATTCCCAGCAAGAAAAACCAATCGGTGCAAATTACTAATCCGCAAAAATTTTTTGCCACACAGTATGAATAAACTGATCTGGCTTGACAGTTATGATTGACAGCGCAATTCTCTATATGACTGGACCAACTGGCCAACAAGGCTCGATAATACCAGCTGCTGTTTGGGAAATGAGCCCACACTCCTCCCCCAGTCTGATGAACTGGACATACCGGTTTGCTATTGTTGATTTCTATCAAGCAGATCATTGCCTGCTCAGCAATGCCGAGCACAGCCTTGTACTTCCTAAATGAAAAATGGATTCCATCTGAGTGAAATTTAATTATCCTTTTTTTTTTCTTTCCTTAACAGTACTGGAATACATTTCCCATGAAAATCTAAAAGAGATTATTCATTTTTAAAATAAAAAAAGCAAATACTACTTTTCAAAATAACTTAACGGTCCCACTATAGGATTTCGTTCATTGAAATCTACAGCATTGAACATAATGACTATGGAAAGGACAAGGTTTATGAGCTGAAGATCCCGTGTTTTTGTACAACCGAATAAACAACCTGAAAACGTTTGCGTTAATACTGCAGATGTTCAATGTTTATACACGTTTTCTCTTAAATAAAAAGCTGATGTTTACACACACACGCACACACACAAAAAAATCAAATGAGACTTTATAAACTTTGCAGCTCTACCAAATCCCTTCACATCTGTACATAATATTTCGCTCAAGTTGCTGAAGGGGAGATAAAGAATAAAGACAGAGCTCGAGAAATTAATGTCGGCACCGAATTATTGAATTTTAAAACTCACGATAGGTGTATTCCAGCATCTGATTGATAACTCTTGGATCATATTCACTGATACCCATTTCCTTCAAAATAGCTGCCATAACTAAAGCATCTTTGGGCGTGCTTTTTGCCGCTAAAGGTACTTCACTTGCTTCATTGTCTGTCTTGTCCGCCATTTTGTTTTAATGCAATGGAAGAGTCCGCTGACTTATCACTATAAACAATCCCACAGTCCATTGCAGCACTACCAAAGAAAATGGCGTCCGCTTTTCCTCGAGAAAGAAGTACAAAACATGTTATAAATACAATACTAGATGACTATGAAAAATTGACAAAGTAAGTGGTTACTAACAGCATTTATTAAGCTAACTGTAGAATACATGTTTACTTACCTGAGTGCGAGGGTTAGTCACGTAGCAGCCGAAAATTAAGCTTAATATAAAAAGGGGCAGGGTAATCTAGAACTTTGTTCTTTTTGATATATTTTGTGTGTATTTCACTTGCTGTATATTCAAACCTTTCATAGGGAACATAATTTTACATGCCAGTACATACATACTATACAACTCAAGGTTGTATTTGACCGTTCACAGAGATGCCAACCTCTGGAGACCTAAAATCGGGAGACTGTCTTTTTTTTACTTCCCCCCCGGAATTTCAACGACCCCCCCCCCCGA
>JBBMOI010000010.1:14037500-14057500 GCA_038088405.1 Porites divaricata | reverse complement strand
AAAGTACTGCTGAAGAGGTTTCATTTGAATGGTAACACCATAGGATTTCATCCACAGACTCAAAAGTTAGAACTGCATACTAAATAAATAGTATAATATGAAAGTACTGCTGAAGAGGTTTCATTTGAATGGTAACACCATAGGATTTCATCCACAGACTCAAAAGTTAGAACTGCATACTAAATAAATAGTACCATGTGAAAGTACTGCTGAAGACGTCTCATTTGAATGGTAACACCGTAGGATTTAGTCCACAGACTCAAAAGTTAGAACTACATACTAAATAAATAGTACCATGTGAAAGTACTGCTGAAGAGGTTTCATGTGAATGGTAACACCATAGGATATCATCCACAGACTCAAATGTCAAAACTTCTTCACATGTCTCCTTGAAGGAAACTTTTGCTAGTACACTGTAGTTACTTACCACTTGTTGTATTCACGTAGGAGACCCTCGCAGACCATATCCTCAAGATATTGAGATGCGATCAGGCTTGCTTGGCAAACTTGGGGAAGGTGTTGCCATGGAAACTGAACAACCCATGGGAGATTCAAATCTCCAAGAATTTATGCAGCCTTCCTCATCTACCTCAAATTCACAACCAGCAAATGCTCTTGGTACGAATATTAACAGACAAATTACAATGTAATGTGTCCTTTTTTGCCCTTTTACTATAGTGGACCCAGCCCTATACAGGGTTTTCAATAAGATTTTAAGTAGGTGGCAAAAGCTTTGGAGAAGGAAAAAACGTGTGGCAGAGGTGCAACTTGCAGGTGCCAAAGGCACAAGTTTGTGGAAAATTTTGAAATCTGGGCCTCACCGAATACATTTCCAGCATTCTGGAACAGAAATTAGACTGTTTGAACAGAACACAGACATCATTAAATTTTGGCTTTTTTATTCAGTAACAGCACATGAATACTCTATTTAAACTGGGGTAATTTCCAAAGAAAAGTAGGCGACAAGTTCCTGTGAAATAGCCAGCAAATTTCGCCAGCCACCAGCTCTTATTGTGAACCCTGCTATATCCAACCATTCATTTAACCACTCTATTCTTATGACCATATTCTTTTAGCTCAAACTTGTTCCTTGTGAAGCTGCAGTTGAGGACAAAATTAGTTGAGACACTTTGCCCTAATAGGCCTTTAACTGACATTTGCCAAACTTAGAAAGTGGAAAGAAAAGCTTTTCCTTCCCCACCCCCTCTATGCAGTGTTGTGTTGCAGTTCAAGCTGACCTGTGGGAAATGTCAACAAACACCCCAACTTTGAATGGAAGAGAGTGGAAGGGTGTGGATTGTTTTGTTCTCCAAAGTTACCCCATGAGAGGATAGTGTCTCAACAATTTTGTCACCTATTGTGGGTTTATAAGTTTGTCAAAAGTCACATAGTACTTGGATTACTTTAGCATGGTGGGATCTCACATTCCCTTTGCATAATTTATTATGATGGTTTCCTGTAGTTGCTTAGCAACACAACTGCAACAAACAAAACAGCATGCCAAAACTTTGGTTGCTGTAATGTACCATAAGGAACAAAACCTTGCCTACAGCTGTAGTGCATGGCGTGCAAACAACGTTTTGGACAGTTTTGGCTCTTTTCAGAAAAAATAATGATGAGAAAAATGCCCTGTTAACTTAATTTGTGCCTTTAGTGGCTTCTAAAAAGTGATGTGATTATCAGACTTTTTATTTTCAAAAAGGACGGGCAAATGGTCAAGCTTCTTCCTTCTCCTGGCAGAGCAATTTTTCTGGAGGATCCACATCATTCCAGGTAGAATATAATTAATAATTATTAGACGCGGCCTGCCCGTAGGTGTTTATTCCTAGACTAGAAAATTGTGACATATCACACTCACCAACTTGCATCTACCTGCTTGCATAAAGGTTCAGAATAAGGTAATAACCTCCACGGTTTTAAAGAAGTTTCGCCAAATCTGTTTACTCAAACTAGTCTGCGTGGCAGGCGTTCGAAGAGAGGGGAATGAGGATTTTGGGCGCGAGAAAAACGCGACCGGCGTGCAAGTTGAGCGCCCCTCGCGTTTCTCTCGCATCCAAAATTCCATTCCCCTTCGAAAGCCTGCCACGCAGGCTATAATCAAACTGGCAACTTACTTTGCGAACATGGCTTCTACAATTGATGATTTTGGCAAATTTGGGGCTTCTTATCTTACTGTATCTAAGATGTTAAATTAAAAAAAATATTTTATATTTTTATTTACCCATAATCATTTGTTTTTTCTTTAGCATGATTCCTCCTCTGGCTTCGATTTGATAGCCAATAACCTGACAAAGGAAGTAACAAATGGCAGCCAAGATCAGGGTGTCGACGAAGTGGAAATCATGTCATCCTCGTCATCATCGTCGTCTAGCGATAGTCCATAAAAAAATCCAAATAACTTGTTTCTTAATTTTAACCTGTTAGCCCCAACCTCGTACCCAGGGTTCTCTCCTACCCGCCCCATGGAGCGAGAGAGACAGAGACCTGGGTCTCTCTCTCTCTCACTCCATGGGGCGGGTAGGAGAGAACCCTGGGAACGAGGTTGTGTTAGCCCCTTTAGAGCTAGTAAACAATAATAAGCTTTGACAATATTTGTAAATATTGGATTAAAAAGGAAAAACTACCATTGAAAAGTTATTCTTCGTAGCTTTTTTTTAATAATCGCACTTCAGTATTTTATGGGCTAACTCCAAAGTTAGAAGAATCGGATCATATGTTTCTGGGAAACTGCCCACCTACCCTTCCCCTAAGCCAACATTGACACTTACTTCTCAATTAGGGCAAAATGTTGACTTAGGGGAGGGGTAGGTGGGCAGTTTGCCAGAAACGTTTAATGATCTGAGGAATCACACTTGATGGGGAGGGGGAGGGAGGAAGGGCACAATGCAAATGAGGTCATCGTCACCACCCTGCTCCTGTTCTTCGTCTTGTCTTTATCACCATCGTCATTATCGTCGTCCTCGTCATCATCATCAACATGGTCATCAAACGACAAGTTAAGAGAAAACTAGGTAATGTGCTACGAATTGACGTTCGCATTTTGCGGTTAATGTGATTCTAAATCTCTATTCTACGAGTTACTGCCGTCATCAAACAACGATAAATCGCGATCTGGACAGCAACTAAGCACTATAGCCTACGTGTAGTCGCCACACGCTTCCCCAGAAGAGAGAAGCTTTTTCGGGGGGAGGGTGCAGCTAAACGTTGACTCTAAAAACTACTGAAAACCAGCTGCTGTAAGGAAAAAATTATTTCAATCAAGCTAAGTTAAAGATTGCAAGAGATTAATTAATTCCACAGAAACAAGGCAACACTTTTCCTCTCGACGTTTCGATAACATTACGTTGTCGTTTCATGATGAAGACTGTATTAGGTCACATGACCAGTCTGGTCATGTGACGGGAGGAGACGTGACATCGTAGCCTCGGTCATGTATGAAGGCCGGGTGCAACCTCGTCCCCAGGGTCTTCTCGTAGGATGCCTGCGGTGTATCTGGAGGAACACGATTAGGCCCCCCCCCCCCCCCCTTTCCCCCGATCTTCTTTGAAGCCAGTCGACTTTTCGGCAACTTGATTTTGTAGAAACATTCACCGTATTATTTCTCTACGTTTAATTTATTTCTTGCAGAATGGATCCAGGCATTCCAGGGAGCTAAAAACATCCATGCACATACAATTTGACATATTAAAAAGAAACTATGGCAAATATCGTTGCATAAATTTCCTGATCCCGCGAGCGTTCTGTAGGTTTTAACATTTTATTGCACCATAGAAATTTTAAGCGGAAACTTAGGTAATTTCCCCCCCTCAGTCAGGTAGATATATTCCCGGGGGGGGGGGGTACTCCCGCGAATTTTGGATAGGGGTGTGCCGCGAGGGTTCGTGAACCCTAACCCTATTTAAGGACTAAGAAAGCGAAACTGGTACCCTTTTTAAGGCCCAAAGCCGAAAAATGACACCCTATTCAAAGAAAAAACAAAAAATGTGGCTTGAAGAGGCGTTACGTGTATTTACCTGCTTAACGGCTATTAAACCTCTGTTGCAAAATCACTTTGTTAATACTTAAACGGATACATCAAGTTTTAAAAAAACCGTTCGTTTAGGCGGCCGTTTTTCACACTCCAGTATTAGATAATACAATTAAGCTACCCTATCTAAGGACCACACCAGGGACACAGAAACAAAAAGGTCAAAAAAGATACCCTATTTAAGGACCGAGAACCTCAAAAACCATACCCTATTCCGCGGCATGTACCTATATAGCCCATATAACCTTTAATATATATAACCTTTAAAATGCATTATACCTTTGTCTTTGACACTGAAAAAACCCGCAGGAGAGCGACAATAGGGTGAGTGTCTTCTCTCTTGTTTCGGGAGAATTCTTTGGATTCGTTACGCAGAAAAAGTCCGGTTTGAGATTTGATCAAAAGACTGTGGATTGTATAGATTCAAAATCCATGTTTAACAGGTCACGTTACAAGGTGGAACAGCATGGATAAAGCCACCACCGACACGTGATCCACACGTGCGAGTTTCGCATGCCCAGTTGGTATGGTTCTCGCCTACGCTAAAAAAACCACATGTAGGACAAGGCTAAAAAAAAAAATGGCGAGAGTTGAGGCTTTTACGATGAGACTGCAGCAATATTGTTACCCTATATTGTCATCTTCACGGCCACCTGGTAATTTTCTCCCGTCATGTCGATGTAAAGGTACGGAAAAACGGGCAACAAAAAACGTGCAACTGCGCGTTTTGCCACCCACGTTCAAACCTGTTAACAACCTGATTTGTTGCAAGACAGGTTTGATGGGGGTAGTAAAACGTGCAACATCGCTATTCAACTCGTTTTGCAGCAATGTTGCAAGACAAGTTGTACGTTTTTTGTTGCCCGTTTTTCCGTACCTTAAGATGGCCAAGTGGAGGAGGAATTTAAAATGATCTGGGTCCGGAAGGTCAGACGGACCCCCTCAAGCATTCCAAACAGGAGAGAACATGCCCTTGCAGTTTTTGCAGGGGGATTGATCGCTGTGATCAGTTTTAGGTTGAAAATATTCAATATGCTTTACCATCAGTAAAAATGAAAGGAAGGGGAACGCATAACTTCTCGCTATTCTATCTGAATTTATTGTACACTTGATCATTATTTTGGCCTTTCTCTTGTGTAGATTCATTGCAAATCTCCAATGTCATGTGCATGATGAGGATATTCTCTCGAGTCTTTAGAGCCAAAAGAAACGTCATGTGATTTATTAAAACTTACTGCGTGTTAAAAATGCCCAGCCATATTACCGATTCTCTAAGATTCTTAAGAAGCTAACGTTTCCTAGCGCATGGGTATAGAAGTGCACAATAACGTGTCATTTACTCCCATTTGCACTCGATGTAAAAAACTATTTTAAATAATAAAAATAAGCATTTAAACAGGCCTTGAGTGACAGACTGACATTGTACTCTGTTTGCAGATCCTACGCTCTCCCCGGGTTTTTTCTTTACGATTATATTTGGGAATTCGCAACTTTAGCTCTTAACTTTCACAGCGGGTACCCGACGAATCATTCGACCGGTTGAAAATTCATGCGTTTAGGCGATCCGTTCACGCGAAAACCACATTAACCGTAGGAAAATTTACACGCCTAGCCGTTCAAAGTTCGGTAGTACAACGGCTCTTCCAGACCTCTATTTTATTGGCCTAAATAAATAGTATCCTAAATAAGTAGTAGTTTTGTTTTTAGGGCTAGGGGTATTGTTTGGTTCTTTAATCACAAGCGATGTGTGAAGAGCTACTAACCTTTCAAAGTTCCGTGTGAACAGAGGGAAAATATTAAATCGGTCCAGTGTGAACAAAGCCTTGGTTTTCCTGATCTTTTCTCAGTTGCTTTCCGAAGGCGGCACTAGTGTCCACAGCACTGCTTCAGCGTGGGAAGTTCTGCTATAAAGTATATTGTTTTAAAACAGAATAATTTTAATTTTTAGTGGGCAAAAACCTTGTACCAGAATAATTTAAAGAATATTGCATTCTTTTTTGCATTTTCAAGGGCTAAAGATGTAATTAGTCATCTGTAATAACACCAAAGAAAATTTCTTATGAGTGCCCAAGAAAATGAGTGTCAAATTCCACAAAATTACATCTCACACATGAAAAATTTTCAGACTTTTTACCTGTGTTTTCACAATTGTTGTGAAATTTGACATTCATTTTCTCGGGCTCCCGTTTGGTGTTACTACAGATGACTAATTACATCTTTAACCCTCGAAAAATGTAAAAAATGCAGAATACTCTACATTATTCTGGTACAAGGTTTTTGTCCACTCAAAATTAAAATTACTTAATTTCCTGTGGATTCCATCTTAATTTAATATGACTAACAAGTCAGCACAGTGAAGTAACACGTCTCACAGGCACATTTCCACCCACCCTACCCACGCATCAAGCAGGTGATTCAAACGTGTTTAAAGATGCGTCCAAATTTAGCATGAAGCAAAGAAAATGCGACGGAGTAGCAGTATTTTCGTTCTGTCTGACGATAATTCGCTCAAGTGCGAAAGGCGAGGGGATGTCGCGGCCTTAGCCAAAAAAATCTGTGCGAATATTATATACTTACGTAGTAGGCCTTTGCCTAAGAAGTCGACGTGGCCTTGGAAGAGAAGACAGATTTATGGTCGAGTTAGAAAATTGACGCACGGCGTGGGGCTGATAATTTTTAAGACATTATATCACTAACATCAAATCTCTCTTAAATCAAGCATGAGGAGATGGAATGCTTTCCCGCTTAAAGTTCTGCACGGCGTGAAACTAAAGAACACGAAAACCGCGTAAGTTCACTTATAAAATGATATTTTTCCTTTAACTCGTGAGTCATGGGTCAGTCATATAGCAAAAATGTTACAATTCTGCGTTTATTTTCTTGCATTTTCTTTCTGGTTAAGATATATTTACATCGTAATAGTTCCTTTTTACAAGGTCGGCTCGAAAAAAACAAATCGTTTTTCATGGTCCATACAAATTGAAACTTTTTAGCCTCGAAACAAACTGAAAGCCATTCACGCCAATCACTTCGCCGATTTATTTCGTCGAACTAGCCAGTCTAAAAGCAAGAGAAATTTTTCGCACAACGCACTGTCTGGGGTAAATTCAAGTCACTGTTTCTTACGAATTCGTCTCCAATTATTTTTAAACATACTCTTGTACAACTGATATTCGTAATTATCAAGTTGATTATTCGATGTATTTTTTACTTTGATTTAAAACAAGAAGGCACATCTGTCACAATAAAATTGTTAACACTCTCGTTCAGAAATTCGTTCCTATGAATAATGTCTGTAAAGCAAAATATAATGTATCAATGCAAAACGACATAGCAGCAAACTGTGAAAATCGGTTTTTTTCGTTCAGTGTGTCGTAAGTTAGAGTTGCCTCTCGAGAAAATTAATAACTATTTCATAATATTGTTTATCTGCTATAAGTTAAAAAAAGAAACATCGTTCTATAGATCAGTTTTCTATCATTTGCAACACCTACACAATCACTTTATATCTGCCGGAATGGTTTACTTTCGAAATTTGCCTTAACTCGTTAGAACTAATAAATTATCGAATAAATATTATTTCCTCAGTTTTTATCATCGGTTTTACAAATATATAGCTGGTATATCATATCACGAAAATTGGCCAAGGTTTAGCACTGAATTTTACTTATAACCGAGTTGAGGGGGACGTCCTTTGATAATTAATAAAAATAATCGTCTTGTGAAGTTCTTGGCATTTTTCAGTCGAAGGTGGGATTTCACTTTATAAGCAAAAATTTGTTCCCCAACTTCGTTACTTTAGATTAGTAATATTTTTAACGTTTTAATGGCTCTTACATTTAAAAAGTTAAAGAAATTTTGTAGTTCCCTTTTTAAAATAAATTTCTGGAAAAATACATATTTTAAAGATGTTTTATTGATTCGTCTGTATAAACTAGTGTTTACCCAGAATTTTCACTTTCTAATTATGGAAATTACTTTTTGCTGCGTTGGCGGATAACTAAATTGCTTCGTGTGCAAAAACATGACAGTTAGATAATGGTACTATAAAAGGAACAATTTGTTGCAAATAAGCTGCCTCTTGATAAAAATAATACGTTTTTGTTCTTTTTTAACATGCAGGATTTGGTGTCGCGATATTTGCCATTATCTTATTTGTTCAACGAACTCTGTCTGTATGTCAAACTTTAAAACTTATTTTTAGTATTTTGATTGTGTGGACTGGAGATCTATCGGATGTCAGTTTTTAGTCCAACTGATGAACAGTCGCAACTGCAAAGATCATCCACTTGTTCTTCCTATGGAGTTTTATTAATTTATTTGCTTATAGTTCAGAAGTCTTGACTGAAGAAAAGAGACTCATCAGGTCAGTTCTGCATTGTCATAATTGTTGTATTTATACGTTCTATTTAGCTTATAAAAGACTAGGACTTGCTTAGAAGTCTCGGGAAAATACGTTTTTTTCCTACCGAACATTCTAACAGCTAGAAAACTGACATTAAGCTTAAAAAAGCACTAACTTAATTTTTTTTTCTTTTTTCATATTGTCTTTGGTAACGTGAGAAAAAGTAAGATTTGCCTTTTTTTTCTGTTTATTACCTGGGGTTTATTAAACCTCAAAGGTTCCCTTATAAAAGGTCTGCTCGAGAAAAAATTCAGTTTTCATCGCCAAGTTAAAACTATTTTGCCTCCAAAAATAGAAATCCTTTTACGCCAATAATGTGGTCAGTTTATTTCGTTAACTAATCCAGATAAAATCAGGTATATACTTCGAATTTCATTTTAGCATTAAATTACTTTTCGTTCATTTGATTTGGTTTCTTAGTTCAAATCGTTTCAAGCCCAATCCTTGATAAATTTCTGTACAAAAATTGATTATTGATTTTTCTTTAGAAACACGTGTTCGGATACAGTCTAATTATGCAAATAACTTTCTACTGCGTCGGCGAAAAATTGTAAAGTGTTTTTAAAAATGACAGTTTAACAACAGTTCATCAAAATTATTGAATCTTTCGCAATATTTGACCTGAATAAGGAAAAATGCATCAATGCCCATATGTCCAATTTCAAAAACCAATTTAAGTATTAATATTCTATTTGTTTAGAATAAAAATTAGTCGAATGTCAAGTTTGTAAAATAACCACGTTAACAAGAAATGATGCAAAGTCAGTTTAGAATAAAAAACTTTGAGAACTTCGATCGGACTTCTTTGTTTCAAAGCTGCTGAAGTCTACATTACTGCAGTATGAGAATATTATTTCTGCATCAAGATGAATAAATCGGCCCATTAGAAACTGATGTACTTCCCACACTAAACGTATAATTCATGGATGACCGTTGCACCATATCACAGTGTTTTAGATGGTCACGTGGTCTTTTCATGGCCAAAGAGGTACTGTGATAACTTTCCAAAATATCTCTCTGGGTCGGAATATTTCTCGAATGTTATGTTTTTAGATTTCAAAAATAAAAAAGGCCTTTTTAAAGACTTCAATAATAGTATTTTATTAGACTTGTAATCTTTAATCGTATATATTGCGCAATTTAGCCCTCAGGCTGCAAGGTGATTTTTAATAATATGCCTACTATTTCAGTGATAACAGTTTAGCATTGGATTAAGATAAGAACTATTTTCTTCAGCTTTGTCTACTTCCATAAAGTACTCAGAGGGGCACTTTTCCACTGTCGGAAATGTAACTGCTGTGGACAGATTTTATATTATCAAGCTAAATTTTTAAGCGTAAGATTCAACAATCTATCATTCTGAAGTGCAGAAACTAGGCAAGGCTAATTTCAATATGAAACAGGAAGGGAATTAGGCCAAAACATATAATCAAGGACGCTTGAGATTTCCAAACCTGTAGGGCAGTAAAACAGGAAGTCTGAAGCAGAGTAAACACAGAAAAGAACTGAACCGCAAACAGCCGTACTGTGATATAATTCCTCAATTCACGGCAAATAGGCTGTGACATTCTTCACTGAAACCTGCAAACCTGCTACAGGAGTTCATCGCCAACTCGTTTACTGGGAAGAATACTGATGCCAATGCTTTCATCGCACTGAGCCCACTAACTTAGACAGGAAGTTAAAGCAACTTTAATTAAGATATGTATCTCGTCCACACCTGAATCGTCAGAATAAGTTGAGGAACTGAAGTTATTTTTATAACAATGATAACTCGAAGGACAATAAGAGTAGAAATGTTTAAGTTGTCTTCCGCTGTTGGCCTTTTTGGTTAGAATGATAAAGGTAATACGATATCACTAGTCATTCTTTCATCCTAGCATCCTTTTGCAATCTTTTTTTCATTTTTAGTAGGCGTCAGTATATTCTAAACTACATTGAGTATATTGTTGGTCCTATCCTAGCCCTTGCTCGGAAAATTTTTTTCTCCGGGTACCTTGGTTTTCTCATCTCTGAATTGCAATGCGATCCGGAATCTGATGACAAGCAAAGCACCACATTGCGCAAAAATAGTTAGTTATTTTGTTTGGTTAACCATAGTCTCAGTAAAATGAAGAAAACCAAGTCTAAAATTCGCGTTTGTGCTCTTCTACAAATAAAACTGCTCGAAATGTTTTATTGCGTCCCAAGGTAGACGGTCAGATTAGGTTTCATCACCGCCTTTCCCTCGTGGAAGCTCCGTCTATTTTGCAAGAATTCCGTTTACATAAGATTCAGTGCCCCTTATGTTTTTGGCCATTCAGGCTTTGTAAAAACTGCAAAACTCGTCAGTTTTTGTTAGGCTACATTTTTCTGTTTTTGTTAACACACGAGATATGGGAAATTGTTGCCCATTTAGAAATAAAACTAATTGTAACATAATATATTCGTAAAGTAAAATTGACAGTCATGTAAATTTCCTGCCATAATGGTTTAACAAAGAAACGACAGGTTTAGGTTGATTTATTAATTAATACGCCTACATCAATGCCTTTGTGGCGTGGTGGATTGACATCACAACTGTAAAGCAAGTCCAGTACCGGCAAACTGACCACTACACCGAGGCTGTTTCACGGAACGCAATACAAGATCTTGGAGTGGCAGGTCATACTCAGATTAGCTTAAATCATGATCTTCAGACTCAGGTAGAAACGTTTCTAGCCTGCGAGAACAAGACGCCTTTTTTCGGATATTGTTTCCCGGGTGAGACAAGAGTCGATAAGGGCTTCTGTTCTCGCATGCTGAGGCGTTAGTACAGTTAAACCATTTACCGTTTTACCCTCAATTGCTAAGACACATTGTTTGAACTGCAAATTCTATATAGTGACTCTAGAAACTGCTAGTTACACTGCAACTGTCTAGTTTTTCACTTTGGTTTTCCCACTAGGAGACAAGTTTTGTCTGCCTGCGATATTTAATCCCCGTTTAACACACGTGGCTTTAACGAGCTTGCTCCTTGAACTTTAAACTCTCAAAACCGAACCGCGCGAGATAAGACATTGTTCAGCTTTACTGCAGCCATACTGTACAGCAGGCAAAAGAATTGAACACAGCACAATCAGCAACTTTCAGCTGAAAAGAGTACGTTTCACTTAAATAAATTGCTTCACAACCAAATACTATCCCATATAATTTATTATGCGTTCAGATGTTGTCTAGTTTCTTTGCACTCGGGGAACAAAGAAAATAAGTGACGTTTATAGACCGGCACGCAGGCGACGTTTAGCTCAGTGTTTATGTCGACTTAAAGATCATTTTTTTCAGTGGTCTGCGTAGCAGGGACTTGAGAGGTTTATTAAAGATGATGTTACACGGGACAATTCAGAGCGACGACAGTTAGCGCAACAAAGCGTTGCAACATTGTTTCGAATTGTTACAACATTGTTCCGACATTGCAACGCTGTGTTGCGCAAAAAATTCGTCCTGCGAATCGTCCCGTGTCACATCACATTTAGGGCACAGCTTGGGCGCGAGAGGAGGACGCCCCGATCCTGCTTGTCCCGCTTTTCTCGCGCGCCTAATACTTTGCACCTGAGACAAGCGTTAGGCTATCTGGAAGTTACGCAGGACACCTTTCATTTAAAGGGTTTGGACACAGATTTTTACGTTAAGAAAGCTATTTTAAACAGTAATCGAAGGAAAATGTTCCATTTAATTGTGAATTCTATATTTGTTTAGAAGGTAGGGTGAATGAATTCTAGATATGTTTAGAAGGAAGAGTGAAAGTTATCATGTTTTAAAATATAGCTAATTGACAGTTAAAACAGTCGTTTTTGTAGGCAGGAAGTTCTAACAATGCTAATTCCTCTCCAAAATGCTAATTAATGTCGTTAATATTTATTCAAGCCATTACCGTACTCCATACTGATTGGTTGTCACGGTTTTCGATGGGAATTCCCTATTCAAAGTGTCCTTTACAAAACTATCTGTTTCTAACAGAAATGGATCGTAGGCGTTCAGGGACAAAATTTTTACAACTCTACCCCTTGCTGTATCTTCGGAAAACTGTATACGAATGTTTATGATTTATTCACCCTTTAAAAATAGTTAGGTCCTCGTGCAGCATGCCTCGTGTTAACAAACGTATTTATACTACAAAATAATGTTTTTCACGCATGTCGTCCCTTGTTCCTCTTGGGTAGGATTATAGAGTGATAATTGATCACATGCGCATGTGTCCGTTTGGTTGGGTGTCCACGTGCATTGCACGTGCTTTGAACCGAGTTCCCGTGCTCCTTTGCTCCTGTGTTACTGTTTCGGGTTTGTTCCCGTGAGATGTTCGCGTAGACAAAGTTCCTTATATGAAATATTACTGAAGTTTAGTTCGATAACATAGAACGGATGGAGGAGGAAATGGATCTGTTGTTTCTAAAGGCGGTGAAAGTCGTCTCAATACACAGTTGATGTATATTGTACGACTCTCATCGTGTTTGTGACAATCTCTTATATCCCCAAGGCAAGGAATGTAGAGAGTTAATAAGATAATATAGTATAATGTGTATAATTTTTCTTTAGTTAATAGTAGTCTTTTGTCTTAGACTCAAGAATACGATGACAATCTACAGCCAACGACAAGTGCTGGGTGTCAATAGGGGATACTCATTTTAACACTCGCATTTCCCACAATACACGTTGCGACAAGAGGCTTTAGTGAGGCTTCTGTTGGTTTTCGTTTATTTCCGCCCTTTTTAATTTCTTATAAACCAATAGCCAAGATGTCATTCAATCCAAACATACTACAGTAGGAGAATAGGGTCGGAGTCATTGGTTCAATGAATGTATGAGAAGTTTTGGATGACTTGAATTTTCTTTTTTAATTAGGGGGATGTTTCAAATTATGGAAAATTGGAAAATTTTGGATTTGGTGATTTTTGAAAATTAAATTATGAAGGGAATATTTAGTATACAAATATCAGATAGTCCACCGTCACAACAAGGTGCCCTTGAGTCCATTAGAGAATTAACGGTGTATGTACTGTATACCGCCTATACCTCTTCCTATCCTTATTTCTTCCATTCTCAATAACTCGGCCATTCCCCCACCCCCTCCCACAACTAAGCTATCGTTCGGCAAGTCTTCACAAGGGTGTTAACCGTAACGCCAGTCAACGCAGTCTGGACGGGTCACCAACAATCAGGCTCCGACCGGAGTAATGGGTTGCAAAATGCTCCCTTTTTATCTCGGCGAAAACGAGACAAAACACTTCCATACACACTAGCGTTTTGGTATCGTTTTCAACCATCAATGTAAACTGCAGTGGGCTTCAAAAATTCTTCCAAGCTTTTGAAGTCAGCGTTTTCAAAAGCTTCCGTTTACACCTATCCACACTGGCGCTTTTCGCGTTACTACGCCTATCGTTTGGACGTTAGTCTTCGTTTACACGATCCCTTCTCCTCCGCAGAGGTTCAGTGACATGTTATTGGATTTCCGCTGCGCAAAGTTAGTGTACGCGCTAAACCCGAAAGATTCGCGCCCGCACTCACTCGCGTCATAACCCTTTTAGCCTCTGCGAAGGAGAGAGTACACGATCTACACGGCATCCGGAGCGCTATTACACTTATGGTTAGAAGCGAGGTTGGAGTTGACCTTGTTTAGATACAAACCTTCCTGCTTTATTATGTAAATCAAGTTTTTCTTATGCTAACAAGTATTCTTCAAGGACAATTTTCATGACAAAGCAAAAGAGGTTTGTATCAAAACAAGGTCAACTTCGGACTCACATTCACTAAAGTACCCTAGCCTTCGAATGGCCCACAACTGTAAAATGGTCCATCCAAAACAATTCGTTTTCGAAAGTCTTCGTTTTCATCAGCGTTTTCGCGGGTCTTAGTGTGGAAAACAGGCGAAAACGGGGCAAGAAATAGGCGTTTAAACGCATCAGTTTTGTGGGAGCCTCAATCGCTCTGCGAAGGAGCCTGGGAAGTTACTTAGCAGTCAGGGATGAGAGCAAATGACACTGGACTGAGAAGTCACGCCACATCAACTGATTACTTTGTTCTCCGCCTTTCCTAGCTGTGGACTCAACAAGTAATGGAATCAAAGACAATAACACGCAAACTATTTCCTACTGGCCACGTTTACATGAACGTGGGGGACCCTATATAGGTGAGGTAACATGTGGCGGGTCACCCCACCTATCATGTAAACGTGATCAAATTAAAATTACAGATTACATGGACAGGCGGGTTACCCCCGGCCAAACAAGCAGATTAAATCACCTACCCGGGTCTCCCACGTCTATGTAAACAGGCCCTTACTGCTGAGTCACGTGCTTTCTGACCAGCGCACAAAAGTCGCGCCCAAGACCTCACCAGGGAGGGGTTGTTCGAGAATCTATGATTCGAAACTATGACAGCTAATATTCTCTGTTAGTAATTAACTCGTTAAGCCTAACCGCCGCTTCTAAAAACTCTGCTCAAGACCTTTTTGTTTCGTTTTGTTATTTTAGTTTATAAATTTGTACAGGCAACACGTTTATTATTACTCTGATCTGGCTAGGGCTCCTGATTGGCTAGCTAGATCAGGGTAGTGATACGTCATCGATATGGAATTTCTGCGCTAGGTTATGTTCTCAGGCGTCATTTCGCGGTGAAACCAATGGTCGCGTTGCGAAATGTTGTCTGACTTCTCAGGGTTAATCAGTCTATGTAGTGATAATTTAATAGAAAGCTGCAGCTATTGTTGGTTTTCACATGACGTCACTAAAATTCAAACTAAAAAATTATCGATCCTACCGAGATTTTACTTTGACGATGCATTAGAGCAGCTAAAAATTGTCATACAAATTTTCGCTTCAAAAGGGTTCTTGGTTTTGTGATAAAGTACGCTTGAATTTCTAAGCTTTTGCGTGACGCGGCATTTACATGACGGCCAGGAGGGAGAGAGAGAGAGAGGTGTCATGTAGGTTAAAAAACTGACTTATTTCAGGAAATTTTGCTATCTAAACAGTTCATGTATTAGAAAAAGTATTACTTTAATGTTTATAAGTTTCTCGAAGAATAAATTCACGCTTTTGTAGCAAAACTCATTACGCCCTGGATGTTTCTGTTGGTTTCCGTCCGCCATGTTGGAGCTCATCCAGGTGTGCACCAGCATGGCGTCTCCAAACAAATCTCTATACGTTTGGGTAAAACTTTTCTTCGGATATCTCGTATACGAAATATTCCTCTGACCTGAATCTTGGCGAGGGTCTTTGTATATGTACGTCCTTTCACTTCCCAGATTCTGGACTTCATCTATTGAACGGTTTTGATTTTTATTTTGATCTATTTTGAATGGCGTGACACTGTTTATTTGGCAGTGAAATATGGTAGCATTAAAGCAAAACTGAGTTAAACAAACTAAGCATTTTCAACAATATTTGTTTGATTTAGAAACAGCGGGTTTTCTTGAGCCACACATTCGCCACTTTAAAGACGAAAAGGGAAATGGAGTCGAAATACACGTTGCAATTTTTCCCTGTCCCTAGTAGCAGTCCCAGACGTCTTTGCGAAACGTAACTCGCTCCAGTTTCCTCCGCTTTTCTTAATTGGCGAATATCGCGTGAGATCACTCGCTGACATTCAAAGAATACTTGTTTCTATTTGAAAAACAGACGTAATTTCGATAAAATAGTTTAATTCAAGTCCAGCATTTAAAACACACTGAATGTAATATTAAGAGTTTAAATGAGAGGTAAGGGGGAATGGCACGAGACGAATTCATGGCCAACCCCAACCTAGATTTTTGGTAATTCTCTCTGTTTATGAGTTTAAGTCTTAACTCAAATAAGGAGATAGCTTTTTTCTTCTATGCCGGCACAGTCACGCTTTACTCTTCCTTCTCTGCAAGGGAGTGCAAGCGCTAGCGTGACACAAATCATGGTGTTTACAGTCGACACTCTCTTAACCCTTTAAGCCCCAATATACACATACAAATTCTCCGAACTGATTTCTGTACATTTCCTTTAGAATGAGTTGAGAGAATTTGATAAAAGATCAAACCATTATCTCTTCGGTGATCATTTCATTAATCCTCATAACCTTTCCCCTTGATTGTGTATTGAAACTGTTAGGAGAAAATTGATGTTATCCCCTATTGGGAATTAAAGGATTAACGGACACCTCTATAAAACGAACACCTACAGTTGGTGCCTGCTTTTTTTACTCCTTTAATTTTACTCTCTGCAAGGCGGACGTCACTCTAGACACTAAGACAGACACTTAGTACCGCTCACAAAGGTGTCCGTCTTAGAGAGAATAGGGACCTTACTTTCTGACAACGGCGACGTCCATGAAAACGTCGCAGAAAAATAGACTTCGCAACCTTTAAACTTTTTCTAAAAGAAGGAAATTTTGGTTGGAGATGAAGAGCGGGGACCGCGCCCGAGTTCAGACAGAGATCGGGTAGAATTTATCGCCTTGCCCGCCGTTCCCGTTCTCAAGTAAACTTAAAATTTGGTCATTTCACGTCGTAGTTTAGCAGAGAGAGCAAAGAAATGTACGTGATGTACTGCAGAGTTGTTGTTTTGCTCATTAAACCTACTGCTTTTTTGACGTTCTCCTTGACGTCGCCGTCGCAGTTTCGTGAGGTCCCCAATCGAATGTAGACAACAACAGAACAAATCTCGCGAATTCACATACCCTGATTAAACTTTGTTTTTAATCCAGGTATAAAAGGCCAGAAAATTAATATATCTGCTATTTCTAGCTTCTGAATATAACGGCCAACCAAACAAATTAAAACTATAATAGCGTAACGAATTTTATATTTCTAAATTTGAGGAACAAAAATGTCTTTTTAACAGGTATAAATCATTTCACTTAGCGAACTGCCGTAGCCAGCTCCGTATTTTTTCTCTCGGTCATCAAATTGAGTCTTCAAGCCGTCATTAATTTTAAATACGATTTAGAGTAAACAACCCACCTCATTATTTTTATATTCCAGTCTTCACTCGTGACACAAGCATAAACATAAAAAAAGGCATTTGCGCAAGAATTGCCGCACCTGTGATAAGTACAGACGTACGGTGACTGCACTTCATCCTTACCACCTCATGTCAAAGTAATATGAATGCTTAAGTTCGTGTTTGGAGGTACTAAGTTTTTTCGCGTATGATCAAAAAGTAGACACCCCGGAATTCTTCATTGTACTTTTCATCACCAGAAAAAATAGCACTGTTATCGTTGTTATTGAAGGAGGTTCGATAAGGCCTCTCCAGATTTCAAAATACTAAACCTTCTAACATTTGATAACTTGTTCCCGCCGAATGACGACGGCTACCACTTATTCCCGTCGAAATGACGCTGTCTCACGCGCGAGCACTACTTACTGTTGAGAAAATCACGTACTCACAGTCGCTCTCGTCTTTAATCTAAAGCTCTCTAATTGTCTAGAAACGACACAACCAATGTGAGGAGACAATGGTTTGGTAGCCTACGAGCAAGCTCTCCATTTCTAGTGAAGAGCGAGGCGAAAACTCGTGCGCTATTGAAATCTTCTCTCACGTCCCACTCAAGCTTTTCTCCCAAATGGAGACCTTGCTCCCAAGCGAATGGTTTGGGGACGAAGTGACCTGATTCCTGACATATGCTGCTACACAAGTATACCATTTTTGACGCCAAAATAATGGAAAGAGGGCCCGGGGTTCCTTAAGCGGTGCCATGTTTTTGTTGCCTGTGCTTAAAGATTTCTCGCGCGTCTTCACTACGAAGAACAACAGCTTTCAAGTTTATGCTCGAGTCACGGGTGCGGGCCGCGCTTTAGTAACGAATCAACATGGATGCCCTTCAACAGCACGGAACAGGAGACTGATATTCTTCTGTCTTGTCCTTTTAGAGGCTTTGAAAATGAAGAGGCAAATCAAGACGTTATGTTGTAACCATGGAAATACAAGGCTGGCGCTGCGCATGACTGTATTGTTTGACGGCATTGTATAGTTACTAGAGTTTTTCCTTAGAAGGAATCCAAATAACTGGACCCGACTGCTGGCGTATGACATCCTTGGCTTTGGTGTAGATTTCGTCGTATGTGTCTCCTTGAACAACAGCTAAAAGATGAGGAAACATAACAATCAGTCAGTGAAGTCCTTGGGAAGGGAAAAGATAGATTTCCATCGCAAAATATGATAACCGGAAGGTTATAAAAAACCTGTAAACTTGGGTACAGATTTTTCAACACTAGTACCTTTCGACAGAAGCAGTGTAAATAATAAAACTAAAACTTCATGATTAAAGGGAAATTCCGACAACACTCGGACAAAACTGTTGAAACAGTTACATCTGCGATATACTTTAAGAAACGTGGGGTCAAGGGCCATTCATTTAGCGAACTGAAGGCTTTTATTTTAGTCAGGATTAAAAGAAAAGTATTTGGTAGAATTTGGTAGTTTGTCTTGTTGGTCTCAATGTCTCAGTGTTTTCCCAGGTGATAGCTTAACAATGAGAGAAACGCACGTCACTTAGAGCTTTGTCCACACCGGGGCCTACAATTGAGGAGGGTCAAATGATAACTTCCAAAAAAAATCCAATTTTTTTTTTCCGAAAACCCTACGAAATAAATAGTTCGATGCAAGAGTTCTACCAGACAGGTTTCATTTGAATGGTAACACCGTTAACCCTTTAAGCCCCAATAGTGACCAACCACAATTTTCTCCTAATGAGATCCATACCTTGTAAAGAGAAAAGGATATGAGAATTAGTAAACTGATCAGCACAGAGAAAATGCTTTGATCTTTTATCAAATTCTCTCAAAAAAGATCAGTTTCGAGAATTTGTAGGTGGATATTGGGCCTTGAAGGGTTAAATTTCGTCAACAAATGCAGAAGATGGAATGACAAAATAATCTCTTCATAATCCGTTTTCACTTGCGTGGCCAGCAGGTATGCAAATTTATTGTGAAAAAAAGAAAGCGCAAGCATGAGCTTACCATTTGGGGGAGTCGCAAGAAATCACGCCAGAGCCACACGCGATAGGAGACGCGAGTGCGAGGGGCGTTCTCTTTCTCGCGCATTCTCTCGAGAGCTTGCTCGCAGGCTAAAAAGGAAACAAATGCGCATACGCTTCATCCTCACCTGTAAAATACTCTCCAAATTCCTGCTCCAATTTCAGCGCTCTATCGTACGTCTTTTGTGCCTGTTCCTCGGTCAGCCTTTTATTTAATTCCCGGATGGAATCCACGGATTTTGGTTTTAAAAATATTGCGATGGGATAGAGCGTGGCCACTTGGAGTCGCTTGATAGCATAACCACTAACATCTAAAATACAGTGTTTACTCTAAGAAAGAAAAAACAACAGGCTTAAGGTAATGATGTAATAAAAGAAAGTAATATGTAATTTACTGCTTACTAGTTGTTTTTGGTTTTCTGTTCCACTGTAACAGAAACCAGGAACAGGACAGGTTTACATAAAACAGTGAAAGATAAAACCGGAAAATTGCCCAAAATAGACCAGATGCCAGCTTGAGCTGCATAAAACGGCGGTGTGGCGAAAACTTAGAAATAGAGTGAGGAAATCTTTTTTTTCTCGGTTTTCCCTCAAAAAGATGTCGAG